>CM071862.1:17098314-17130541 GCA_036759665.1 Gynandropsis gynandra | reverse complement strand
CACCGAGAGTTGAAGAGCAGAACGACATCACCTTCCTTGAATGATCATTGGATTATGTGTCGATCATGCAATTTCTTAGTGCGTTCCTTGTAGATTTTGGTATTCTCGTAGGCATTAAGACACAATTCTTCCAAATGGTGAAGTTGTAGAACCCTTTTCTCAGTTGCAGTTTTGTAATCAAAGTTTAGCGCATCGATGGCTCAATATGCTCTGTGTTCTAGCTCAACGGGTAAGTGACAGGCCTTGTCGTAGACTAAATGATATGGAGTCATGCCAATCGGAGTCATGAAGGCTGCCTATGCGCCCAAATAGCATCATCGAGCTTGAGAGACCAATCCTTGCGGGATTTGGAAACGGTCTTCTCGAGGATGGTTTTGATCTCTCAGTTAGAGATCTATACTTGTCCACTGGTCTGAGGGTGGTAAGGTGTGGCGATCTTGTGTTTCACCCCGTATTTCTTCAGCAGTGTCTCAATCGACCGATTAGTGAAATGCTTACCCCTGTCACTGATGACAACTCTTGGACACCGAAACGAGGAAAAATGATGCATTTGAAGAGTTTCACATTCACTATCGAATCATTCGTGGGGCTTGCCTGTGCTTCGACCCACTTGGTCACATAATCCACAACTACCAAAATATAGAGATTCCCGCATGAAGATGGAATGAACCCATGAAATCTATGCCCCAAACATTGAACGGTTCGACCTCCATAGAGATGTTCCCCGTCCTCTAACATATATCACAAGAAGAGACATATTAGTGGACGTCTTTGAAAACTATGGGCCAATAGAATCCCGCCTGAAGGATCTTAGCGGCGGTCCTGGGAGCTACGAAGTGCCCAACATATTCGGAGGAGTTGCAATGGAAAATCACTTGTTGGAATTCTTCTTTCGGAATGCATTGCCTGAATAATCCATCTGTGCCCTTCTTGAAGAGAAAAGGTTCATCCCTATAGTAAGCCTTCACGTTGTGGAGGAATTTTTTCTTTGCATTATAGCTCAGCCCGTGTGGAAGTACCCGACAAACGAGATAATTAACAAAATCTGCATCCCGAAGAGAGTCATCAATGGGTATACTATTAGGGATTTCCAGGCGTGAGAGGTGATCAGCAACTCCATTTTCAACCCCCTTTCGATCTCTAATCTCCAAATCAAACTCTTATAGGATTAGTATCCACCAAATGAGTATGGATTTGGCGTCCTTTTTGGTAAGAAGGTATTTTAGCGCGGCATGGTCAATGAACACAATGACCTTGGACCCAATGAGGTATGATCGAAATTTTTCAAAGGGAAAAAACGATTGTAAGCAATTCTTTCTCTGTTTTGGTATAATTGGCTTGAGCATCATCTAGAGGTCTGCTCGCATAATAAATTGCATGTGACACCTTGTTTTTCCGTTGTCCCAAAACTACTCCCACGGCGTAGTCGCTAGCATCGCACATGAACTCGAATGGGAGCTACCAATCCGGTGGTTGTATGATGGGAGGTGAGACTAGAGCTTTCTTCAGAATTTCAAAGGCGTTTAGGCATTGCTCGGTGAATTCAAACTTCACATCTTTGCTGAGCAATTCAGTGAGAGGTCTAGCAATCTTAGAGAAGTCTTTGATGAACCATCTATTGAAACACGCATGTCCCAAAAAATTGCGTATTCCTTTGAAATATAAGAGAGAGGATAGCTTCTCTAACACCTCTATTTAAGCTTTATCCATTTCAATATCCTTCTCTGAAATTCGGTACCCAGAACTATGCCTTCTTTGACCATGAAGTGACATTTTTCCCAATTTAGCACAAGATTAGCTTGCAAACATCTATCCAAAATTTTCAAAGGTTGATCAGACACATATAAAAGGAAGGTCCATGGATAGAAAAATCGTCCATGAAGACTTCCATAATGTCACCACGAATATCAGAAAAAATAGATGTCATGCAGCGTTGAAATGTAGCGGGAGCACTACACAAAGCGAATGGCATGCGACGATAAGCGTAGGTACCAAATGGACAGGTAAAGGTCGCCTTCTCCTGGTCGTCGGGGTGGATCAGTATCTGGAAAATGATCATTCTTTTTTTCTTCCTCTATGCCAAACACCGGTTTCCTTTTTTCGCTTGGTTAGTTTTGACTATGCCCGATTGTGCACAGAAACTAGCCCGATTGGGCTATGCTCTTCAAAATGGTGATTGCCTAGGCATTGGAGTTGCCCAGGCCGTGCAATACTTTTAGGGAAATCTCTATTTATGAGGCCCAGTCGTGCTATCCCGGTTGCCCCGTCGTGCTTAGGTATTTCACTTCAGCCCGGTCGGGCTGCTTGAGTTGCTCGGCCGTGTTGTTCTTCTCTCGTTCATCCCCGGTCGTCCAATTGGATGTGTTCGGCTGGGTTTTCTTAACAGTTTGACGTGCGTTTAGGTAGGTTTGGCTAAGTTTGCGTCTGATCTCTTCCTTCCTACGAAACATGAGAATATGATAGAAGAAGCACTTAATCTTGCTTAATATGTCTGTAAAGTCCAAAATGGTAACAAAAGTGAACCTAGAAAGGGATGAAAATATTAGGACTAATTACTTGTTATCAAACCCCATCCATAAAAATATGCTCGAAAGCAATACTTGGATTTTGTAGACGTAGAGCGAGTTTAAAAGATAAGCAGATAAATACAATGAACTATCAAACCAACCTTTGCATTTTTCATCAATGATATTTAGAACACCTCCATAATTGCGCTCAAAATTACCCATAGTCTCCTTGATTGGATTTTTTTGCAACTAAAACCCATAGAAGGTTTTTTTATCCCATCAACAATTCAAAGCACTCTAACAAAATGAATAAATATCTTACAAAGAGATATAACACGAGACCAAAATCGAATGCTCATCACAATCCTATAAGCACGTTTTCCCCTCTGACTTTCAGAATTCTTAGATGATTCCCACGCAAGACTACATAATATCATCTTCAATTGTACTTTCTTCTCAATCAATTTTTCTAATGTAAAGAAGCATGATGTGAATCTCGTAACTCCAGGCTTCACAATATCTCTTCCACTTGTAAAGGTTAGAGCTTTACATTAATCAATGATCTCCTTGTACCCTGCCAACTTTGCAATCTCTTAAAGAATTAGATCAATAACATGAGCAGCACAACCACTCCAAAATATGTTAGGCATGTTTTCCTTCAAAAGCCTCTTAGCTCCCACATTATTATTTTCATTGTTAGTTACTACTTGAATAACATTTTCCGCACCAACCTCATCAATGCATTTATCTATATACTCAAAGATATATTCACTTGTATGAGAATCTTTTGAACCATCCTCTGAAGATATGGAAAAAGTACCTATCTTGGAATTGACACAGAAGTTCATGATACTCCTTCTCTTTTTATCACTCCAAGCATCTGTCATCATATAACATCCACTTAAACGCCATTTTTTTCGTGTCTCTTTAACAACTCTTTGGTCCTTTGAACGTTTTCTTTTAACAATGGCACCCTCAAATGATGTTGACTTGGAGGTACCCAACGAGGACCAAATTGTCTAAGCGCCCTAACAAACAATAGAAAGCTATCATTATTAATAACATTCATCGCAGTACCTGATTCATACAACCACTTAGCGCAAATTTCACGAACATTGTGTGTTCTTTCCTTGAAAAGTGTTCCATTTATGTTTTGTTGTCTTGTTTTCTTGCCCAAAGAAGACTCGGGATTGATGGGATTAACAAATGTATCCATCAGATCAAGATAATGAATCGACCCTGCATTTTCCAATTCTCGCAATTCATTGATTCCATGTTGCCCATCAATATCCACTTGTGCTCTAAACACCCTATTTTCATGTTTCATTTTACTTTTCTTGTCTCTTACTTCCAACACAACCTTCTTGCATTTTTTCATATCTTCTTTCGAAGCTTTAGGACAACTGCAACATCGCCCTTAATATGACCAATATGTTCTTTCAGCTTATGTGCACCTCCCGACATCACTTTTCTACATAATTGACACTTGATTTATCGAAATTAAGTGGATCGCATAAAAATCCATATTTCCATGCAATATCTTCCGAATTATGTTTCTTCAATATAGAAGATGTCACTTCCATTGTGGAAAATTTAGTAGCCAATGCTCAAGATGAATCCATGAATCTTTCACAATCAAACCTACATAAAAAATTCAAGTTAATACTTTTCTTAACAATCAAATGAATTAACCATCCTAATCTACCCACTGTTGAAATCAATTAACATCTAATCTAAGCAGATCGTGGAGGAGGCCAATTAATTAACCATAGGTCCATACATAAATAAAAAATCACCCACCTATCCAAGCATATGCTACCTGGCCAAAAAGAACGCCGACTATGGTTTTAGCAATACCTAAGGAGGGGAATGGCGAGACCTGAGGAGCTGGACGGCGCGATTCGGTGAAAGTTGAGGAGAACGACCAACAAGGATACAGGGTGACCGTGGAGGAGGAGAACGATGTTGGCTGAAGCGAGAGGGGAAAGGCGACCGTGGGCAACCGTGGAGGAGGAGAACGAAACTGGCTGAAGCGAGAAGGGAAAGGCGACCATGGATGACCGTGAAGGAGGAGAACGAAACTGGTTGAAGCGAGAGGGAAAAGGCGACCGTGGGCGACCGTGGAGGAAGAGATGGAAGCTGGCTGAAGCAAGAGGAAAACGCGACCATGGGCGACCGTGGATGACGAAAGGGGCGCTCGACGAGAGTTGGTGATCGAAGGGGCGCTCGGGGAGATCAAAGAAGGCGGTCAGCTATACATGCAGTAGGAAGGAGGTTTTGCTTCAGGGTTTCTTTACCATTTCCCAAAATGGCGTCGTTTTGGATTTTCCTAAAACAACTGTGTTTTCGAACCTTTAAAAAAACCGTCTGGACAACGGTTTTTCAACTAATCAACCGCTCAACGGTGATTCCACGGTGACTAGTCGGCAGCTGACTAATACAAACGATTTTTAGGTTTTCGGGACGACCTTTTGCCGCCAAACCTAAACAACCTATCCAGACAGATTTTTACTTCACTGTTCAACAGAAGGAAATTACAGAGGAAGGACAGAAGAGCAACAAAAAGGAAGGAAAACATGAAATAGACCTAAGTCAAATCCAATGGTTGGGAATGCAAATAGATTTGTCGGTGGGTTAATCTAACGATAAAAAATGAAAAAGGTAACAGAGATAATGGACGGTAGAGATGAAAACATTCTTTGCGCAGATGCATCTGGCAAAATTGACATGCCAAAAAAAGCAACTCGTGCCAAATGGATAAGCTAATCCACTGGCCATCAAGGCACCACTCCACACAGCATAAAAATACATCTACCTTCAATGCATATCCACGTCTTCCAATGGAATAATATTCATTATGGCTCCTCCTTTATATATATATTTACATATATATATATATATATATCCTATAAAAGTTGGAATAATATTCATTATGGCTCCTCCTTTATATATATATTTACATATATATATATATATATATCAATGTCCTATAAAAGTTTCTGCGCAAGCGTTTAATTAGGGAGAATATCAGAAATGCCCTCTTAGAGCTAAAACACTTCAAAACTACCCTCCTAAATCTGATAAAAAAAATTGGAGAAAAGACATATGTGCCCTTAATGAAAAACACATACAAAGGAGGTAAAGGCAAATATGAGAGGAGGGAAAACAAAAATTGAGAGGAGGGAAACAAAGTAGAGAGCTATTTTGCTTTCATTTTCGAGTGTTTCCCTTCTATTTCCGAACGATTTCCTTCAATTTTTGAGTGATTTCTTCCCATTCTCGAGTGATTTCCTTCCATTCTGAGCGTTTTGCAGCAATTTTCGAGCGATTTCCAACAAAATTTCAGCCATTTTCAGTGATTTCCACCAATTTCCAGCGTTTTTAGCAATTTTCCGGTGATTTTTGACGATTTTCGGCGATTTGTAGGTGACTTTCAGCGATTTCGACCGTTTTCCGTCGATTTCTGGCATTTTCCGGCATTGTCTGGCAATTTCCGGCGATTTCTGGCAGTTTCCGGCTGGGTCGCAGGGTCGGACTGGGTCGCAGGGTCGGACTGGGTCGGTGGGTCGGATTGGGTCGCTGGGTCGCAGGGTCGCACTGGGTAACTGGGTCGCAGGGTCAAACTGGGTCAAACTAGGTAGAAGGGTCGTAAGGGGTATTTTGGGAATTTTAAGATTTATAAGGGTATTTTTGAAGCGAAAATTTTTTTTTCGGAAAGGGTATTTTTGAAGTCTTTTAGCCCTACAAGGGTATTTTTGAAGTTATCCCGTTTAATTATGTACCAACTAATGAATATTTAAAAAATTTTGTTTTGTCTATAACAATATCATTTTGACGTTTATAAAAAGATTTAAAACAAAACAATTTGAAACAAATATTTTTTTCGTACCTCAAACCTTAAAATAAATTATAATTTTGTTTTCTATCATTTTAATTAGTTAGTTTTTATTTTTTCGAAAATAAAAGAAAAAATGACAAAAAGAAAAAAAGGAAACAAAAAGGAAACAAATAAAAAAGAAAAAGAAAAAGAAAAAAACACAAATAAAGAAATAAAAGAGAAATGGAAAATTCTTAAAAAAGAAAACATAAAAAACATTAGATTTGAAATAGAAGCAACATAGATAAAGAATCTTAAACATATCAACGTTATACATTTGTAGCGTCAAAATCTTTTTTGAATTTGTCTAGAATTTTCTTTGATTCACTCTTGAGTTTTAAACTAAAAAAAGAAACTAGAGAAAGACAGGAGAACGTGTGAAAAATTGAGTGAAACACTTTTTCTAAGAGATTGTGAACTTCGTTCATCTTCTCTTTCTTTAATTTTTTACGTTTATTATCATTTTGTTGTCTAGTTCAAGAACCATTGTGATGAACCACCACAAGGTGAAGAAGCCACTCAATTGCAAACATAATTGCAATTGATTATGAACGAATTCATTCATTACTATTAACCAACGACGTGATCGGGTAGAAGCAATAGCACGTGGAGAACCACAACAGAGGAGAACTAAATGTAGATCGTAATCCACACTCTCGAGACATGGATGAGAACAAGTATGTCGAGGTTCTAGTGATGAGTATGATCGCCTCATGAAGCAAAACCAACACGCGAGAGATCGAATATGTGATGGTATCAGTAGTATCAAGATGGAGATTTTTACGTTCATTGATCGGGGCGATGAAGAAGCTTATTTGGAGTGAGAATAGAAATCTAAGATGTTTTTTAATTGACATCATTATTCTAAGTTTACTAAAGTAAACTAGCATCGATGAAGTCTATTAAGTATGAGCTTACATTGTGAGATAGGTTTACTGATTCATGTCGGTGGTACGGAGAGAAATTAATTGTAAAGTGGAATGAAATTGTTGTAGTCACTACAAGAAATTCACAGATTAGGGACTGACCCTAATTCCTACGGAAATGAGATTCGGGACCGATTAGGGACTGGTACGCGCCGTCCGCAAATGAGCGTCGCCAACCAATTTCAGTCCGCAATCCGTCCGCAAATACAAACGGTATATGTAGTCCGCAAATCGTCCGCAATTTCGGACGATGTTCTTAGTCCGGAAATCGTCGCAAAATCTGACGATCGTAAAAAAAAATTCAGGATGGGACATCGATCGTCCAGAAATTAAAAAAAAAAATAATAAAAAACAAAAATTTAAAAACTAAAATTGAAATTAAATAAATAGTATTCATACAATATTAAAATAGTTCATACAATATTAAAATTATCCATTTACAAACTAGTAGGTGGTAATTGGGAATTATCATCGTCGTCATCACCATTGTTTTCGGTCGTATCCCAATTGATAGTGGGCATGTGTGCCTTCATCATTTTGAGCCATTGGTCACGTTCCCTTCTTGATCGTTGAACTTCTCTTTGCAGAGCGTTGAACTGTGAGTTTTGTTGTTCTAAATGTGCTTTCATCTCCAAGATTGTGTTTTGTAATTCCTCGTTCGCGACCTTTTCCTTGCCTTTGGAGGAACTCGCATGTTTTGATGACATTCCTCCAAGACCAAATAGACGACCTTTGTATGGTGTTACATGCTACAAAAAATATTGACATTTAATTTAAATTTAAATTATTAATAAAAAATTTATTGTAAAAATGTACTAAATTTACCTCGAAATACATCTCGTTGTATTCTTCTTGAGAAAGAGTCGGTTGTGTCCCATCTTCTCTTGGCGGGATTTGGGACACTCGTTCCGATGCCATGTTCACAACATCGTTGTGAATTTGTTTCGCCCTGGCATCTACCCACGAACTGTCGGATTTTTTTTTATGTGTACGTTCTAACAATTCCACGTACGACGGTTCACATCCTTTCTCTTTCGTCTAAAACAAATTTGATGTTTTACGTATTAAACAAATGTCACTCGTAATAAAACTTTAAAAAATTTTAAATTTTACCATATCTTCGTAAACCTCCGCGAAAGAGCGGAAACCAACAGTATGCGCACTTAACCCATATCCCGCTCTATCAGAACGACGAGATCGACTAGCGCGCTCACTTTTCTTCTTAAATTCAGCCGTCTCCCAATAGAGAAGCAGCTGTTCCTAGACATTATCAGGGACCCAAACGGGTTTGATGTGATTTTTATCATACTCTTTTTACGTGTCGTATACAAGATTTTTCAGTCGATGTGCCACATTCTTTTGATATTCGGACTTTACTAGTCCGGTTATTGCAGGATTCCAATAAAATTTTTGCTGAAAAATAATGATTTAATTATTTAGTTAAATATTATATTTAAGTTTAAAATTTATAATGAAATGAATATTTTAAAAAATATACCACGAAAGCTTTTCACATCGTTCCTTTATTTCGGGATCGGTTCGCGTCCACTTATAACATAGATGATCATAATCAGCTTTCATTATCTTTGTGATATTACGATTAAGCTGCTTATGACCAAACCTAAAAATAAAAGTAAATTAAAACATGATACTTAATTAGTTACAAAATTAATTTAAAAATAGTTTATACCAAAGTTCATCGGATTTTGCATCCGGATCTATACGAGGAAGTTTGCGTCTGTCCTCGTCCATTGCTAAAAGCTCTTCAACTGTTGGTTTTTGATGCATCGGAGGGTCGTGATGCATCATCGGTTCGACCGGCGGTGGCATCTGCTGATAGAATGGATACGCCATATATTGTGCCGATCCAGTCGGAAATAAATTCGGATTCATAAAATCCGAATATACTGGATCTGATTGTCTCTGATGTTGTGGACCATTAGCACTTTCTTCAGATGTTGAGCGGTTTCTGTTGTTTCCACCTCTTCCAACACAACGCGACATACTAAAATTGTGATTTAAAAGTAATTTTTATAATTAAAAATTGTAATTGTCATATAAACATTAATTAATTTTAATATAAAATTAAAATCACATATAATTTAATATATGTGTTTTTAATTTTAAAAAACACATATTTAAATTATACGAGACTTTACAATTTATGATTACCATACTCCTTTCGTACGTTTATGAGATGCACAAATTAATTGATGGTTACAATAATGTTTTAAGGATATAATCCTTGTTATTATTTTGTTGACATGAAACACATACATAATGCACCGATATTATCATTTATGATTACCATACTCTTTTCGTACGTTTATGAGAGTCTATTAAATATTTATAGATATATTTATGATATTCTTTTCGAAATCTCATTTTATACCTTGAATATATTATGTCGGATATAATTTATAGTATATTGATATATACTATAATGATGTTTTTGTATATCAACGTTATACTTAATAACTTAATACACATATATATAATTTAGGCATTTAATTGAACAACTTATCTACATATATATACCTTGGCGAAGCGACGGGTGGCGGATGGCTGACAGACGGGCGGCGGACGGCGAAGTCTCGGCGGCCGAGCGGCGGACCCTCGGTGGACGGGCGGTGGATCCTCGACGGACAGGCGGCAGACGGGCTGTGGTATTGCGAGAGCGTTAACATCATGAAACCGTTAAAAACGTAAAGCATACAACCGGAGAGAAAGTTACCTCGGCGGACCCTCGGCGGACGCGGCGGATGACTGGCGGACGGGCGGCGGACGGACGGCGGATGGGCGTCGGACAAACACGGACTTCTAGGCAAAAACGGGGAAGAAAATCGGCTGAGAGGTTGCGAGAAATGAAGTTCGGCCGAGAATAAATAAACATTTCCGGACGGGGGTCGCGATCCGTCCGGAATTTGGAGACCATTTTCGGACGGGTCGCGAGCCGTGTCCGGAATTGGTCGCACAGGCGCCCTCTCTAGTCCCTAAGCCGTCCGAAAATTGGACCGAGGGACGGGTTTCGACCGAGGATCGGGTTTCGATCGAGGGAAAGGATTCGACCGAGGGTCGGGTTTCCACCGAGGGTCGGGTTTCCACCGAGTGAAGTGGCCAATTTTATTTACTCAAGGATACATATTCCACACTTACGAACACGAAAAATACAGAAACATATTGAATTACAGCGTTTGTGTCAATAGTAAAATAGAGGATGATAATTTCTAACGAAATTTTGCAACAAATCCTACAGATGGAATATCTTAGTCTCATTAGATTAAAGGGAATGATTTTTAAATGTCAGTGATTCAACCCAAACATAGGACTTGGTACACAAAAAAATAGATGGGGAGGAATTGACATCAACGCGACACGACAATATGGAAGTCTAATTCATTCATCACAACAGATCAAGTAGATCAAGTATGTTATGTACACTATCCAACAACATTGAAACGTCGAAGAGATGAGTAATGGACCATAGCTAAGATTAAATAACGCGGAGCTATAAGCACAGACAAAAAAGAAGATCTGTTGCAAACCGATCACCCTAAGCCAATACGGTTAGTTGATACAGACAATCGGGAGGAGATTCTCACAAGAACTAACATAAATGGAGAATACAACCGTGATTATAAAGACGTTGAACCAGAAGATGCAAAAGATGAACATGGCGATGAATTAAATGAACAATTGAAGGACGACTCGCTAATCGAAGAATCAACCAAAGAAGAAATGTGATATAATTGTAATATCAAACTTTTGTAAATTATTTGTTTACATCACATATTCAACTTTCGACGAGCATCTATTAGAAACTGCAATGGAAACCCATTGAATCGTTTGATTATGTTTGATACTTAGAAAAATTTCATAGTTTTCATAATTTTTAACAAGCATCCATTGATAATGCCAATAGATAAATGTTGCAACGATTTAATCTGCCAATGGATGCCCGTTGGTAACTGGAAACGGATGCTCATTGGTAACTGGCAACGGATGCGCGTTGGTAACTAGCAAAAGATGCCCATTGGTAATTGGAAATGGATGCCCGTTGGTAATTAGTAATGGATGCTCGTTGAAAACCTGTGTTTCCTAGGTACCAGACAACATAAATGATTGTACGTATTCATTCCAACGGTCATCCGTACAATCATTTATGTCGCCCGTTTTTTGGAACACAAGTTTCCAAATGGCATCCGTTGAAAATTGCAACGGATGCTCAATGGAAAATGAACAATCAGGTCACGTAATTGCGTCTGTTGAGGTGACATTATTTCCAATGGGCATCTGTTGCAATTTCCAACGGATACCCGTTGCAAAAATCAAAACTAAAGTATAACTTTATCTCAAAAGTAATCTCTAAACATTTAAAAACAATGACAATTCGACGATTTATCGGTCTCGGTTGGATTTTGGTGGGTTCCGCATGAGCCCCACCACCACAACTACTACCACCATATTGACCTCCTTCACATATATCAGAACCATTAATATTTTATGAAGAAGATGATATGGTGGATATTGATGCTTTTTTATAGTTTCTATGAGTGTCCCACTATTCCTATTATTGATCCTGAACGTTCTGACATAACGTTATGGTAAGATATTATTTAGAATTATTGATATTGCAATTAATTATAAATATTATCTAATTATTTTGTTTACACATGCAAATTTGATGTGGATGATGTTCTTAAAAATACGAACAAAAACATCATCCAAGGTTCGTTACAAAATCGACTTTATTACTCCTGGCATTTGACATTGGAAGTTATACGCCGCCGATGATGGTGTAAATTTATCGTAAGTCCATTTAGTATAAATTTTAATTTAAAATTATTCTATAATTTTATTCATAAATTAATATATTGAAATTTAATTTTGCAGTGCGCATATAGATGCCGAAAGAAGGATACATCGCGCATCTATATCATTTTGATGCATGATATGCAAGCTCAGTTGCACTTGATAATGAGCAATACCAAATACAACTATTACAAGAAGAACGAAAAATCAAAATAGGCAACGGATGAGGTATTCAACCAATTCATCCAACATTGGGAGTCAGAGGACTTCAAGGCCAAAAAATGTTGGTACGGCGAAAAAGTTCCCAGGGTCGGTCCGCATCGCCATACCTCGAGATCGAAGTCATTTCTGAAAAGAAAACGAATTGGTATAAATTATTTATATTAATAACTTAAATTTATTTTTATATAATAATTTTAACTGATCATATTACTATAATGTTATAGATGGAGATGATGAGAAGATAACCGACTCTTCTTGAGCTGGGTGTAGAGACCCAAGCCAAGAAGAAGTCTGTTGTTGGGGAAGAGGTCGATGAAATTGAGTTTGTTAACATCGATCAGAATAGACGGTGAAAGATATGATGGAGAAGATCACACGGCAATTACAAGCCATCGGTTAAACTCGCGACGATCTTAGTCCTTTATGAAAGGAAAAAAATATTTAGAGGTATATGATAATATTATTGTTATAATAATTATTTAATTATATAAATAATTTATAACGATATACTAACTTTAATGTATTTTATATTGCACTCTGTTAGATTGTATGAGGGGCGTCTATACGGTCTAGGTTTGCTACAAAAAGATATCGTCGAGGATGCCATGACGGTACCCCCCGCTATCTAAGAGACTTATGTGTTAGGCTTATGCGAGGGCAGATGCGTCGCCTAGAGATTATCATTGAGTTGATGACCGGTCAAGTGTATCAGCCACCACCACAGATGGGGATAACAATGCCAAGACAAGAACCGATCATAAACTTCGATGCAACCCCTTCACAAAGCATTGGAGAGCACGGGGATGAAGAAAACAATGACGGTTTAGACGAAACGTAATAAAATAGTATTTTAATTTTGTATAAAATTTTTATATATTAATTTTTTATTTTTTTAATTTATTTATAGAAACTATCAATAGACACCCGTTGACAATTTTGAATGGGCATCTATTGGAACTGTTAAATGGATATTTGTTGATACTTCCAACAGATTTATCTGTTACAATCCATTGAATATTTTTCAACGGATAAAATTTGTTGCATTGTCGTTGCAAATCACATCGGATATGGTTTTTCAACGATTGATTTCCAACGACACCGAATCCTGGAAAAGGTCATTTCTAACGGAAAATAAACCATTTCCAACGAATATATCCGTTGGAAATGGTCTGTTTTTTAGTAGTGGCAGATTCTATTAGTTTTGACAAGAACCTAAGGGTAAATAATCTTTTTATTCTTTGTTTGTCATATACCATATTGAAGAATCGACTCATGAAACAACGACTGCAAGTATGTGGAAAGCATTAGAGAGGATGTTTCAATCAAAGCCTCTACCAAATTGATTGTTTTTCAAACAAAGGTTCTACTTATTCAATAGAGAAGTAAAAAAAGACCATGAAAGAAAATGTAGATAATATCTTGAAACTAGTTTCAGACTAACAACCTAAAAATTAACATCTCGGGTGAATATCAATATGTTTTCTTGAATAACTGTTTGCATAGTCAGTATGAACAACTGATAGTCACTCTAAAATATGGCAGGAAAACTCTCAGAAATTGGAGTTGAAGGCTCAAAAGAAAGTCCAAGCTACATTAGGTGAGAGATTATATGTTAAGGCTAGATCAGAGAAGAGGGACAACAAGATTTGAAGCCTCTTTTTTTATAAAAAGATTATACAACGACACAGAGAGAGGACGAGAGAGAATTTAGAATCAATTAATTTAATCACTTGGATCTTGTGATTTTCAAAATTTGTGTGCACTGTTCTTGATCAATAAGGAGACCAAACCTTCCTCGTAACGTAGGTTGAATCACATTAAATTGACTGAACTCATAAATTTGCGTTTTCTTATTTCTTTCTTAATGTGAGTTCTTTGATTCGATTTCTTTGTGATGGCAAGTTTATTCAATCACAATGAACAATCGTCTTCATCAACTTTACATAATGTAAAAATTATATATTCCACATTTAATGATCTCGATTTACATTATTTTTAAAAATAACTAGGTATAGAGCCCCGCGTTGCGCCGTTTTTTGTTAATTTGGTTCAAGGCTTTGTTCCCCTCTTGATCCTTGCAACCAGAATCTTTGCTCGGATAAGCAACCTTATTTTTATTTATAACCGCAAAGCCATTGATCTCCCTCGTCGGGAAACTCATAAAGAAACATCTAAGATTACATGGCATCAAAACGTATGGATGGGAGAGCGGCTGCAGCCCTAAAGCCGGGATTTGCAAAGGGACCTTAACCATTGGGATTTTCGATGAAACATGGCTCATATCAGGCATGCTCATTCCATAATTCATTCCCATGGCCATTGCTGGGTAATGTGGTATGTGTGCCACCGCATGCATAGGTTGCTTATGAATCCACCTTTGGGAAATCTACTTTGCAAAGGAAGTTGGGCACCTACAAAATGACAAAACAAAGAAACATTATGAGTCATTCACAATCGACATTATAATGTTCATATGGATAGGAATCAAAGGTAAAGGATTTGAAAAAATCTATGCAAAAGAAATAAAAACCAAACACTTTAAAGGCAAAGGATCAAATCTGCATAGCTGAAAACATTTTAAAAAACATGAGCAACCATTTTAAAACGAAGAAGAAACCGGCACTATCAGAAAAATGGAGTTTAAGGTGCTCATGAATCCACGTTTGGAAAATATTCTTTGCAAAGGATTCACAATTGACATTATAATATTCATATGGTTGGAGAGCAAAGTTACGGGATTTGAAAAAATCTGTGCAAAAAGAACGAAACCAAACACTTTATTAACAAAGCATCAAATATGCAAATGAAGAAGAAACCACCACACGAAACTCAATCCAATTTATAAAAAATTTCTTTATATTCGAATTTCGTTCCTTTTCATCTCCTATGAATTGGGAGTTGTGCAACAAACAAACAAAACCCAAAAGCCAACAGATTTATGTATGAAAACATAAAAATAACAACTTTCGAAGATAAATTGATTATTCGTTTGTCTAGAAAACTAAAATAACCTATGGATTGAGTGTTGGTTTTCTGCTTTGTTCATGAGCTTAGTTTAGATAGACTCATGAACTCTCTTCTCCCATATTCATAGTGCAAACTGAAAATGAAAAACTTGGTGAAACTTTGCTGGTTGTTCTTATGGTATTTGCTGAAAACTTAAACTGGTTTTGGGGTGTTTTTCTAAGTATGTTTCTAGGTTTTTCTAATGGTGATCACTTACACCATCTTCTCACATTCATAATATATAAAGACATTATACAAAAGCATTAACTTCCTAGATCACATGTATAAAATTGTTACAATATATCATTTTCTATTTTCTGCATAAACCTAATTAAATGAAAGGCTAAAAACCATTTGATACTCGGAAAAATTGCAGACTTAATGTCTCTTATTTGTTCCAGGTCATTTTCCATCAACCGAGCCGTGGGCTTCTTCAATACTCGGGCTGGGCTGCAAACGGGCTTCTCCAACTTGTTTTCTGGGCTTGACTTCATTTTGGACCGCAAGTGATATTACACTTGATTTCAGCTTAGGAGTCATATTATTCTCACCTCTTCCACCGATTCTAGGGTTTTCAGCCTTCTCTCGGGTTTGCCTCTTCTCCGGCGAGTTTGCTGTCTTCTCTCTGGTTCTCCGATGACAGTGGTAAGGGTGAGTCTCCAACATTGAGTGAAAACTGAAGAACCATCACATACCACGGCCCATATCTCTTCAGTTTCCTTGGTTGCAGGACCCAAACATTGCCCACCTGCAAAAGTCTCTGTACAAGTTTTCAAAGGAGAAGCTAGAAGAAGCCCCAAATAACAGACAAAACAAAAAACAAAATATCACATAATCAGGCAGATAGAAAGATTTCCTAGCTGCCATGTTCATGGTTCAAAGTCCCGCAAAGAACGGAGAACTAAATCGGTGGAGTTGGAATCGGTTCCACCGGCCAGAACATATAGTGATTTGGAAGTTAGAAATCGGAGAAAATATCTGAGTTTGATGCCCCATTCATTACCTGATTTGATTTTCACGAACAAAGGGCTACAATGGTGTCGCTCGATCTGAAATATTCAGATAGCAATCATGAGGACGAAACAGATGATGATAAATACTAACCGAGAGAGTCGGACGCTGCGGGGGCTCATCGCGGACTACTTAAGTGGTGGTGAAACTACTTCCATCGGAGCATATCGGGGTTTGTGTGTTAGAGATCGGAGAAGATATCTGATTCTAATGTCTTTGTTAAGCTCCAGGTAAGGGAAATGCTCTGGTTCTTTATTGATCACCGGAAAAGTATATTCCCATCAACCAGATTTCCCTAAAATTTTTACCCCCTTCCCAAATTCAACCTAATGAGATATTTATAGTGTTTACAATACCTAACCGTCTAAATGTCCTCAACAATATTTATAAAAATATCCATGGAATAACATAATTAAAAATACCAACTACTTACCTGTCATTTGTTGATGCACTAGCCTCCTTCTGCCAATTCCAGCTCTCCTTCTCCAAACTCCAAGCCTCGAGCTCCCCCTTTACTTTCCTGCCGCTGCTTCCTCCCTTTCCTAACGTAGACCTGTTGAAACTTATCAATTCCCCCCCCCCCTTTAAGACGAAGCTTGTCCTCAAGCTTGAAATCTTGAAATTGCTTCGAAATATCCTTCGCCAGCTCCCATGTCGCTTCATGAAATGGTAGGCTTTTCCATTGAATGAGAACTTCCAAGAATCCTTGCTTTGAATAACGAGTATCCAATAATTCGCCTGGTTCCACCTGCATCTCCAACTCCCCTGTAATTTGAGTAGGTATAGTAACAGAATCAAACTGCTCTCCATTAGCTGGCTTCAGCTGGGAAACATGAAACACAGGATGTATTGCTGTTTTCTTTGGCAAATCAAGTTTATAGGCAACCTTGCCAATTCTCTCTAAGACCTTAGAAGGTCAATAAAATCTGGCAGATAGCTTATGAAAACTCTTAGTTGCCAAACTTTTCCATTTATAAGGTCTAAGTTTGAGAAAAACCCAATCTCCCACTCGAAATTGTATATCCCTGTGAAACTTATCCGCGTTAGCCTTCATCATTTGCTGAGCTCGCAGCAATTTCCTCTTGATTTTCTCCAACATCTGATCTCTTTCCTTCAATTCCTTGTCCAATTCAAAGTTCGTTTTAGACCCCTCTTCAAAACTGGCTACCACAGGTGATTCTCGACCATAAACAACCTGAGATAAGTCTCCAAACTTCTGTTAACGACCTCGGTTTGCCCATCAGATTGAGGATGATAAGCTGTGTTGTAATTCAACTTAGTTCCCATGAGTTTAAACATTCCAGTCCAAAAATGGCTCAAGAAAATCATGTCCCTGTCCGACACAATAGACTTAGGATACCCATGTAATGTAACCACCTCCTTCACGAAACTTCTTGCCACATCTGCTGCAGTGAAAGGATGTTTTATTCTTATAAAGTGTGCATACTTACTCAATCCGTCCACTACTACCATGATTCAATTATATCCTGATGACCTCGGTAATCCTTCAATGAAATCCATAGACAATTCCTCCCAAATGTGATTAGGAATAGGGAGTGGTTGCAATAACCCCGCAGGTGATAGAGTAGAATACTTGAACGTCTGACAAACCAAACATCTTGCAATGTATTTTTGTATGTCCGATTTCATTCCTTCCCAAAAAAAATAAATTATGAATTCTTTTTGTGGTCTTAAGAACCCCGAAATGTCCCCCCACCGGACCATCGTGATATTCTTTCAAAATTAACTCCACCAACTTAGAATCCTTAGGAATAACCATTCTGTCTTTGTAATACAACCTTTCTTGACAAATTTTGTATCCCACGGGTCCATCCTCTTGCCTCGAAAGCTTCTCCTTGATCGGTCCTAGCACTGGATCCAACATCACCTCTTTATCCAAATCTTCGAACTGCATTATATTATTGCCAAGAAAAGGGCTTGCAAGTGAATTTCTGACGGCTGATACATCCTAGAAAGACCATCGGCAGCTTTGTTTTTAGTTCGTGGTTTATACAAGATATCAAAATCAAACCCCATTAATTTTGTCAACCACTTTTGATATTCCAAATTAACCATCCTCTGTTCCAACAAAAGTTTTAGGCTCTTTTGATCAGTACACACCAAAAATTTCCTCCCAATCAGATAATGTCTCCACTTTTGCACCGAAAACACTATAGCCATCAACTCCCTTTCACAAATGGGTTTCATTCTCTCTCTTTCTAACAAACCTTTGCTGTAGAAAGCTATCGGCTGATTTTTCTGCATTAATACTGCTCCTAGTCCAAACCCCGAAGCATCAGTCTCTACCACAAACATCTCCTGAAAATTTGGTAAACCCAACACAGGAGCCGAAACCATTGCCTCCTTAAGACTGTTAAATGATTTTTCTGCCTTTTCGTTCCAAGTGAACCCATCTTTCTTTAAAAGTTCCGTAAGTGGTTGAGCAATAGAACCATACCCCCTCACAAATCTTCTATAATATCCTGTCAACCCTAAAAATCCTCTCAAATCCTTAACTGTCGCCGGTATCGGCCACTGTTGAACTGCCAACGTCTTATTTGGATGAGTAGCCACACCCTCCTTTGATATTATATGACCCAAATATTCCACTGTAGTTTGCCCAATTGTGCATTTCTTTTTATTAGCAAAGAGTTTATGATGAACCAACTTTTTAAACACCAAATTCAAATGATCCACATGGTCCCCCAAACTTTGGCTATAAATCAGAATGTCGTCAAAGAATACCAGGACAAACTTTCTAAGATAAGGTCTGAATATCTCATTCATAAGAGACTGAAAAGTGGCTGGTGCATTGGTTAAGCCAAAAGGCATCACCAAGAATTCGTAATGTCCGTCATGAGTTCGAAAAGTTATCTTCGTTATATCCTCCTCCTTCATGCGAATCTGATGGTATCCTGACTTCAAATCCAATTTTGTAAATATAACAACACCATGCACCTCATCCAGAAGCTGATCAATCATAGGTTTTGGAAATTTATCCGGAATTGTGACCTTATTCAATGCCCTGTAATCCACACAAAATCGCCAACTGCCATCCTTCTTCTTTACTAATAACACAGGACTTGAAAAAGGACTTTGACTAGGCCTTATTATACCTGCTTGTAACATGTCCTTGACTAACTTCTCTATTTCCTCCTTGTGATAATGAGGGTATCTATAAGGCCTAACACTAATATGATCAGTTCCTGCCTTAAGGTTGATAGAATGTACCCTATCTCTGTGAGGCGGTAAACCAGTAGGCTCATCAAAAACCCCGGAAAAAGACTCCAAAACTTGTGACAACTCACCAGGAATTTGTTGCACCAGATCTGTAACTCTTTCCAGATTGGAAAATTCCACCATATATCCATGTTCCCCTTTGGAAACATCCTTCAACAAAGTTTTGAGAGTTACTAAGGAGTTATGTAAATTCAGATCTCCTTTCAACGTGATCCATGAGCTGCCATTAACAAATTTCATCTCCAATTTCTCAAAATCCAGCTGAATCTTGCCTAATGTTCTCAACCACTGAATTCCCAAGATCACATCTGCACTACCCAACTCCAATGGAAGCAGATCAATTGTAATTTCCAAATTCTGTATAACTATTTTTATTGCTTTACAGATTCCTTCCCTTTTAACTGTCACACACGTTCCCAGGATCACTCCATAACCACTAGTACCCACTGTCTTCAGTCCAAGCTGCTGTATTACCTCAGTTGAAATAAAATTGTGGGTTGCTCCACTATCAATCATTACCGCCACCTCTTTTTGCTTAATTCGTCCTTTAACCTTAAGAGTCTTAGGTGTAGTAAGTCCAACCACAGATGTCATCGATAATTCCGCTAGTTCACCCATTTGTAAACAATCATGTTCCTGCTGTAACTGCTTCCACTTCTTCTTCTTCTTCTTCAACAATCTGTCCCTCATCATGTACTAGAATTACCTGCAACTCCTTCATTGGACATCTATGTCCAACAAAATATTTCTCATCGCATCTAAAACATAACCCTTTCTTCCTCTTTTCCTCCGCTTCTGCATCTGTAAGTCTTTTGAACGGTAATCTCCTTTCCCCTTATTTCGTATTTCTTGTATTCTGATTAACCATTGAATTTTCTGTTTTAGCCCTTCCCGTAATTCTGGATTGCGTTCCAACAGATCCCGTAGGTACATTTACGGTTCGAAAATATGAATTTCTCTCAGAACTATTCTTCTTCCTCAAATCATCTATACTAAAAGTGCTTTCATTCAATCGTATGGCTAATGCTATCAAGTCCTCCAATCCTTGAGGTTGTAAAATTCTAATGGTTTCTCGCATGCCCGGTTTCAATCCACTCTTAAATGCTCCCTCTAACACCTTATCAGGAATTCCCTGTAAATGTGATAACAACTCTTCAAACTCCTGCAAATAATCTGAGAAAGACCCTGTTTGAGTGAGGAAAAACAATCTTTCACTAGCTTCACCGCAATTTCCCGAAAATCTCTCTAATAATCTCTTCCGAAAATCTTGCCAACTATCAAACGGTCTCCTTGCTTTCTGCGAATTATACCAGTTCAATGCCTTTCCATCCACACTCATAGAAGCTAGTCTTGATTTCTCATAATCAGAACTATTTCCCAAGTCAAAAAATCTTTTTGCCCTAGCAATCCACCCTACTGCATTCACGCCTTCAAAGACAGGCATTTCCACCTTTTTAAGGTGAGTTTCAGAATTACCGAGGAACCTATTACCTTCCTCCTCATGACTCTTCGTTTCTGGATCTGGTCTCGAAACCACCATCTCCGGCGGTGACGAAGCAACTCCTTCTTGCATCGCCTGGACTGGCTGAATCGGAGCATGTCGACCGACGGAATCAGGTAGATTCGGTCTCGATTGTTCTCTCTCTCGTCTTGTTTCCCAGTGTCAGAACAGTATTTGACGATGAATTTTTCGATTACGTCCAGTTTTGCCATATTTTTCTCGATCGCGTCAATCTTGGAAACGCTTCGCTCGATTCCAGCCACTCTCTCATCTAGTTCGTCCAGCTTCTCCATCCTTTGCTGAATTCCGGTGAATCTTGATTCAACAAGCGCTTGGAATCCTTCGAATTCCTCCTGAATTCGCTCCATTCTCTGGACATTTCTTGTTGCCGCCATGAAGTCTCTGCTCTGGTACCAATCTATTAAGCTCTAGGTAAGGGAAATGCTCTGGTTCTTTATTGATCACCGAAAAAGTATACAACTTGTAGAAATTGTTTATAGAGTGTATCACTCCACTCTTCCCTAACAAACAGATTTCCCTAAAATTTTTACCCCCTTCCCAAATTCAACCTAATGAGATATTTATAGTCTTTACAATACCTAACCGTCTAACTGTCCTCAACAATATTTACAAAAATATCCATGGAATAACAGAATTAAAAATACCAACTACTTACCTGTCATTTGTTGATGCACTAGCCTCCTTCTGCCAATTCCAGCTCTTCTTCTCCAAAGTCCAAGCCTCGAGCTCCCCCTTTACTTTCCTGTCGCTGCTTCCTCCCTTTCCTAACGTAGACATGTTGAAACTTATCAGTCTTCCAAAGATTTTAAGATTCGATTGCAACTCTTCACTTGCTGGTGTCAGGGTTATCGCTGAGTAGCAGGTGAATTGTAAGTGCGTATGTATGGGCAATTTCGCCAATTTAAGCATTTCTGGTGCTGGTTTTTGGAATGAAATCGGTATCTAGTTAACATAATAGCAAGCTTCTGATCGACAGTTAGTAGACACCATAAGTTAATCTTCTCTACTCCTCTTTTTTTTCTGGTAAACTCAGGAAAAGGAAATGTTCCGTCGCTGAAGACTATCGCTCTGGAGGAAATCGAAAAGGCGGCAGAGAAAGCACAACGCGAAGACAATGAACTATTATTCGCTGGATTGGGAAAAAGAAAAGTTGAACTGAGGCGTTAAAGGAAATCTACAAGGAGAGGAAAAGTCATATAGGGTTTCGGGGAAGATGAAACAATCCTCAATTTAAATATAAAAACATAAACATTCGTACTTGATACGTATAAAGATTTGTCATATGAAATATTCATATCCGATTCGTATTTGATTCGTATTTAAACTGAAAATTCGGATATCCGTTAACACAAATACAAATATTGAAAATTAGATATTCAACAAATACAAATACATATACAAACAATAGACTCAATTATCCGAACTATTCGTATTCGTAAGTACTAATTAGAAAATTTAGTTAATATATATATATATATATAACAAAATTGATTTTAATGATCAAATTGAAAATAAAAAACATTACTAATCTTATTTAAACACTTATTATATAAATATATATACAACTATGTAATATATTTATGATTGGATGACTAAAATATCATTTACTTTAAAATAACTAATATTGTTGAACATTTAATTTATACTCAAGATTGGTTCTAATTCAAATGAGTTGGATAATATTATATGAGACATTATAGTATATGAAAAAAAAATAGAACTAACTAAATATATAACTTTTTTGCGAGTTTTATTTTAGTGTATAATCTAATAATATGTTTCATTGTTTTAGGTGAATTAACGATATTCACAGAATCATCGACATAACTAAATTTAAATGAATTATGTGGAGATGATTGTGAAGATTTGGTATTTTTTTTATTTATAGTATGTATCTTTGCATCTTTGTGCGATTTGAATTTTAGTTTTAGATTATATTTGATGATTATTGGTTTTTTTATAAAAATTCTTTTATATATATTTTGTACGTTAAAAAAATTTAGGTTCGTATACAAATACCCGTATATCCGACATATATCTGTATTTATAAAATATTCAAATTTACAAATACAAATATAAATAGTAAATCTGGATATTCGTCGAATACAAACACAAATACAAATACAAATACAAATACAAATACAAATACAAATACAAATAGTCGGATATTCGCAAATATTCGTTATTTGTTTGGCCTTAACTATTATAAAATAGATTAGGGATTATAATATCCAATATAGATGCATGATATATCTATCAATTTGTACGAATACATTTCTTTGGTGTAATTCATTAATTATATTTTTATTATTTATATTATTTATTTACTTTTTTCTTGTATATTTTATTTTAGGTTGATTTTGTGTTTTAGTTAGTTCATTATATTAGTCTTATTTTTTATAATTTCAGAAAATATTTATAAAATTTACTTTTTATTACGTTTTTTTTATTTTCATTCCGCACTAATGTGAACATATATTTTCAATAAATTATTCAAACTATCGCACAATTTATTTTTGTGGAACCAAAAAGTTGAAAATTCTCTAATGTTATTCTTCCAAAATGGATGTTTTTCAATGGATGAATATCAAGATATCCTCGTAAGGCTTCACATATACCCTCGTAAAAATAATTATTAAATAGAAAAAAATGGAAAAAATATAAATTTGCCATTAATTTTCACACGTGAAAACACACACGTTTTTGACAATTTTTCGAAATTAAAAACTGTTTCAAAGTTGAGTGCAAGGAGCAAGAGGGGATTTCAAAGTTGAGAGCAAAGATCGACTTCAAAGTAAGCAAGAAGGAAATTTAGAAGTTGAGACAAAAGAATTTTTAAGTGAGAAAGAAATGACAAGGATCAGCAGTGAAGAAGATAGCAAGAGTCAATCTTCAACGACGTTTATAAATAGTTCAATTTCTAGGATTTTACGTTGTAGATGAAATATATTAGAGATCAGGCTATTGAAAGGGAAATTGTTTGTTGATTTGAAATAGGTGTGATTCTCAATGAGTCGCTTGAGTCGAAGATGGTCAGGAGTCTTAGTGATTCGCTTGAGACTCATGACCCTCTTTGACTCAAGCGACTCATTGGGTCTCCAGGCTCGTTTGAGTCGCAAGGATTGCTTGAGTCTCATTTAGTCACTTGAGTCGAAAAGGGTCAAGATTCTTAGTGAGCTGCTTGAGACTCATGACCCCCTTCGACTCATCAGACTCATGACCCTCTTCGTTAAAGCTTTTCCAACGGGTATCCATTGCACGTCGCAGCGGATGCTCGTTGAAAAGTGTCATCATGACTATCCTACGCTTATATCATCGATTTTGGTTCCTAACGGGCATCCGTTGGCACTTGCAATGGATGCTCGTTGCAAGGGGAGACGTACTGCCGTTTCATCGTCCATTGTCTCGTGAAAAAGAGCACACAATGGGCATTCGTTGGAAATTGCAACGAATGCCCATTGAGAACTCAACAACCGCGTCAATTAATTTCATTCGTTGAGTTGACATTTTTTCCTACGGACATCTATTGGCATGCCTAATGGAATTTTTTGTATATCACTCGTTGAACAGTTCATTTTTCAACAAAATATCAAAACAAAAATCTTCTCAAACAAAAAATCTCTCAAACACTGAAACACAATACACAATGAGAGCTCGACGATTCATCGGTTACGGTGGTATGTTGGCGGGTTCGGTAGGAGTCCCTCCACCGCCTCCACTTTCACCATATCGGCCTTCTTCACATTTATCTGTACCGCCAATATTTGATGAAGAAGATGATATTGTGGACATAGACGCTTTATTGATAGTTTCGACGGCCGTCTGCCCGTCCCGATTATTGATCTTGAACGTCCTGACGGGATGTTATGGTAAGACTTAATTACAGAATTCATATTGTATTTAATTATAAAAATTATCTAATTATTTGATATTCAAGTGTGGGTTTGATCAGAGTGATTTTCTGAAACATACGAACAACAACATCATCCAAGGATCGCTATAAGATCGACTATACTATTCCTGGTAGGTGACGCGAGAAGTGATATGCCGCTGATGATGGTGTACATTAATCGTAAGTAATTTTAGTTTAAAATTGAACTTTTAATTATTATTTATTTTTATCTATAAACTAATTTATTGCAATTTAGTTTTTCATTGCGCATATAGATGGTGGAAGAAGGATATATCGCGCATCTACACAGCTTAGGTGCACGACATGCAAGCCTGGTTGCGCTTGATGATGAACAACGCCAAGCATAACTATTACAAGAAGAATGCCAAACCAACCTGGGCAACAGACGAGGTATTCAACTAACTCGTTCAACATTGGGAGTCCGAAGACTTCAAGGTCAAGGGCGAGAAGGACAAGAAATGTCGTTATGGTGAGAGGTTCAAGGAGACGGTCTGTATCGCCATACTTGGGAATCAAAATCATTCCCAAAATGAAAGAAAGAATGAGTAAAATTTTTTTAATTCATTATTAAAATTTTATTGTTATATGAAATTGTTATCTAATTATATTATTATAGTGTTACAGATGTATGGATTGGAAAGAGAGGTGATTCTTCTTGAGCTGCTTGTGGAAACCCTGCCAAGAAGAAGTCCGTTGTTAGGAAAAGAGCGACGAACCCAAACTTGTCGACCCTCGGGCAGAACGGACCTTGAAAACTATGACGGAGAAGATCACATAGCAATCACAAGCTTGCAGTTCAACTCTTGACGATCTCAGTCCTTTACAAAAGGACAAAATTTATTTAAAGGTAAATAATAAGATTATTTTTTGTAATTCTTTACATAAATAAAATATTTTCTAATGATGCTAACTTTAATGTGTTTTATTTTGTAGTCTGTTAGAAGGGGCATCTATACGGTCTCGGTTCGCTCTAAAAGGATATAGTAGAGGACGCCACGATAGTACCCCCATGATTAATGAGAGTTGCACGCAAAACGGCGTATCGAACATCTAGAAACCAAACTCGAATAATGCAAGATGCTATTCATGGAACACAAGATTATTTTGAAGTAACGCAATCGGAGCTTCGAGCAACTTGAGCAAAGATGCATCACATGAAGAGCATTATCAAATTATTAATCGGTCGAGCGTATCAACCACCAAAATCGACGGGAGGAAAAACACCGGACAAGATTTGATAATCGAATATGATGCAACTCCTTCATAAGGTATCGGCGATCGCGTATATGAAGACGGCGCCACTAACTTAGATGATTTCTAGTTTATATTTTAAATTTGTATAAAATATTTTAACTAATTTTTCTCTAAAAAATTATCTAGTTTTTAAAATTTTTTTTAACTTTTCGTCATGTTTTCAACAGATGCCCGTTGAGATTTTTTGAAATTTTCAATGGGTATCCATTGAAAATGAAAAATTTCCACCTTCTTGGCAATAGATATCCCTTGAAATTTCCAGCCATATTGCCAACGGGTATCCATTGAAAACTTTTAACTCCCGTCATTTTTCTTTTCAACGGGTGGACAACATATATCCATTACAAAATTGCAACCGATATCCGTTGACCGCTTGTAAGGGCATCCGTTGCCAATTCCTAATGGATATATCCATTACAAGCCCGTTGAAAACTGTCAACAGATATTATCCATTGCACGCCCGTTACAAATCGCAACGGATACAAATTTTCAACGATCGAATTCCAACGGCTCAGAATCCATTGAAGTCCATTGGGAATGGTCATTATCAACGGAAAAGTAGCCAATTCCAACGGATATATCCATTGGGAATGGCATGTTCTTTTCTAGTATTCTTTGGGTACCGTCCAATGTATGAGCGTAGAAGAGCTACTAGTGTACAGTTGACCACCTTTGTCTGGCCATCAGTATCTGAGTGGCACATGGTGGAAAACACGAGTTTCGTCCCTAGTTTCCGCAAAAGTGTACACCAAAAATAACTTAGAAACTTGCTATCTGAACCGATACGATTATCTTGGGTAGCCCATGGATGCAGACGATCTCCCTGAAGAAAAGTTCTGCAATACTGGTCGCGTCGTTGGTCTTCGAGCAGGATACAAAGTGCGTCATCTTTGAAAAACTGTTGACAATAACAAAGACTAAATCTTTGTTTCGTATCTTTGGAAGTCTGAGAACAAAGTCCATCGGAAAATCAGTCCATGGATGAGTCACGATGGGTAGATGAAGATACAAATCGTGGGGATGGATGCGGGATGGCCAAAACTTTGTGCATCATGCACAACCACAAATGAGTCCATGGATGAGTCCATGCGTTGTCATCGTGATACATCATGCACAAAGTTGTTCTACGTCTCGCTTGAGGCGTGGCCAGAAGAAATGCTCCTTTATGGTGGCCAAGGTTTTCTCCATGGCGAAGTGCCCCATGAGTGCTCTCCATGCGCTTATTGAAGCAACAATTCCCTCATAAAGCTTTGCGGAATGCAAAGCCGTGTATTGTGGAAGATATTTCTGTCATGTATGTAAAATGGTCCACTAGCTCCTTCTTTACACATTCAAAATATCTCGCCAAGCTCCAGATCTTGCTCATATAGTTCCTTAATGTGCTTGAACCCCAAATTTCTAGCCTCCATCGTGGTGATGAGGGCGTGTCTCCTTGATAGCGCGTCAGCTACTACGTTTTCCTTCCCTTTCTTGTACTTGATTATGTACAGAAAGGACTCAATGAACTCCATACACTTAACATGTTGCCGCTTTAGACTGGTCTGACCCTTTAGATGTTCTAGGGTCTTGTGATCAGTGTAGATGACGAACTCTATTGTAAGTAGACAGTGGTTCCATGTTTCCAATGCGCGGACAAGGGCGTAGAGCTCCTTATCATATGTGGGGTATTTAAGTATGACCCCACTTAACTTCTCACTGAAATACATCACTTGGTCTTCGTTCTTGAACAAGGACTGCACCAATACCGATCCCTGAGGCATCACATTCCACTTCGAACATTTTATCGAAATCAGGCAGCACTAGGATATGTGCGGTGGTGAGACTCGCCTTCAGCGCTTCGAATGCACTGATTTGTGATTCTCCCCATTTGAAGGCCTTGTCCTTTTTTATAACTATAGTGAAGGGTGCGTCTATGTTGCTGAAGTCCTTCACGAACCGGTGGTAGATGCTTGCTAGCCCATGAAAGCTTCTTCGTACGTGTGCGATGGTTGCCGGTGTTGGCCATTCTTGTATTGCCTTGATTTTGTCCTCGTCTATGCATAGTCCCTGCGAACTTACTACAAAACCTAGGAAAACAATCTAATCAATGCAAAAGGATCACTTCGTGAGGTTTGCGTAGAGTTTTTCCTTTCGGAGCGTCTCTAACACTAGCTCAATATGTACTATTTGTTCCCTAAAAGTTTTACTATAAACAAGATATCGTCATAGTAAACTACAACAAATTTATCGATGTAGGCTCTTATAACATGGTTCATGAGCCTCATGGAGGTGATGGGGGAATTGGAAAGCCTGTAAGGCATGACGAACCACTCGTATGGTCCTTTTTAATTTTGAAGGTCGTCTTCCATTCAACGCCTTCTCTCATGCGAACTTGGTGATATCCGCTCTTGAGGTCGATCTTGGAGAAAACCATTGCCCCAGTTAGCTTGTCTAGCATGTCGTCCAACCGCAGGATGGAATGTGGTATTTGATCGTGATGTTATTGATCGTCCAATAGTCGACACACATCCTCCAAGTGTCATCCTTCTTTGGTACAAGTAGTACGGGGACGACGCATGGACTAAAGCTTTTGTGGATGTAGCCTTTATCCATGAGCTCTTGGAATTGCCTTTGTAATTCTTTTATCTCCTCGGAGTTCATACGGTATGTTGGTCGGTTTGGCAATGGTGCTCCCTGGATGAGATCGATCTGATGTTCGACGCCTCATGTGGGTGGTAGTCCGGCTGGTATCTCCTCGGGAAATAAGTCGCGATACTTTTCTAGCATGTTGGTGATTTCCGAAGGATACTCCATCGTGCTTTGGCCTATCAAGACATCTCTGTAGACCATTAGTAATACCGGGATTTGATTTCTCAAAGCCTTACAAACAACACTAGCTTTTATATAAAATTTGATTTCTTTTTGTCCTCACGGTTTACCTTGAGTTTCATTTCGTGTACTTGTGAAGGACTAAGAGGTGCTAGTGTTACCTTCCTTTTGTCTGTGACGAAGGAATAGAAATTTTTCCTTCCATCATGCGTTACTTTGTGGTCGAATTTCCATGGCCGCCCTAGTAGGATGTGTCCAACTTGCATTGGTACGACATCGTAAAGTACTTCACCATGGTACTTACCAATGTTGGAGGTACAGTTACTTGCTCGGTTACCTTGAGCTCCCCTTGATTATTGAGCCATTGTAGCTTATACGAGTGTGCTTCTTTATTTCCAAACCTAGCTTTTTGACCATATAGACGCTTGAACCATTAGTACAAGAATCGCTATCTATAATAAGTCCACATACCTTGTCTTTCACGATACATGTTGTTTGGAAGATCATCTCATGTTAGGCGGTCTCTTGCGCGTTGATCAATGTGCTCAAAATGCGTCGTGTTACCAGCAGTTCTCCGCTTTCTAGATACTCAATCACGTCATTTCCTTCTTCATTTGGTTCTTCCTCATTCGCGGACTCGTATTCTCCATAATAGGTGAGATTTATGGCTAGCGGATTAGTGCAGTCTCGCGCTACGTGCCCTATGCCCTTGCACTTAAAACATACAAATTCAAGAGTACGAATTGGTTTCAAGGGAAGTAGATTGTTACCTTCTCCTTTGACATTCCTTGATGTCTCAGAAGCTTTACCCTTACAATGGTCGTCCATCCTTGGTTTTTTCCAGCATCCTTGGGGTTGTCCGGATCACCATGTGGGTTGTGTCCTTCCTCGACTTTTCGCTTAGTTTCCTTTGATTTGTTGCTAAATTTGACTCGACAAATGCAATATATCTTGTAGTCATGGTATTGTTGTCTTTCTACCTTTCTAGCGATTCATTCATTTAATCTGTCTAAAAATTGAGCCATCACAGTTTCTTTGTCTTCATCAATTTCTAGCCAATTTCAAATATGCTCAAATTCATCGAAGTATTCTTCGACGGTTTCACCTCCTTGGTTTAAGTTTCGATAACTTCATTGTAATTCTCGATGGAAGTGTGAGTATATGTACCCTTTACGCATGAGGGCTTTCATTTTGTCCAATGTTGAGACTTGTTCAAGTCTTGTAATTCGTTGAGTGCTTTACCTCTTGATCCCACCAAGTGAGTGCACCGTCCATGAGTTGAGCCACAGTGTACTTTACCTTCTTGTGCTTCTTATACATGTAACACTAAAAAATATTGTTCATCTGCCTCTCACGACCGAGATAGGCTTTCGGGTCAACACGTCCAGCAAAATTAGGTGGTTTTAACTTTAAATTATTATATCGTGTTCATGTCGTTGTCTTCGATATGGCTCCTCGTCCGAATCTTCATCCTCGCAGATGATGTGGCATCGCCTTGGTCGTCTTGGCAACTCTTAGTCTTCCTCCTCCGGATTATGTCGTGGTGGTGCTCTATGTTCTCGTCGTCTAGATTAAGGATCCGGTTGTTCTACTTCTTCCGCACCATTTTCATGAATGTATGGTGCATCACGTACGGGTTGCCTCCGTTCTTCTTCAAGGCGATTCATGCTTGACTCCATTCGCTGGAGCATTTGCATGATCGCATCGAGTTGGTTGTTGCATGTAGAGTTCTCTTCTTGTTTGGCCATTTTGTTTCCATATTTTTTATAACAGTAAACAAAACAAAGAAAAGATGAGTACAATAAAACGAATCAAAAGAGATAGAAGCTTAACTTTGGTCATTGAACCGGGCTCTGATACCAAAATGATACAGGCCTCAGGGTGGGAGCATGGCACATTTTCAGAGAATCGGTCAATCTCGAACACTCGAGTAGGATTCGGGGTGTCATAGTTCATTTTCTTGACTGGCCTAAGGACACTCTTCAGGAAAATCGTCCGTTGACGGTGGTTGATAGTGGAGGATGGTGGAGGATCGCTTGACTGGCCTAAGGGCACTCTTCAAGGTTCGTTCTAACAAAGGTGGAGGATGGAGATTGATGGATAAAGTCGAGGTGTTTTGGGTGGAGTGATAAACACCACAAGAGGTACAGAAGCCTCTTGGTTTCAATTGTTCCCGGAACAAGTTAAAGTCACCGTGTTCTTTGCACTGCTCAAGAATACTAAAAAAGGTTTATTACTTCAAATTTTTGTGTCCATTAAAAATGAAATGGAGTCCTTTATATAGCAGAGGCTCCATCTTAAAATAAGGAAAATGCGTAAATGTTAATTAACAGATTGATCTACTAGTCGTTGAGAAGATTTTATGGCCATTGGGAATCTTTGGAACGTGAAAGATGCTGATCTAGTGGGATAAGATTGGTTTGGAAGATTTCCTAGCCGTTTGAGAGAATTTTTTGGTCGTTTGGAAAGGATAAGGAAAGATCTTTATCTTAAGTCTTTCCTTATCCATATCGCTCGAGCCCGTCCGTTTTTAGGTAAACGGATTGAGGCCCGTTTCAATGAAAAAAAACCAATGTGACGCTTGTTTGGGTTGGGTTCAAATCCTCTTTCTGGTTAAGAGTCTTTCATGCCACCATCACAATTTCCACTACCTTGTTACGCAAGCTCCTTGCTTGTCCACGTGTTAGTAGGTAATGGGAAGATTTGGTCTACTAGTTTCCTTACGGTCAATTCCTCGTTCATGTGACCCTCCTTTGGTTCCGCTTCGAGTCTGATGTCCTCATCAGTAGGTGATGTAGAAGCTGATGAAGAAGAACAAGGTAATGCTGAAGCTGAAAGAGAAGGTGATGATGAAGATGAATGATAACACGTAATCCGTTGTAGTTTTTATATCATTCTTAAGTCTAGTTTTGAGTAGATTACGTAGATTTCACTCATTTATCGAGTTTATTCGAGGACTTCATCTACATTTCGTGTTTTGTGTAGAAAACGAAGACATGAGGAGAAACGCGAGAGATTATGGCGATTTAACCCCGAAAACGTAGTTGAATGTCAAGGTTCAACTTGTGCAAGGCCATGGATTGAAGTGAACACTCAAACACCGAGCAAAAGGAGCGGAAACAACATATC
>CM071862.1:17044516-17061722 GCA_036759665.1 Gynandropsis gynandra | reverse complement strand
ATAGACCAGCACATACAATTGTAGTGCGGTTGTGTTGAGAATAAACAGGGAGGTGTCCGCCAGAGAGTTTGTGAAACCACGAGCGAGAAGAAATGTGCGAAGCTTCGAATACCATGCTCGAGGAGCTTGTTTAAGTCCGTAGATTGCTCGTTGAAGTCTGTATACATGATGAGGTTGAGTTTGATCAATGAAACCCGGGGGTTGAGACATGTATACCTCCTCTGAAAGTCGGCCTTGTAGAAAGGCATTATTGACATCAAGTTGTCGTTAGACCTAAAGCTCTGATATCAAATTATCAGATTTTAAATTATCATATCAGATATCACAACGACATCACATCCATCCGATATCATCTCTTTCAACCTTGACATAAACCACGTCCATGATTCGTCCTTCTCTCTGTCGACTATTCCCCAAGCAAGATGATATTGGTGATGTGCACCATCTTACGCGGTTGTCACAAATCAATGCTCCCTTGTACACTCATGTCAGAAATGTTACATCCACAACAACCACTTTACGAGAAGGCAATGGAAATGGTAGTTCCATCTTCTTATAGCCACTCCGATAGCCATAAAAAATGTTTGAAGCTTTTCCTATCACCGTCCAGCTGAAGATTTGCGATAGATCCGAGATTTCTTTCTGTAAACATCTGCAACCATCCTGGAAGCCTCCTATAATATTCAAAGTCATCACCACGAATCTCCTTTCGAGCATTGTGTTTGCCTCTTAATGCCATCAAATACGATACATCGGCACCATACTTTGCTTTTACACGAACCATCAATTGTTTTGCTGGAGGTGTTTCATATTTCCTGGCTTATTCCTCATTCAAATAATCCTTAAGCAATTGCGTTGTACCCTTTGTAGCTTCTATAGATTTAGATACAGATGAACACTTGTGAATGAGATAGTGTGTTCTCACACTAAACCGTTTGAAATTCAGGATTGCTATCACGCGTAATTTCCATTTACAACCACTTCCATGTGTAACTTACATTTACAACCACTTCCGAAAACTTGGATTGTAATTTCCATTGCCTTCTCGTAAACAACCATTTCCAAATTATTCTCTCTGTCACCATCCTTATGCTCTCTCAGCACCTCATTAACAACTTTATTACTGCCACAAACAACTTCATTAACTATCACATTCATAGCACAACCACCATCTTCTCTTAATCTGCTGGTATGTTCACTATCAGAATTATTCGAATCCAAAATATTTATTGTTTTTGTTGAATTACTCCCAACTCTACTTTTATTGTTTGAACCTACAATAACACAATCATCATAATCTACAACACCTCTATCCTAACCTTCTCTGGCAATGCTTCCCAAAGTAGGAATTGGAGGTCAACTTCCCTCTCAATTTCCATTTCACACTTCACTATTGCCGATTCTATCTCCACATATAGCAGTGGTCAAATTCCTGTTACGTGATCGAATAGATAACGAATAAGATGCTTGTAAACTGTTATGTGATCAAATTATATATATCTCCACATACAGCACTTCAACTTCGTTGTATTTTTTTCCACCATCATCTATGCGCATAACTCATCAATAAGTTGTTGGTATATCAGACTAATCTGAGGACAGTAGAAAATTACTCTTGTTTTCTTGAACTCTACGACCCATTCACATTCTTCATTTACGTTTTTTTCTCATTTACCATCATACAAAAAATAAATCAGTGTGATTATCTCATCCACCGAATCCATTACACATGTAACAAAAACATAAAAATAAGGTAAATTATGTGACCCACTGTGACAATATATTTCAAACTCAAAATGACTCTATGACCCAGTGCGACAGTGCGACTCAATGAGACTCTATGACCCAGTGCGACCGTGCAACTCGATGAGACTCTGTAACCCAGTGTGACCGTGTGACTCAATGAGACTCTGTGTCCTACTAGGACCATGTGTTTCTCGATGAGACTTTGTGATCCAGTGTGACCGTGCGACTCGATGAGACTTTGTGACCCAATATGACCATGTGCTTCAATATGACTCTGTGACCCAGTGCGACCATGCGACTTGATGAGACTCTGTATCCCACTGCGACCATGTGTTTCTCGATGAGAATATGTGATCCAGTGCGACCGTGCGACTCGTTGAGACTCTGTGACGTAGTGCGACCTCGTATTTCAATATGACTCTATGGCCTAGTGCGACCGTGCGACTCGATGAGATTCTGTGACATCGTGCGACCCTACGACCAGATGAGGCTTTGTGTCCCAGTGCAACCGTTCGACTCGATGAGAATCTGTGACTCAGTGCGACCGTCTGCCTCAATGAGACACTGTGACCCACTGCGACCATGTGTTTCAATATGACTCAGTGAACTAGTGCAACTATACGACTCGATGAGACTCTGTGACCCATTGCGATTGTGTGACTCGATGAAACTCTGTGACCTAGTGCGACTGTGCAACTCGATGAGACTCTGTGACCACTACAACCATGTGTTTCAATATGACTCTGTGACCCAATGCGACCGTGCGACTCGAAGAGACTGTCACTCATTGCGATCATTTGCCATTTCAATAATTATGACTACATCAATATAAGACTGATTTTGAAAAAGGAGAATCGGATCTATAAATATTACTCACTACTCACTCGGGTTATCCAATTCACAAAAGAAACACGAAAAACACAAGAGAAACACGAAAAACTCACTATATATATCTGGTTCTTCTACGAAACGTGCTTAATTTCAAGCTTCTTTGTTGATAACAAACGATTTTAACCTATTCGCGGCGAATCTGATCTCGATTTCGAGCTACTTGTGGAGATTTTGACACCGATTTCAAGCTAGTCATGCCGAATCTGATGTGGTGTAGGAGAACAATAATTTTCGCGTCACGGGAGAGAGGGAAATCGAGGTGCTTTGGAGGAGAGAGAAAAACTGTCGATTAAAGGACAAGAGAAATATGAGGTTATCAATATTTTAAGGGTAAATTTGAAGTTGATACTTTTTTTAGAGAAACATATGATTGAAGTCCTAATAGTAGTTCAAGTGTATTTTTGAAGTTGCACATATTCGATGTTTGATTTTCTATAAATTCCATAAAGCTAAATTGATATTTTGGTCATTATGTTAGAGGATGAAATTTCTTAATGTTTTTTTCATTGGGTCGCAAGAAGAAAGACAATAGATATGTATGTCTGGATGGATGTGTGAAGGTGCAATCCGAAACTAGGTCTAGCAAGAGAGCCTCCCTTATTTAACGGTATAACATTTTCATAGAAATAGTTTTTTAATGTGTAAAACTTATATCCTATTAGTAAATTTTGTAAGAAGAATTATGAAAGAAACATTATATTAATTATATTTTAATAATTGAAAATTTTGGAATATTAATAAAAATCATTTTGAATTTTCTTAAGACTACAAAAATTTTGAAATGGAAATTCGTTTCTTCGAAAGTTTATAAAACTTTAAGTACCCCATATTAACAAATTACGATAAAATCATTTGAAAAATAAATTAAAACTCGAGATATTCAATATTGGTTGACTCTTCAATTGTAAATGTCTATAATCTAGCAATGATAAACACAAAATACGAAATTTTGTAGATCAACCTCTTTGACGATGAGACATAACCTAATACTTCTTCCATAAAACTTTTAGTGAATTATATATATATATGTATGTATATAAATTCTAAATGAAAATTTTGGTTTCCCAATATTTTGATTTAAAACATTATACACTCCCATAACATACAAAATATAACTACCATATACCACGACTAAAATTATGAAACCAAACCAAAGCAAAAGCAAATGAACAATCCAAATACTTTCGAGATTTTGTAAATCATGTGAAAGTATTGAATGATGAAGATTTTTATAGAAAAATATTGGGACAAACTTATATTTCCCCCTAAACTATGTTTTAGTTATATTCTCTCCTTAAGTATGCACTTCATTTTATTCATTCCAAAACTTTGCACATCAACATTGTGTACAACCTCTCTAACTTTGTAAATTCAACATATATTCCTCTACGTTAAAATTCTATTAACTTTTCATCAAAATTCAGTCTATTTCCGCTGAAATTTCCTAATTCAACCTATTTTCTCTTAACGTTTTTCAGTTTCTCCATATTTTTCTCTGAAATTTATAAATACAGTTTAGTTGCCCTCGTAGTTTCCTAGTTTAGCATATTCCACCCTCGGAATTTCTAAATATAGTCCTTGAAGTTTTCATATGCAACCTAGTTACTTCTAAAATTTATAAATTTAGTCTATTTTTCCAAATTATAAAATTCAACATATTTTTCCTAAGTTTTCAAATTTAATTTGTTTCCCTTTGAAATTTTTAACCTACTAATGACATAAATTCTAGGTTTAGACAATTTGGATTTGGATTCGGTTTCGGTTTCTATTTGATCACAACAAGTATGCATTATTTGGTTTAAATAAATAGTAAAAATTTGGTTATAAATATAAACGAATTTGTTTCTATTTATTGGTTAACCATTTTCGGGTTTTTTGAAATAACTTGTTAGTTATTATTGAGACAACGATATATGTTTTATTTCTAGTTGATTAGCATGAAATACAAATAAATCTAAACAAAAATATTTTCTATTTATAACCGAACAACCACTATTTATAAAAATTCAAATAGTCTGTATTTGTTGTAATTGAATCGAAATCTGAACCGAATCCAAATTTTTTAACCCTAATTATTATGTTGTATTTTTTTATTATCTAAAGATAATATGTTTAATCTAGAAAATTCAATCTTAAAATTTTAGGAGAAAATATGTTGAATTTCGAAAATTATGGAAAAAATATATTGAAATTTGACATGTCAAAGGAAAATTAGGTGGAATTTGGATACTTTGAAAAAGATGCTGAATTTGAAAATTTTAGAGAAAAATAAATTGGATTTTGAAATTTGGATATTTTGGATTAATTTGAATAAACTCTGAAGTTAACAAAATTTTAATGGAGGAAGGAATAGATTGAATTTGCACAATTTAACAGGAAAAAGTGAATTTACAAAATTTTAAAAATAATATGACAAAGCATATAATTACGAGGAATAAAATTAAAACACAATAATTGATATGAAAATATGCTTTTGTCCAAAAAAAAATATCCCCAAATTCCCGCTAGAAAGACTAACATTGTAGGTTGTTCCATACAAATATTTTTTACATGGGTTTGGATCAAATGCTTCATCTTCTCATAATTTTACTGTTCTGTCTCTTCATCACAACCTCTCTCACCATCACCATTGTCTTGATGCTTCTGTCAAATTCGATCACAGATGATCCATCGAAACTGCTAATCTCTTAACTTCGAAGTCATCCATTCCCTAAACTGTTCAGCGGAACTTAGACAACATAATCATAAGGTTCCAAGCTAGGGGTGTAAAATGAGCTGTCGGCTCGCGAGCCAGCTCTAGCTCGGACCATATTTAAGCGAGCCGAACTAGGTATTTTCTAGCTCATTTAAAAACCGAGCCGACGAGCTGGGCCCAAAACGAGCCCGAGCTTTAGACGAGCTGACGAGCTCGCTCGCGAGCTGAGAAAAAATCATGTACAAAAATAAAATATTTCCCTTTTTTGTTTATCATATATAACATTTCATTTAATAAAACATAATATATTGTTTAAACATAGTATACTATTATAATGAACTTTTTCTTTTTCTAATAATTGATATAACAAAATAAAGAAACAATTTAGTAAAATTACGAGCGATCGAATAAGTACGATGATATTTTATACTTTTTATTCGAGAAGGTTATTTTTTATTTAGTACAATGATATTTTATAACATTATGTTTGAATTAATGTTTTCATATTTTCGATATTTTATTTAGTTCGTTTGATATGTTTATCATATATGATATTACAACTAATTCAAAATAATTAAATAGTTTGGCTCGCGAGCCAGCTCGTTTTTTGGCGAGCTAGAGGCGAGCCGAGCTGAGCTAGGTTTTTCCAGCTCGTTTAAAAAACGAGCCGAGCTGAGCCAGCTCGTTTTTTGGCGAGCTGAAGGCGAGCTGAGCCGAGCCGAGCCAGCTCATTTTACACCCCTATTCCAAGCTTTGTTTGGGCGAACAAAACAGCAAGTCTTCAACACATGTCGTGGGCCTCTAAAGCCCAACTGTCCGAGAACCCTCATGACCTGTAGAGAGAGAGAGAGAGACAAAGCTGTTTTGCCTGTCCCCAAATGAGTACTCTCTCACCACACAGCTTCTTCAAAGTCTGTCTTCATGTCCAAACTTCTCTCTCTGACTCTCACTCATAAGCCTTGAAGAGTTTCACACTCCATCCCAAGCCACATTCTTCTCACTCTCACTCCCAACACAATGCCCTGTTCTGTTTCGCTGAAATCTCCCATTTCTCTCAATCTCTCCTTCAAACATCGCCGGGTAAATCTCGTTTCTGTTTCGAGGAACTAGACACACAAGCCGACAGCAGCGACAAACCGCCATTGATAATGCTTCCACTGTTCTCCACCACCATTTTTTTGTTTTCCCTCTTCACCACTCTCTCTCCACTTCTCGGAGTCACATCTCTTAACCTCACCCTCCCTCACCAACACCCATTTCCCGATTCCGTAGCTTTCGATGTCCTAAGGTAACGCTCTGTTTATCATTGCTTTGTGTTACCCCACATTTTCCCGGAAAATACCGGATTTTCCTGTGAATCCAAGCTACATTTTTCAGATATCTTCCATTTTTTGCAGGAGAGTCAATGTGTCGCTGTCACGGAGACGCCTAGGCTCGTCGTCATCGTCGTCGTCGTCGTGCCTCACCGGGAACCCAATCGATGACTGTTGGAGATGCAACTCGAACTGGTCATCGAACCGACAAAGACTCGCCGACTGCTCCATTGGCTTCGGTCGCGGAACTCTTGGAGGCAAAAATGGTCGGATCTACGTCGTCACCGACTCCTCCGACAATAATCCGGCGAACCCAACTCCCGGAACCCTCCGACACGCCGTCATCCAAACAGAGCCTCTCTGGATCATCTTCTCTGCCAATATGTTCATCAAGCTCAGGCATGAGCTCATCATCAACAGCTACAAGACCATCGACGGTCGGGGAGCCGTCGTTCATATCACCGGCAACGGATGCCTAACGCTGCAATACGTCCAACACGTCATCATCCACAACGTCCACATCTACGACTGCAAACCCTCCGGTGGAGCCGTCGTGGCTTCGTCGCCGACGCACGCCGGAAAGCGCGGGAGGTCTGACGGAGATGCGATCTCCATATTCGGGTCCCAGAAGATCTGGGTCGACCACTGTTCGCTGAGCCATTGCACGGACGGGCTCATCGACGCAGTGATGGGTTCATCGGCGATAACGATCTCGAACAACTACTTCTCTCACCACGACGAAGTGATGCTTCTAGGTCACGACGACAACTACATGATGGATTCGGGGATGCAGGTGACGATCGCGTTCAACCATTTCGGACAGGGACTGGTTCAGAGGATGCCGAGGTGTCGGAGAGGTTACATTCATGTCGTGAACAATGATTTCACGTCGTGGAAGATGTATGCCATTGGAGGAAGTGGTAATCCAACCATTAACAGTCAGGGTAATCGGTATACCGCTCCTTCTGATCCAAGTGCTAAAGAGGTAAAATCAAAACTCTCAATTTCACCCCCAATTCAACGTTTTTTAATGTTGTATGCCATTAAAATGTTTAATAGAGCATGAAATTGGGCGAAAATTAAGTTTTTTTCGTACATTTATAAAGTAAGTTCATTTTTTTGTTTTACTTAATTTTGTCAATTCTTAATCAATTTAATTCGTAAAAAAGTATAAAGTAATGTTTTCTAAATTCGAGATCCCCACGATCGAAAAAGTGATTTTAACGTAGTTTATTTTATCCCATAAAAATTTATAAGAAAACTCTTATGTTACAAGAAAATTTATTTTTAAATCAAATAATTGTCTTTTTTATGTTAGTTCAATTGGGTGATGTTAGTTCAACTGGTGGCGGATATATAACGTGTATTACCACATAGATTCAAGTCGTGCTTTTTAAAAGTATAATCACATATTCAAGTCTTGCTTTTTAAAAGTATAGCCTATTAACTTTCCAAAATCATCAAAACAAAATAAACTGCCTTTCGGATTTAGTTGCTCAGCACTATGTAGCACAAGTTTTGCTTTGTGTAATTTAAGGAATACATGTTTCCCTTGAGTTTAAATTTAATGAACAATAAAATATCTCAAAATAATAATTACCCAAATTTTAATCTTCTATAAAAATGTATTGTCTTTTTCGGAGAAAGCCCTTTTTGTGAAGAATAAAATTATAAGTTAGTGAATCCATAGATTCTTATCCCACGGACAGTGATGCGAGTGGATGACAGCCATGTGGTTTGCTGGTTCTCTGTCTGTGTCTTCACTTTTACACTTTAACGTTCCACGCTCTGCGGAGGCGCGTGTTCTTCAGACGCCAGCAGTGTTTTATTGACCTTTTGTTACTAGGGTTTAGACATGTATGAAAGTTACTAAATTAAGATGATTAAGGTGACGAAGCGTGTGGAAACTAAAGACGGAAATTGGGCGGATTGGAACTGGAGGACGAAAGGCGATCTGATGGTAAACGGAGCCTTTTTCGTGCCATCAGGCGACGGATTGAGCTCGATGTATTCTAAAGCCTCGAGTATCGAGCCCAAAGCCGCCGCACTCGTCGATCAACTCACTATGAACGCCGGCGTATTCGGCGCTCCTAAGTACGTGTAGTAACGTTGAAATTCGGCAATGTTCCCCTCTTTTATTTTATTTTTTTCTCACATAATTTTTGTCCCATTGCACTCACATTGATGCATTCTTGATTTATCTTCCTTTCACTTTAATTATGATTAGAGAGACTCATTAGGAATAGTTACTTCTTTTTTCACATAACATCTCATGTAAATATTGAAAGATGGAAGATTTGTCAATGGATAATTGCCCTCTTTTGAGAATGTCACAAAATGTGAGCAGGGATGATGGTGGGGACGGTGGTGGAGGCAGTTCTTATGGTGGGTTCGAAGGTGGTGGGACAAACAATGTCGGCGGAGCCCAAGACGGCGGCAGCGGCGGCGGCAGCGGCAATGGCGGCGGCAGCAATGGCGGTGGCAGCGGTGAAAATAACGTTTTTGAGATGATATTTGGGAGCCACGCTCCACCGGGCGCGAGTGGAGGTGTCTCATTTTCGAACTTGTCTTTGTTGATGATTTGGCTTATGTACACACTATTATTGTAGTAGAAGATTAGGTTGAATTTGAACTTTTTTTTTTTGCATATTTAAAATCAAGCAAAAGAATGTTAATTGATCGGTGGAATGGTGAAGGAGGCTCCACCATTTCTAGCGAGGTACATTACAATTTCTTTTGCTTTTTTAGGTCAAAAAACGTACTGATTTCTTTAGCCTTGTATAAAAATATTCGACAGACTTATTAATACGAGGTCCATGCGATTAATACAAAAGAGTGTATTTATCGCAAACACACTAATTTGCACGAGGTTCATGCCATTCTTAGATATAAACTAATTAATACGATTTTGGTATTAATTACATTGTTTATAAACATAATTGTGATGTTTAATCCTTTCAACCTTTTTTTATCACTTTGATCACTCTTGGAACAAAATCGCAAACACACCAATTTGCACAAAACTTTACATAAGAATAAAGTGCATGTAAAACAAAGAAAATGCAGAAAAAAAGAAAATCTTAATTAACGAATTAGGATCATTAAAGACGTAAACGATATGCCTCGAACCAGGATTTTAGATCCCAAATCAAATCACAAAAATTTGTAGGCCACTGAATTCTTACAATGAAAATGTAAATTGTAAGAGCATAAGATGAGATTTGAATATCAACAATTACAGAGACAATGTCCATAGCCATAGCCAAACAAATGTTGTGCTATATCTCAGCGTTAATGAAGTTGACAATGCCCATTTTGATGAGCAGCTTCAAGCCGATTATGTCTACTTCGTCCTCCCAATCACCAAATGTCATACACACATCATCTCACCGGGCACGACTGCTCTCATCATGAAAACCATTGTTGCAGTCCAGAATGCCATCGAGAAGGAATCCAGCTATGCACAATGAGGGGTGAATCTCGCCGATGAACTTATTTAGTCATCCGAGCAATTCGAACGAAAGCATAAAAAAAATCAACGAAAATATTCCTAAAGCCACACAACCAAAATGTTGTTGTCCACGTCCTTCCTACACCGCATATCGTCGTAAAGAACAAATCGAATTGTCAAAACTGAACAACTTATGCGAGATCACTTAGTACTTTCCTTCTGTGCTAAACTAAACACCGTCGTCCATCATGGAGTCAAACTTAATCTTCTCCTCGTTTTAAACATCTTATTTAATGAGATTAATCATCAAATATATGCGTTAATAATTTGCATTAAGTTCCACAAGATAAGCTAAAGACAGAGAATATGTAATACATGTGACTGCAAAGACCTAAGACTAGTCTGACGGCAACTCTATATAATAACAGCAACATGAGAAAGCCCTTCATCCCTACAAAACGTTTCATAGACCAGAATCATAGCGAGAGAAATTCGCATTTTCCGTTTACCTACCAACGATCGGAAACTGGAAGAGGGTCGTCTTATGGCATGGTTTGGACGGTCGTAGGGACCTGGACTGCCTCTGTAGCCTCTTCCCTCATTCCGTGTTGGTCCTGTAGCCGCATACCTGTCCTTCATCCCCCTACGGTATGCCTCCCTATCGTACCCTCCTCTCTCTTTCCCACCATAACGACCTAATATGCCATACCTGTCACCTGCTAAATGGTCTCCAGGTGGTGCATACCTGCAGAGATATTGCATTGAAAATGAGGATGATTTTCTCCCCAAAACAGTATGTTGGATCACGAAGCAACTTAATTCTACTCTGCAGTTAAAATCTGAATGAGATCCACAGCTTCTAGTACCCACCAACAAAAGGAGAGGGAAGCAAGAATGCAATAAGTAACGAATCATTTTCCCTACTACTAGGAACAAAAATCTGAAACTGATACTACGCACTACAAAGATATCGAGCATCGTATCTCATGAAAGTAGCCTTGCATACCTTTCAAAAGCATATTGATCACGAGTACCATACTTGTTTCCCCTCTCAAAACAATCCTTAGCATTATAAGGTCCTCCATCACCCGCAAGTGATCACGATCTCCAAAACCATCAGTGTCCATTGAATTCTCCGGGTCTAGAGCGTAATGAAAATGTGTCTCTGGGACCACTTCGCCGGCCACCAATTGACTGACAGTGTCGGGCCCAATGGCCAGGGCGTCCACACTTGAAGCGATTGTCTTCAGCTACAGGTGCTCCTCCCCCATAGCTTCCCTTCCCAAAGGGCATGTATCCAATATCTCGGTTAGAATTGTCTACAACATCTCCCCCAATCTTGGGTTCAGATTTGTTAACCGAGATGACCCTATTACCAAACTCCCTCCCATGCATGTGCTTTATGGCGTCATCAGCTCCTCGGCGGTCAGAAAATGTGATAAATTCAAAGCCACGTGGATGACCTGTATCTTTTTCCACCATGATCTACAAAGTAAACACCAAAAACAATGTTAAGCAGGCAAAATGCAACCAAAGAGATTATACGTTTTACTACAGATAACACTAATAAGCAATCATTTTGTGAAGGCGAAGGATGAGACCTAAATTTCATAAACCATTTGCAGAAGAAGCTCAAGTAAACGGAAGACAAACTACCAAAATACAGGACAAAATCTCTCTACCAATAGAAAAACAGAGAAAATCATCAGTCCTTTTTATAATCATAAATAAAAGCCATGCTGCGAAGCACTCAACAAGAAGAACAAACAATAAATAAATTAAAAGCCAACAAAAATAATGTTTTTAAGGATAAATTGAATGTCAATGCCATGCAACAGAAATTTTCAAAGAGAAAGCTAAGAAACCCAAAGAACAAAAAGCTAGAAAAATGAGAACCAAAGATAATAAGCTGACAGCTTAATTACCGTTTGTTATAGCATTCAGTAGAAGTGGAATAACTAGAAAATTCTCAAGCAAACAGACAAATAGCAAGACTCTTTATCTGATAATAGGCAATCTTTTGCTCACATTACTGATTCAGCCCAAATATATCTCTGATGCAAAGTAATCTTCAGAAAACGAAAACGAGATATCCTTTTCAGTGCTCTCAGCACCACTATACTGATAGTTGCTCGTGGAAGTCCCGACAGTCAAATACAGCAGTGGTCACAAGCAACATTCTGACTACACGCCAAACAAAAAAATCTGGGTGCATTTCCCACATCAATCATCTTCAAGCATAGCACGTTGGAGTTCACATCCAGACTATGGTACCTTGTTTCTTGGTTCCAGCATGGTATTAAGATCCTTTGGTACTACCTTTTTCTGACCACAACAATAAAGTAACATAAACACCAATTGCTCATGCTAGGTCCACAAAAACACGCTGACATTCTGAACAGGATATTTATAGACCAGCCATTTCATCATCTTGGTTATTATCCATCGATCAATATTAAACAGTTCGAAATGCTTCAGTGTCCTGCAAATTATCCTTTCATAACCATACCAATATAGGGGAACTTAGTGAAATGAGCTCATAGTGACCATTTCAGAAACAACTGAAAGAGAGTCCATGTAAAAAGATCAAAGGCTAGGATACAAACTCCAGCTACAGGCATGTGTCATTGCTGTGACTGATGTTCAAACAACACATAAACATGCTTCGCTGCAACAGTTGAAATGCCAACCAACGTTCTACCACTAATCCAAATTGGTGAGTCCCGCAGATCCTTTCTGCGGTGCAAAGAAATCAGCAAGGGTTTAACTTTATCAGATAGGCATTTGACACATTATCATCAATATCTGGGAAAGCGAATGGAGCTGAAATATAATAAAAGCACTATAACTCAAAAAATTCTTAAGGTGCTGATGCAAATCAAAAGGAGTAAGCCAATGCTGAGACAATGGCCATAACTAAAGGAACAAAATGTACAACCCAGAGTAAAGCTGTATCAAGATTATATGTCTCCATGCACAATGTTGCCAAATGCTCGATCATGTCAGGAAAGATAACTCTTTCATCCTCGCTTATCAGAAGCACAGAAAAGCTGTTTACAAATAGCAGCTGGATCCACTAATCCACCAGACACATCAGACAAAAAATGAGCCATTTGACAGATTAGAAGCTTAAGAAATCGTAGTTCTATCCTGGGTAATTATGGGGCTTTATATGTCAGAAACATTAGATGATTATGTTCTACGTTCTAGGCATCTTGACCATGGTAGATATCCGAATTCTGAACAACCAACTTATGAGCTATTCTCATGTCTGCGGTAAAACTTATTACCAAGCATTAAGAATTCCTTTGCCATTACGACCAGTTGTCTAGTCCAACATATCCTAAATAACAAACGTTCATGTGGACAAGTCAGATGAACTGACTTCAGGATTCCTCCAGACAGAACTTCCAAAGAACAGACAATTAACTTCTGGGTGCATCCATACATAATTCCTATATTGTCAGAGCCATCGTTCACTTCGAAACACGGGTTCGAACATGGCTCTCTCAACTCCAATTCTTCTTCGAACCACTCAGCAAACAAGATAATAGTAAGGCAGGACAAGCAAAGAAAGAAGGCTCAAGAAAACATATAGCATCTCATTGGAAACGGATCGGAGACCTGACACTCGACGATTTTTCCGAAGCGGCCAAAAGTATGCTCAAGCTGTCTCCCTTTGACATCCCACGATAATCCTCCCACGAAGATTCTGTTGTCCAGCTTGCCTTCTCCTTCTCTCGGTCTCATCGTGCAGTCTCGCTGCGCCCAAAGCGAAAACAGAGAAATGCGATTAACCACGAATAACGAAACCGAACCCAAAGCCATAGGAAATCGCCGAAAGTTCTGAGAAAACACAGAGGTAAAACAATACCAACCTTCCTACTCAGAGACGTCTGGATTTCCGTATTTCTAATCGCTAAACCCTAAAGACTGATCGTTAATGCATCGGTAAGAACTATACAAAGAACGAGCCCTGTATCGATGAGTTGTGCTTCACCTCCATAGTACAAATTTATCCGTGCTTAATTCTCAAACTGCCTAGATAGGTAAATAGGTAAAAATAGGGGTTGGCGTTACGGGTTGCCCGGACCGATCAACCTCAAAAAAAACCCGTGACATAAATGCCTTTTGTAGAAAACTGGTATGGTTCAAAATCTACAACCCAAATGAATTTGGGTCGATTCCGGGTTGGGGAAAACCCGAACAATCTGAAAAAAGAAATCCGAACCCAGCTAATTTATTCTTTTTATGTTAAATTTGAAATTTGAATTACCCGTTTAAACCCGAATTACCTGTTTAAATCCGAATTATCCGTTTAAAACCCGAATTACTCGTTTAAAACCCGAATTACCCCCTTTAAACCCGAATTACCGGTACTTAAATAACCCAAAAAACCCGAAAAACCCGAGAATCCGAAAGAACCCAAATACAAGCTCATGTATCTTCCAAAAGGAAAAAAGATCTCTGAGAGCTGTTTTCGGGATCCGAAAGATTTGGGTTTTTATGGGTTCAATTTTTCCAAACCCGAACAACCCGAACTCAACCCGAAACCCGAAAAACCCGTCCCAAAAACCAAATGGGTTTTTTTGGATTCAATTTTTTAGAATCGAGAAACCCGAACCCAACCCGAACCCGAGGAACCCGTCCTAAAACCAAAATGTCCACCCCTAACTAACAAAACATTCCCTAATAACCTTTTAACTAAGATTTAATTTACAATAATCTCCCGTTTTATAATATTAAAATAAATTCGAAATATCCTTTATTTCTAAATAATTTCATACGATTTCATGAATTCTCCTCCATTGATTTCTTCTTTGTAATATGAATTTCTTCGGAATTAATGTACTACATAAAAAACTGAAAACTTATAGAAGATGACTATTAAATCGATAACCAAAAAGACCAGAAGATATCAAACAATATTGTTTATTTACTTTTCAATCTTTAGGTACACTTGCTGGTTTCTACAATGTACTAAAGACCTCCATGGATAACTCCCCCTGAGTTAGACGTGTAAATACAACCTCAACTGTTTTCACTCACAATCCAGTATCCAATTAAGTACACCTAAAACTCTGAACTCTCTTGTTCTCTATTTTATGTACTTCAATGATACTATCCAATTAAGTACGCCTAAAACTCTGAACTCTCTCGTTCTCTGTTTTGTGTACTTTAATTTTCCACCACAGATTCGTTGACCTTGTTTCTTGATTTCCAAGTCAATTTATCTACCTTGCTCTCGGCTCAGCAAACGCTTCCAGTTATTCCGCCGCGCCGTCATGCTGAATTCTCTTCAGCTTTGAATCCGCTCGATTCTCTTGATTCCTCATTCTTCTCCTTGATCTTCTCTTTGACTCACTCTAGTCTTCTTCAATTTGAATTCAAACTCCCTTAATTTTCTCAACCACCTGAAACATCAAATAAAAGCTCCGATCCAATTTTTACTGCATTCACAATCTCCCCCTTTGAATTCTTATCACAGAAACATATATTAGTCAAACACATAGAATTCAAAATAGTGCAGTAAAACATTCAAGCGCATAACAATCAAAGTACAAAATTTAATAACCTAAGTCAAAACCATCAAACGTTCAAGCATAAGAAAAAATAGTCATTAAGTACACTTAAGCACTTGTCTTTTAAGTGCACTTAAAATGAAAGAAAGAGCATGTGAGAAACAAATCAGTTTCTTTTCCTTTTTCCTTTGTTCTTCTTTGAAGAAGATTCCTCCCGAATCTCTTCAATCTCTATGTCCAGCTCTTCTTCTTCTTCATCACTCGGATTGTCTCCCCCTGTTTATGTGATAAGATTTCAAAAACGAATTAGTCACAATATAAACCGTAACAAATGACATATTAATATAAGTGCACTTGATTACTCTGAGAGCGCAAGATAAGCTTATCGATCTTGCGGAGCACTGCACTTAAGGTGGCATTCACGGTCTGTCGTAGGTCTTTGAGTTCCTGAACCAAACTGCTCTTGGAAGACCCTGCTGTCGACGCCGATGGCATCTTTGCCATATATCGCTTTTCCAGTGTAATCCACGGCGGAGTATTTTCACGGACTTCAGTCTTCCCAATAATATCAGATGCTTGTTGAACCAGTATGTTCTGAATGAGACAGGGAAATGGAAGAATGAACTTGGTGGAGTTTGATAACCCCAGCCCAACTATGACGTCCAAAAATACTTTCCCAAAATTTATGGGAATGTCATTCTTCAGGCAGTAAAGAAAAACTGCATTGTCCTGTCGTATCGCATCCGGTTTCTTGTTTGGAACCCAATTCGTGCATGATATCTTGTTCAGCAATGCGTACTCCCATTGCAACTTTGAGTTCGGAATTTGCCCTGGCCACGATGTTAGCCTACCCTCTGTCAACTCCTTAGTGACAACGTCCATGTCGAGGTCCAACTGAAGCTCCTTGGCACGAGTAATCGAAGTATGTGGAATACCCAAAAACTCATTTATAACTTCAGCACTAAACTTTAAAACCCGACCACGAACATATGATAACACGTAATCCGTTGTAGTTTTTATATCATTCTTAGGTTTAGTTTTGAGTAGATTACTTAGATTTCATTCATTTATCGAGTTTATTCGAGGACTTCATCTACATTTCGTGTTTTGCATAGGAAACGAAGACATGAGGAGAAACACGAGAGATTATGGCAATTTAACCCTGAAAACGTAGTTGAATGACAAGGTTCAACTTGTGCAAGGCCATGGATTCAAGTGAACATTCAAACACCGAGCGAAAGGAGCGAAAACAACATTTCAAGACAAGCAAACTCGGGCATTGGAAGGGTGCACGATCGGGCTAATTGCTGCCAATTACCCCCGTAGCTTTGCACGACTCGGGCACTCAAGGAACACCACCAGAATGGGCGGGTGGAATTGAAGTGCCCGATCGGGCTAATTGTCATTGTCACCAGCCGTAGGTTTGCAAGACTCGGCTGTAGAGGAACATGCTCGGGCATAGGTGCCCGCTCGGGCTAAAATGAGTGCACACGGTCGGGCACAAGGCCTGCACGAGCGGGTAGAAGCTGTGCCCGCTCGGGCCCTTGTTTATCTCAACTAACTCCTAAGATTTAGAACGGCCAAACTA
>CM071862.1:17020247-17031812 GCA_036759665.1 Gynandropsis gynandra | reverse complement strand
CCGGAAATCCGTTTCCAATTGGAGACGGGCGCCGAAAATCCGTCTCCAATTGGAAACGGGTAAAAAATTCCGTCTCCAATTGGAGACGGGCGTATAATTTCCGTCTCCAATTGGAGACGGCTGAGCCCGTTTCCAATTGGAGACGGCTGAGTCCGTTTCCAAAATTTTTTTTATAAAAAAAATTTAATCGGTTTTTGTGAATCGTTATATATGTGGATCGTTATAAACAAATCGGTTCCTCGTATATATGTGGATCGTTATAAAAAAAATTAAATCGGGACGATAGATCGGGACGTTTTAACATGAGAAAATAGAAACAATCATTAAAAAGTATATGAAAAACAATTCGTAAACGTTTTAACATGATTCATCATCAGAGTCACACAATTGTTCCGTCGAATCTTCCGTATCTGATTCAAATTCTACATCTTCTATATCTTCATCATGAATATCATCTTCGTTTCTTTCGAGCTCCTCCATTTCACCATGCGTAAGTTCTTCAACGCGTACATCGTCAATAGCAATAATCTCGGTCATTTGTTGTTGCATTGGCAATTGTTGTTGTTCTGTGTTGTCGATAAATTTGCCCCTCGGAAGTATCTTCATTGCGACACGCCAACCTGAAGATCTTCTAATATGCGGATAGGAAACGTAACAAACTTGATCAGCTTGTGACGCAAGAATAAAAGGCTCGTATTTTGCATATCTTCGTGTGGAGTTAACTTCTACAACGCCTAGTTTGTTTACTCTTGTTCCGCGACCGATTACTGGATCGAACCAATCACATCGAAATAACATCACTTTTAAACCGACATAACCTACAAAAAATATCAAAATATGAGTCAATATTCAAAATGACATATGTGGTAAGGATAACATTGTTTTAAACTTGTTTTCTATACCTGGATATTCCAATTGCAAAATTTCCTTTAAAATCCCATAAAAATCTGGTTCATCGACCGATGCACAATAGCTTTCACCTTTCACACATACACCGTAATTCATCGTCGACTTCAATTTTCCATGATCGTAAGTGTGAAAATTATAACCACGTGTAAAATACATAGGCCAACTCATAACTTTCACAATCGGTCCTTTGACAAGATCTCGTAGCCACAACGGGTGATTGCCCATCTCAACCTGCAGTACATATACACATCGTCAGAATATTATAAAAGTTATTTATGTAAAATTTCATTACTTACATATTGTCGCATCCATGTCGAGAAATCTTTTTCTTTAAGTTCTTGGAGCTGAGAATCATCAATGTTCGTATATGTATTCTTCAATATATCCTCAAATGTCCTATAAAAAGAAACAAAATTCTACAAATATTATAACAATAAACAAAATTGTCATTGTGATAACCATAGTTAATTATGAGATTTTACCTTTCAAAAGGCTGTAGATATTCGCAGTTCAATAAAACATATGTATGTGCGATATGAAGATCTCGTTGTGATAACCATATATCTTTCGCCTTACCAGCAGCTCGACCAATTCCGCAAAATATGTCCGGAACATCTGGTACTGGATATGAATACGCCACACCACCATCAAAATATCTGTCTGGATTTCTACTCCGCGTTTGAACATGTGGCTCGAAGTAGTATGACGTAAAGAACGATATTTCCTCATTGACGTATTGTTCAACAATTGAACCCTCCGGTCGAGCTTTTTGTTTGGTTTTTTTCTTCAGATGAAACATAAATCGCTCGAACGGATACATCCAACGAAATTGAACTGGACCTCCTAGTGCGGCTTCGTGCGGTAAATGAACTGTCAAGTGCTCCATAACATCGAAGAATGATGGTGGAAAAATCTTCTCCAAATTACATAGTACAGTAACTATGTTATTTTGCAGTCGACGAACTACATCCATACTCAGATTTCTCGAACATAAATCTCGAAAGAATAGGCCAACACCTGTAACATTAAAATATTATTCGTGTATTTAACAAATATTCACACTACATATTAATATAAAATCAACCACATACCTCCAATTGCTTCGTGTGCATGTTTGTCCATCAATTCAGAAAAACATATCGGAAGAAGTCTTTGCATGAATACATGACAATCGTGACTTTTCATCCCTAATAACTTTCCTCCTTGAATGTCAACGCACCTTCCAATGTTAGACGCATAGCCATCGGGGAATTTCACATCTTCTTTCAACCACTTCAACAATTTATATTTCGTTTCATTTGACAATCTGAATATCGGGACTGGCGCTTTACCGTCATCACCTATATGTAACTCCCTTCGTGAGCAATATTCTTCTAGATCTTTGCGTGATTTAATATTGTCTTTTGTCTTCCCCGTGACATTCAGTACTGTATTGATGATGTTATCAAAAAAATTCTTCTCTATGTGCATCACATCAAGATTGTGGCGAAGTTTCAGATTTTTCCAATACGGCAAATCCCAAAATATGCTCTTCTTGTACCAGTTATGAGTAATTCCATAACCACCAATTCTCGGATGATTGTTCCCTCCGCAATCTATACTCCTCGGAATACCCAAAGCAAGAAGTCGTTCATATAAAATCTCTTCGCCGGTCAAAACTGGAGGAGGAGATTTCCGCACAACTACATTCCTTTTAAAATTTCTCTTGTTGCGCCGTAATGCATCATCAACAGGAAGAAAACGACGATGACAATCAAACCAACTCGTCTTTCTTCCATGTTTCAACTGAAAAGCATCTGTTTCTTCCATGCAATATGGACAAGCCAATCGACCATGCGTTGTCCATCCAGATAACATACTATAAGCTGGAAAATCACTTATTGTCCACATGAGAGCACCTCGTAACATAAAATTTTGTTTCCTCGAGACATCGTACGCTTGAACTCCATTCCATAATTCTTTTAATTCTTCAATAAGTGGTTGAAGAAATATATCCAAACTTCTTTTCGGATGATTAGGCCCGGGAATCATTATTGTTAAAAACAAAAATTCCCGTTTCATGCACATATCCGGTGGTAAGTTGTAAGGTGTCACTATAACTGGCCACAATGAATAATTCTTTCCAGACATCCCAAATGGATTAAAACCATCGGTACAAAGACCTAAATAGACATTTCGACTCTCAGCCGCAAAATCAGGGTATACCTTGTTAAAGTGTTTCCACGCCTCACCATCTGAGGGATGACACATCTCTCCTTCCTTACTTGAATGCTCAGCATGCCATCTCATGTCGCTTGCGGTCTCCACAGATTGATACAATCTTTTTAATCTGTCTGTAATTGGTAAGTACCACATACGACGATATGGAACCGATTTTCCATTCTTTGTTAAATAAAACCGATCTTTTCCACAAAATAGACAATTACTCATCTCCGATGTCTCTCTCCAAAAAATCATGCAATTGTCTTGACAAACATCAATCTTTTGATATGGCAATAAACCCAAAGATCGCATCATCTTCTTTGTCTCATAATAGGAGTCTACTGCATTATTATCTTCTGGCAAATAATCTCTTACTAATTGCAATATCGAATCCATGCAATTCTCAGACAAATTATTTTCAGTCTTCAAATTCATCAAACGTGCAGACAGAGATAACTGTGATAAACCACTCCTACAACCATCATAAAGTGGATTCCTAGCACTTTCTATCATTTCAAAAAAACTTTTTGCTTCTTCATTCGGATCTTCTTCAATATTTTCGTTTCTTTCACGGAATACATTTTGCATCATTTCCACATAGGGGTTCATTTCTACATCTTGAGGAGACTCAAATTCATCATGATGTATAGTGCCCCTACTAAAGTTTTCCACAACATTACTAGATCGTGGTGCAAATTTTTCTCCATGACATAACCACATGAAATAATTCGGGGTAAATCCTCTTAAATAAAGATGCTTCCAAACAGTTCTCTCATTAACAAATTTTTCATTCTTGCATTTCACACATGGACAAACCAACGTACCCGTTTCTTTGTAAACTTGTTGATTCGTCGCCATTGTCATAAACTGTGTGACGCCTTCTATAAACTCTTTCGATACGCTTTGAGATTCTGGATCAATTCTTCTGTACATCCATTGTCTAGAATCGAAAATGTTCGATCTTGATGAAGATGCCATTATATCGCAAACACTATAGAAGTTATGGGGTGAAAAATATGAGAGTAGCTTATGAAAAACGGATCAATGGTTGAGGGGTTAAATAGATTATTTATACACGGATTAGGAACGGATTAGGGACTAAGAGATTAATTTTCCGAAAAATCGTCCCTAAACCGTCCCTAAATCTGTTTTTGAAGTCCTAAATTTAGGGACGGTTTCAAATCCGTCTCCAAATTTGGAGACGGACGACATGCCCGTCTCTAAATTTGGAGACGGATGGTCTGTCGTCTCCAAATTTGGAGACGGATGGTCTGCCGTGTCTAATCGGTTCCCATTTAGAAATGGATTAGACACGACTCGTCGGTACCCAAATTTGGGGATGGATTAGTGACAGATTTCATCGTTCGTCCCTAATCTGTGTCTAATCCGTTTCTAAATTTAGGACGGAAATGTCGGTTCCTAAATTCCGTCCCTAATTTCCAATTTTCTAGTAGTGACTAGGATACCTTGATCCTGTGAGACATCATGTGCTGGAGAAGAGAAACATAAGGGAATCTCTGCAGTGACCAATTCAAAAGACTCTTGACGAAAGGGAAATTGATCTTCGAAGAGAACAACGTCCAGAGACACCATAAAAACTTCACGAGTAATGTCATATACTCTCCAACCCTTCTTGTCATAGGGGTATCTTATAAAAACACTACGATGGGCAAATTTTTTGACCTTATGTTGTTGATCATGAACAAAGCATAATGACTCGATGACACGGAGATACGAGAGATCGGGAGCTGTTCCATGAAGGACTTCAAATGGGGATCGACCGTTGAGAACTGATGTCAGAGTGTAATTAATCAAATGCCCCGCCGAAAGAACATAATCTCCCCAAAAGGAAAGAGGCAGCTTTGACTGAAACATAATTGATCATGCGACATTAAAGATGTACCTACGTTTTTGCTCAACCCTTCCATTCTATTGCGGAGTTCCGACACGACGTTTCGTGATGAACAATCCCGTGTTGAAGAAAGTAGCTTCTCAGGCTTAAAAATTCAGACCCATTATCACTTTGTATGTTGCAAACTTGGATGGTAAACTGTCTTTCAACCATGTTGATAAAGGATTTGACAAGTCGAGCAGCCTCAGATTTTTGCTTCATAAGAAAAAGCCATACTGATCTCGAATAATCATCAACCACCGTGAGAAAGTATCTCGCACCCGAAAAAGAAAGGGTTTTGTAAGGTTCCCATATGTCAAAATTCAAAAGTTGAAATGAACGGGTTGTTTTATTCGAACTTAACGGAAAACAGTCTCGAGTTTGCTTGGCTTGGAAACATGTTTCACAAGCCTTATTAATGGAATCTGAAATAATACTAGAACTATGGCCTAAAACTAGGTCTGTAACATGAGGAGAAGGATGCCCCAAGCGTTGATGCCACAACTCAAACGTGTCATTATCCTTCATGCGTACGGTAGCAGCAGGCGGTAGACCCCGCAGATAATAGAACCCCCTTTTCTGCTCACTCATCCCAATCGGCATCCGTGAATTCTAGGCCTGGATGATGCACAGAGTTGGAGAAAATTGCATAACATAGTTAGATTCTACTAACAGCTGAGATATGGAGATCAAGTTGCAAGCAAGTTCCGGAACAAAGAAGACATTCATGAGAGTAAAATCAGCACTGAAAAAAAATTCTGCCTTTTTGCACAACTAATACATGATTCCTATCAGGAAGTCCACCAAAAACAGGTTCCATGGGCGAGAGATCAGTGAGGAGATCTCGAGTCCCAGTCATATGATTACCTGCAGCAGGGTCAAGAATCCATGAGGAAGAAAACTGCTTACCAGACATGGTTTCGGTGGCACATATGGTGTTGGCATTCAGAAGGTTCAACAAAGCCTTCAATTGGTCAGATGAGACGCCTACAATGCCATGTTTTGATAGATCAGTGTTTGTAGAAGTAATGTGAGCTGCATTTGCCTGAACAAATTTTGGTTTTCCGTATCCTCAAGCACTGCCACTTCCTCGACCACGAGATGCCATTCGACTTGAACCTCTGTACCATTCAGGATATCCTATAAGCTCGAAACAGGAATCAAGAGTGTGTCCTTGACATCCGCAGTGAGTACATGTGACCATTTTTTCACGTGCATCCACACGAGAACGTTGCTAGACGTGAGGCTGAATGGTGAAGGCCGTCACTTCAGACCGGTCATCGCACGATCTCATGGCAACCCTCTTGTACTCTTCTTATGCAACCAGAGAGAAAACTCTAGTTAGAGGAGGGAGAGGTTCCTGAGTCAAGATGTTAGAGCAGATAGTTCCAAAAACACCTCCATTCGAACCAAGTAAGAATTGATGTGTCTCATCCTCCTCTTTTTTTTTCTCCAAGATGGTTGTGAGACCACACGTACAACCCCCACAACTGCAGGCAGAAATAGAATCATAAGAGCCAAGTTCCTTCTAGAGTTTGCGTAGCTTCCCATAATAGGTCGAGACCGAGAGGCCATGTTGACGACGGTTCATCAGCTCGTGTTTGAGAAACTGTATTTTAGGACCATTGGCAATCGAGAACTGAGTCGCAATGTCATTCCACAGCTCCTTTGCAATTTCAGAGTTCGAAACATTGCCTCGCACTATCGGATCGATCGAATGCCGGATCCAAGACACAATCAGCAAACTGTTTGTCCACCAATCCTCTAATTCGGTAATTCGGTAGAACCCTCATCCTGTTTCTTGATGGAACCATCAACGAAACCAAATGTTTAGTGCGAACGAAGGGCTACACGGAGATCACGAACCCAATCTGTATAATTATGTACCTGCAACAAAGTATGGGAGATCAAAATTCCAGGATTATCACTACCTGTAATATCATAAGGTGAGATGGTACATCTCTACACCATTGCCGAGTTCCTCGAATCGGAAGAACCCAAGGCCATAGAGTCAGCAGATCCGTTCGTGGCCGAAGTCTTAGTCATCGTTCTAAGCTGCCGTATGAAGCAGAGGTTGAAGACAGACGAGGGAAGAAGGGGACAAACCAGGATACAACGCTCTGTTTCTACAAAATGAAACATAACAAGCCAAGAAGAAAACGAATCAAACCGCGGAAAACGATGATCGTTGCTCTGATACCATGACATGAGCGCAAGAGCTTTGGAGAATGTTCTGTGTTTCATTAGACGTCACGAAGAATATAAATATACACTTGTTCCGTAAACCTAACAAGAACAGAAATTTAACAAAAATAAGAAAACATGCAAATATTATCATATCTGTCCATATATACATCATATATTTGTAATAGTAACAACCGAAAAATATAAACTTAATCTCATCATTAGTTTTATGTTATTGTGATGGCGTTGGAGCTCATCTTTGATATTGGAAGGCTAATTTTTTATTAAGGCGATATGTTTTAAATTTTTTTGCCTTAAAATTGTCCGGAAATAATTGAAACTTGTTAAAATTAATTATTCAACGTGTTAAAAGAACAATTATTCATTGATATATATATATATATATATCTAAATATATTAAAAGTATAAAACATATATTATATGTATCATATTAGTAAAAGGCATATATATAATATTATAATATATATACATATGTATATATTAATATAGTAACATGTATATATATATGCGGTCAAAGTTAACTAAAATAAATATGTATGTATAATATATATATGTATATATTTTAATAATATATATAATAAAAAGAAGGAAGAAGAGTAATTTACATGAAGAGAGGAGAGGCAAGAGAGAGAAAACGTGAGAAGAGAGAAGAAGTAGAGAGAGAGTGGGGAGAAAAAGAAGACATGAACGGTGAGGGAGAGAGAGAAGAATTGCTACAAAGACTGTTTTTTGTTTTTTTGTATATCAATATTATCTTGAGGAATTGCTTATTTATAGGCAAAATTCCTTAATTTTTAATAATAAAAAATATATGGGTTGTGGCCCGTTTGACATTTACAATTTAACACTCATCCTTAAATGTCTATTGTCTGTCTCGGTAAAAACCTTATCATGGAAAAATCTTTTGGGATAAAAAACCATAATGAGGGAAAAAGAGTACAACCATAAAAATTCCTCCTCGATTTGTCAACCCTTTGTTTAATCATAAGTTTCGGAGGTGACTCATCCCGATATTTCGAATGTGTTTTCTCAATGTTGAAGTAGGGAGCGTTTTTGTGAATAAATCGGCTATATTTTCGCGAGATCGGATGTATTGAACATCGACTTCTTTCTTCTTCTCGAGCTCTTGTGTATACGTGAAAAATTTTGGAGGTATATGCTTTGTTCTGTCACTTTTGATATATTCTTCTTTTGTTTGAGCAACGCAAGCGACATTATCTTCATATAGTGTTGTTGGATTGATATTAGTTGATAATCCGCATGTCTCTTGTATGTGTCGAGTTAAAGCTCTGAGCCACACACATTCTCTACTCGCTTCATGAAGTGCTATAACTTCACAATGATTTGAAGATGTTGCAACTAGTGTTTTTTTTCTGTGAACGCCATGATATTGTTGTCCCTCCAATTGTGAAAACATACCCTGTTTGTGATCTAGCTTTATGAGGATATGATAAGTAAGCTGCATCTGCAAAACCGATCAACTCACGTTTGGAATCTCTAGGATAAAATAATCCTAAATCAATCGTTCCTTGCAAATATCGAAAGATATGTTTAATCCCTGTCCAATGACGACGTGTAGGGGATGAGTTATATCGTGACAAGAGATTAGTAGCAAATACTATATCAAGACGAGTGCAATTTGCTAGATACAAGATAGCCCCTATTGCACTCTTATATGGTACTTCTGGTCCAAGTATATCTTCATTTTCTTCACAAGGACGAAATGGATCTTTTTCAACATTTAAAGATCTACATACCATTGGAGTGTTTAATGGATTTGCTTTATCCATGTTAAAGCATTTTAATACTCTCTTTGTATAATTCGATTGATGTACAAATATACCAGTCTTTAGATGCTCTATCTGTAAACCAAGACAAAACTTTGTTTGTCCAAGGTCTTTCATTTCAAATTCCTTTTTTAGATAATTCCGAGCATTTTCAATCTCTTTTGAGGTCCCAATTATATTCAGGTCATCAACGTAAACAACTACAATCACAAATCCACTTGTTGTTTTCTAAATAAAAACATAAGGACAAATAGAGTTATTCACAAATCCCCTTTTTAATAGATATTCACTTAGACGATTATACCACATACGTCCAGATTGTTTCAATCTATATAAAGATCATTGCAATTTGATTGCACACGTTTCTTTAGGTTTAGAGTTTGATGTTTTCAGCATTCTTAATCCTTCAGGGGTTTTCATATGTATATCATTATCCAAAGATCCATATAGATATACCGCAACCACATCCATAAGGTACATATCTAAGTTGTTGGATGCTATTAAACTCATCAAATATCTAAATGTGATTGCATCCATAACAGGGGAACATGTTTCCTCATAATCAATTCCAGGTCTCTGGGAAAATCCTTGTGCGACAAGGCGTGCCTTATATCTCGTGACCTCATTATTTCATTTTTTTTCGTACAAAAACCCATTTGCATCCAATCAGTTTGACACCAGTTGGAGTTTGAACGTTGGGTCCAAATACTTTTCTTTTATTTAATGAGTCTAAATCTATTTGCATAGTGATAACACTGAAAGTGTATCAATATTAGGATAGGTTTTTACACCATTTTCGCATATTTCTTACATCGAGTCATACTATTCCGATACGATTTCGAGTTTTACATCCCCGTTTTCTTGGTTTTCAGGTTTTTAGGCGACAATGCCTAAATGAGCTCAATATGAAGGATTCCCTGCAAAAACCAGAAGATTTGAAGACATATCTACTCAGAGCTCCAGAACCCAAAGGAACGCTCGAGCAACGAGCGGAAAAGAGAGATTTCATGGATACAAGGGTGCCCGATCGGGCACTATTCCTTCACCCGCTTGGGTAGAACCTACGGGGTTTATCCATGCATTTGACACGACCCCGGCACATGAGCAAAGAGGATCGGGTGATCACCACCCGATCGGGCGAAATCTGAGTACCCGCTCGGGCAACTAACCATCTTTCAGCCCCGTAAGTTTGCGCGACTCGGGTCCGCTAAGTCACGTGATCGGGTGACATTCTATCATTGCTCCAAACGATGCATCAAGAGAAAAAGAGTGCACTAGGAGGGATTAGAGCTGAGCAAGAGGACATGAAAAAGAGAATGGATGGATTCCAGACACACTTGCGACTCCTCGAAACGCAAGTAGCTCAGCTAGCCCAAGGTTCAAAGCGGCAACCCGAACAACCCTCCGGAAAGCTCGAAGCAAACCCTCGCGAGCAGATCAATGCCATCCACTTGAGGAGTGGAAACACGATCCCTTTCTACGACGCACTCATGAAGATGCCGTCCTACGCGAAGTTTCTCAAAGACATCATAACAAGAAAACGGACCGTAGACAACGAGATGGTAATGGTCACAAACTCTCTCATACAACCACCGACCATGGCTAAGAAGATGCCCGACCCAGGTAACTTCGTTATCCCTTGCAAAATCTATGACTACGAGATTGAGCATGCGCTAATTGACATTGGAGCGAGTGTGAGCTTGCTACCATTATCCCTTGTCGAAAAGCTTAATCGCGTAGGAGATCTTCAGCCCACCCGCATGCTGATCACCCTAGCCGACCAATCCGTGCGGAATCCCGAAGGCATATTGATGAACGTAGCAGTGCAAGTTGGGAAGTTTTGGTTCCCCGCGGATTTTGTCGTCGTGGACATGGAGATCAACCCGAGGATTCCCATTATTCTAGGAAGATCATTCCTCAACACGGCGAATATGGTGATATACTGTCCCGAGGGCAGGCTGGTGATGAAGTTCGGCGATGAATCCATGAGTTCAAACTTGATGAAGCGTTGAGGAAGCCATACATGCCCGAACCCGTGATGCATGTCGACACGGTGGATGAGTTAGTGGATGAAATCACGCATGAGTATCGGACAATCCACCCAATGGAACTAGCGCTTTCAGCGTGTAAGGGAGGTACATTTCAGTCATCTCAGGACGTAGAAGAATGCATAGACCTAATGGAGGAGTTGATTGAACTCGGATCTAACGTGAACCCGAGCGGGCAGTACACACAGTCCGATCGGGCTGAACTGACACGGAAGAACCCGCACGGGCAGGAGGCTTACCCGACTCGGGCGGTACTTACGGGGGTAAATGCCCCAATTATTAACCCGAGTGGGCAGACTCTTGAACCCGATCGGGTAGTGCCTCTGGATGAGAACCCGAGCGGGCAGGCCGACAGCCCGACTCGTGTACACCCTACGGGAATGGCACAAGTTATACCCCGAGCGGGTTGATTAAAGAGCCCGATCGGGCAGATCAAATGAAAAGGAATCCGCTCGGGCGTATTGATGTACCCGACCGGGTAGTACATCTTTCACCATGTCCTACATCTCCTATACCCCACATC
>CM071862.1:16996531-17008463 GCA_036759665.1 Gynandropsis gynandra | reverse complement strand
AGAGAAAAAAATAAACAAATATAAGTTATGACATTGAAAACAAAATTAAATAAATTATTATATGACTATTCATTTGTTAGGTCCGGGCTAACTTCAAAAATACCCTCGTAGGGCTAAAACACTTAAAAAATACCCTTCCCGAAAAAGAAAAAAATTTTAACTTCAAAAATACCCTTATAAATGTTGATATTCTCAAAATACCCCTGCGACCTTACGACCCAGTTCGACCCAGCGACCCAGTTTGACCCTGCGACCCTTATCCCCGATACTAACAATATAGTCAAAATAATTTATTATTTACAAACTATTTACAAATAATATGAATAATTTTTTAAAAAATTTACAATTTACAAAGTTGCATTATCCATTCCCAAAATTATGTTACAAATAAACTGTTAAAAAAAGAACAATGTACCAAATTACATCTTCCATAATCAACGAGTAAACATTTTTTTAGACCCTTGGACCGTGCGAACCTTTTCCCCCTCCGACCCTTGTCTCCCTTCGATCCTTGTACCTCTGCGACCACTTGGACCACTCCGACCCTTATCTCCCTTCGACCCTTGTACCTCTGCGACCCTTATACCTCTTGGACCCTTTGTCCCTCTGCGACCCTTGGACCCCTGCACCCTTGTCTCCCTCGCAGGGTCAAGGGTTGCAGGGTCAAGGGTCGAACGGGTAAAAGGTTCGCAAGGAACAAATGGTGCGACCCTTGCGACCCTTTATACTTTATTATTTACAAATAATATGAATAATTTTTTAAAAAATTACAATGTACAAAGTTGAATTATCCATTCCAAAAATTATGTTACAAATAAACTGTTAACAAAAGAACAAGTTGAATCAACGAGTAAACATTTTTTTAGACCCTTGGACCGTGCAACCCTTGTACCCTCTGTGACCCTTGTACCCTATGCGACCCTTGGTCCCTCTGCGACCCTTGTCTCCCTTCGACCCTTGGACCGTGCGACCCTTTGTCCCCCGCGACTCTTGAACCCTCTGCGACCCTTATTACAATAATAGTAAATCCACAAAAACATCGATACTAACAATAATACATTCTTTTGAATAATAGTAATAAAACCAACCAAATACAAACATGAATTTTGTTGTTCAAATTAGGTTCAAAGAAATCAAAATACAACGGAATTCAAATGAAGATTATAAGGGCAAGCGGTAGACAAGGTATATCATCAAGAATGGTGTCCAGTTCGACTTTGAGAGTACAACCCACGTTAAAGCCATTATCGTGACAAAACTTTATCCAACCCCTGGTGATGCTAGTGCCACCGCGTTTCACGGGCCTTAGATCTGCCTCCCAAATATCTGTGTAATTCGTTATCAGCTCAACCTTACATCGTCTACCACAAAGACCATTCAACCTCGCAAACTGTATCGGAAGTTTCTGCGATAACCGAATAAATTTAGAACAACGCCAAACTAATGCCTATACGGCTTGATTTGATGAATCGAATAAATCGGTTTGAGTTCACTTACCACTGCATCTACGGCCAGATTTGAACGCGTGACTGGTACCGTGAAAATCCTCTCACCAGAAGAAGATGACCTTAACATCGAATCGCCGTCACCAGTCGTTTGTATTTTCGGCAAGATGATGATGATGATGAGAGTTAGAGAGAGTGTGTGTGTGTTGTTATTAGAAAAAGGAAACGGCTGGAATACGAAAAGACATGACCCTGACATCGAATCGTCGTCAAAAGGAATTCGAAAAGTTATTTCAAATTTTGGTGAAAAGTTCGGCGGCAATTTTGGTGAAAACGAAAAAAATTTCAAAAACCAATCAAATGAGGGTCACATGAGAGTCACATGGGTCGTACAAGGATCATATGTGGTCGCATGAGTTGTACAATGGTCATATGTGATCGTATTAGACGTCCATGGGTCATATGTGGTCGCATGAGTCGCATAGGTCGCATGAGTCATCCATGGGTCATATGTGGTCGCATGAGTCGTCCATGGGTCATATGTAGTCATATAGGGTCGCATGAGTCGTACAAGGGTCTTATGTGGCCGCATTAGACGTCCATCGGTCATGTTTAGTCGAATGAGTCGTCCATGGGTCATATGTGATCATATTGGGTCGCATGAGTCGTACAAGGGTTATGTGTGGTCGCATGAGTCGTACATGGGTCATGTGTGGTTGCAAGAGTCGTACAAGGGTCATATGTGGTTGCATGCGTTGGATGTGTTCCCGTTTAAACCTGATTCTTATTTAATCCGATTGAGCATCGCATAACGGGTCATGTTGGGTCATAATCTTACGAACAATAGATGCAAAATAAGACATTTTCAACGTTTAAATATTGATTACATAAGGTCTCAAAGGTTACAGAGGTCACAAAAGTTACATAAGGTTACATAAGGTCTCAAAGGTCACAACGGTTAAAAAAAGGCAAGAAAAAGGTTGAAGAAGAAGATAAAGGCAAAAAGAAGTTCGAGAAAAAAAAAGGAAAGAAAAAAATGTCAAATTTGCTGAGTTTAAAGACACATCGCAGCCGTTCCCCGCAAGAAGAGTCGTGTGTGACTCAACGCCTTCTTCAATTTAACCTCCAACCGTGACCTTAGGTAACGCGGATACAGCTTGATGTCTGAGTCGACCGATTACCAAGACCTTATGTAGTGCAGATACATCACAAAGTCCTCCATCCACGTTGTAAGTACTTGTATGTATCTGCATACAGACTGATTCCGTCGATTACCAAGACATTGAGTAACAAATAGACAACACGATACACTGGGTCAACCATGTGACCTTAACGGTCACAAAGGTACAAAGGATTTTTCAAAGAATTTAGGGTTAGATGTTAGAAATCGCCCTTTGAGAGAATGAAAGACTCGAAACAAGAGATGATTTGGTGCTTATTGTAGCTTTTCGGTTTTTCCTCCTCTATTTATAACGAAAAATAAATGGATTCCTAAAATTCCAGAAAGACACTAAATACAAAGAATGACCAAGGTGCATGTATTGACCACATTAAAGAACCTTTAATATAGGTCTTGAATGTGGCATTGGTAAAATAAAAAGCATAGCTAACACCTGGAAAAAGCAGTAGTCTGACATTGAAAACACTAGTCGAAAGGGTCGAAATGGACAAATGGGTCGTAAGGGTCGGAAGGATCGCAATGGTCGGAAGGGTCGAAATGGACAGATTTTAGGCAAGGGTACCAAATGTTTACAATATTTGAGTTGTAAATGTCTAATTTAGAATCAATATAGATAATAATATAAATAATATCGACATTTGAACAAATTGTTAAATGTATTGTTTAATTATCCGCCGAATTCTTAAAACACTACTATCACTTTTGAAACACACGCATTGATTATACACAACTCAACTACGTACACATGGGTCATAATCTGTTTTAACCGTTGATTGACGTTGTAAATATATTGTCTTGATTGGTTTTTGTCATTTTATCATCATAAACCCGTAAATGAGTCGATTTCACATCTATTCATCAATATATCCGACCATGCGACCCATACGACCCATGCGACCCTCATTTGGAATTAATTAGATTGACGTTGTAAATGTATTTTTTTGATTGGTTTTTGTCATTTTATCATCCTAAACCCGTAAATTAGTCGATTTTGCATCTATTCATCAATATATCCGACCATACGACCTATACGACCCATGCAACCCTCATTTTGGAATTAATTAGTTTGACGTTGTAAATATATTGTTTTGATTGGTTTTTTTCATTTTATCATCCTAAACCCGTAAATTAGTCGAGTTCGCATCTATTCATCAATATATGCCACCTTGCGACCCTTTTACCCGTTCGATCCTTGACCCTTGACCATGTGACCCTGTTACCCATTCGACCCTTTTACCCCTGCGACCCATGTGACTGTGTGGTGACATGGTCTTTAATGTGACCCTGTCACTGATGGATGGACAGATTTCTACAACGACCAAAACATTCGTATTGGGGATGTCGTACTTTTCCGTCACGAAGGTGACATGGTCTTTAACATCATTCATTTATACTGATGTAACTTGGTGATGTCGCAGACACTTTCGATAGGTTTTGCGAGGGAGAACGATCTTTGCCGTAGATGATGTCATGTAATGATGTACCTCGATTGCGGAATCGATTCTGGAACGTTCGATTTTTTGGTAGCAGATTTAAGACCCTTGAGTCGTGGTGGCGCTTGCATCAGAGGGGGATGGAGACAGTTTTGTCAAGAAAATGGACTGAACGTGGGTTGTTCCCTCATAGTACAAATGTTCTCCATTGGAGGAGATCCTGTGCTTCGATTTATAAGCAACATATTTTGATTTGAGTTGTATTTTAATTTCTTTGAACCTCCTTTTAACTCGAACTTCATTTGATCTTCTGGATTTACTATTATTCAATTGTTAGTGTTATTGTTAGTATCGCTGTTTTTGTGGATTTACGATTATTGTAACAAGGGTCGCACGGGTCCAAGGGTCGCGAGGGACAAGGGTCGTCCAAAGGTAAAGGTCGCGAGGGACAAGGGTCGCACGGGTCCAACATATTTTGATTTGAGCTGTATTTTCAAAATTTTATTCATATTATTTGTAAATAATAAAGTAGTATCGCACGGGTCCAAGGGTCGCAGGGGTCCAAGGGTCGCAGAGGAACAAGGGTCGCAGGGGTCCAAAGGTCGCAGAGGTCCCTCTGAGACCCTTTTACCTCTTCGAAAGTGTCAAAATGGACAAATGGATCGCAATGGCCGGAAGGGTCGCAATGGTCGAAATGGACAAATGGGTCATCGCAATGGACAAATGGGTTGCAATGGCCGGAAGGGTCGCAATGGCCACATGGGTCGCAAGGGTCGTATGAGGCTCTGGGACCCTTGTACCTCTGCGACCGTTTGACCCCTGCGACAATGTACCAAATATTTAAAAAAAAAAACAATGTACCAAATATTTAAAAAAATGTACCAAATGTTTACATCTACCAGTAAAAAACAATGTACCAAATATCAAGTTAGTCTTCTTCGGGTTCATTGATACGTTCTCCATTACTATATATATCAGTCGCCATCTTCTCACGAATGGAAGTAACATTGTCGTCGCAAATTAAGCGAAACACATTCCTCCTCATTAACGAGGCTTCTACGAATTTGTAGGAGAAAACACCACAGTCATTCCCGCTTTGGTTCTATGACATACCTTCATAATACACATACCTCCATTCATCTTCTCCAGAAGCCAAAGAAGGAAACCCTTCGAGAATGAGCATCTTGGGGACAACTTTTCTTATCTTCTCAATCACCGGATTGATATGCATTTCCTTAAGGCTCATCTTGAAGTCGTATACCGTGATGCATCAGGTTTTCAAATCCATTTTGATGGCTACCCCATGACATCCTACCCATCGATTTTTGTCCGATGGAATGTTTAAAACCGAGACAAAACCTTAATAATCACTAATTGGTGCCTTCCTACTTCTGAATGGATACTTGGCATTCAAAAAATCAATAAGCATTTCCGGAAAAGTTTCCATATCCTCATACATCCACATCGAGAGCGTCTGCATGAAAGCAACAGGACAAACGTAATAATTCTGATTCACGCTGGGATCCAATGCCAAGCGAGAAGATAGCTCCATCAATGCCTCATCCAATTGCTGCAAAAAAATTAACACACAGGAATACATATGACACAAAACTCTATGAGACTAAGGGTTTAAAAAATCTTACATCATCTTCAAACCATACGTTGGCCTTTAATATAATCTCCCAAAACTTTGGCCCCCGGAGAATATCTAGCTCAGATTTCTACCACCGCTCATGTCGAGGTGCCTTCAAGAACCAATATACGTCAGTCAACTTGTCACCGCTAGCATCAATGAACGCAGGAAATCGGGTTACCAAGCCCTTTATTAATCCCTTGGGAATCCACACAAACTCCTCTTCCCCTTCAGGTTCTTGAACCACCATTTTTTCGGGTTCTTGAACAACCTTCTTTTCGGGTTCTTGGACTCCACCATCATCTTTCTTTCGCCCTCTCCCTCGCGCTTTTCTTGCTCTTTTCGCCGACGGAGGTTCAACATATGGCGCAGACTCCTTCGATAAATTTGGAGACGGATGGCCTGCCGTGTTTAATCAGTCCGTATTTAGAAACGGATTAGGCACGACTCTTCTGTACCCAAATTTGGGGACGGATTAGTGACGGATTTCATTTTTCGTCCCTAATCCGTGTATAATCCGTTTCTAAATTTAGGGACGGAAATGTCGGTCCCCAAATTCCGTCCCTAATTTTCAATTTTCTAGTAGTGTATTGATTGGTGGCTGAGTCCGCAGAATCATATAGTATAATATATTATGTGCGGAACTTAGTACACGATATCTTTTATAATATGATATATATTTATATTGTGACCGTGATATATATTCCACGTGGTCTATATATAATTTCTTTTACTTGAAAATCGAATTTTCCAAATCGAAACCAAAATCGATTGGAAATCGAGATCGTAAAAAATTTGAAATTAAAAATAATACATGTAACATATAATATTTTTTCTTGACTAATTAGAACGCCCGTACTGATAACGTGTTAAAAATTAATTATTCAACGTATTAAAAGAACACTTATTCATTGATATATATATGTACATCTCTAAATATATTAAAAATATACAACATATATTATATGTATAATATTAATAAAATGTATATATATATAATATTATATATATATGTATGCATATATTATGTATTATGTATATATTGATATAATAACATGTATATATATACGATAAAAGTTAACCAAAGTAAATATGTATATATATAATATATATGTATATATTATAATAATATATATAATAAAAGGAAGGAAGAAAAGAGAGTAAAGGCAGGAGAGAGAAAACGTGAGAAGATAGAAGAAGTAGAGAGAGAGAGTGAGAAAAAAAGAAGAGATGAGCGGTGAAGGGGAGAGAAGAATTGCTATCAAGTAGGAGTGGACAAAATATCCGAAGTATTTGTATATAAAGAAATTGTTATTATATTTAAAATTTAAAGATTAAAATGTAAAATAAAAGTTTTAGATGAATTGATGATTCTGTTGGAACCATCGACAAAGTTAACTCTATATGATTGAGAGAATTGATGTACTGGTGTTTTCTTTATTTATATTATTTTTTTTATATTTGTACAATTTGAAGATTTTTTATAAATGATATTTTGATAATTATTAAATTTTTATAAGATTTTTTTATTAATTTTTTTTAAAAATTGATTTTGTTATGGATACAGATATCCGACGAATATCCGAATATTTATAGATATTCGAATTTACGAATGTTCATATTTACGAATACTAATAATAAAATCGAATATTCGACGAATACGAATACGAGTACGAATAATCAAATATTTAAGGATATTCGCTATTTCTCTAATCTTATTATCAAAAGTGTTTTTTGTTTTTTGTTTTTTATATCAATATTATCTTGAGAAATTACCTATTTATAAACAAAATTCTTTAAGTTTTAATAATAAAAAAAATATATGAACTGTGACCCTTTTCCCTAACCAAAGTTATACATGTTCAAATACAATGAATTTATGTAGACAATATCTAGTATAAAATCATATATATTACTTTAGATCTATATATTAGGGACAAACTGCAACAAAGATAAAATTTAAACATAAAAATTTAAGATAACATGATCAATGTACCTTTGTTCTATTAAAAAATTATTACCTTATAAATCGTATTAATCTGTATATATAATTTTAAAATTTGATATGTAGACATAAAAAAGAAAGTTAAAAGGCAATGGACACGTCAGCAAAAGGAGAAGCATCACGTGTACGACTCTCCTGGGGTCTGTTTATATACACTGCATGCAAACTTCCCACGTGTACCTGCCTTCCCTGCTGACGTGGTACCTTCCATTCTAACCTCTTCCCAAACTACCCTCTTCCATTTTTTCTTTGCATCTCCAAAAACCACAAGTACCCAAAGTGAATGTATACATATAGTATATAATTGTATATACCGCATACATAAAAGAGACAACAGAACAATTCTCATAGGAAGTTTGAAACTCCACCGAACAAAAATGGTGACTAAAACCCTAGCACTCGTACGGTGCACCACCTTCTTCTTCTTCCCCCTGATCATCTTCATCATCACAGGAAAGTTCGGCCACGTCGCAGCAGCCCATGAGGAGTTCACGATACGCCAAGTCACAGATTACAATCACCACCCACTCCTGGGGACCCACACCGAGAGCAGGTTCCGGGTGTTCATGGCGGAGTACGGCAAGAGCTACGCCACGAAGGAGGAATACATCCACCGTCTCGAAGTATTCGCGAGGAACGCTCTGAGGGCGGCGAAGCACCAGATGATGGACCCGACTGCCGTCCACGGCGTTACGCAGTTCTCCGACCTCACCGAGGAGGAGTTCGAGAGGATGTTCACCGGAGTTTTGGCGGTGGACAGAAGCGGGGATAGGGCCCCTGAGGTGACGATGGAGATGGTGGAGGTTGATGGGTTGCCGGAGGATTTCGACTGGAGGGAGAAGGGTGCTGTTACTGAGGTCAAGATGCAGGTATGTATATAGATACATATTCGATTGTGTATTTACATGTTGATCGATAAATTTAGTGAAATTTAAAAGGAAAATGCATACGGTTACCACTGCATGTAGTGGTGTAATGGTTGAGTGAAGGGGATAAAATTCTCCTTATCAGGTTCGATTTCATTTGTATGCTTTGGGAGGAGTCTAACTATGTTAAAGAACCCACAAACTGACTCCGAACCAAAGAAGTATCCAAAATTAATTTCTTAAATTTTAAAAATATATACACAGTTTTTTTTATGGGTTTGAAAACCAAAACCATGTGTAAGGCTAGATAGATGAAATTTGGTCATAGCATTGTTCAGTTCTATGGTTATTATTATCAATTCGTTGGTTATTATTATTATTATTATTATTATTATTTTAGATTTTGAGAATTCATATATATGAAGGGAACGTGTGGGTCGTGTTGGGCTTTTAGCACCACAGGAGCTATTGAAGGAGCTAATTTCGTCTCCACGGGAAAGCTTCTCAGTCTTAGCGAGCAACAACTCGTTGATTGTGATCATACGGTGCGTAAAGTTATATATATATATATATATATATATATATAGAAGTATATCGGCTTTGCAACTCGTTGCAAACATATATTTTGCCTCAGTCTAAAGTCTAACGTTATATTATTTTGGGGAATTGAATAGTGTGATGCCAAGGACAAGAAAGCGTGCGACGATGGATGCGGTGGAGGGCTCATGACCAATGCCTACAAATATGTGATGGAGGCAGGAGGTATGGAGGAGGAACGCTCGTATCCTTACACCGGTAAACGTGGCCAATGCAAGTTTGATACCGAGAAAATAGCCGTAAGGTTAGCGAATTTTACCACGATTCCCTTGGATGAGAACCAAATCGCAGCGAATTTAGTGAGGCATGGTCCTTTGGCAGGTGAGTTTGTAAATGTAACCAAGTTGTCACATACTTATGACCAGTGAGCTTATTACAATCACCAATGATTTTATGTGCTGGTGCAGTGGGATTGAATGCGGTGTTCATGCAGACGTACATAGGCGGTGTCTCGTGCCCTCTTATATGCAGCAAGAGAAGGCTGAACCACGGGGTCCTCCTCGTTGGATACGGTTCGAAGGGGTTCTCGATCTTGCGGCTTGGGAATAGACCGTATTGGATAATCAAGAATTCATGGGGCAAGAAATGGGGAGAGAACGGGTACTACAAGCTTTGTCGTGGTCACGGCATGTGTGGCATGAACACAATGGTGTCCGCTGTTGTAACACAAGTATCTCCTTCATGAATTTAATGCTCTTTTCTCCACTGTTTTCATGCCTTAAGCTTACCATAGATTACGAGCTACGAGCTTGAGGACGTGAAATTAAAGGGTGTGCAACTAAACATAGAAATTATGACGTTTTTGTGCGTTTGCGATGAAAATATATGCACTTTTATTTTTAGGATCTTTTGTCCGGCGGAATATCAGAAATACCCTCATAGGGTTAAATCATTTCAAAAATTCTTTTCCCTAAAATAATTATTAAATCTGAAAAATAAAAACTGAAGAAAAGACAAATTTGCTCTTAACGTTCGAACGTGGAAAAATGGAAGTTCGGCAGTTTAAAAACTGTCGAAAACGAGAAAGCCGAACAGTTTTTCGTCGTGAAATCTGTTTAAAAGTTGATAGCTGATAGCAAGAAAGAAATAAGTGATTTGGAATTTGAGAGAGAACGATTTGAAGTTGGCGAACGATTTGAAGTTGACGAGAAGGAAACTGGCGAAGAGAGCACGAAGAGAACACGAGTCAATCTTCAATGGCGTCAATAAGTGTAAGTAGTTCGATTTCTAGAATTTTGCAAGCTTTCGAGTCACAAAATGGTTTATTGATTTGAAATGGGTGTCAGTGTCAGTGAGTCGGTTAGGTCGTAAGGGTCGCAGGAGTTACATGAACATCTTCGACTCCGTGAGTCGGTTGAGTAGTAAGGGTCGCAGTAGTTTCATGATCATCTTAGACTCATTTTATTGATTTGAAACGGGTGAGTGTCAGTGTCAGTGTCAGTGAGTCGGTTAGGTCGCAATGGTCGTTTGAGTGTCGCGGAGTGTCTGAGGGTCGCACGGGTCGGTTGCGTCGCATGGGTCGGTTGAGTCGCATGGGTCGCTTAGGTCGGTAGAAGTATAATGTATTCGTAATTGGTCATTTTGCAGGAAAAAGGGACTAAGAGGAAGGAGTGCGTGAGTGATGCTGATGCTGATTCTGATGCTGCAGTCCCTCTGACACTGGAGAAGAAATTAATAGGGGAAATAAGGAAGTCGGAGAAGAGAATCATCAACGCCGTAAGAGACCTTCTAAGGGATGTCGGGATTCATGTGCCTAATCCAAAATCAAAGGCTGCCGAGAAAGTTGCGATCATCGAAACCCAATCTTCCGACACTATTGGTGATTTTGCTTTTGAATTCCTTCGACGTCCAAATCCAGTGTTAAGAAACCTTGCTCCTGATGGAGTTCCACCAAGTAAGTAATATTTAGTGAAAAAGTCATTTGAGTGTCAATTTCCATCGAGACATACAAGTCGTAGGGTCGCATAAGTCGTAGGGTCGTTAGAGTCGTAGGGCCGCATAAGCCGCATTGGTCCCATTGGTCGCATAGGTCGCATTGGTCCCATTGGTCGCATAGGTCGCATTGGTCCCATTGGTCGCATAGGTCGCATGGGTCGCATAGGTCGCATTGGTCCCATTGGTCGCCATATGTTTAATGAGGTAAATTTTATGCAGGTGCTGGACCTTTATCGAAGGAGTCTGCGCCATATTTGAACCTCCGCCGGCGAAAAGAGCAAGAACAATTCAAGAACCCGAAAAAACGTTGGTTCAAGAACCTGAGGAGTTTGTGTGGAATCCCAGAGGATTCGTAAAGGACTTGATAACCCGATTTCCTACGTTCACTGATGCTAGCGGTGAAAAGTTGACTAAGCTATATTGGTTCCTGAAGGCACATCGACATGATCGGTGGTGGAAATCTGAGCAAATATTTCCCGGGGGCCAAAGTTTTGGGAGATTATATTAAAGGCCAACGCATGGATTGAAGATGAAGTAAGTTTTTTTAAACCCTTAAGTCTCACGGAGTTTTGTGTCATATGTATTCCTGTGTGTTAAAATTTTTTTTGCAGCAATTGGATGAGGCGTTGATGGAGCTGTCTTCTCGCTTGGCATCGGATCCCAGCGCGTATCAGAATTATTACGTTTGTCATGTTGCTTTCATGCAGACGCTCTCGATGTGGACGTACGAGGATATGAAAATTTTGCCGGAAAAGCTTAGTCAGTTTTTGAACGCCAAGCCACCAATTAGTGATTATGAAGATTTTGTCTCGGTTCTAAACATTCCAACGGACAAAAA
>CM071862.1:16978691-16993173 GCA_036759665.1 Gynandropsis gynandra | reverse complement strand
ACGTTGTTGTAAATTTATTCGGTTATCGCAGACACTTCCGATAGAGTTTGCGAGGTCGAATGGTCTTTGGGGTAGACGATGTAAGGTTGATCTGATAACCAATTACACAGACGTTTGGGAGGCACATCTAAGGCCTGTGAAACGCAATGGCGCTAGCATCACCATGGGTTGGACAAAGTTTTGTCAAGATAATGGCTTTAACGTCGGTTGTACCCTCAAAGTCGTACTGGAAGCCGTTCTCGATGATGTATCTTGTCTACTGCTTGCCCCTATAATCTTCATAGATTGAATTCTGTTGTATTTGGTTGGTTTTTGTATTTGGTTGAACTTCATTTGAACAACAAAATTCATGTTTGTTTTTGGTTGGTTTTTTTACCTATTATTCAATAGAATGTATTATTGTTAGTATCGATGTTTTTGTGGATTTACTATTATTGTACAAAGGGTCGCATGAGTCGTACAAGGGTCTTATGTGGTCGCATGAGACGTCCATGGCTAATGTTTGGTCGCATGAGTCGTCCATGGGCCATATGTGGTCGCATGAGTCGTCCATGGGTCATAATATGTGGTCGCATGAGTCATCCATGGGTCATATGTGGTCATATAGGGTCGCATGAGTCGTAGAAGGGTCTTATGTGTTCGCATTAGACGTCCAAGGGTCATATTTGGTCGCATGAGTCGTCCATGGGTCATATGTGGTCATATAGGGTCGCATGAGTCGTACAAGGGTCTTATGTGGTCGCATGAGACGTCCATGGGTAATATTTGGTCATATAGGGTCGCATGAGTCGTACAAGGGTCTTATGTGTTCGCATTAGACGTCCAAAGGTCATATTTGGTCGCATGAGTCGTCCATGGGTAATGTTTGGTCGCATGAGTCGTCCATGGGTAATGTTTGGTCGCATGAGTCGTCCATGGGTAATGTTTGGTCGCATGAGTCGTCCATGGGTAATGTTTGGTCGCATGAGTCGTCCATGGGTAATGTTTGGTCGCATGAGTCGTCCATGGGTAATGTTTGGTCGCATGAGTCGTCCATGGGTCATATGTGGTCGCATGAGTTGTCCATGGGTCATTTGTGGTCGCATGAGTCATCCATAGGTCATATGTGGTCATATAGGGTCGCATGAGTCGTACAAGGGTCTTATGTGGTCGCATGAGACGTCCATGGGTAATATTTGGTCATATAGGGTCGCATGAGTCGTAGAAGGGTCTTATGTGTTCGCATTAGACGTCCCTGGGTCATATTTGGTCGCATGAGTCGTCCATGGGTTACAAAGGTCACAAAAGTTATTCTGATGATATTCTATGAGATATTCTGGATATTTTCTGATATCTTATTTAAATCTGGAATATTTTCGAAGATTGTATAATATTATGCGATATTATATTTCCTTTTCCGTATAATATTTTCGAAGATTGTATATTGATTCGACTTCTTTCATAATCTTACGAACAATAGATGCAAAATAAGATATTTTCAACGTTTAAATATTGATTACATAAGGTCTCAAAGGTTACAAAGGTCACAATAGTTACATAAGGTTACATAAGGTCTCAAAGGTCACAAGAGTTACATAAGGTTCCATAAGGTCTCAAAGGTCACAACGGTTAAAACAAGGAAAGAAAAAAGTTGAAGCAAAAGAAAAAGGCAAAAAGAAGTTCGAGAAAGAAGAGGGCAAAGTACGAGAAAAAAAAGGAAAGAAAAAAGGTCAAATTTGCCGAAGTGTAAAGACACATCGGAGCCCTTCCCCGCAAGAAGAGTCGTGTGTGACTTCTCCAAGCTTCACGAAATGCTCCATTGATATTTCGGGCTTTGAGTCATGTATGGTGAGTTCCACGGTAGCAAATGACCTCCAACCGTGACCTTAGGTAACGCGGATAGAGCTTGATGCCTGAGTCCGTCGATTACCAAGACCTTATGTAGTGCAGATACATCACAAAGTACTCCATCCCTGTTGTAAGTACTTGTGTGTATCTGCATACAGACTGAGTCCGACGATTACCAAGACATTGAGTAACAAATAGACAGCACGATGCCCTGGGTCGACCATGTGACCTTAACGGTCACAAAGGTAACAAGGATTTTTCAGAGAATTAGATGTTAGAAATCGCCCTTTTGGGAGAATGAAAGACTCGAAACAAGAGATGATTTGGTGCTTGTTGTTGTCCTCCTCCTCCTCTATTTATAACGAAAAATAAATGGACTCCTAAAATCCAGGAAGACAATAAATACAAAGAATGACCAAGGTGCATGCCACATCTTTATCTTTACGTCTTCACTGTGGCATTGGTAAAATAAAAAGCATAGCTAGAACCTGGAAAAGGCAGTGTAGTCTGACATTGAAAAGACTAGTCGGAAGGGTCGCAATGGTCGAAAGGGTCGCAATGGTCCAACATATTTTGATTTAAGCTAGGGTCGCAATGGTCGGAGGGGTCACACGGGTCCAACATATTTTGATTTGAGCTGTATTTTAAAAATTTATTCATATTATTTGTAAATAATTTGTAAATAATAAATTAGTATCGCAGGAGTCCAAGGGTCGCAGAAGGACAAGGGTCGCAGGGGTCCAAGGGTCGCAGAGGAACAAGGGTCGCAGAGGGACAAGAGTCGCAGGGGTCCAAGGGTCGCAGAGGAACAAGGGTCGAAGAGGGACAAGGGTCGCAGGGGTCCAAGGGTCACGGAGGAACAAGGGTCGCAGAGGGACAAGGGTCGCAGGGTCAAACTGGGTCGCTGGGTCGAACTTGGTCGTAAAGTCGCAGGGGTATTTTGGGAATATCAACATTTATACGGGTACTTTTGAAGTTATAAATTTTTTCTTTTCCAGGAAGGGTATTTTTGAAGTGTTTTAGCCCTACGAGAGTATTTTTGAAGTTACCCCCTTTTGTCCTGTATGTTATATAATGTATAGGGTTTTCAATTATGCTAACGTGGTTTCAACCAATTCTACGGAAGGATTATATATAAAATGGACTTGGATAAGTTTCACCTAAACTGATAGCTTTACGTCCGTCCGGATAGATATCTTAGATTTCTGGAAATTCATTATAATAAAGATAGAATTTGGGGAAAGATATCTAGAAATTCATTTAAAGTGCATTCTATGAGCATTCTAAATGCATATGGACTATTCATTTTATGAGTGGTCATGTGAATATGTTTTATAAGTGCAATCTCATTTTGTCAATTTCATTTGTCTTTTCTAGAATCTAAACTTCTTCATGTAATCTCAAATTTTTCAAACACATTATTTTCCGTTATTCTTTCCTTCTCATTATAAGTGATTCATCTACCCGGAAATGAAATGATCCAGTCAAGTAGTTTTGCGAGGTGCACCTATCAAAATCCGATTTTGTTTATTTCTTATTGATAATGAACAATAAAACATTACAAATCACCATTTAGGTCGGTATAATCCGTCTCTAAATTAGGGGCAGTAGAGACAAAACGAGTATCGATAAATTAAATCGATCCGCAATCCGTCTACGAATATGGATAAAATATTCAGATTGTAATCCGTTTGTGAATACGTTCGGAATATTCAGTTCGTAATTCGTCCGCAGTTACATACCATATTGACTGTTTGTAAATCAACGTGGAGGCGATCAAAATATGTGCGGAAAAATTATCGTTAAAACGTCGAAAAAATTGCGGATAACTGCGGTCCATTCGTAAATTAGCGGACGGTTGCGGCCCGTTCGAAAGAACGGGTCGCAACCCATCCAAAAAATTTACGGACAGCTCTAGGATGAGAATATTTGTCTGCAATTTTCTTCCACCCAATTTCTTTTATTATGATTTAGTTTAACATTCTTACAAATAATAAGCATACATTACAAATAATATTAATTAACTAATGTTTTTAGAAATAACGAACATATATTACAAATTTATCGACAATATTTCAGAATTGTCATCATCGGTATCATCGTTCTCGCATGCATCCCAATCCATTGCAGACATTTTTGCCTTTAGCATACGTTTCCGTTGATGTCATCGTTCCGATTTTTGTTTCGGCTCGAGCAATGGCGTTACGATATTTCGTATTTCGTGATCTGTCACTTTTGATTTACCTTTGGAGGAACTTGAATGTTGTGATGTCATTCTTTCAAGACAAAAAATACGATCTTTATATATAATTTGTTGTAAAAAAAATATCGAAATTTAATATTAAAACTATAAATTATAAAATTATATTAAATTATAATAATGTTACCTCGAAATATAACTCGTTGTATTCTTCTTGGCTAAGAGAAGGTTGCAAAATCTCTTTTCTCTACGGGATCTGGGACATTCATTCCGATGTCATGTTGTGAACATCATCATGGACACATTTTTCTTTGACATCTACCCACGAACAATCAAATTTTTTAATATGCGTACGTTCCAGCAATTCTATGTATGATGGTTCAGATCCTTTATCTTTCGTCTAAGACAAATTACAAATATATATTAAATATTATTTATATATCAATTTTATAAATTCTTAAACAATATTAAAGTCTTACCTATTGTTCGTAAACTTCCGCAAAGAAACGAGATATTGTTGTATGTGCGCTCATCACATATTCTTCTATCAGAACAATGATATCGGTTGTGAACACAAAACTTTGATCAATATACTCGGAGTGATAGTTCTTTCACTTCAATTTACAAACTAAAAAATCTATATATCATATAATATGTCACCTTCTTATCTTGTCGTCTTGGTGTTGTCTCATCAATAGGTGGTAGGGGAGGTGCTGGCGGATGCTGGTATAATTGGTTGATCATCAACTCGATAATACCCTCTATGTAACGCATCTTCGCCACAAACTCATGAATACTAGCTTAGAGATACTCGATACACCATTCTTGAAAGTACGTCTCCTAAACATACATGGGTATGATAATGACATCATCTACAATATCTTTAGGTAGAGAACCAAGATTATACAATCGCCTTATATGAGTGAGTCGATTGCATATTCGAACATAATTTAAGATTAGAATAATAAAACACATTTTTTTTAATTTAAAGATAAATAAATAAATTTTACAAAGATAAAGTTTAGTCTTTTACGGCACAATGAGTTCATTTGGAGATGGAAAAATATCTTAAGATTATTGTGTAATCTTTTTTGGTGATAGCTCTGGTCATCCGTTACCTCTAAGGATTTACAAATTCGTGTTAGTCACCCTCTTCCTCGATCAGAGAGCAAGTTTTTTCTTGCTAAATGTTTTGACCACTAGCTCAATAAGATTTGGTTTTCTCTTATCTATATTATTGAAATATTAATAGACACAATAACAAATTTTAAGTATATATCATAATAAGTATAAATTTAAATATTTACAAATATTTTTTCTTTTCGAGAATGATTTTGCTTCCGAGGTGTGACGATGCAGAATATTCCTGCAAACTTTTTCGTTGTATCGACATTTTTTGGTCTTAAAAATATTAGACGAGTTGATTGAAGACGTCGTTTGAAACTCATGAGCTTGAGTTATGATTGCATGTATATCCACACAATTAGACGTGTGAAGCGTGATTCTTACACGATCTATAAGATCTCTGCAATAAATACAACAAAAATATTAGTATATTCCATAAAACTAACTAATTGATTAAAAATTTTAAAATATAAAAACAATAATGAAACTACACCATCATCGACAATGTGTAACATGTGGCATCAATTTCAAGAATAGTATAAACGATCTTGTATCGGTACTTAGTTGATGTGGTTGTTCGTATGTTTCACATCATCCACATCAAATTTATATAACACTTCCATAAGAAAAATTAAATATAATTTTAATTTAAATAAAAATAATATTTATATCATAGTGTTTCATGGTCAATGATAGGTATGCTGGAACTTTCTTCGAAGTTATCAACGTATTGATCGTTATTCATCATTTCATTATCGTTTTAAAAAATAAATGGAACTGAAATTGGCGATGAAAGAAGATAGATGGCGGAGGAGATGGTGGTGGATCCCCTGTGGTTTTTAAATGACAATCAAACCAACATAGATTTTTTATGTATGAGATGAAACAAATAGGTATCCTCCATGTAATACAGATATGTCAGTCTCTCGTTCGTATTCCATCCAGATAACATTTCACATACGTCGAATGTTTTGCATGTCATCTTATAAATGCAGCGGTTTTTTTGGACTCTACAACCTTTACAATATGTTTGTTACAAGCATGTAAAAGATCTTTTTGTACAACACATATTTTCGTGAATATGGTTTTTCGGATCAAATCTTCTTGCACCGTAAAAGTTATATTAAAAAAATCTTGTGTTTGCTCTCCAAAATGGCATACAACTATTTCTACAAACATCAATATGCTTATGTGATATATTAAATCCTCTAAAATATTCTATCTCATAATATATTTTTAGATCTTGATTATTTTGCAGTAAATATTTAAACATAGTTTTACAAAATAAATCTACCATATTGTAATCGGTTTATATTCATCACTCTTAATGATAAGATTAAACGTGACAAACCTTCATGAAAAATTTCATATATATGTTGTTTTCCACATCTAATAGGCCAAAAAATCATCACACATCATTATTCGACGTCTCTTCTTGTGTTTGGTATACAACTCCTAGACAAACTTCTTACACCATATCAACATATGGATTGGTCGTCATCGTTGATGCTACAACGTCATCATCATTTCTTTCAATTGATTGTAATTGTATTAGGGTCACACCTCCAATGTCCATGTCTTCACCGTCCAAGAATCAAACTTGATAATTCTCCATGAGATCGACGTCATAAAGATGTTTGCCAAAAATTCTTACTCGAGATGACAAAATATGCAAATATGTTTTGCATCTTTTGCACGAATATAACATTGTATCGCCTTCTTAAAACAAAGATTGTATCGACGCAAAACTCATAAATTGTCATCAAGAATAAGAATTTTTGTGTAACATCTTCTATTATAGGATATTTTATTCTATAAACATCCACTTTCTTTACCTATATATGTTTTATTTGAAGAGAAGACATTGTTTGCAAGTAAGTTTAGACTTAAATTGGTAATGATAAACAAAACTAGCTCCATGTAGAAATAATCTTCGTTATTATTAAGTCTATCACATTACATAATTTATAGGTTTTTTCTTCTCTAATTTAATGTCACTTGAAAATATTTCATTACCTAATAATGTAAACTTAACCAGGTGAATATGATATTTATGAAAAACAATTTTAATGTAAAGTATTTCATTACCAAATAATGTAAAGTTAACAAGGTGAATACGATATTTATGACAAACAATTTTAATGTGATATTTGTATCTTAAGTTTTGATCGAGTCTCATGTTGAATATATCAAAATTGAACAAGTCAAAACTTAACTAATTGGATATTTTCATGGAGAATATCTTAAAACAAACTTATAAAGGACAATGATACCATGAACAAAAATCATATTCTTTATATAAAAAAGAGTAAGAAAAAAGATCCAAAAGAGAAGTGAGAGCTTAAATAGATAAACAAGATTGTTTCAAATAATGTGAATGAGTGTTATACACAAATATTAGACATCTTGTTTAGGGATTTGAGGGAGAGTGGTTCGGGGAATCATTCTGTAATCTAGAAAACTGTAAGAATAGTTTTAGGTGGTCATATATGGGGTGTGTGCCGTTTGAACTTAGAATTTAAGTTTAAGACGGGTAGAGTCTCAATGGGTTCTGAGTCTTTATTCTAGGTATACCTTGGGAAGCATTTGAATTAAATAAGAAGTCTTTTGGAGTTTCGAGAACTCCACCAAAATGCATTGTTCATCTACTCACTAGCTTTTTCAACGGGTATCAGAGCAATAAACAATTGAAAGAAGTTAATCTTACATATACGTCCTAGATCCAGTAAAGAGAGAGATAGAAGTTTCACAAGACTTATACTCGTATGGAAAATCCATTATGCTCAACTCCTCCTATTATGGATGTTAAAAGGTTAAGATGAGACCCAACATTTGCATCATAGACGAAGATGCATGGGGAGCTATCAAGTATGGATGGAATCCCCCAATGGTGATCGATGTCAAAGGAAATGAAAAAGAAAAACTATTCGACCAATGGTCGCCGACCAAGAAGATATCACCAACATATAATGCAAATGTATTAACTACAATTCTCTGTTCTGTTAACATGGACGAATTAAAAAAAATACAAAGGTGCAAACCTGCAAAATATGTTTAGGACACACTTAAACCAATTCATGAAGGGACTCCAAGCGTGAAGATGACAAAGTTGAATATTCTCGAACATCAATTTGTAAAAATATAAATGGGAGAGAATGAAAATATGAAAGAGTTTAGCGGAAAATTTAATGCCTTGGCCAACAAAGCACATGTTCTTTGTCAATCTTATGAAGATAAGAAGTTTGTCAAGAACCTCTTTGATGTTTACCTAAGAAATTCTCGGCACAAAAAACAACTATGAATATGTTACTCATCACTGACTCAACTAGCTTCAAAGAGATAGTAAGTATATTTCAACCTATAAGATGGAGTTACAGCTCGAACAAGTCTTAACTAGCAAAGAATCTTCCCAAGAAATAGTAGTAACACTAGTCGAAAATACGATAGAGATTAAAAGAATTGCTGAAGACATATTTTTTCTTAGTGAAGAAGTATAACAAATTTCTGAAAAAATAACCACAAAACACCTCAAGACACACAAGGCATACCCAGATAAAGACGGAAAATCAAAAGTACAATGTCATGAGTGTAACGGATGTGACCACATAAAGAGAAATTGCCCAAGTATTCGTAAATGAGAAGATACTTTGAAAACCTTGAATGCAATCAAATGCTTCAATTGTCAAGGTTTAGGCACATAAACAACGAGTGTCTTGACTAGAAAAAGAAAATTAAATGTCTTCCTACTCAAGAAGAGTCGATAGAATCTGAAGAAGAAAGTGAAGATGAGGACATGACCAACTATGTAACCTTCTTCGGTGTTACTACAAGTGATGATAAGAATGAAAAGCCAAATGAAGAAAGTGATGATGAGGTGACTATTGGAGAATTATATGAGAAATGTGACTATTAAGATTCTCAAAGAGAATGATGTCACAGAGTCACAATTAAAAGTTGTTACGGAACAACTCAAGGAAAAAGAAGATGAAGGTAAGCTAATCTTAAGCCAACTTGAAGAGATAAAGAAGAAGTGAAGATGCTATCAAATGGAATGGAGAAGTTTGATTATCTTCTAACAATATGAAAAAAGGTCTCAAATCACTTTAGAGTTAGTTAAAAAGGAGAAAGCTCGGGTACTCAATGAAAATATATTAAAAGTGAATAATTACCAAAGGCAAGAACACTTCAGAAACCCTGAAGTATACCTCGATTACATGTGGATGTGAGATCTAATATCAACAAAGGGAGCAACAAAGAGAGTAGAGAAGGTGTTACTACTGCGGGAAAAAATGTCAAATTACTATGGCTGGATGTCACAAAAGAAATATAACCATAGAACAACAAAGAGATGATGAAATCAATATCGACTACGACATCTTCAAGGTAATATTTCTTCATGATAAACACCTAAAGTTCGAAAAATGTGGATAGAAAATGATTAAGGATATACAACATTGAAGAAACCTACAATTAAACAAGATTGGGTGAAGAAATCTAACTTTAATTGGAATGTTTCATTTACTTCAATACAAGGTGAACAAGATTCTATGTGGTATTTTGATAGTGGCTGTTTGAGACACATGACACGCAATCTTAGCTTGTTATCCAACATTAAAGAAATTACCAAAGGTGGATATGTGACTTTTGGAGACGAACACAAAGGGAGAATATAACGAAAAAGTAACAATAAAGTTGTTGGACAACCCAAGTTCACTAATGTATATTTTTTGTGGGGACTTCAAGACAATCTAATAAGTATCAATCAGTTGTGTGATCAAGATTTAAATGTTTTTTTTCTTATATTAGAAATGTATTGTCAATAATAAAGATGGTAAAAATGTTTTGTAGGAAATATGGTCTAAAGAAGTAAAGTGCTAGTGAGTTACACAAGATTCTATCCATCTATGGCATCAACAATTGGGACATGTTTATTGTATGACTATTGGTAAATTTTCCAATTCATAGTGGATTCGAGGTATTCCAAGAATGTGGAGACAAAGTAAATTGTTTGAAAACCTTGAAAAAATGGAAAACAAGTTCGAATCAATCATAAGAAGATGTCGCAAATCAAGATCACTCACGTACTTGAACTACCTCAATGGATTTGATGAGACCCATGCAAATTGAATGAATTAGTGGAAAAAGGTATGTTTTGTTTGTGTTGATTATTTTTCAAGGTTCACATGGGATAAATATGAAACTTTTAATGTCTTCCATTATTTGTGCTTAAATTTGATGAATACAAACGAAAGCATAAAACGAATTAAGAGTAATATGGTTGTGAATTTGAGAATGAGACATTTGAGAATTTGTGTAACAAAGTTAGTATTTCACATTAATATTCTTCTATGAAAACAAAAAAAAGATGGAGTTATGGAAAGGAAAAAGTCAAACTTGACAGGGAATGGCTACATGCGTTGTTGCACGGAAAGGAAGTTGCACCTCAATTTTAGGAAGAGGCCAAAAACATTGCTTGCCATATCATCAATAGGGTGTACGTCACAACATATACTAAACAAACACCATACGAAATATGGAAAGGTAAGACACCCGACATCAACTATTTTCATGTGTTTGGATGTACATGTTACATTCTCAATGACCGTGAGTATCTCGGTATGTTTAATGCCAAGAGTGACGAAGGAATGTTTTTGGGTTTTGGTATAAATTCGGTGTCTTTTCATGTTTATAATTTTTGTATCAAGACTGTAATTGAGTCTACTAATGTGGTATTTGATGAACAAAATCAAACTTTAGAAACATTTGTTATTACACGAGGTTTTGTACCTCGGTTATAAACTGAGACATCAAAAATACCTGTTTAAGTAGAATTTCCGCCTGAGGAACAAACTGATAACATAGAAGGGGAACCTTCTAGAGAGCGTTCAACGAGTGATGATGGGTTAGAAGAAGGAAACAAATCAGTTTCAAGTACTCAAAATTCCATAAAAGATGTGATTACTTTGCATCTCAACATGAACAAAAAAATGTTAAAGAGGCATTGAATGATGAGTTTCGGACTAAGGCCATGTATGAGGAATTAGAGCAATTCGAATGTATTGATGTTTGGTATCTTGTTCCTAGACCTACTGAAACCAATCTAATCGGAACCAAATGGGTCTTTAAGAACAAAACTAAGGATGATGGTCAGATTACAAGAAACAAAACATGACTTATAACTTAGGGATATAACAAACAGAAGGGATAATTTTTGATGAAAACTTGCACGATTGCTACTTGGAATTTCTTGTGTTCTTGGTTTTAGGTTATATCAAAAGGATGTGAAGAGTGCATTTCTGAATGCGTTGTATTGATTGAAACAAACACCGAGGGTATGGTATGGGAGGTTAGTCACATTTCTCATCAACAAAGTTGATTGGTTTGTCCAAACAATGATAAAGGAATTTGATATGAGCATATTTGAGGAACTGAAGTTCTTTCTTGGTTTGCAGGTGAAACAGTTGGATGAAAGAATTTTCATATCACAAAGCATGTATGCTCGTGACTTAGTGAAGAAATTCGAAATAGATAATAGCAAGACTGCTTATATGCCTATGTCTACTACTACCAAATTGACAAAGGACTTCGATGGAGAGGATGTAGAATAGAAGGTGTAACGAAGCATGATAGAAATTCGACTTCATTTGACAACAAACAAACTTGATCTAGCAACAAGTGTAGGAATTTGTGCATGATATCAAGCCAAATCAAAACGATCTCATCTTTAAGCCATAAAATAAATAATCAAATATGTAAAGGGAACTTTTAATTTTGGTATTTATTACACTAAAGACATTAATCATGGGTTAGTTAACTATTGTGATGCGGATTGAGGTGGAAATAGTGATGATCAAAAATCACTTTACGAGGATGCTTCTTTCTAGGAAATAATCTTATTTCATGGCACATTAAGAAATAAAACTCAACATCCTTATCTACAGGAGAAGTAGAGTATACTCAACTAGGGAGTTGTAGTTCACAACTCATTTGAAGGAATCAAATTTTATCACATTATGGTATAGACTTCCAATCTTTCATATTTCATTTTGATAATACAAGTACCATAAAATTTGAAAATCTAGTTACAACATTGTAGAACTAAACACATCGAGATTAAACATCATTTTAGAGATCCTATTAAGAAAAAAATTACAAATCGAATATGTACCAATGAAACGACATTTGGTTGACATTTGTTTTTACCAAATCACTGGATATGAATCGCTTTGTGAATTTACGAAAAGCTATTGGTGTATGTGAACTTTGTTTATAAATATAAAAAATATAATAAGGAGTGAAGGTTATACTTGATTTTTTGGGAAGTATGTTAATGGAAGTAGGCTTATGCTGACATTGAGGTGCACATGAAATATTCAAAAATGGTTTTTAAGTGCGTATATTGGAATAATACTCCTACACTTTGCTATCAATTAAATACTTAAAATGTACAATGGTTGTTAAGAGTACAATGGTTTTGGTATGGTCTACGCGGCTAGATGGATATCCAACTTCAACGTCTTAAGGACAAAAGGGTTCAAAAAATGCATTCACGTATATATATATGAGAAGAAACACAAAAAAATGATGGACAAAAAAAAGGAATCTACATACTCTGCAATGATTTGATCATAATAGTATAGCTGTAAGGTAGCTTGAGTTTAATTGGTGGGAAAATCTATCAATTTTGATGATCTAGAAATCGAACATGTTTGTTCTGAATCAGGTACAAAATTTTACATTGATATTCTTCAGGTGTACCTTGTGGAAGTATTAAGTATATTTGTGATGACTATTTCCTTTCAACTGAGTATAAAATTTGTTTATTTTTTCCATTTAAAAAATGAAAAGGGAATATTTCTCGAAATTGGTTTGTGTTAAATGCCAGCTAAATTGATGTTAAATATCACATTTAGGGTAATAATTATTTTTCAATAATAAATAAAAGAAATTAAAATGTGTTGGTATTAAAGACAGAAATAAGGTCATTAATGCATGCCCTACTCAGAATTTGTTTCTTTGAACATTTTTCTACGAATTTTGAAATTCGCTATGCGAAACAAAACCCTACCCCAAAAATGGCATCGAAGAGAAAATCTCAATCACAGACAAAAACTTTGAAACGAACCACCAAATCATCGGTGACTAAAGAGACGGTAACACCATTGAAAGAAAAGGCGACAGAGAAAACCAAGATCAGAGCCTTAAAGAAAGGGGATAGGCAAAATCTCTCACCTTTCATGAGTCTACGGTGGCTGCATACCCACAACAGATCTTGGAAACGATTCTTGAAAGAGAACCATCGGTTGTGATTCGAAAAAATGTTGTGTCAGAGGTAGTCTTGTTTAAGCCGATAGAAATAACTATCCCAACAGTAGAGGATAATATTCCTCCATGCAAAACGACTGAAGAAGAAGAACGTCCTAACCTAATAGATAAAGGTGTTGAATAACTTGAGGAAGTTTTGTTACGAGAGAAGACCCAAAAGAAGAAACCCCCCAAGATGAAGAAAAAGACTGATGATAAAAGTTCAACCAGAATGAAATCAAAGAAGAAATCAGATGAAATTGTCTGGAAAATCTCAAGATCATCAAGGTAATTCACCTTGCTATGGACGCCTATTCGTTTAAGTTTTTTTCTCCGTTGAGTGAAAAAAGATATAAAACTACAAGCGAACGAGAGATTTTTATTTAGCGGAGAGTAAACGTCAATCACTTCAAAGAAATTCGTTTGTGGAAGTTGTTGCATGAAAGAGAATGTTGGCAAAAATTTATCACGTGTGTGAGTATTGCAAAGAACTGATACATGAATTTTATGCAAATCTATCCTCCGATATAAAGTGGAAAGGCAATTCCACGTATCACAATATCTACCTTAGAAGGAGGATATTTGGGTTTTCACCCTCATTGATTAATACGTTTTTTGGTATACCTAATCATCCTGTTATTGTAAATTGTATGAATACGTCTTGTATTCCTCAAATGAATTTACAATGTGTATAAATAGATACAAAGAAGTAGAAAACCCTAATAGATGAGAAATTACAGAAATGTCCCTATTGCTTATATGCCCCCTCAAGATGAAGCACCATCGGTGATTCCAATCTTGTTACAAAGTGACACGAACGGTTGACGGGATAGTGGTTTGGTGAGCAAATCCGCAAGTTGATGATGGTGCGCATGTAATCATCTATGGGTTGAGATCCTTTGGTGCTTCGTTTGAGTTGTTCCTTCAATTGAAGGATGTGCCCCCTGGATGCCTTACCATATGTGCGAGCAAGGAGAAGCCACGCCTCTCGCACAGAGGAAACCCTAGCAATCATCGGTTGTAATG
>CM071862.1:16964034-16974824 GCA_036759665.1 Gynandropsis gynandra | reverse complement strand
GTTATTGAAAGTGCCCGATCGGGTAGTATATTAGCGCCCGGTCGGGTACGGCTGAAGTTTGGACGTTGGCAACACAACGTGGGTTTTGGATCTAAGGTTAGATCTAGGGGTAGATCGAGGTTCCGATGCTAGGAGGGAGGCGACCGCAATGCAATAACAAGTAGCCACGGCTTTGGGACGAGGGAGGGATGGTTGAGCCGGGATTGAGAGAGGGTGGAGGACGACGGCAAGGGGGGGAAAAGAAGGTTAGCTGCCGGAGGGAAGTTGATACCAGGGAGGTGAGAAGAGGGTTGGCGGCCGCAAAGGAGGAGGAGAGGCGGCAGCGGCGGTTTGAGGAGGGGGGGAGGAGAGGCCGACCGAGAATTTAGTTTTCGTTAGACCTAGGGCTCTGATACCATGTAAATTGTATGAATACGTCTTGTATTCCTCAAATGAATTTACAATGTGTATAAATAGATACAAAGAAGTAGAAAACCCTAATAGATGAGAAATTACAGAAATGTCCCTATTGCTTATAGTTATATCAGAGAAGAAACTAGAACTAGATGCGGATTTGGACATAGTTATCGGGTTCTTATTGGGAAAGGAGATGCTATGTGGTCTAAAAAGGTTGGTTCTTCTAAAATGACGTGGGATTGTGCATTACTGAACACAATATGTTGCTCAAATTGAATTTTTACTAAGAAAACATACATGCTCAAGAGAGACAGTGTTGTGATGATCTAATGTGTGAAAGAACAGATTTCTACCAATGTTGGAAAATGATCTTTGAGCATATTTTGACCCAGGATTTCTCTAGTGGCACTAAATTTATTACCTTTTCCGTGCCTCATTTAAAGTCTTCTTAGATAGCAATGTGAAGATATAATTAGGAACAATGAACCTCAACACGCTTCAATTTCAATTACAGTATGACAGACTCCTTACACAAGCTTGAGAAACAATATCCTTGAAAAGATTGTAGATACAAACCTCGAGGAATATTGTTTTCTAATCCTTTCCTAATATTATCATAAAACAGGTCATTTTCAACGGATTTATCCGTTAGAAATGGCTATATTTTCGTTGAAAATGACTATTCTCAACGGATTTCAACGGATTTGATTGGGAATCGACGGTTGAAAATCCACATCCATTGCAATTTGTAACAGATATTATTCGTTGATACCATTCCACGGAGTGTAACGAATATATCGTTGAACATTTGCAATGGATGGCCGTAAAAAATCCAATGGGTGCTCGTTAGACGTTTGTAACGAAAGCCCGTTAAACACTCGTTGAAAACAAAAATGGTGGAAACTTAAATGATTTCAAAGGATAATCGTTTGCAAAAAATGGTGAGAGAATTCAACGGATTTCCGTTGCAAAAAAATTATCAGAATTTTAAAACTACAACGTATGCTTGTTGAAAATTTTGAATCTTTTCAACGGGCATCAATTGATAACTTGACGAAAAAATTAATTTTTTTAAATTTCATAAAAAATTAAAAAATAATTAAAAATAAGTTTTTACAAATTAAAAAACTAATTTACTACAAATCTCCTAAATTGGTAGCGCCATCTTCATCCCCATTATCTCCAACACCTCGTGAAGGGGTTGCATCGGAGTCGATTATCGGGTCTTGTCTCGTTGTTTCCCCCATCAATTCTGGTGGCTGATACGCTCGATCGGTTAGCAACTCGATAATGCTCTCCATGTGACGCATCTTTGCTCGAGTTTTTCGAAGCTGGGACTGTGTTAATTGAAGACCATCTTGCGTTCCACAAAGAGTAGTTTTGAGATGCTCGATATGTCGTTCTTGCATACATAAATTTTATCCTTTTTTAAAAGACTGAGATCGTTGGGAGTTGAAATGTAGGCTTGTGATTGTTGTGTGATCTTCTCCGTCACACTTTCATGATCCGTTCCGTGCGAAGGTCGACGAGTTGATGGTTGTCGATCACTTCCCCGACGATGATTTCTTCTTGGCGTGGGTTTCTACAACAAGCTCAAGAAGAGTCGGTTCTATTCTCAACCTATGCATCTATAATATTATAGTAATATAATCGATTAACAATTTTATATAACAATAAAATTTAAATAATTAAATAAAATAAAATTTACCATTTTTTTCTTTCATTCAGGAATGAATTTGATCCCGATGTATGGCGATGTAGACCATCTTCGAAAACCGTTTTTCCGTACCCACATTTCCTAGCCTTCTCACTTTTCGCCTTGAAGTCTTCGGACTCCCAATGTTGGACGAATTGGTTGAATACCTCGTCCGTTGCCCATGTCGGTTTGACATTCTTTTTATAATAGTTGCGCTTGACATTGTTCATCATCAAGCGCAACCGGGCTTGCATGTCGTGCATCCAAGCTGTATAGATGCACAATGTATCCTTCTTTCGCCATCTATATGCGCACTGTCAAATTTGATTGCATTAAATTAGTTTATAAATAAAAATAAATAATAATTTAAAAATTTTAATTTTATATAAAAATTACTTACGATGAATGCGGCATATAACTTCTGGCGTCACATGTCAGGAATAATAGAGTCGATCTTGTAGTGATCTTTGGATGACGTTGTTGTTTGTATGTTTCAGAACATCATCTACATCAAACCTACACGTGAAAATCAAATAATTAGACTTTATTTATAATTAAATACAATATGAATTTTGTAATTAAAATCTTACCATAACATCCCGTCAGGACGTTCAGGGTCAATAATCGGGATGAAAGGACGCTCGGCAAAACTATCGATAAATTTGTTTATGTCCACCATATCATCTTCTTCATCAAATATCGGCGGTGCCGATACAGGTGAAGGAGGTCGATATGGTGGTGGTAGAGGCAGTGACGGGGCTGTCGATTTCGCCAACATTCCTACGTAACCGAAAAATCGTCAAGCTCTCATTATATTTAAATGTTTAGAATATCCTTAATTTAGTTTTTGTTTTGAGATTGTGTTGAAAAATAAACTATTCAACGACAAATATACAGAATTTTCCAACGGGTTTCCATTGGAAATTGCAACTAATTCCCGTTGGAAATAACGTCACCTCAACGCAATTAATTGACATGACTGTTAGTTTCTCAAAGGGCATCCTTTATAACTTCCAACGGATGCCCGTTGGCAACACGCGTTCCCGGGGCAACAGACAACGTAATGAAAGTACGCCTCCCGTTTCAGTGGATATCCGTTGGAAATTGCAACGGATGCCCGTTGAGACCCAAAATCATGTTGTAGGTGTTGGATAGCCATGATGACTGTTTTCAGCGAGTATCTGTTGCAACACAACAATGGATGCCCGTTGGGCAGCCTTGAACGGACATACGTTGCACTGGACCAACGGGTGTCCGTTGGGGTCTACCAACGGTCATCTGTTGGCCACGTAAACAATGGCAACAGACATCAATTGCGTTTTCCCAATGGATAGCCGTTGAAAATTTGAAAACCTTGAAAATTTTATAAGTATCAAGTAGAATTTAGTGTTTTAATGGATTTCTGTTTTCATTTCCAATGGATATCCATTGAAACTTGAATATATTATGTTAAGCAAATAATTTTAAAAAGTTAGATAAAGTTAGAATTACAATTACACAACTCACATTCTCTTCAGTAGATTCTTCGATTGGTGAGTCTTTCTTTAATTGTTCATTAGTTCATCGTTGTGTTCATCTTCTACATCTCTGGTTCAACGTCTTCATAATCGCGGATGTATTCGCCATCTATGTCAGTTCTTGAAAGAATCTCCTCCCATTATCTATATCAATTAATCGTATCGACTTAGGATGATCGGTTTGCAATGGATCTTATTTTTCATTTGTGCTTATAACTCCTCGGGACTTGATCTTTACTATGGTCCACCACTCCTATCTTCGACGTTTCAAGTTTCTTGGATATTGCACGTAACATACTTAATCTGCTTGATATATTGTGATGAATGAATCATACTTACCATATTGTCAAGCCGCATTGATCTCAATTCCTCCCCATCGATTATTTCGTGTACCACACGTCCAACGGTTGGGTCGAACCACTGACATTTAAAAAGCATTACCTCCAATCCAACGAGACCGAGATATTTCACTTGTAGTACTTTGTGCAAAATGCTGTAGAAATTATCATTCTCTATTTCACTATTAACGCAAACGCCGTAATTATATGTGCTTCTATGTTTTTTGCATTCATACGTGTGGAATATGTATCCAAGAGTAAACAAAATTGGCCAAAACAAAACATTTATTACAGGACCATTAGCCAAATCTTTTAACAAATGAATACTTTATAACATAACCTTTTATATATATATATATATATATATAATGTACGAATATATGTGTACTTACGTAATTTCTCAACAACGAGCCATAATGTTCAACTTTCATTTTTGTGAGTTCATATGCATTTAGATAATGATATGTACCCATTACTTCTTCATCAAATATCGTGTAATGAAAGTATGTTAACACAAATATATATTTTAAATATATATATATATGGTGTTTAAAAGATCGATTTTCATTATTTTGTACGTTTCGAAAGGTGATAGCTCTTGACAATTTAGTAATATATATGTTTGATTAATTGATACAAACAATCGGGAGGAGATTGTCCTTAACAAGACCGCTTCCAATGTGAAATTTTTCTTTGTACTCACGTCATAAGCAAGACATTCATCATTCCACAAATGCCTTAATTCATGAATTAAGGACTGCAAAAAGACATCGAAAATTTTCTTCGGATGTTCTGGTCCTAGAATCAACAACGTTAAAAACATTACGTCTCTTTTCAAACACATATCGGGAGGAAAATTATACAGAGACAAAATCACCGGCCACAAAGAATAATGACTTCCAGATTGTCCATATGGACTAAAACCATCCTTGCATAGGAAAAGATAAACATATCTCGTTTCATATGCGAACTCAGAAAATATTTATTGAAATCTTTCCAAGCGTTACCATCCGATGGATGTTGATTGTCCCTTCACCCATCGAGTGTTCTGTGTGCCGTCTCATTACCGCAACGGTTTTTTCGATTCAAATAACCTTCTCAACCTGTTTGCTAGAGGCATATAGAACATTTTTTGTATGGTACATATTTACCTGAAGATGGTTTCTTTGGAAAAAATCTGCTTGCACCATAAAATTTATATTCCAACAAGTCTTTATCATTTTCCCAAAAACATGCATTTGTTTCTACAAACATTAATTTTCTCATGTGCCATTCCCAAATCTTTTAACACATTCTTTGTTTCGATATATGTCTCGAGAGCTTGATTAGTTTTTGATAAATATTGACTCATGGATTGCAAAATGAATCCATGCAATTTTCAGCAACATTGTAGTCTGTTTTTATACTCATCAATCTTGAGAAAAAAGATAATTGATATTGACCTTCACGACAACCTTCATATATAGGTTTTTTCGCCAGGTCTAATAGGTTGAAAAATCGGCGTGCCTCATGGTACAACATCTCTTCATGCGGTTGCTCAATAACTCCAGGAAAAGTATCTGACACCATTTCCATATATGGATTGTTCGGTGATGCTTCATAAACAACTTCTTCATTTCTTTCTATTTCTTGTGCTTCTTGCACAATATCTCTTACACTACAATTTTCGCCGTGAAATAACCAAATTTTGTAACTCTCTACGAAACCGACCTTGTAAAGATGTTTGCAAACAATTTCTTAACTTCGATACTTCCTGTTTTTGCATCTTTTGTATGGAAATAACATTGTCCTGCGTTCTTGACCCAAAGGTTGCATCGACGTAACACTCATGAAATGTTCCAATCTGTGTAAGAATTCTTGAGTAACTTCTCGGTTATGGGATCTTTTCTTCTATACATCCACTCTCTCAATCTATATATACCTCTATTTGAAGAAGACGATATTATTTGAAAATATATTTGGTGTTGATGGCTTGATGGTAGAAGCCTTGATTTTGATCAATAAATAGTGAATTTTTCAACATAGCGTTGAAATATTCCAATGACAACCTCGACATTCTAACTTTTCAACGGATATCCATTGATAATGGCAACATAATTTCCTTGCACTAGGCAACGAACATCCATTGGAACATATTTTGGGGTTTCAACGGCGTTTCAATGGATCAATGCAACGAATTATGTTCGTTGTTCATCCGTTGACAAATTCAATGAATTGCAACGGATCTGTGATCGTTGATCATTTTCAGGCATCCGTTGGAAATTCGTATCAACGGACGGTTTTGTTGATCCGTCCGTTGATAATTCACTGTTTTTTTGTAGTGTATTTTATTTTTCATTTGGTTATCTATTTTGCAAGTCTAACTGTTTTTAGATCTTATACTCATAAAAACAGGGGGAGAAAGTTCTAGAGAAAACACTGAACATGCTGTAGTGACGCGATCCTCGCTAGAACGACACTCTAGAATGAAAGCAGATAGGTAATCCTTGATGCAGCCGAGTCGGAAGACTCCTTACACAAGGCGTGCAGGATGAATGGTTACACGAGAGTTGCGAAAAGGCTCTCGATTTACCGAGCTCGTCTTTGAGGATATGACGCACCTACGAAGAACGATCAAATGTTGGATATTACGCACCAACACTTGTTGGATATGACACACCAACAATGGAGGAATTCTCAAAGAGAAATTCAAATTTCAAAATCAAATCAAAGTTGTTTTTGTTACATGCATGGTCGGCCATAAGTAGGAGATGAAGTCAAGCAAGACTTCAATGTACAATAAATGCATGCAAGCAATGCAAGGCTTGTAAATAAATGAACGAAAATATTCAAAATTAAAATTAAAAAATGAACGTAGGATAAAATACTTCAATACAATCAACGTATGAAGTCTCGGATCAACAATTAGGAAACAAAAGTGAGCCGCGATCTCGTTAAAAATCTGTCGTTGGAAAACCACGTGGGACAAAACCAACGGCGGGAAAAACGCACACACGAAACACTTACCCTAATTGTTGATCATTGCGAGTTGTGCTTCGGCTTGTAGTATGATGCGGATGTTGGAACTTCTTTATAGACTCGAACACTCGTCTTGAACTTGAACGGTCGTGAGAATTCCGACGATAGCCTCCTTGAGCTTCCTAGCTTTAGCTCGGGTCACGAGACCTGCTGGTATTGTTAAGGCATCCTCCTCTCTAGTCCTAGCACGGGTCACGGGACCAACATCCTTCTTTCTCTCCTTATGACGGGTCGCATCCGCCTTTCTCTCTTTTGGACGGGTCATGTCCTTTCCCTTCGATTCAGCATGGGTCTTGCCATCCTCAGCACGGGTCGCGTCCTCTTCGCTTGCCACGACACGGGCCGCGTCCTTCTTTCTTGCCCTAGCTCGGGTCACGAGACCTTCTTGTAATATTGAGGTGTCCTCTTCATGCCCGGGATCCTCGACGTTGTCCATGATCATATCATGTAGCCATACTTGAATAATGAAGGGATGCAGATTGGGCCAATCGTGGCAATCATGGATCATTTTTTGTTTTGATGATATCAATTGTTTTTTTTTACCAAAGTAACTCGATATTTGATGACTATTTTCGATGAATGTTTTGATATTGATCATGATTTGTTGTTGTGATGTGTTTGTATAAGATAAAAAAATGGAGGAGATTGTTAATGTGATTTTTTATCTTAAATTTTGATTGAGTCTCATGGTGAATAGGTCAAATTTGAACAACTCAAGACTTAATTATTTTGATAATTTAGTGAGAAAAAATCAAGAAGACTACAAATATGGAGAATATCTTTCAACAAAAACATCAAAAAACCTATATACAGGAGGTTGATACCATGAAGCGAAATCTTCTTTTCCATTGGAAAATAGAGCCACAATATTCAAGAGAGAACTGAGCGTTTAAACCGAGACACAAGATTGTTTCAAATAATATGAGTGAGTGTTATACATAAATCTTAGACACCTTGTTTAAGGATTTGTGGGAGAGTGGTTCAAACTTCTCTTCAGGAGGATAGATGGGTCGATTCAGGTGAGATCCAATATAGATTTCGGAGAATTATTCTATAACATAGAATTATTAATAGTTTTAGACGGTTACATACGAGATGTGTGCCTTTTGGAGTTCAAATTTAAATTCAAGACAGATAGAATCTCAACAAAATTTGAATATATATTCCAAATAAACCTAGAAAGCCATTTAAATTAAATTAAAAAATCTTTTGGAATCGTGAAGATTCCATCAAAACGATTTGGTTATCTATTCTCTAGTTGTTTGGATATATATATTAATAGAATAAATTTGATCAATATTTATAATTCTTGATGTTTTAAGTTTGAACTATTATTTTGAACTCACACGAGAGTAAGTCCGTCTTGGGCACGAGTGCAAAAGCGCTTGCAACACAAATTCAGTTTCCGTCGTATAAAAGAGGTGTGTTATCATAACAAATTAATATCTATTTGTTTTGGATTAAAAAGAATTTTATATCATAAAAGATATATTAATTTTATAAACTTTAAGAGAAAAGGAATGGTACGAACTAGACAACTTATAAATAATTGTATTTTTTAAGAAAGGCAATTAAAATTAAGGACAATCGTATCAAAATGAACCAACTTTTTCTAGAAAAGAGATCTCATTTTCATGATATCAATTTTAATTCTGTTTAAATAAAAAGATAACAATACTAATACTATTTAGAAAATGGAAGAACAATGTGTCGGTCGAGACCCAACCGACAGTCGACTTGTGGGGCTCACAAATATATTCTCCACGCGACGCACCGTCCTTCCTTCTTTTTGCTCACACGTTCGAAGGAACGACGTCTCTTTGTCCTTTTCCATAAAAAAAATCTAGTATTTTTTTGAACAAATTAAAGAGAAAAGGCCTAAAAAGTCTCTAAAATAATTTTTATTTCTTTTCATTTAACTCTTGGATTATTTTATTGTTGAATCATATATTTAAAAATATTTAATACTGAAAAATATATGAATTTTAAAATTTTAGTGGCCCAAATATGTGTAAAGTTTATATTTTCTATCACTAAAAATATGCATGTTTGGATAATTTTATAGTATTTTAAAATAGGGATAACTTCAAAAATATTTTCGTAGGGCTAAAACATTTCAAAAATATTCTTCCCGAAAAAGAAAAAATATTTAATTTCAAAAATATCTTTATAAATATTGATATTCCCAAAATACCCCTGTGATCTTACGACCCAATTCGACCCAGCGATCCAGTTTGACCCTGGGACCGTTGTCCCTCTACGACCCTTGTTCCATTGCGACCCTTGGACCCCTGCGACCTTTGTCCCTCTGTGACCCTTGTTCCTCTGTGACCCTTGGTCCCCTGCGACCCTTGTCCTTCTGCGACCCTTGGACCCCTGCGATACTAATTTATTATTTACAAATTATTTACAAATAATATGAATAAAATTTTGAAAATACAGCTCAAATCAAAATATGTTAGACCCGTGCGACCCTTCCGACCATTGCGACCCTTCCGACCATTGCGACCTTTCCGACCATTTCGACCATTTTGACTAGTCTTTTCAATGTCAGACTACTGCTTTTTCCAGATGCTAGCTATGCTTTTTATTTTACCAATGCCACATTGAAGACCTATATTAAAGGTTCTTTAATGTGGTCAATACATGCACCTTGGTCATTCTTTGTACTTATTGTCTTTCTGAAATTTTAGGAGTCCATTTATTTTTCGTTATAAATAGAGGAGGAAAAACCGAAAAGCTACAACAAGCACCAATTCTCTCAAAAGGGTGATTTCTAACATCTAACCCTAAATTCTCTGAAAAATCCTTGTTACCTTTGTGACCGTTAAGGTCACATGGTCGACCCAGGGCATCGTGCTGTCTATTTGTTACTCAATGTCTTGGTAATCGTCGGACTCAGTCTGTATGCAGATACACACAAATACTTACAACTTGGATGGAGGACTTTGTGATGTATCTGCACTACATAAGGTCTTGGTAATCGGCGGACTCAGACATCAAGCTGTATCCGCGTTACCTAAGGTCACGGTTGGAGGTCAAATTGGAGAATGCGTTGAGTCACACACGACTCTTCATGTGGGGAAGGACTGCGATGTGTCTTTAAATTCAGCAAATTTGACCTTTTTTTCTTTGCTTTTTTTTTCTTGAACTTCCTTTTGCCTTTTTCTTCTTCTTCAACTTTTTTCTTTCCCTTTTTTAACCGTTGTGACCTTTGAGACCTTATGTAACCATATGTAACTTTTGTGACCTTTGTAACCTTTGAAACCTTATGTAATCAATATTTAAACGTTGAAAATGTCTTATTTTATATCTATTGTTCGTAAGATTATGACCCAATATGACCCGTTATACGACGCTAAATCGGATTAAATTAGAATCAGGTTTAAACGGGTACGACTCATGCGACCACACATAACCCTTGTACGACTCATGCGACCCAATATGATCACATGACCCATGGACGACTCATGCGACCAAATATGACCCATGGACGTCTAATGCGAACACATAAGACCCTTGTACGACTCATGCGACCCTATATGACCACATATGACCCATGAATGACTCATGCGACCAAAAATTGACCCATGGACGTCTCATGCGACCACATAATACCCTTGTACGACTCATGCGATCCAATATGATCACATATGACCCATGGACGGCTCATGCGACCAAATATGACCCTTGGACGACTCATGCGACCCTATAAGACCCTTGTACGATAATAGTAAATCCACAAAAACATCGATACTAACAATAATACATTCTATTGAATAATAGTAAAAAAACCAACAAAAAACAAACATGAATTTTGTTGTT
>CM071862.1:16919307-16951877 GCA_036759665.1 Gynandropsis gynandra | reverse complement strand
AACAACATCAAAGTTGCGAACCTCTTCCGGTCGTCGGAATTCTTCGCCTTCATAAGCTTTTCACTGACTTGTTCGGGGGTCACCTTTCCACGGCCGAAATTCTTCAGCCTGAATGTGACACCCATCATGGACTCCCATCCTATGGGATATGGTCCGCATTTCAATCAGAAAATTAGTGCGTGTTCCACTGTAGAGTACCGGATGGGAATGCCGTTTATGACGAACCATAACTCTGTATTGTCCCTTATAATCACATAGTGATTTAGTAGTACAGACATTTGAACCTTCGTCAATGTGGAGTCACATTATAAGTGGAATAAATGCCTAAATTGTGACTCCTTCTCGAAGTAATGCAACTCGTGTTCATTCAAGATTCCTCTCAGCGTCCTTATTGTCTCGTGAGGATAACACTTGGTGGTGATCTTTGGCATTATGTCCATGTGCTTGAATTCATACACAAATTTCGGCTTTGGCGCCACCTGCAAAATGACCAATTACGAATACATTATACTTGTACCGACTTAAACGACCCATGCGACTCAACCGACCCGTGCGACTCAACCGACTTGTACGACCCATGCGACTCAGCCGACCCGTGCGACCCATGCGACTCAAACGACCCTCAGACACTCTGCGACACTCAACCGACTCATTGAGACTCAACCGACCCACGCCCCTCAAACGACCATTGCGACCCATCCAACTCACTGAGACAACCGACTCACTGAATCGAATATGGTCATGCAACTCCTACGACCCTTGCTACTCAACTGACTCACTGAGTCGAAGATGTTCATGCAACTCGTGCGACCCTTGCGACCTAACCGACTCACTTATACTGACACTCACCCATTTCAAATCGATAAACTGAGTCGAAGATGGTCATGCAACTACTGCGACCCTTCCTACTCAACCGACTCACGGAGTCGAAGATGTTCATGCAACTCTTGCGACCCTTGCGACCTAACTGACTCACTGACATTGACACTCACCCATTTCAAATCAATAAACCATTTTGTGACTCGAAAGCTTTCAAAACCCTAGAAATCGAACTACTTACACTTATTGACGCTATTGAAGATTGACTTGTGCTCTCTTCGCCAGTGTTGCTGCTGATTCTAGCCATTTTCCTTCTCGCCAACTTCAAATTGATCCCTCTCAAGTTCGACATCACTTATTTCTTTCTTGATATAAACTTTTAAATAGGTTTCACGGCGAAAAAAACTGTTCGGCTTTCTCGTTTTTGGCAGTTTTTCACGTCGAAAAACTCCCGAACGTGGGTTTTTCCACGTTCGAACATTAAGGGCAAGTTTGTCTTTGCTTCAGGTTTTTTTTCGGATTTAATAATTATTTTACGGAAAGGTATTTTTGAAGTGGTTTAACTCTATAAGGGTATTTCTGATATTCCGCCTTTTAAATATCTTAATGTGTTTTTAAGTATTTAAAGTATCTTTCTAAAAATTAAAATTTACGAATAAAAGAAAGTGATAATTTTTAGCCCCCAATGATACGACAATGTAACTAATTCTTGATAAGTCACTTATTCATTAGGGTCCAATTTCACATCTTGTAACCCCCCAAAATAAGAATAGATAATGACAGGAATTGGTCCCCCGAAGAAGTGCCTATAAAATACAACCAACATTTAGGCCAAAGTCCACCATAATTATGGGCACTTTTAAATCATAAATGAAATAACTAAGTAACCTTTTATCTATTATCTTCCATTTCTATTCATTATCATGAATTATAATAAAGTTATAGAATTATTAAATTAAAATAAAAATATGAATAATTTAAATTTTATCTACAAAATAATTGTTATTATATTTTCCACTTTAATAATCTTCCATTTTCTATGCAAAGGAGATGAATGACAACATTTTACCTTAAAATTCCTTGTAAATTGATCATACTGAGACTATTCAAATTTTTAACGGTCCAATTTTTTTCTAAAAATTCAAAATCTTCATAAGACATTGTAGAAGGTGGAAGCTTAACAATCATTTCAGAGGATTTATAATTAAAATTAATTTATTCGCAATCACAAAATTTGTTGAAAAAAATATGATGATAAGAAAATAATTTGAATAAAGAATTTTTATTGCATTTTCTAACACTTTATCAACATAAATATTTTTCTAAGCACTCGAGTTTCATTATGATAAACTTTGTCAAATTTAACTTCGAAGCACTCGACATAATTGATAAAAATTAAATGTCGTGGGTTTCGGATGCAGAGATCCATTTGGATGATAAAGGTCTCAATGAAATCATTGATGTTTTAAATGCATCCAATCAAGAAAAGACAAAAGCAGTAATACTTTTTCCACCATCAACTTTATAATGGCTTGAAAATTGAATATTTCATGATTAAAGATTGTGTAGATCTTTTAAAAACAAAACACTAAAAGAGAGTTATAATCATAAAAAACCAATGATTCTTCCAAAAGCACTTCATTATTGGATGCATCTACATTTCAAAGATTTTAAAACTATTAGTGAGTATAACTCGGTGATATCTTGAATCAATTCACAAATAAAATTATATGGTGAAACTATAACTTATTATGATATGTTGGAAGAGAACGTTATCCATGATTCATTGAATTAACATGTTTCTACAACAACAATACCGTGAAATATGGTAACTATTTTGATTTAATTTATTCGTACGTTTGGACATCACCTAGATTAACTTTAGACTCTAGGATTTATACACTACTAGAAATTTAAAGATTGCAAACGGATTTTACGGACTCACTAGTCCGTCCCTAAATTTGCGGACGGAATAGGGACGGGAAAAAATATCGGTCCCTAGTTCGTCCCTAAATTTGCGGATGGACAAGCAGTCCCTAAGCGGTCCGCAATTGCGGACGGATCAAAAACAGACACCGAGAGCGTCCCAGATTAGGGACGGAGATCGAGTGTCGTCCGCAATTTACGGTCGCCCCTGGGTCGCAGTCTTCTTGGGGATGGCTTCGGAACGGCTAATCGACATTCATAGCTTTCTTGCACTTCTTTGTATGTCCTTGGCTCGATTCCTTATCTATTTTACTAAAGAACGCTTGATTGCAAGGTGAAAGACTCTAAACGTCTATATGTTTATGAATGGGATATAAAATGAGAATGTTTATGACTCGACATTACCAATCTCGTGATTTATATATATTAATCCCTTTGTCCTTGATGTTTGGATTGAACATGAGTCATGGAACGTATCATACTGATCTAGTTCAATCTGTGAGCTCGTGACATCAGTCCTGTTATATAGGAGGGAAAAATCCTTATCTCGGTCAAACAACATACTATAAATTGTATACCCAATCACTATCTTGTTTGTCCACCCATTTACGAGTGATGTTTGATAGTGTCAAAGCATTCAATTGCTTATGTTAAGATCTCTGGCGATATCAAGTCATAGAATTACATATACCATAATCATTATAAGAATTGCTATGATACTCATATAACAATCCATGTAGCAATCTCATGGCGGATCGATCCAGTACATTGTTCTCTAACATGTAGCTATGTGTTAAATTGATATCTCATATCAATTTACACATACTAGTCTTCATGAAACATTGATATCGGTTATTCTCAGTGATGCTCGACTATTGCTATTAGATCCCATTATTTACGATGATAGATATTTGCATTGTATTCCGATTAACCGAGAATCGATAGATACCGCCTTAGGGATTTAACAGCCGCTAGCGAAAACATCATCGAAAATCAATCATATCGATTTTATGTGTTTCTTACTTTCCTGATTCTTCACGCATATCATAAATTCCCAAATAATGCATATCACAGATTCACAAATCATGCATATCATAGATCTTGAATATCACAGATTCACAAATCATGCATAACCTTCTCCATCCCGAGACTTCTCCATCTATGACCCAACACCGTCTATCTGTCCCGAGGCTCGGGTCATGGACAGAGAAGGGTCGGGACGCACGGACGGTGTCGGGTCATGGATAGAGAAAGCCCGTGACGGATGGTCCGCACATTTACGAACGCCCAAGCAGTCCGTAAATTTGTGGACGACCGAGGTGTCTGTCTGCAAATTTGCGGACCGACACAGGTTGTCTGCAATTGCGGATGATCGTTTTCTTTTCGTTCGCAATTGTGGATCGTAATTACGGACAAACGTTTCCTTTCCATCCGTAATTGCAGACTGCCGTTTTCTTTCCGTCTGTAATTGTGAACGGTTTACAGACGAGTTTTCTCTAGTGTCCGGAAAACATCTATAAATTTCATCCCACCCCCATTGTTCATTTCATTCAATCTTTCTCTCCATTCCTTTCTCTTCTGATTTTCGGCGGTCGTACCGAGTTCCAATTGTCGTCTCGTTCCGTCGCCTGCCCCGAGTTCTGACGACCGTCCCGAGTTCTGGCGGTCGTCCTGAGTTGCGATAACGAAGATTCCAAATTTCAAATGTTACTCACATATGATTTCTACTTAATTACTATTATGTATAGAAACATTTAAGTTTTAATTTAATTAAATTCAATTTTATTTTTTCTATTTTTTTTAAAAAAATACGGATGGGTGGGCCATCCGCAAATTTGGGGACGGGCAGGGCATCCACAAATGCAGACGGTCCTCCCGTCCGTAATTTTTTAAAAAATTTCTCCGACTTTTCCCGTCGATTTGCGAGCGGCTTGGTGGTGTGCAATTACGGACGGTTTGCAGACTGAAATTTTCGTCCTTTTTTGTGGGCGAATTAGAGACGTATATCATTTTACGACGCTCGTTTGCGGATGCCTCTTGGTCGTCCCTAATCCGTTCCTAAACACGTTTAGGGACGGATTAAGGATGGATTTTTCAGTCCCTAAATCTTAATTTTGTTGTAGTGATAGATGAAAAATCAAAATACACATTGTTTTACTTCTTAACATCCAAAAGTGAATATTTGATGCATTTAAGAATTTTTATAATCATGTTGGAACACATTTCGTGCTAGAATGAAATGTCTCAGGTTAGACAATGGAGGAGAGTACAGAAGCCATCAGTTCCAAACATTCTTGGAGGATCAAGATATCGTGCACCAAACCTCATATCCATATACTACACAAAGAAATTGAGTGATCGAGCGAGAAAACATGAGTATAATGGAGGTTGCACGCACCATTATGTTTTACTGAAAAATGCCCATTGGGAGATGTCATCATAACAACATGTCACCTCTTCAATAGGCTTTCAAAAAATGCTTAATGACGCAACTCCCTACGAAACGTGATCTCGATTACCTTAAATTATTTGGGTGTGTTTGTAGATGAAGCTTTACGAAACAAACTCGAGCCTAAAACCAACAAATGTATCTTTCTTGGCTATTCATCCATACAAATAGGGTTCAAATGATATCATGCTTGGATACATATCTAAAGAAAAGTCAAATTTGATGAAACTCTAAGATTTTATTTACACAATAATTGGATTAAACTTGAAGATATGATTCATGTACATGTTGTGTCTAGTTTATTAAGGTCTATTGTGAATCAACGTCAAGTTGAAAATGACAACACACCCAGAACAAAACTGGATTTTAATCCACCACTTGAAAAAATCAAACTACCAAAAATCAAGGGAATAAGAAAGTTAAGAAGACCTATCCACCACTTGATTCATTTTAGTTTAATTATTTTGGTTTTATATTTTTTAAAAAAAAGAAAAAGGAAAAAAAGAGAATGAATAGAAAAGGAAGAAAACAAAACCAAAATGAAACAAAGAAAAAAAAGGAAAAGGAATAAAACAAAAAAGGATGAAAAAGGAAAAGAAAAAGTAAAAAAAAGGAAAGATATGAAAAAAACACATCAAATCTTTAGATAGAATATAGTATTATCATAGATTAGTAATCTTAGATGTAATCTTAGATGTAGTATCGATGTTATATACTTCTTGTATCGAAATTTAGTTTGAATTTGTTGGGTACTTATTTTGAGTTTTATCTTGAATTACAAACTAAATCAAACAAGAAAAGACAAGGAAATGATAAGAGAGCGAGTGAAAGTTGAATAAAACACCACTATGAGAAATTGTGAGTTTTGTTCATCTTTTTTTCGTTTATCTTTTCTACATTTTATATTTTCGATGTCCAGTTTCAAGAATCATCGTAATGAACCACCAAAAGGTGAGAAAGCCTCCCAATTGCAAATATGATTACAGCTGATGGTGGATTGATGAAAGACTTCAATATTGTCCACCAAAGACTCGATCGGGTGAAAGAAACAACACGTGGGATTTAACATGAATAACCATGAAGGGAACCAAACATAGCTTGTAATCCATACCCCATAGACATGGATGATGACGAATATATCGAGGTTCTAGATGAAGATTAAGGTCATCCACAGAGGCCCAACCAATAAGCATGGAATAGAATCAACGATAACATTAGTGACATTAAGATTGAAATTCCTACATTTGTTGGTTGAACCGATGCGTAACCATACTTGATCTGGGAAGGGAAGACATAGATGGTTTTTGATTCTCATCACTACTTTGAGTCGAAGAAGATTAAATTGGTATCTGCAAGATTTAGCCACTATGCACTGCCATGGGATCAACTCGCGCTTTCTAGAAAGCGTAATGGAGAGCATGTCATCTCACTTGGGACTAGATGTGTACCATCATGAACGACGTCGATTTGTCCCTTATCATTATCATAGAGATGTTAGTCAACGTTTAAGAAAATCAATACAAGGTAGTAAGAGCGTGGAAGACTACTAAAAGAATATGGATTTTCTTATAATACACGCCAATATATATGAGGATCGCGAGGCCACCATTGATGGTTTTATTAGCGATCTTAATTCCAATATTTAAGATAGCGTGGAAAATCTTTATTACATGGATATGGAAGATCTTCTTCACTTGGCCACTGAGATCAAGAAATAACTCAAACTCGGAGGAAAGGCAACCCGAAAACATGAGAGGTCATACACTATCAGCAAGATCAAGCCGAAACCAAAGATATCAAAACCAAAAAACGTAAGTTATCCATAAAATCCCTACACATAACCATGATATTATATGTTTCAAATGTCAAGATTATGGCATTACACAAAATATTATTCGAACAAGAGGACTATGATAATACGCATAGACGAAGGTTATGAGACGGAATATGATGAAGACATGAACCTAGAGCTGATGAGTTGGATGAATGTTCCGATGAATATAAAGCCACAAAAAGAAAATTTTGGTAGTGCAGTGATTCCTTAATGTACATTTTGTAGAGGATGCACCAAAGAAATGAGAAACATCTTTTACACACAGGGACTTATTAAAGAGAAGGTGTATAGCATCATCATAGATGATGAGAGTTGCACAAACTTGGCACGAACTACACTTGTTGAAAAGTTAAGGCTCATAAATTCAAAACATTTAAATCTATACAAGCTTCAGGGGCTAAACGATGGGGGGAAAGCATCAAGTAAATGTTTCATTCAGCATGAGAAAATACAATAAAGATGTTCTTTGTGACATTGTATCGATGTAATTTGATACTCAAGCTTAGCATGACGACTTCATCAGAAAATACATGTTCAAATTGAGGAGAAATAAGTCTGATTAGCATCCCTCACGCCCAAGGAATCCTACGAAGATCAGTTGCGTTGGTAGAAGGATGAAAGACATGAGAAACTTAGTGACCTCAAGGTAGATCACAAAATTAGGAAGGTCTTAAGAAAACCCAAGAAAAAAAGTATTTGAGAGTAAATCCATGAGCAAGAATTTTCTTTCCATGAGAGCAAGAGAAAATGCGAAAAGATTCTTATTGCTTTAGGCAATGAATGTACTTGCAAAAAAAAAAGATGTGATACTTCTAATGAATTAACTTCTCATTTTTCTAGTGTTGATACTAAGTTATTGTAGGGTTCTAACGATAAATTCTTGAAGAAAAAACCATTGGATGAAGAGCGAGAGCCTGGATGTGAAAGCAACAGCAGAGCCTTTGACCATCAGACGGACAAAAGACTCAAATCATAACATATGTTATCTGGTACACACGTTATTAGTTCAATTTTTCATAGTGCTGAGTTGCCCCATTTTGATGCAGCAGAAGGATTGGATTTAGGTTTAATCTTTTTAAAGGATTAGGGAATGATGAGAATCAGGTCGTGGTTCCACCATCAATCATATATGGACCGATCACGATGGCCAGAGCGAAAGAGTTTAGGAATATGCTCGATCAAATGTACGTGGAAAGACGACCAATGGATGGACAAGGATGTAAAAAATCACTGAGTCAAGACAATAAGGTTAACCTACAAGGAGAGGAGGTTGATAGGAGAAAAAAGCTTGAGGAGTATAAATGCTCGACCAAAGTAGAAAATCGCTGGACCTGAGCACTTTCTCTATACCCTGTATACATGAAAAGAATTCGGAGGAGTTGATCGCTCGGCTCGACCATTACACGACTCGACAATTAGTTGTATAAGTAATACAATTACGGGCACAATTTTCAAATTCTCCAATTAAAACAATTTGTCTTCATAATGTAGGTGAATGCATAAAAAATCATTTTTTTATTTATTAAATATAAATAGGCATAAAGGTAGAACATCAAGTAGCATATGTTCATACACAAAATAATCTAGTAAAATCATTTATAAAACGAATTCAGTACTTGTGAGACCAACGCTTATAAAATCCAATATTCTCGTATGGGTCTGAAGACACAATATTCTGCATGCAATACAACTAGTATGCATTCGACCAACTAGTTATAATGAAAATTCTCTTTTGCAGTTGGTTTATGGACAGAAACCATATATTTATCATTTGAAAACATTCTGATGTGTCGGTTATATCCCAAATAATCCCCCAAAAATAATTATAATGATACCTTAAAGAAGGATAAACAAAATATAAGATCACAAGTAAAAAAAACTTCAGTGAAATATGCTCTCATCACTTCTAATATATTCATAACTGAATTGAGCTATACAAACAATATTATCTTCAAATTATTTTGTAGGTATATATTTATCGCTTGAAAGATCATGTGCCTTTCAGATATAGTGAGATATAGATCTCTACTAAACACATTCACACTTGTCTCATGATTGCCAATATTTTTTGCATGGTTTGATGAAGTTGCTATTAACGTTTGTTTCAAAGAACACCATGTCATTGTAGTTCGACTACATGTGAACACATATCTTGATTGAGATCGGGCTTTATGGGGATCAGATACATATTTAATATCTTCATAACTAGTTAAATCAATTTGGTGAGTTACTATAATATAATATCATTTCAATTGTTCCTCACAAATATCTAAATATATGTTTCACATCATTTCAATGTCTTTGAGTTGGAGATAATTTATATGATGCCAATAATCCGAGTGCAAAAGATATATCAATATGTATTTATTAATAAGATACATTAATTTTCCATTTACATTAAGATATGGTACTTGAGGACCAATTAGTTCTTCATTTTCCGTACGAGGTCTAAAAACATTTTTTTGAATGTGCAATGATTTAATTACCATTATGGTACTTAATAAAGTGATTTTTTATCCATGTAAAAATATATTAAGTACGTTGTCAATATAATTGGATCGATGCAAAATCATTCCACAATTGAGATAACCAATTTCAAGACCTAGACAAAATTTTATTTTTTCTTTAAATATTGTATAACTTGTAATAACTTTTCATGAGTTCCAATTATACTCAAATCATCAACGTATACTAGAACTATGACAAACTTTGAATTTAAACTTTTTATTAGCACACATGGATATAAATGATCATTTTTATATCATTCTTTTAACAAGTATTGACCTAAATAGTTATACCACATTCATCCAAATTGTTTCAATCCATACAAAGCTTTATTTAATTTAATAGAATATATTTATCTAAACTTATTATTTTATGTTTCTAGTATTTTATATCGTTCATGAGTTTCATATAAATCTAGCGGTCTAAGGAACCATATATAAATTTTGATTACGTCCATGAGACACATTTGAGGTCTTTTAATCATTATCAAACATATAAAAAGTTGAGATGTTATCGTTCTCACCATAGGAAAATATTTCTTTTCATAGCCAACACCACGAATTTGGGTAAAGTCTTGGACGATAAGTCTTGCTTTAGATCTAACAACCTCTTTTTCTTACTTCTTTTCCAAACAAATAACCATTTATTAGCTATAGGTTTAATTCCTTAAGTTGTTTGGATTAGTAGTCGAAAAAGTCCTCGTATTTTAAATTATTCGAATTCAGAATTGATTGCCTCTTTCTATTTTGACAAATCATTTTGATTTCAACACTCTTCCACAAAGGTAGGTTCATGATTCTTTTTTTCATTTATGATATTGTGCGCTATATTATAAATGGAATATTGACATAGTTAATTAAGATATCTTCATTTTCATTATTTTTAAATACTTGATTTTCTTCAGTATTAATTATATCGATGGTCTCTTTTGGAGATGCATTCTCATTTTGATCATCATGATTATTTGCTCTTTTTTTCAAGGATGATTATCTTTGGAATCAAATGGTTTACCACGATTCACACGTACCTTAGACTCGTTGACAATTATAAGATGTCCTTTTGAAATTCTTATTCTGATTGGAGCATTTACAATTCGAATATGAGATTTTGTAACTCTTTCATGGTCACCAAATTCATATGACAATCGATTTGGAAAACCTTGCAGATCTTGTAGTTCATTTTCGTTTGTTTGAGAATCTAAACCTTTTAGTGATAATACATTTCAGAATATATATTTTCGACTTGTTTATTTTGGTTTCCAATATTGAACACAATGATTCAATGAGTCATCAAAATGACTATATGCAAATCTTGCAGTTAAAATGTCTCAAGTAATTGGTTCAATATATTTTTATTATAGATGGAGATTCATACCCAATATAAAAGGGTGAAATAAATGTTCAACAAATGAAATTGAATGAGAATCATATGGATTTATTAACTAAGAATTTATCTATGAGAACATTAGAGAAGATGATTTATATCATAAAAATGTGTTGTTTAAAGATATAATTTTTTTTTCTTCTCAAAGGAGTAAATGTATTTGTTGTACTCTTTCTTTATCACTAAATTTTATCCAAATTAGGTCTATTTATTAAATATTTTAATAAAATAATATTTGTGTTATGTATGTACTCTTTTTTTTCACTATGATTTTTTTCCAATGGATTTTATCTTGTAAAATTTTAACAATACATTATCATAATCAAAAGATTTGAGGAGACTTGTAATATTGAATATCTTTAGAAAATCTAAAGAGTCACTTTCTCCATCTTTACTCACCACTTCTCCATTTTCTTCATGTTTAATCACTAGTCCTATACTTTTTCCATATTATATCATTCTATACATTGTAAAATCTATAAATAAATGTTATTCATTTTGTATTTTACACACTTATAAGACAAAAAGCACTTGAACAAAAATTGTCTAGTTTTTATACTTATTGTTTTTATATTATAACACTGTCTAATTATTTCTAGAAAATTCAACACTACCGAAAGAAGTTGTAGGAGACAAGAGCTTAAAGATCAATTTTGTTGCATTAAAAAATTGTTTTGTGAGAAACATTGTTATTTTTAATTGCCAGCGTTCTTTTTTGATAATTTAAATTGTTTTTCAATTGTTATCAATTGATAATTTGTAATTGTATTTTAATCATTATCTGCTATTTAAATTGAATTTTCAAACGTTATTCAATGATAATTTCTAATGCTCAATGACATTTCCAATGCATATAATCCGTTGGAAAATTTAACAGTTATTCATCAATATTTTTTCCATTGAAAGTCGGTGTTATATGTTGATAATAACTAAGGTTTTTGTAATGTTAAATCATTTAGATGGAGGATTTAAGGAAATTTACTAAGGGAAAGTTTTGGTCTTCAAAAAGACTTAGCCGTTGAAAAACATAAATTTGTCGTAAGAAAAAGAAAGAAAAATAGAGAGAAAGAGAAACTCTACTGTCCTTCTGCCGTTGTAAGAAAGAGTCATCGTCGTTGTGGTACATTTATTAAGTTTGTCGGTTCATCCTAACTGTAAAATCGAAGGTGCGACCCTTTTTCCGATCTAAAGTTTATACTCATTTTTTTATCGTATGTTAAGTTTTACGTTCCAAACATAACAAACAAACCTTAGAAACTACATAAATTAATAATCGACAAGTTGAGACATTAATTTTGGAGTTCCATTCGAGTTCGTAGAAGAGTGCTCCAAGCATTCATATGAGTTCATGGTGAAGAAGATGACATTTTTCAGGTTTTGGTTGAGCAATCTGCGGCTCGGACCAAGCGTCTTCTTATATTAAAAGTTGAGTATCTTGGTTGACCATTCAGTCGAACATTATACCGCTCGATCCAAGCATTTTCTCGATGTTGAGCACTCGGATCAGACGAGTGGTTTGCCACCTCATTTTACCTCTATGCTTTAGATGGATACAATGTTCTACCTCCAAGTATTTCCTTTGTTATTCAGCATGTTCTGTCCTGCTGTATTGATCTAAATATGTATGTTATCACTTCTAAGGAATGTATCAAGTCTTGTACTCGATTAATTCGTAATTCATATGTAATGCAATGTAAGACAAAAAAAGGAGATAGATATCACCATGAAACATTGAAACAGAGAAGCCCAAAACTACATCATATTCAAATGAAATCATGCTGTTTGCACTTTGAAACTATACAATTTATCCAAATCTTGGACGAGAAAATAGATTGGACTTGTATAAGAATTTTGAAAATTATAATCCATCAATTGCTTTTGTTATGTTCACCGTTCTCTTGCTGTTCCACCGGTATTGTTCACCACCATCATTTGATCTGTTCTGTGGACAGATTGCTTGAATGCCACAGTTGGGGCGATTCTGCAACTTCTCCTCTGGTGCTCGAGGACGAGTTCCCCGGCTAACCAGTCTAGTTTCTCGAAGTTGCTCTGTCCGTCAATTCTTTTACCACCAAAGAGGATGGATTCCACGTTCTTTTGCTTCAACATCTCCTCCGCGACTCCAACCAGCATGTTCACGTTGCTCGGGCTAGGATCCGTGTCTAAGTCTGGCCTAAACGGACCAAAAATCGACCCATTCGCCTGACAAAACCATGAGTACAGTCACATATTACAAATTCCTATCAACAGCGTCAAAAGTTGCTTCTTCTAGTTTCTCTAAATGAACAACAAGAAGCTCGATCGCCGGAGATTTCCAGTTTCAGACCAAACCAATCATATAAGTTCCCTAAACTATTGAGTCATGTCCTTTAAGCTTAAAGCATATGTCTAAAAGCAGTTGCCAATTCTTGTGCCCAGCACCAAAATTCAAGAGACAGAAGCTGGTTTTGATGACATACAAATGCTGCTCCTGCTAACATCTACGAAATCCTAATTAGTTGTACCTTCGAACAGATTCGAACCAGTTTGAAGTCATAATCACACGAATCATGAGACTTACCTGAATCCGGACATAGTTACTACTCCTAGACTGACCAAACGCCATGGCCACTGCCTGGTCCACCATCTCGGCTGTTCCATCGGCTGATATATGTGCCATGGAGCGAGACCAATGCTTTGCCCTCCATCGTCTCACTTGCTCGTAATCATAGGTCACTTCTAAAGCCTGACCTGTCCCGAGAGACAGGACAAGCAAATCTTCCACACCCCTCACGAATGGGAACTCTTGCTTGTTGTGGATCACATGCGTGATCGCAGCAGCGGTCGGGTTGCTCATCGCCAAACCTCCATCGACGGCCAAACACCGTGTCGAGCCATCCACCGAAGCCATCTCCATGGCCTCAAATGCCCCCGGCTCCGCCCACGTAGCCCGGCAAACCTCCCATAGCCTGAAATTGTAGCTGTCCGTCTCGAGCGCGTCTGCTCGTGAGAACAGGAACGGGGCAGAGCTTGAGAGGTCGTAACATGGGATTAAGACAGGTTTGAGAGTGTCTTTGAGTGTTAGGTCGGTAAACGCCTCCTTCATTGCCTTCTCGAGCTTCGCCGTGCCCGGCTTGGACACGGGCTTAGACCCGGATCTGGTTCTCATGACTCGTTGCAGGAGCCTCGAGGAGGAGGGTCCGGGCTTGTAGAAGCTTTTGGCATTCTGAGCCACGAACTTCCACGTATCCTCCGCCCGGAAGATCGGACGCTTCCCGTCGCTCGACGCAAAGAGCATCGTCGTGAAGATACCTCCTATTCCAGAGCCGGCGGCTACATCGAAGTAATCGCTGATCCGGGCATTCGGGTCGCCGGATTTCGATTTCAGGGCGTGTTCTAGATACGCCAAAGCCTTCCCCGGCAATATCCCTCTCATGCCTCCCCCATCTATGCTCAGAATACAAATTTTGCCCCTTTGGTTCTTGATCGAACCGGGAACTCTTCCACCGCCTTCGTCCGCTGCCACCACTGGATACACGGTTTTCGGGTCGAGGCTGCGGGGAACCATGAGCTTTGGGTCGTCGTACCCGAAGAGGAACTTGCTCTCGAGAATTGAGAAAATCTCGTAGCTGAGCTTGTCGGTATCGATGCTCGGTTCCTGCACCTCCGTCGTGGAGTTATCGCTCGCAACGTTGAAAACCTCCATCGAAGCCGTTACGCCGCCGCCGCCGTTTTCGATTATTTTTTTGTCAACGGTGTTTGGAGTTACTCCAGAGGAATCAATGGACTTGTCGTGTACCCTTTGCATGACAAATTCAGCTATACCCACCAAGGAATAAAATTGAAAAGAATTCTAGTTTTAAGACCTAGACATCTTCGCCCCAGAAATCCCCAAAATTTTACACAGATAAACAAAAATCCCTATTTTTCTTCTGGTCTTGTAAGAACACACGAAAACAAGACCAACAGTCTCACTCCCATTTTCTTACTAGCCAAGGTAAAAAAAAGAATCGATGCCTTTATTTTCCCTCCCTCCAGAAACTTTCAAAAGACAAGAACCTATCTTCTCTTTTTTAATTCAAAAGAAAACACAAAATTCACCAGAAAAATCAGAGGAAGGCAAAACCCCTTTTCTTTGGTTGAAGAATCTTTAAATTCTCTCCCTGTTTCTTTTCCTCTTCTACATTAAATGTGCTCTTCTTTTCCGGGAAATATTTTCTCAGGTATATGTCATTCTATCAAGAGAATTCACCTTGAGAAAAAAGTAAAAGGTTGAATCTTTATATTCAATATCTGATTTTTCTAAGATTATGAAAGCAAACGAGAGAAGACAACCACAAATCTTTAAGTTAGATGCAAAAAACCAAATAAAGAGAGAAGAAAAGAGAGGATGTGATAGGAGAGAGTGAGGAAGAAGAAGAGGCAAGAACACAGAAGCTGCAGAGCATATCTGTTTTCATCTCTAACCCATTTACCTTTGTTTACTTCAGACCCGACACCTAACATAAATCAAAGAAGAAGACCCTGGAAAAATATATAATTAAAACAATAGTAATAAATTTTTTAAAATAAAATTTATAACTATATAAAAATTTTATATGCAATAATTGTTTTTAGGTTGGGAAAATAACAAATATTTGTGAATATTAGATTATTTGTATTTGTATGCGACAAATATCCAGATTCATTATTTGTATTTGTAAATTTGAATATTTGTAATATATTTGTCGAATATACAAGTATAACCTAAATTTTTTCACCTAAAATATATATAAAAAAGAATTTTAATAAAAACCAATAATCATCAAATATAGTTTAAAGTTAAAACTCAAATCGCACAAAGATACATAATATAAATAAAACAAAACACTAAATCTTCATATTTATATCCACATCCGTCATTTAAATTTAGTTTTGTCGATGATTTTACGAATATCGCCAATTTATCTAAAAAGTGAAACAAAGTGTTAGATTATCAAATCAATTCACTAAAATGAAAATCGCATAAAGTTTTATATATTAGGTGAGTTTTATTTTTTTTCATATCTTGCAATGTCTTTACTATATTATCCAACACATTTGGATTAAAACCAATCTTGAATGCAAATTAAATATTCAAATTTGATATTTTAATCCTCCAAATCATAAATATATTGCATATTTGTCTATATATTTATATAACGAGTGTTTAAATAAGATTAATAATATTTTTAATTTCTAATTTGATCATTAAAATCAAATTTGTTATATATGTATCTATATATTAACTAAATTTTCTATTTAGTACTTATGGATACGAATAGTTCAGATATTTGAGTCTACTATTTGTATTTGTATTTGTATTTTTCAAATATCTCATTTATAGAATTTGTATTTGTGTTAGTGAATATTCGAATTTTCTGTTCGAATACGAATCGGATATGAATATTTCGAATATTTTGTCCAACCCTAATTATTTTATTTTATAATAAATTATTATTTAATTTGAAACGAATAAATAAATAAAAATAATATTTGATATGTATTACTTGACGTAAATCTCAATAGCGTCCCAACGTTTAGAGAAAATCTCTTTCATTTTTTCATCGTTTTAATTTTTTATGTCATTTTAATGGTTGTTTTTATTAAGGTTTGATACATATGAATTTTATTTTTGTATGTTCATGACTATTCTTTTATCTGCTCTTACTTGTCTCAAATAGTTCAGGGCTTATTGGCAATATCCAAGACAAGTGAGGTGGGGGTGGAGCGATACGAGTGGGCTGGGCGACGACAAGCTATAGACTAGGTGACGACGATGTGACGAACTGAGGTCACGATAAGGCCGCAAATCAAAAGAGAGGGCAACGAAGAGCTTCGAAAAATGAGGTGAAGCCATGCAATGAAGTCATCCCAGGTCGAAATTGTTGACATACCCCTTTCCGTTTAAGGTTGTGTGTACTTTCCATTATCGATGCCCAACTGTTCGAGATATTTTTTCTTCTCGCCATTTTTGTTTTATCTATTCATCTATTGTATTCTTTATCTAGTTTCTTTTTCTTCTCGATGATTTATTCTCAAGTTCCTGATTAACCTATGGTCCGAGTTCGCCCATCATCATGCATCGTAAATTAATTAATTTGTATACTATAAAAAATAAAAATCAATTCAAATATCATAAAACCGTGCAACATGGATCATGATCTAGTGTATATAAAAAATATGAATATTTAAATATTAATAAATTTATTATTCTTTGTATATATATATAACTAAATTACATTATTATTTATAAAAAACCCATAAATAAAAAATTAAGAAAATAGAGTACAGATTTTTATATAAATTTTAAAATAAATATATTAATATATGATTAATACATATCAATAATGAAAAAAGTTGTTTAAAGATTTAAATTATTAATGCATTTTTATATATTTTTGCAAATATTAATTTATATAGAAATTTAAAAACTTTTAAATCATGTTAAAATGGTCTATTTTTTTTAAATGATCATCAAATGTCTAGGAAAAACATGAAAAGAAAATTGAAACGTCTATAACCTTTTAGAATATTGATATATTTATATAAGATATATTAATGAAATGATTTAGACATAATTATGGTAATTTGTATATTAGTTTGAAATAACAATAATTTACATATAAAATGAAACAAAAGTTTTTTTATATAATTATACCATTTAAAAATAATTTTTTTATTATATAGAAAAGGAAATTTAATTTTGTCTTTACATAAAATCCCTTAATTATTATTATTCTTTATTCGCACCAAAGATTATTTAGTTGTAAAAATCCCAACTTATATCTCATATTTTTCTACAAAGTTTAGGAAAATATCTTATTATCTTTAAATATTTTATTTTATCGTAAAACCGTCCAATTAATATATATCTATACATATACTAAAAGCCTTGCATCCAAAAAAAATTTTTAGCCGCTGACGTGTTTGTCCCTCCGCCCTTCGATTCCTCCATTTGCGACGTGTCCCGTGCGCAGGCAATCGGGTTGCCGTCGGTGGCGGGTTTGCCCGAGTTGTCGGAGCCGTACGATTAACCCGGCCTGTCTCTCTCCTTATGTGGCTCAACCTCCGTCGTCCGATGGGTTTTTTTGGAATCGATTCGGACGGTGAGATTTCCTCACCGACCATTCCTTTTGTTTATGGCCCTTGGATTCTCATTTGTTTGATTTCCGTTTAGGGTACCCGAACCCGGAGGGAGTTGCCTTGAGAAGGGAATTGTAGAGAGGTAGATGAAGCAAAGCGAGGGGTGATACGAAGAGAGCTGCGTTGGGAAGAAGAGAGGGAGACGACGCGAGCATCGGTTAACCTAATTGCATTTTCGTAAGTACAATGAAATATATGTCCATTTTAATATATATATATATATATATATACTTGTGAGCGGCGGAAATTTAGTAAATATAATGATATATATGTCCATTTTAAATATCATTATATTTCGTAAATATAATGATATATATATATATATATCTTTGGATATCTTATGTAGAGATGAAAATACCCGAATCCGTGAGTAATGAGATTTCATTATCCGAATTTAGACCCGAATATTCGAGGTCGGATAATTTTTAACGGGTTCGGAACGGGTTTCGGATCGGGACGAGTTCTTCGGATAATTTGTCAACCCCTATTTCAAAATTTGCCCTAAATTAACCTTTATTATTGTTTAAATTAAGTTTTCTATATCGGTTAGAGACAAACACGTTGCATTAAAACCTTTGAACTCATGAATCGTCATAGATTAGCGTTAGTAGAGAAACAAAGTTTCGAACTTTATGGTATATTGGCTATTTTTCAAGTCTCTCATCAATATTTTTTTTAATAACCAAATGGGCACAATGTTTGGATACAACTAAAAATAAGAAGGATTTTATATGTGAACTATATTATCATAAAAATAATAAATATAATTTTTTATTATTTCAAATAAATTTCTTAGAAATGACAATGATAGAAGTCCATAAAAATAGGTAAAAGTTTTACCAAAAAAGTTTATTATTTCTGAAAATTCGGATGGTCTTTGCCATAATTTTTGTATGCATCAAAATATTTATTTTATAATAATACATTTTCTTGAAAATAAAAAAAAAAGAATATTTCTCCTCCAAATGTGAGGTCCAATTTTTTTTATTTTGTTTATGAAAACGATATAGGCTCTTAAAGAAGGCGCACCTATTATACTTTAACGGAACATCGATCAAACATTTGATCTATGCAACGGAACACGTCTTCAAATAACGCAATTGGATGTGAATATAATCCAAAGTAAGATACTAACATGTGCACATGCAGGAAACAAAACATTTATATCGAAACTCTCATTAATCTCATCAAACACAACATTGTCGTTTCATTTCAAAATAAAGTAGTTTTCTATTATGTGATGCTTTTGTAATGATAATTAACAAAAACCAAGGACAAAGTCTTGATCAAATCGGTATATACTTACCAAGATCAGTTTTTAGTTATGGACAACTATATGATGCAATTTGTAGAACAAAAACTAGAAAAGGCTTAAAATTACTTATATTAAATGATGCTGGTCAATGTGCTAAACGAACTATGAATGTTATATATAAAGAAATATTTTCAAATGTTAAATACAATTGTATATTTATCTTTAAAAAATTTGTTTTAATTTTTATTTATTCAATTTCCTGCATATATTATTATAAGTATAATTTCTTTCTATATGTCACAATATGGATATCATGCGCAACGCACGAGATACTTACTAGTATATAAATATTTCAGTAAAATAAAAATACAAAATTTTAGATTTTATCCCGATATTTTATTATACCATAAAGACAAAGTTTGCAATGTCATAATTTAGTTTTATATGATATCCCTTATTTATGTTTATTTTTCCTTCACACCAAAAATTTCAATCCAACTTCATATCCCACAATCTGTTTCTAAAAAATTTAGGAAAAATATCTTACCATCTTTAAAATATTATATATTATGTTGAAACCGTCCAATTATTATATTTATATGTATATATATACATATTACAATTATTAGTAAAATAAAAAATCAATTTTTGGATCTTATCCCAATATTTTTTATTAAAGAACAAATAGTAAACATCATGTTATCTATAGGATTTAAAATTAATGATTTATTTATTCATAAATTTAACTTAGATATTATTCAATAGATTTAATAGTTAATAATTTTAATAGTCAAACTCTTTTTTATAACAGAATTAATTTCTTAAAATATTTTAAAAATTATATAAGAGTGCATTTCAGTTTTTATATACTTATATATATATATATATAATATGAAAATTCTGATGGAATTTTAATTATATTCTTGTATGAACCCATTCCAAAACACCAATCAAGGAGCATTATTGTGTTTGTGAAGTAGGGTGGTTGTTTCCTACTAACACGATCACTAATCACACCTAACGTCTCTTTATTTATGTTATCCAGTATTTTCTTTTCTAAATATTGAAAGCAATCATTTTTATTCGTAAATATTTGAAAGGAAAAGGTTGGATTAAAATAATTTTTTTATTATAACACTTTTCCGTGCCATAAAATATCCCGTATGTATTTATAAATTTGATATATATTTTTTATATCGTCCTTTTTGTTCTTCATAAGACATATTTCGAATTTGCAAGATTTAAGATTAGAGTGTCTACTTCTACGTTATCTCTGTGGATTTTTGAATGATTAGAGGATTTCGAGACTTAACATACACATAGCCAAGTCATCCATCTACTTGGTTGGGTGTGAAAATCTTTACAAGGATGAAATTGCTTTAATTTTTTAGATTGAAATTAGATAGCTTCCTTCTCGCGATTTGGTAGTTACTATTTGTTCTTGAGATTGATGCGCGATAATTTAAACCTTTAATTGAGAGCATTTGTTCGAAAATCGATGGCCGAACACATTGATTCCTTTCTTTTGTAGGGTATTGTTCCTTTCGAAAAAAATATTTCAAGATAATTGATGGTTCACACATTAAAATATTTCAAGATAATTGATGGTTCACACATTTGTTTTATTTAGAGCGTTTCTCTCACTTTATCAACTTGTTCAAAGGTATCCTAAGAAGTTTGCTTACCTAGGACCTTTTAAGAAATATCGGAATTTTATTTTTATATTTTTATTTTTATTCGTATTCATTGTTTTTATTTAAAAATTCAAATATATAAAAAATGATATTTGTTGGATATTCGAAATTTTACCTAAAAATATTTATAGACAAACCGAAAAAATAGTTTCAACTAAAAAAACTTATAGCTCATCGAATACGATTACCAAAGTTCAAGAGTATATAAAAACACAAAAACTATATAATCCGTAAAAATAAACATAAATTTCCATATTAATCTTCCTGTTAGTGATTCATATTTAGTTTTGATGATGACTCCAATAATTCTCCAACCTATTTGTACATGTACACAATGAAAAACTTTTTCGTATTACATTAATGTCGCCTAGTAGAGATAAATAAATCAACTCAATTTCTTTTTCTACTCAGTTTTAGATCACAATAAACCCAAAATTCAAACCCTAAAAATACCTCTAATTGTGAGCTCTTCAGATAAATCAAGAATTTCTTCCAGAGAAAGTGAATAAAAATCAAACGTACTCTATAATTTCGAAGAAGAAAAAAAGTAAATAGAGAGTATCGATGGCACGAAAAGATGGCGATGATGTGAGTACCAAACGATTAAGAATGGTTGAGAGGAATAGGGTTGTGGCACACATGAGAGAAAAATCTTAGAAAAATAATACAATATATTATGTTTAGGCATTATATTTTGATTATTTGCACCTAGATCTTTTAGTTTAATTTTTATACATAATTTACTATATATTTAATAACATAACTATTTAACATATTCAGATACAAATAGTTTAGATAATTTACCCTACTATTTGTATTTGTATTTGACGAATATTCGACTTCAACTATTCATATTTGTATTTGATTCCCTAAATATTTTTCGGTTCGATTAAAGAGTAGATACGGATCACATGCAAGTACTTCGAAAATTTTGTTCATCCCTACTTTAAAGGATAGTGAATCTTTTAATTATCGACTTATTTTGCTACTTTAACTTAACTAAGTCGAGTTTATTGCGAATCACTTATATATGAAATTATTTGCTCGATGGATGATTTTCATGAAGGATTTGGGCTGGAGCTATGGGTACTTAGATGTGGTACGAAAATTATGATTTGTTTTGAACTTTTTTATGGCAACTTGATGAGTATTGTTTGAAAAATCTAATTGCTCATTGGGAATTTATTCCAGGATGATTTTAAGATGAAGAATAATATGCAATAAAAGGAAATTCAATCTCCCTTTCGAATGCCTTAAGCTCCATGTTAATATCGAAGAAATGGGTAGTATGGTAATTAACATAGAAGTATGTTAACTACAGTTGGAAACTTTGTTTTTAACGCATAAACAAAAGGTAAAGGCAATTGTTTGTTAAATTTTTTCACATTATTTTATGTAAACGAGCTAAGACTCAATTGTGGTTCTTGTTCATGTATCATAATTAATGAATAAAACCAAAGTCTTTTTCGGAGACGTAGGATAAACACAATTTTCATTCAAACTCATAAATTCAGCGTGTCAAACTTTTCAATTATATTTCTCGTTTTTCTTGCACTTTTTGTATTCACCGATCAATTAAATATTTGATACAACTCACTTACAATGTTATTTTTGGCACAACAATTGGTATCAAATCACGATTGCGATTAAAAAAATCGTCATCACAACAAATATTCGACCAACTTGAGAAACTCTAAGGCTTAATCGAGAAAATGGGTAAAAAGTAGGTGAAGTTGTTGCCTTGAAGATCTCAACACAAATCAGTAACTTAATAACCTAGGTATTTAAAGTAACCAAATCAGTAACTTAATAACCTAGGTATTTAAAGGAACCATGGCGATGCAGATGTATAAGTTGATGGTTGAAAATTTTGATGAGAAAGGAGATTTCATGCTCTAAAAAGAAAAAATCGAGATAGGCTTTGAAGACAATCATGAAACTTGGGATCCAAAAGAGTCCTCAGAATCAACATTGTAGCCAATAATACTATATATAGGGGAATTACCCAACCTTTTGAAATCATAGAAACCATAGATGTGGCCTCCATCTTTACAATAGAGTCAAATGATAAATGAAAAGGAACCTAAAGAGAATGATCCTATAATGACATTAATAAATGATAGAAGTAGGTGTATGATAAATCTTAATGTTATGTGTCTTTTAGGTCAGATATTCAAAAAGGTTATACAAGAGAAAACAATATATGGAATATGGTAGTTGCTTGAAAATCTATAGCGATCATTTCCAATCATATGTATTTAATATAAAGGCTCTCTTGATTTATAATGGATGACACAAAACAAATAGAAACCTGGATGTATTCCAAATGATGTTTTTGGATCTCCAAAATTTGCAAGTCAAGGTAGAAGAGGAGTATAAGAAGCATACCTATTGAACTCCTTTACCTCTAACATCATTTGAGAAAGGTGCTCAAGTTTTCTTTGGAATCAATCATTGTAGAAGAAGTGATAGCAACAACTCGATCAAAGGAACTAGAACACATAATTTTGAAGTAGAGTTAGAAGAAAAATGTTGAGGGATTAATTGTCACACGAAATTCGAACAAATATAGGATAAAAATGGGAACCGTAAAGATAAATCAAGATTTAATCTTTTGGCCCATTTAATCTTGATTTAAGCAGTAAATCAAGATTAAAATCTTCAACATCACCTTCTATGAGCATTATTTGTTTGGCAAAGCACATGTTTTCATTCAACATAGCCAAGAACACTTCAAAGAATCCTCTAGACTATATATATTCAGAGCTCCTATTGTACCATGTTCAATCTTAAGACTTAGATATTTTGTTGCCTTCATTAATTACTTTATCCAAAAAGTATGGATCTAACTTTTGAAAAACAAAGAACATGTGTTTATAAAAATTTTGAATGAAATGTACTAGTTGAGAATCAAAACAAGAGGATTATAAAAACTCTAAGAAAAGATGGATATGCAAAGAGATTTAATAGGATTCTATGAATAAAAGTAATATGCATGTTTAGTGAATCAGGTTTGCCTAAAGAGTTGTAGGTGGAACTTGCATCAAGAGAGTTGAGTATCTCAATAGATCACCAACCATTGGGTTAAAGGTTCTAGAACATATGTGGTATGGCCATAAATTAATATACAATCATATAAAAATTTTTGGTGCACGACTTATGCACATGTTGATCATGACAAACTAAATTTAAGAGCTAAACAATGTGTATTTGTTGGATACAATCAAGGAACAAAAGGGTATATAATTTGGTTTCTCATCACATTTATTTTTTTCTATGATTTACCATATTTCTTTACATTGTTTTGCGTCTTTTTAGGTAATTTTTACGCTTTTTTGGATCGTTTTGTAATCTCAACCCTCGATCGAGCATTTTACCATATTTTGCTTAATTGGCTTGTTTAATTTAGTTTTTTTTATAGTTTGGTCTTTATAAATTAGAGACTCATTGTATTACTTTTAAACTAAGTTTTTTCAAATTGAGAATGTCTTTTCATTGCTAATTTTTGAGATTTGATTATCGATCTCTTCGATAGATTCTTAGTGTTCTTTGACTTACCGATACTAGTTCACAAGTGTTGTAATGTCCTTTATTGATTCTAAAGTTTTAGAGCTGGATTCTCGTTGGTGATGTTCATTATTTAGGAAGAACAAGTTCTAGGTTCCATTGGGGGTTTCAGTCTAATTTCATACATCTAACAAGAGAATATCGGTCTAGGTTCATATCAATTGGTACGAAAGCCCTATTATTGTGTTAATTATTTTAGAAATTTTTTTATTTTGATTAATTTTGTTTTTGTCTTTGTAAAAAAAGAAAAAAGGAAAGAAGGAAAACAATATCAATTCTAGACATGTTAAGAAATGTAAAATGGTATGTCATCTTAAGAAATGTGTTTTATGTACTAATAAGCTTGTATTCTTAGGATTCATTGTAAGTGAATATGGACTACACGTCAATAAAGATAAGATCGAGGCCATACGAAATTGGTTGATCCCTAAGCCGGTTGGAGAGGTTTGAAGCTTTCACGAACTCGCCAGTTTCTAGTTACAATTTGTAAAGGACTTAAATACCTTGGTTTTGCTCTTTATCGTTTCATTTGGACGAAGCTCAAGAAAAGGCTTTCCAAACGCTAAAAGATAAACTAATACAAGCTCCTTTATTACTGTTACCTGACTTTACTAAAACATTTGAAATTGAATGTGATTCATCAAGGGTAAGAATTCGAGCGGTGATGATGCCAGAGCGAAAATTCATTGTGTACTTCAGTGAGAAGCTTAATGGATGTCAAATAAACTACACCACATATGACAAAAAATTATACTCATTGGTACGGGCGCCTCAAACATAGGAATATCACTTGTGGACCAAGGAATTCATGATTCAGACCAACCATGACTCGGCTCAATTTGGTTCAACTCGCCAAAAAACGAGTTGGCTCAGCTCGGCTCATTTTTTAAACGAGTTGGAAAATCTCAGCTTAGCTCCGCTCGCCCTTAGCTCGCCAAAAAATGAGTTGGTTCGCGAGCTAGACTATTTAATTATTTTGAAGTAGTTGTAATATCATCTGATAAACATCATAAAAAAAACCAAATAAAATATTAAAAATATGTAAAAATTAATCAAATAAAAATTTATTAAATACCATTGTACTAAATAATAAACAACCATCTCAAATTAAAAATCAAATATCATTGTACTAAATTGGATTGCACGTAACACTACTTGTAACATTCATTTCATCTCCCTTTTTAGTAATGATTTCTTCTTCTCTTTCAAGATCTATATAAAAAATGCAAATAAATATTAATACATGATAACACCTAATCCGTCATAGTATTTTCATGATTCATAGGTTTAGTTTTTATTCCGATTCTTGGACTTTGCCGACTTATTGAGTATATTTGAGGACTTATTCTATCATTCCGTGTATTGTATAGAAAAGGAAGACATGCGAAGCAAACATGACTAATTATGGAAAATCCACCCGAAAAGGTGACAAAGTGATCAAAGTGTGAATATGAGCACGACCAAGATAAATATGGATGATGAACACATAGCACGACCGAGCATCTTCACAAGCACGGTTGGGCTGGAGGCAAGCACAAGCAGCACGATCGGGCAGCTACACATGCACGAACGGGCTGGAGCTCTCCTACACATGCACGACTGAACACAAGCTGAAGCACGATTGGGGAAGAAGCAAATGAACATGCACTACCAGGCTCAGACTTGTGCACGATCGGGCTGGAGCTCTCCTACACACGCACGACTGAACTTCAACACTAGGACGGTGGGGTTCTAGAGACAAAATCAATCCCGTAGCTTATGCACGGACCGGGCTTGCTCCATGCTCGGTCGGGAACCTCAAGGGAAGCTGTTGCACGGTCGGGCATCTACATATGCACGGTCGGGCTTGCAGGCCAACAACAAAGTGAATCACACAGACATCATTTGAATGGGTGTGAATTTAAAAGGAACCAGAAGAGAGAAGCCAAAAACAGTCTTGAAAGGAGAAAAGAACAAGGAGACAGATCAGACCAGAATAGAGGAGAGAGAGCACGGCTGAAGAAGGAGACTTCGGGAAACCGAAGGATTCGTGGGATGCCACACTCTGGATGATAGGGAAGACGAACATTTAATTTTTTTGTGTTTGCTTCCTTATGAATTCTGAGTAGTTGTCTTTGCCATAGGTTAGGGATGCCATTGTAATAGATTGTTTGGTTTGATAATGCTTGATTTCGGTTTTGTTCAATCGTATGGTTCGATAGGTTGTAGTGTGCGTAATAGGTTCATACATCATTGATTTCATGTTTGAATGAGACTAGATCTATTCGGTGAGATTAGAGTTTAAATGAGATTAGAGATTCGTCTAGGCATCGAGAGAGTCAGACTTGAGTCTCGGAATTAGCCTTCGAATGAATTAGATTAATGAGAATCTGGCGATTGATTAATCTATTTAGGAATGGTAGAGCTCCCATTGTTCGTCATGCGTTTAGGATACAGATTTATTGCATCGAGAGGTCAGTACGTGTATATCCTAGGTAGAGGATTTAGGCATCAAGAGAGTCACTTCCGATAGTTGAGGTAGAACTCCCCACTAGTTCTTCATGCATCTAAACATTCTGCGTTGCATCGAGAGATGAGTGACGTTGATTCTCTTGGTAGTGGATTAGATTTAAGTTCCCCATTGATTGATAAAACCGATTTCATGTTCTATAGAAACATCCATTGCATGTCCCGACATTCCCGAATCCCGTGGTACTCTATTTTGTTGAGTCTAGCTTTGTCATCCTTTATTATCTTTACTTTCTAGTTTCATAACCATATATTGATCGATCTTCTTCTCGTGAATTTTTAGTTCTAACACTGCATTAAGTCCCCAGAATTTGACCCTGGTACTACACGTACTGTATACTTACGGTAGAGTGGTCTAGGAAATTTAAACATTTGATTTCCATCATCAAGTTTTTGGCGCCGTTGTCGGGGACTAGTTACGGTATTAGAATTAGTATTTCATTGAGTCGAGATCCAGTTAAGCTCGGGACGTTAAACAAGTACTTTTCGGGAGGCAACCCGACTTTTGCATTTTCTTTTTATTTCATTTCATTTTCAGAACTTATTCTTATTCTTTTCGCATTCATGTACTTGGTTAACTATCACGTATGGAGGAGATGCGTACAAGGTCCAGCCACATCACCAACTCGGGACAGCAAGAGACACAAGGTGCACACGTTCTAACCTTCTTTTCCCGTGTTTTGGTGTACGATATTTTCTCTTAGGTCTTGAACACCGAGACAGTGTTTCATTCAAGTCTAGGAAAGTACTCGCCGAGTAATATGCATGTGATTAGGATTAGATGTTTAGTTTTCTTTTTAGGAATAAATGGATGGATTTCTAGCATGAATTTTCGAACTTTAATCACTATTGTGCGACCTTGTCGAATCATGAACAATAGTCTATGTTTGTTAAGAAAGTCTTTTGGATATCGATTAGTCTAGCAATTGTGCTTGAAATCGTGATCTATAGTCGCATTTCACCTCCTAGGTTTCATTACCAAGTATCCATATCTCCGTGTATATCGTTTACTTCTTTGCTTTGTCGGATATATTTTACCGTTCATTTTTTATAGATTATTAGATTCCACACGCTTATACTCCGCTGTCAATATGGATAAATTTATAAGTTTTTCAGACTTACATTGACATGATTACATCGAGATCAATGGTTTGGGTCTAAGTGGTGGGTTGAGGCGCTATTTTGCGTCCTAAGGGTTAGATTTGATGTGTGATCTTTGGTATAAAAAGTTCTTCAATGATGCACCTCTTCACTCCGCTAAGGTTAAAAGACCTTATGAGTGTGCCATCGGTAGCCTGTGTCTAAGTAGAAAGCTTTCCCTCTTCGACTTTGATGTCCTAGAAACCAAGTGCACATCTTCAACGAAGAAAAATGTGGAAACCGAAAAAAAGAAGAATAGAAAAGAACGAGGAAATGATTGTAATAATATCTCACATAAGCATAGGGGAATTGGTATGGAGATTGCTTGGACGTTGTCTAGGGGGTATGAAATAGACTTAGGTTATTGGTAGGATTGCATGGCTCGTGATTTTCGGTTGATAAAAGTCTGAACTAGGTATGCTTAGGCTTATTTTCATGTGACGCATTGTTTTACATGTTGTCTAATCCTTCAAATTATTTGTGCTAGTATCCATGGGTGTCTAACTCTTCTTGTACTTGACTCTAGGTTTGCTCGAGGACAAGCAAAGGGTAAGTCTGGGGGAGTTTATAACACCTAATCCGTCATGGTATTATTATGATTCATCTGTTTAGTTTTTATTCCGATTCTTTGACTTTGCCGACTTATTGAGGACTTCTTCTATCATTTCGTGTATTGTGCAGGAAAGGAAGACATGTGAAGCAAACACGGCTAATTACGGTAAATCCACCCGAAAAGGCGACAAAGTGATCAAAGTGTGAATATGAGCACGACCAATATGAATATGGATGATGAACACATAGCACGACGGAGCATCCTCACAAGTACGGTCGGGCTGGAGGCAAGCACAAGCAGCATGGTCGGGCAACTTCACATGCACGATCGGGCTGGAGCTCTCCTACACATGCACGACCGAACACAAGCTGAAGCACGACCGGGGAGGAAGCAAATGAACATGCACGGCTGGGGTCAGACTTGTGCACGACCGGGCTGGAGCTCTCCTACACACACACAACCGAACTTCAACACTAGCACGGTCGGTCTCTAGAATCAGAATCAATCTCGTAGATTATGCACGGCCCGGGCTTGCTCCATGCTCGGTCGGGCACCTCAAGGGAAGCTACTGCACAGTTGGACATCTACATATGCACAGTCGGGCTTGCATGCCAACAACCAAGCAAATCACACGAACACCATTTAAACGAGCGTTAATTTAAAAGGAACCAGAAGAGAGAAGCCAAAAACAGTCTGGAAAGGAGAAGAGAACAAGGAGCTGGATCAGACCAGAATAGAGGAGAGAAAGCACGGCTGAAGAAGAAGACTTCGGAAAACCGAAGGATTTGTCGGAGGCCATGCTCGGGATGATAGTGAAGATGAACATTTACTTTGTTTGTGTTTGCTTCCATATGAATTCTGAGTAGTTGTCTTTGCCATGGGTTAGGGATTCCATTGAATGGATTGTTTGGTTTGATAATGCTTGATTTCGGTTTTGTTTAATCGTATGGTTCGATAGGTTGTAGTGTGCGTAATGCTTTCATTCATTGTTGCTTTCATGTTTGAATGAGACTAGATCCATTCAGTGAGATTAGACACGTTTGAATGAGATTAGAGATTCATCTAGGCATCGAAAGAGTCAGACTTGAGTCTCAGAATCAGCCTTCAAATGAATTAGATTAATGAATCTGGCGATCGGTTAATCTATTTAGGAACGGTAGAGCTCCCATTGTTCGTCATGCGTTTAGGATATAGATTTATTGCATCGAGAGGTGAGTACCTGTATATCCTATGTAATGGATTTAGGTATCGAGAGAGTCACTTCCATTAATAGAGGTCGAGTTCCCATTGTTTCCGACAGTAGAAGTTAGAGTTCCCTATAGTTCTTCATGCATCTACACGTTCCGCGCTGTATCGAGAGATGAGTGACGTTGATTCCCTAGGTAGAGGATTTAAGCATCGAGGGAGTCATTTTCGATAGTTGAGGTAGAACTCCCCACTATTTCTTCATGCATCTAGAGGTTCCGCACTGCATCGAGAGATGAGTGACATTGATTCCCTAGGTAGTGGATTAGATTTAAGTTCCCAATTGATTGATAAAACCGATTTCATGTTCTATAGAAACATCCATCACATATCACGACATTCCTGAATCCCGTGGTACTCTATCTTGTTGAGTCTAGCTTCGTCATCTTTTATTATCTTTACTTTCTAGTTTCATAACCATATGTTGATTGATCTTCTTCTCATGTATTCTTAATTCTGACGCTATACTAAGTCCCAAGAGTTCGACTCTGGTACTACACGTACCGTATACTTGCGGTAGAGTGGTCTAGAAAATTAAAACCTCTGATTTTCACCATCAATATATAATTTAACAATAAATAACTAACGAAAAAGTTAAAAGTTACCTTTTCTATCAATTTCAAATCCTATAAGACTAGAACGTGTGCAAATCAATTCTTGTACATTTGTAGAAAGAAGCCGGCTTCTACTTTTGTTTAGAATGCGAGAACCAATGCTCAATGATGATTCGTATGCCAGAGTAGTTATAGGAACACTTAATCTGTCGCAAGCCATGTATGCCAAATCACATAATCATTGTCTATTCTCCTTTCAAAACCTCGAGACATCCAAATAGAGATAATTCGACATTTTAAGCCTTTCTTCATCCAAATACATATCCAAATGTGACTTTCCCTCATCTTCTCCAACTTCGGGACATTCATCAAAACAATAAAAATCCTATACCAAAGTATTTCCATGTAAATATTTAAAGTAACATATTGATAATTAAAGCAATTAATATTAAAAAAACTTACATCAAGCATTTCCAAGTCACTTCGTTTTTCACTCGGAAAGATAACATGTTGAGAAGATGATGCATCTTTAGAATTACTTTGTTCCCCAATGGTTGAATTGTTTTGATATGCTTTAGAAAGGGTATACATTTTTGCCTTCACGAGATCCAACTTTTCCTTAAAAGAATCTATATCAAGTTCACTCAAACAACACCTTATAAATTGACTCTTCATCCTAGGGTCAACCATTGCTCCCATGGAAAGAATAATACTATAATGCTCCCAATATTTGTTGAATTTGACTTGCATACTCGAAGCCATCTTCTTTATATGATCATTGTTTCTATCTCCATGCTTCCTTAAAAATTTCTCAATTCTAAAAATCTATCCATAATATAGATTTGAAGTCAAATAACTTGATCCGGACATCAAAATAATAATCTTGTGAAATGGACTCAGTAATCCACATATTCTTTCTACCTAACCTATTCGTTCCTCAATGGACAATGCTTGTAGCTTTTATCCACCACTTTGAATCTATTGAAAGCACGTTGGTACTTGAGAGCTTTTTCAAGCATAATAAAGGTGGATTTCCATCTCGTAGCAACATCGATGGATAAAACAACTCCATAACTACCAATACCATCTTCTACTTCTATGCATTTCTCAAATGCATCCATTCTTCCCTTCGACCCTTTGACATACTTCACACACTCTCTAATTTTATTACAACATCACCACGCGACTTTAAACCATCTTGCACAATGAGATTTAAGATATGTGCACAACATCTTACATGAAAGAATTCACCATCGCATAAGAAGTTATTATCTAAACACAATCTCTCCTTCAAAACATTTTGTACCATGTTGCATATGACTTCTGATGTTTCGTCTAGGTGCGATTTAATTCCATATAGAGTTTTAACAATTTATATCTAGACTAAATATTACTGCAAGGATATGTACTATGTAGTATCAGGATCAAATATAAGGATTAAAAGAAACTTAAACTCTTAATCCCACGAAAACTATAGTTATGAACATAAAATGTTTGTTTTAAATCTACTATCTAATATATTCAAGTAAACTATGATCATCTCGTTTTCATACGTATTTCTTGCACGATTTAGGAAACGTTTTCGATACATATGTGATGTTTACGTATGATTCTGTATCCATTTTACTTGCTTTCGTGCTTTTCATGTTCTTACAGGTTTTTACGCGTATTTGGACCATTTTGGAGCTAAAGGAACATGCATGGAGCTAAGGAGAAGCTTCAGGGATCATCACGGGACAAACGGGACGAGATTGAGCATGGAAAAGCCTCACCCGGTCGGGCACAACCCTTGCACGATCGGGCAAAACCTACGGCCAATTGTGTGGACCATTTAGCACGACTCGGGCAAGCATTCCCGACCATTTTTCCTTGTGCCCGAGCGGGCACACATGCCATGCCCGATCGGGCATCATTCCAGCAGCACAATCTGCACAAGTTGCCCTAGCCGCGCCCAAGCGGGCACACTCACTACCCGAGCGGGTCGCGGCCCGAACC
>CM071862.1:16881733-16914837 GCA_036759665.1 Gynandropsis gynandra | reverse complement strand
TTCGCACAGTACATGGCATTCGCTGCATTACCCATAGCTCTATTCTGATTAGGCTCATATAAACGACGAGTGCTATTAGGCATACCTCTCGGAGTTGACCACATGGTGTGGTTCATGGCGAGGTTATCAATCAGCTCAAATGCCTCCGCGACGCTCAGATCCATGAATGATCCTCTGGCAGCGTTATCCAACGTCGTTCGGTGCTCATCTGAAATTCCGTTATAAAAAGTTTGGATAACGTACCACTCCTTAAGTCCATGGTGTGGACATAACTATAGAAGATTCTTGAATCTACCCCACGCCTCAAATAAAGTCTCTCCATCTCTGCATCTGAATGTGGTGATTTCCCCCCTCATCTGAATCGTCTTGCTCTGAGGAAAGAAACATGAAAGGAACAAAGTGCAGAGCTGATCCCAAGTGGTGATAGATCCGGCGGGGAGTGATTGCAGCCAAGTTTTCGCTCTTCCCCCAATTGAGAAGGGGAAAAGACGTAGCAAGATTGCATCCTCTGAGACTCCATGAATTTTGAAGTACCTGAAAAGTTCGAGGAAGTCTCTGAGGTGCTGATGGAGATCCTCATGGTTTCCACCCATGAATTGCTTCTGATAAAGCATATTGATCATCGCTGGCTTAATCTCGAAGTGTTCTCTCGCAACAGCAGGCATTCTTATGGCTGTTTGCACGTTGTTCATGTTCGGTACCACGTAATCCCTTAGACGACGTGGTGGAGGAGCCTGTAATTGCATCTGTCCATTGCCTTTCTGATTGTCCATCTCTCATTGGTCTAAAGGCTCTGCAAAGGACAAACAAAGAACAATTTACGTAGAAGGAACGAAAGAAAAGAAAACAAAAATAAAAAAAAACAAAGCAAGAAAGACTCTAGGTTCGAATCTAAGACGCATTGACAATAGTCCCCGGCAACGACGCAAAAAATTTGATGTGTTATCAGAGTTAAATAAATAACCTAAACTACCCGCAAGTGCATGACACGTGTGTAGTATTTTAGGTGTCGATCCCACAGAGACTATGCAACACTATCTAAACTCGAACTAGGAATCAAACTTGCTAACGAACGAATATGGATGAAGAATGAAATACTGAAAGTAAATAAATGACTTGGGTTCTAACGATAAGACAAACGTCCTAGGTGACACCTTGAACTAAACCCATAGGCTCTATGATTCATCCGTTCACCCTCAACCGTTGCTACCCTATTTTCGTGGCCTAACCTCGGTTGTTCTAAACCTGATCTTCCAAGACTAGAATTCTCCTTTCGGTCCTTCTCCTAACCCCTAACACATGCATCTACGTGGCCATCGCAAACACAAGTAAATTCAAGCACTCAGATAGAGAATAGATGAACTAAAACGGGAAGATGCATTCAAAATAGATCAAAAGTGGTTCCGGGATAGCCAAGGGCTAATCCCTTCTCCTAGAACAAACAAACTACTCGCTCATGCGTCTGTAAACAAACATAAACAAAGTAGAAAGTCTAAGGAACATGAAAACCAAACAAAACCGAAGTGTCGGGGCTTGATCTCCAATGCTCCTCGCTTGTCTCCTCGCAAGAATCTCCAAAATCACGAACTGAATGAATGTGTCAATGTAAGCTTCCTCTAATGACGTCTTCTGCCTCCTTTTATGCCTCCTAAGTCGGTCTAAGTGTTGCCTTAATTTCCCCCATGAGTTCCCTTTTGTTTTAAGTTAATTTTACTTAACTTGGCTGGTTTCTCGGGTCGCGACCCGCTCGGGCGTTCATTGTGCCCGCTCGGGTGCGGCTAGGGGAAGTCGTGCAGGTTCGTGGCCTGCAAGGGGTGCCCGATCGGGCATGGTGTGTACCCGCTCGGGTACAAGGCAGTTGGTCGGGCATTTCCTTGCCCGAATCGTGCGTGACCTGTGCACAAAATTTGCCGTAGCTTTTGCCCGATCGTGCATGAGTTGTGCCCGATCGGGTGGAGGCTTTCCATGCTAAATATCGTCCCGTTTGTCCCGTGATGATCCCGGATGTACTGGGAATAAAAGAAACTCTCAAAACAAGTTTGATTCTAGAGGGAATCGAAAGATCTATCCTCAACAATGCATGAAAATTAGAAACAGAGCTATTCATTCAAGAAGGCTATAAACAACATAAATTTTTGTTCAAATATCAGACATTGTAGTCATGGATATAACTCTGGAAGAAATAAGTGAGATTGGTTGCACAAGGATATACAAAAGTTGAAGGTATTGATTTTGATGAGACTTTTGGAGTTGCATGTTCTTTTGGTTTTAGGTTGTTCCAGATGGATGTTAAAAGTGAATTTTTAAATGGAATTATATAAGAAGAGATTTATGTTGAACAACATAAAGGTTTTGAAGATCCACATCATTCGGATCATGTTTACAAGCTAAAGAAAGCTCTGTATGGACATAAGCAAGCACCACGTGCGTTGTACGACAGATTGACATAAAACCTTATTTATACATAATGCTCGTGACGTTCTTTTGGTAGTACAATTTATGTTGATGACATTGTTTTTTATTCAAAATCACAGGTAAAAGTGAATTCGTATAAACCATGAAAGAGGAGTTTGAAATGAGTATGTTTGGTGAACTAAACTAATTTCTTGGTTTACAGGTGGAGCAACTAGATGAAGGTTTGTTTATATCTCAAAGCAAATATGCAAAGAATCTGGTCAAGAGATTTGAAATGGATCAAAGCAAGTCGGCTAATACACCTATTTCAACCACCACAAAAATGACTAAAGATTCAGAAGGAGAGGATGTGGAAGTAAAACTTTACAGAAGCATGATTGACAGTTTTGCTTTACCTCACTGCAAGTAGACCTGATTTGTGCTTGAGTGTAGGAATTTGTGCCAGATATCAAGCAAAATCTAAGAAATCTCATCTGATGGGTATGAAGAGGATAATAAAATATGTGAAAGATACAACAAATTATGGCATTGTTTATACAAAGGTTACTAATTACGAACTTGATGGGTTTAGTGATGCAGATTGAGGAGGCAATGCAGATGATAGGAAGAGCATATCTGGTGGTTGTTTCTTTCTTGGAAACAACTTAGTGTCCTGGCATAGTAAAAAGCAGAATTCTACATCTTTTTCTACTGTCGAAGCTGAATACATTACATTAGGAAGTTGTTGTACACAACTAATCTGGATGAATCAGATGTTGATGGATTACGATATGAGTTCAAAAAATTTTATTGCCCTGTGTGATAATACTAGTGCAATTGATATTTCAAAAAATCATGTCCAATATTCCAGAACAAAATATATTGAGATTAGACATCATTTTTTAAGAGAAAAGATTGAATAAAAGCAAATGAGGGTAGAATATGTTCCGACTCAACGTCAGTTAGCAGATATTTTCACAAAACCTTTGGATTTAAATTGATTTGTCTCTTTAAGAAAGTCACTGGGTGTTTGTGAACTCTGATATTTTTTTAATGTGTTTTGATTGGATAAAAATGATAAGCTTGAAATTTTAATCTTGTTGAGAAAAAGTAAATAAAGTATAAGGTCTGATGTTGTGTTGGTAAATACTCAATTTTTAAATACACTTATGTTATTTAAGTGCATCTGCTCAATCTTAGTCACTTACTCCTCTAACAGTTATATGTGAAAAGATTCTTGTTGATTATTTAAATTAAAAATGATGATAAAAAGGATAACTATTATGAGTATAAGCTCGAGTGTAAGTTGTGAGATATGTAGTTTCAGTCATAACGTCCTAATGATACAAAGAAAATTTTTGTTTAAATACTCCTCTATGTTCGAATTGATACGTAAGAGTATACCTGAAAAGGTAATCAAAGAGCTTGTTATATCAACAGAAGAATATATAAACAACTTCCTAGAAGCTGATGACTAATGATATAAAAAAGGGGTGTATCTGAAGATAATAAAAAAAAGTGAAGAAAAAATTTAAGTGTACTTAAAGCCATCCTTATATGTTATTTGCTTATTCTTAATTAATAGAATTTTATTTCACTTAATTTTTTTTAATTAGACAATGTTTGATAAATAAAAGAAAAAACAAACAAAGTGATTTTTTAAAAGAACAAGTGATTTTCTCTGAAAAATGGTTTAGGTGATGTGAAATAGAGGCTGTTGATTTGACAGACGTGACTAATGCAATTATATTCATTTAAATTTTTTATTTTTGTTGTATTTTTTAAAACAATCTTTCATCTCACTGTATTTGTTTAACCAGTTGTTACCAAGAAAAAAGTGTATTTTGTTATTACAGCAAACTCAGAGAAAACTCATCATCACAAAAATGAAAAGAGAAGGATCTGGAAGAAGAGTAATAAGTGGTGAAGAGATTGTCATATACAATAACAAGAGAGTTTGCAAAGCTGATCTTCAGATTACAGGAAATCCTCCGAGGATAAATGGAAAACTTTTCAAACAAACGCTAGAAAAAATGCAAGTTCAAAGAGGGCGCAAGCAAATCTCGATCGACAACCTACATCATTACCGAGTTTTCGTCTAGAACAAAAAGACGAAAGGAAAGATCAAGTTCATTCTTAGATAAAAATTTTGACCCAAATGAAGCAGAGAACACCTCTAAAACGAGATTCGAACATAAGAGACAACCAATATCGTCAGAGGCTCCAAAAACACAAGGTACCCTAAAATGACCCCTTCAAAGGCTTTCTCAAAGATATTTTATTCAAAAATAGAAATTTATGGGTTTGGTACTGATAGCGTTATGCCTAGATTGTATGGTTAAATCAAGTTTTAATTCCTAGAAAAATACTCTACCGCAAATATACAATCGTGTAGTGTCAGATTCGAACTCAAAACTAAGACTCAAGAGAAGAAAACCGATCTTGATATGGTTTTAAAGTATGAAAATAAAAGCAAGATATAAAGAGAACATAAAGTGAAAACACTGCAGGTAATGGAAGATTATCAAGCTAGAAAACTAAGACACATAAAACATCACGGGTTTCACAAGTGTCAGGACTTGTAATTGAAGTTTCTATTAATTAAGAAATCGGATTATATCACTCAATGGGGAACTGAAACTCAAATATCGGAAGTGACTCTCTCGATGCCTAAATCCACTGCCTATGAAGTCAGCGTAATAATCTCTCGATGAAGCAAACCAATAACCTAGATGCATGAAGAAAACCATCACGGTTCCTAAATAGATTAACCGACCGATTAGATTCTAATTCATTCTATGGTTAAATCCAAGACTCTAATCTAACTTATCAGCCAAGATAAGCCTCTAAACTCATTCAAACAATTGATTAACAAGGATGAAAGCATTAAGAACAACCCATCAAACCAATTGAGAGAACAATCCAAAATCAAGCATTGAGAACCAAATAAATCCATTACAAAGGCCTCCCTAACCCATGGCAAAGAGGTCTACTCACAAATCATAGATGCAAACACAAAACCATAGATGGACGTCATACAAATCATTGAGAAAAGCAAATAATTAAAGTTTCAATCTTCACTATTCTCAAACCAGCCTTGATTCGATTTATTCCGCCCCTCCAATCGCCTTCCAAGCTTCCCTTTTTTTTCCAACTCACGTCCTCCCCTAAAACGGCCTCTGGTTTCGTTTTTGTGCCAATAACGTCCATGGTTTCCATTTCTCTCCAAACAGTGTGCCGCCCAAGCTTCCTTTTCTTACACGCGTTTTCTACGCCTGACCGGGCACATCAAACAGTTCAGTCGGGCACTTCTTCAAAAGAGGCGATCACCAGGTAATGGAGTTTTCGGGTCGTGCGTTCTCTTTGGGGCGACTTCTGGTTAATGAGTCTGATCAGGCTGTCTAAGGTACCCGGCCGGACACTTCTAAACCTAAGGTAGTTTTGCAGAATTTGTTTGTCTTTGCATCCCGATATCTTTGTTTCCTACAAAACACGAGAAAACAATAGAAGAAGCCTGAATTCTACTTAATATGTCGGTAAAGTCCAAAATCATAGTAAAACTATGAAGATCCTAAGACGAATTACGCAAAACTCCCCCAGACTTGAACCTTTGTTTTTCCTCAAACAAAACTAGAGTTAAGCACAAGAAGAGTCAAACAACAATCGGGTACTAGCACAAGTACTTTGAAAAATCTGCCATCATGCACAACAACACGTCACACGAACATAGACTTAAGCAAACTTAGTTCAGATTTTCATCGACCGAAAGCAATGAGCCGTGCAATCCAACACACCACCAAATTTCATTTCACTACCCCTTAAATAACATCCAAGCAATCTCCATACCAATTTACCCATGCATACGTGAGACACCTTTAAAGACAATTTTTTATTTGTTTTTCTTTCTTTTTTTCTTTTAGTATAGAACATTTCGTGCTCGGTTTCTAGGACATTGAAGTCAGAGAGGAAAACTTTCTACTTCAACCCAGGTTGCCAATTGGTACACTCATAGGGTTTTGTAACCTTAGAGGAGTGAAGAGGTTGCGTTGCTGAAGAACCATTTAGACACGACCCATAAGGTTACATATCACTCTAACCTTTAGGACGTAGAAAAGTACCTTAACCACCACTTAGACCTGAACCATCGAGATCAATGCACTCATGTCAATGTAAGATGGAAATAGCTAGAAGCTTATTCTATTGACAGCGGAGTGTAAGCGCGTGGAACCATAAGAATAGAAACGTAAATCTAAAAGGTGTCCGACCTAGCAAAGGCTGAACAGTATAGCTACTTGGATTGAAACCTAGGAGGCAGGATACAACTATAAGCCATTGATTCATGCACAACTACTAGACTAGCCAGTATCTAAAAATTCCTTTTCAGGAAACCTAGGCTTTTGTTCCCGATTCGACAAAGTCACACAAAAAATGGCTAAAGCTCAAAGTCTCATACTAGATATCTGGTAGAAATCGTAGGAGAAAAATGGCATAATTACTTAAATAAAAAGAAGAAATCAATGTCTAATCCTAATAGGGAGCATAACACTCAAATAGTACTTCCTAGACTTGAACGAAACATTATCCCGGTGTTCAAAATTTTTTAGAGGAACTCGCATGCCAAAACTCGAGAGAGGATAAGGAAAGTGAGAACGTGTACATCTAGTGTATTCTGCTTTCCCGAGTTGGTGGTACAGCTGGATGTTATACACGTCTACTCCGTTGTGGATAATATAAAAGTGGAGAACTTATGATAACAGTCACACAACCCAAAATAGAAACAATACGATACATCATGGTAGCTGGTAGAGTACATACATGCAAAAAGGAAAAGATTTATGTCCTAGAAATAAAAAAGGATACAAAACTCGGGTTGCCTCCCGAGAAGCGCTTGTTTATGGTCCCGAGCCTGACCGAGATGCTCTACTCGTCATCATCAAGGTGAGCATCGTCTTTGTCATCGTTCGTCTTTCTGCGGGTCTACTTCCTACTGGGTACTCGAATCCTGCTGTGGAGGTGGTGCCTATTGCGCGTACTGGTGGGTTCTCAATGCTCCAATCGGGTTTAGAATGCTTCGCAGATGGAGGAGAAATTTCAACCAACATATTATTGACAGAGAATGACCAATCACACATAGAACACTGATTGGTCGAGCTCTTTGCAAAATCAGTTAGCCCGATCGTGTTCCCCATAAGCCCGGTCGGGCTATATATGTTCGCAATTTTTGCCGAGAGGAATGCACGGTCCAGACAACTCCATTTCCCAATCGTGATGCCCTCAAAGGAGGGAGCCTAGTCGGCCATCACAAACAGCCCGTTCGGGCTTGTAATTATCCCAGTTTGTTCCGAAGACAATGCACGGGTCGGGCTTAGGTCTTGCCCGATTGTGCTTCGTTGTGGTAAGGATGACTAGTCGGGCATGACATGTTACTCGGTTTGGAACTCATCAGTTTCATCACCATTAGAGCTAATTCTAGTGGTTCAATGTCTCTAAACTCTTCAAGCACTTCACCGGCCAATTCATCCAAGACATCGAAGTGGAATATGGACTCTACCACGAATGGTTTCTAGAGATTCTGATCCAACTGAAACTCCACTGTCTCCTTCCCAATTTTCATTCTCAATCTCCCTGCCCTTACGTGGATAATGGTATCAGGAGTGTTGAGGAATGGTCTTCCCAAAATTATAGGTACCTTTTCATCTTCCTCCATCTCCAAAACCATAAAAGCAGCAGGGACGTAATAATCACCTACTTTGAGTGGTACATCTTCCAAAATTTCCATCGGGTATTTCACTAAACAATCAACCATCTGTAGTGCCATCCTCATAGGTTTCATCTCACTTATATCCAATTTCTCACAAATTGACAATGGTAGGAGACTGACACTAGCTCCTAATTTCCCAGCTTATAAGGGATGATGAAGAAACTTGTGTCGGGTAACTTCCGTGGCAGCTCATGTTGGATAACGGCATGTGTCGCAGCCGTGACCACCATTGTTTACTCTTCCACACTACGCTTCTTGGTGAGAATATCCTTGATGAATTTAGCGTAAGAGGGTATCTACGTGATTGCTTCATGGAAGGACATAGTGATTTCCATCTTCTTCAATATTGTTGCAAACTTATCGAATTCTATGTCGTCCGCTCGTTTCTTCTGACGATTGAGAATTGGAAGTGGAAGAGGTCTTGGTGGTGGTAGCACATAGATTGGTTCCACTTTCTCCTTATATTGTGTTTCCTTAGGACCCTTGGATTCACTAGGTTTCTTTACAGAAGGGTTTGAGCATCCTCCCTTCTCAAGATCTCGGGTTATGATGTGGTTAATCTCAAGTAATAATTATCTAAACTAACATTTCCGCAAGAATACAGATCGTGTAGTAAAAGGGTAGAACACTGGGAAATCAATGGAACAATAAAGCTAGTTAACTAATGAATAGGACCTGTAAAATCAATAAGTGATTGGATTGCAAATAAAGATAAACTAACTAACTAACTAACTAACTAATGGATTAAACTCAATAAACTAAGCACCAACGATTTTGAGAGATGCATGATAATGCAATGAAAGTTCTAACAAGATCATTAGTCTTAGATATTATCACGAATTGAGGGAATTCAAGCTCTAATGTAGGAGCTCACTGGCGTAAACTTGTCCACTACCTAGCGTGCGTACTACCAATCTTTCGACTGTGTAATCTCACCTACTATATGCATTAAGACCGCTGTCCTAATCTCTATATCCAATTGACCGATCTAGTGTAGATTCTAAATCAATTGAGACCCTAAATCATGGTTAAGTTCCAAAGTCTAATCCCCTAGCGTAGATTCATTAGACTTCTACAAACATTCATTCAGGTTGTGTTCAAGAACAAAAGAATTAAAAATAGCCAATCATTCTGAAAAATGATCAAATACCATAATCATTTATTCAGGTTGCATACAAGAATAAAAGCATTAAGAATCCCCAAGCATTAAGCACAAGACTTCATTATATATCGGTAAAGCTCTCTAACTCATGACTATGGATCTATTCGGCCTTTGACTTAGAAAAAAAAAAAAAACAAAATAAGTCTATCTTAAACATAGATAAAGAAAAAAATTCCTCCCTATTCTAATATCGTAGTCTTCAAAAGCTCCTCCGAGTTCCGGGTTCGTCGCCCCGTCTCTATCCTCGTATGCATTCTGCTCTCCAATTCTCTCTCTCGTGTGTTGTTGTATGTGTTGTCTCAACTGACCTGATTACTTTTGCCCCCTTCGTCCTCTTTCCTCTTCTCTTATTTTCCTTTTCTCCTTCTTTCCTCTTTGGCCGTGAACTTCCATTCTTGTCCAGCGACTATAGTTTACATTTTCTTGTGTAGGCGGCTGGATTTCCTTTTTGTTGCAGCAGCTGGATTTCCTTTTTGCTTGCTCACCGTGCTGCCTCTTCTGCTCCAACAAGTTTTCATTTTATGTGAGTCATGTTTTTTCAAGCATTCACTACAAGAAATTCACGGATTAGGGACTGAAGAATCAGTCCCTAATCCGTCCGGAAAGGCATTTAGGGACTGATCAGGGACTGGCACGAGCCGTCCGCAAACGAGCGTCGACAATCAGTTCCAGTCCGCAAACCGTCCGCAATTTCAGACGGAGGATACCGTCGGGAAATTTCCGGACGGAGCTGTGCCGTCGGGAATTTTTTTTTAAAAAAAATTAAAATGTAAAATTTAAAAAAAACTGAATATATCTGGAAATATTTCTTCCATCACAGGTCTCAAATTGTTTATATATCTGGAAAAAAATAATGAATAACAGAAGAAATAAAATGGATCAAGATGATGATGATTCAGAAGTAGCTGGTTGAATGATCATTTTTCCTCCAGAGGAAAATCATTGGGAATCCGAATGATTTTTTTCATCATCCATCACATCTTGCTTCCACACCAATTTCATACTCAGATTTCGAATCAAAGGACTTAAAAACGAATTCTATATTGCATTTTCAAGAGTTTTTTTTTTTTGAAACCACGAGAGGCGTTTGAACAAAAACAAAACAGATCTGGAAGAGAAGAAAAATCTGAATCGAGGATGTATCTGCCGTGTCACCGACGATCGTGACATTAGAAAGATAATCGGAGCTTAAACGACAGAGCAAGTTTACGGAGGTACGTAAACTCGCCGGAATTTATCCTTCTTCTCTATCGCCCAACGATAGATTCCTTGACCTAATTTTGAATACTATGATCAAGGAATTGCAAATTAGGCTTTTCTTCATATATTTTACTCAAATCAAAACACCGCAAAACGAAAATCATAAAAGAGAAAGAAACTGAAAATGAAGGATCGACAAAGAAAACGTCCGACGTTAGTCAAGAGCCGGCGCCGGAGAGTCTTCAAATGGATCAGTCAAACAGAAGAGAAAGAGAAAGTATATATAGAGAAGATGGACGGCGAGCAATTGAAAACCCTAAAAATTGCGGACTGTTGAGTCCGCAATTTAGGGACTGCTCAGTCAGCAGTCCGCAATTTAGGGACTGCTGAGTCAGCAGTCCGCCGCAATTTAGGGACGGATGACTCAGCAGTCCGCAATTTAGGGACTGCTGAGTCCGCAATTTAGGGACTGCTGAAACAGCAGTCCGCAATTTTCGAACCGAAAATTTTTAAGTCCCTATTCCGTCCCGAATTCCAGACGATTTAGAGACTGCCCAATGGTCCCCAAATTTAGGGACGGATTCGGGACGGTTTTCTTAATCCGTCTTTAATTAGTCCCTAATCCGTCCCTAAATTTAGGGACGGATTAGTCAGCCCGCAAATTCAGTCCCGAAATCCGAATTTTCTTATAATGATTGCTCCAACTGAAAGTTTCCATTTTACTCTAGTAGTCAGCAAGTTTCCTTTTTACTCTAATCGTGTGTCCATGTTCCAGCCGGCTAGCTTCCATTTCTCTTCTTTGGTTAATGATTTTTGAATTCTGATCGTGCATAGCTGAACCAAATGTGATTTTGCTTGGTTTAGTCGCATTTTCTCGTGTTCGTATCCAATATCTTCATTTTGTGCAAATACATGAGAAATTGTTAGAAGAGGACTAAATGATGATTAATGCTCAATAAAGTATAAATAAGTGATGGAACTAACTATAAAAATCGACGAAAATAATATAACAAAATAGACGTTATCAGGGTACAACGACTGTAAAGTTGTGTCCCGCTCCTCAGCATGATGGCATTGCAGTGCTCAAGAGGATTCGGCTCAGGTTTTGGTGGTAGAATTCCTTGCGGTTTAGAAGAACTCTCGGCAAGTTTTGCAACTTGGGTATCTAAGATCTTCAAGTGTGTCTGAATTTCCTCAACTTGCTTCTTTATATCATCATTATTTGCTTTCATGCCTCTCAGCTCAGTGTGATGATTTTTCTACTCTGCAAAATCTGAGCAAGCATGGATGTAATATCAGCATTTACCTCTTGTTGGGGGGGTGGTGCTGATACCCCTCTCTATTGATATCCTTGATAGCCTTTGTTCTGCACTTGTGCTCTGGGCTGGAAATTCTGATTTTGAGGTTGTCTTTGAAGTGGCTTAGGCTGATAGTTTCCTTGCAGATTCAGAACGACGTCGGTGTTCTTGTAGGAAACATTGGGATGGTTCCTCCAAACCGGGTTGTAGGTGTTGGAGTATGGGTTGTCGGCAACATAATTCATATCCACAATTTCCTAGAATCCGTGAGAATCAGAGGATACTTGGTGCATGGTTACCATTTGTAATTTCATCTCAGCAAGTTCAGTACGCAAAGCAAGCACCTCATTGTTCTTTTCCCCAGTTGGTAGCCGACGACTGTACTCACCCGATGAGGTATTTCTTCCCTCGACCATCTTCTCGATCTTGGCTTCAATGATGGTGAATGAGAGGTCATGTAAAGAACCACCACAGGCAGCGTTCAACCAATCTCTTACGTCATCACGAAGTCCCTCAATAAATGTAGCTATGAGGTACCTCTTGTCCATCCCATGGAGAGGGCATTCTCGTTGATATCCCTTTAATCACAACCAAGCTTCAGGAAGACTCTCTTTATCCTCTTGCAAAAATGAATTTATCTTGTTCTTCAATGATTGCATCTTATCGGGTAGGAAGAATAACATCATGAAGCGTTCTTCGAGCTGACTACATGTGTGAATGGAATCAGGTGGTAGAGTGTAGAGCCATTCAAGTGCATGCTCCCCGATTGAGAAGGGAAAGCAAACAACATTACCGCTTCATCTTTTATCTCGAGGTACGCTTTCATGTTCGAACACAACATCTTGAATTGAGTAAGATGTTGGTCCGGGTCCTCTGTAGGTCATCCCCTAAAAGGCGATTGACTCAACATCTGAATGAAGGTGGATTGCAGTTCAAATATGTTTCTATCCACCTCGGGCCTTCGGATGCAGGAGGGAAGCCTTGTGTGTTTAGGCACGGTGTATGCCCCATATGTTTACGGCGCTTCCTCCATATCCATTTCTTCTCCGCTAGATGAATCTTCTTCAAGCATTTCTTCTCAATTGTTGTTTCCTCCTGTAGACTATTAGATGTACTAAGTCTTGCTTTACGCTATTTTAACAACGCGCGGGTAGTCTTCTCAATTTGGGGTTGAAAAGGAGTTCTTCATCCTTCGAACTCCTAGGCATACACAGAGGAATCTGCACGTAGAAAGACAACAACAATCAAGTTTGAGATCGGAGGAGATGTGATAGACACAAATAAAAGGAAAATTGCATAAAATTAAACCAAGCAAGAAGACTCGGAAAGGACTAGATCTCGAGTCAACAAAAATCTTAATTCTAATGTCGTAACTAGTTCGCAAGCAACGATGCCAAAAACTTGATAGTTGTGTGCCTAGATTGTGTGGTTAAATCAAGTTTTAATTCCTAGACCACTCTACTACAAGTATACGGATCGTGTAGTGTCAGGGTCGAACTCGTGGAACCAGTGCGAACATCAAAACTAAGACTCAAGAGAAGAAGATCGATCAAGATATGGTTTTCAAGCTAGAAAATAAAACCAAGATATAAAGAGAACAAAAGTGAAAAAAATGCAGGGAATGGAAGATTATCAAGCCAGAAAATTAAGACACAAAAGAATAACAAGATTAAATTCGATAAGATAAAACACCGCGGGTTTCGGAAGTTCCAAGACTTGTGATGGACGTTTCTATGAATCATGAAATCGGATTATATCACTCAATTGAGAACTCAAGCTCAAATATCGGAAGTGACTCTCTCGATGCCTAAATCCACTACCTAGGAAGTCAATGTACTCATCTCTCAATGAAGCAAACCACTAGCCTAGATGCATGAAGAAAACTATCACGATTCCTTAATAGATTAACCAACCGGTTAGATTCTAATTCATTCTAGGGTTAAATCCAAGACTCTAATCTAACTTCTCGACCAAGATAAGCCTCTAAACTCATTCAAACAAGTGAATAACAAGGATGAAAACATTAAGAACAACCCATGAAACCAATTGAGAGAACAATCTGAAATCAAGCATTAAGAACCAAACAAATCCATTACAAAGGCCTCCCTAACCCATGGCAAAGAGGTACTCACAAATCATAGATGCAAACACAAAACTATAGATGGATGTCATACAAATCATAGAGAAAAGCAAAGAAATAAATTTTCAATCTTCCCTATTTTTAGACCAGCCTTGAATCGAGTTCTTCCGCCCCTCCAATCGCCTTCCAAGCTTCCCTTTTTTGCCAACTGACGCCCTCCCCTAAAATGGCCTCCAGTTTCCTTTTTGTGCCAACAGCGTCCTTGGTTTCCTTTTCTCTCCAAATAGTGTGCCACCCAATCTTCCTTTTCTTTCACATGTTTTAGGCTTCTCTACGCCCGATTGGGCACAGTAAACAACTCGGTCGGGCACTTCTTCAAAAGGGCCGATCGCCCAAGCAATGGAGTTGCACGGGCCGTGCGTTCTCTTCTGGGCGACTTCTGGTTAATGAGCCCGATCGGACTATCTAAGGCGGCCGGTCGGACACTTCTAAACGTAGGGTAGTTTTGTGATATTTGTTTGTCTTTGCGTCCCGATATCTTCGTTTCCTGCAAAACACGAAAAAATGATAGAAGAAGCCTCAATTTTGCCTAATATATCGGTAAAGTCCAAAATCTTAGTAAAACTAATCCTAGAAAGAGATGAAAATCCTGAGACGAATTATGCGTTATCAGGTATATTGAAAAAGAAAGAAATCCTAAGTGAAAGGGGGTTAAACGTAAATCAGTTTAAACACTTGTTGTGTGATATACTTGTTGAGAGAAGCTTAACACATAAAGTGACAAACATTGCTTCTGTATGTAAGGAATTAATTAATTTATGAGTTCTATACAAATTTGAACTTAGAGACTGATAAGCATGTAACAGAAGTGTTTGGAAAAGTATATGTCAGGGGGAGTAATATCCAGTTCAATGCTGAGATAATTATCAAATTTTTTGGTACGCCGAATGTTGAAACATTGAGAGTGAAGGAAGTTGAAATTTACCTAGACATGAATATGGTCACCCAAGAATTGACAAGACAAGAGCTTATGAGCTGGCCTGGACAGATTTCCAATTCCAAGCTCAACTGGAATATGCTCTTTTGAACAAGATCTGCAGAACAAACTGGATACCAAACAAGAAGACGAATGGTATCCGACATGATGCATCAGTCTTGTTGTATTGTGTGAAAAATGAAATTCCTGTCAATTTTGGAAAGGTTATTCTTGATAAGATAATAGGCCTTAGGTTGTCAAATGCAAGAAAGTTCATCTTGCCAGTTCCATGTCTGATCTAAAATATTTCGACTCAACAAGTTCTAGACCTACTTGGAAAAGAGGAAGGAAGAAAAAAAAATTCCCCCATGGATAATATTTGAAAAATGATACGTCAGCAAGATGCTAACAAATGAAGAGATTGAAAATGATGAAAATGATGTTACACAAAACATTATTAATTTGGAGAAACGACTAGCTGGTGTGATGAATGAGATCCAACTTATCCACAAGGATTTGAACGCTTTAAAAAAGCTAACTAAGAGTTAATCCGTGTAACATTAAGTTCATCTTATATGTGTTTAATATAATTTTGGATCTAACATGTATCTTTTTGTTTGAATTTCTTATCACACAAATAGAGAAAATCATATAAGGACTCAAACAAGTGCAACTAAAACCACAGGAAAAAGGCCCCAACAAAAAATTTAAATTACTAGAATATTCCGAACTTATGTTATAATTGTGAACGTTGAATCTGGTGTGAACTATGTGGATGTAAGTGGACTTATTTGTGTCTCAGGATTTTTATTTTTGGTGAATTTCCTAATTCCTGATACTTTGTGGTTATCTGATAAGAATTCAAAGGGGGAGATTGTAAATGCTATATTTTAGGGGTGTGTTAGATCTAGTTTGAAATTTCAGGTTGTTGAGAAGCTGGAGGAGAAGAAATACAACTCGAATATTTACAAAATTCAAAGGAAGACAATGAGAATGAGAAAAAATGGGGCGTCAAACTGGAAAAAGGATACAAAAAGAGAAAACAGATGAGGCTGAAGATGAGGAAATCTGTTTCTGGATTAAAGTGAAGATTATGTGTGAAAAACATAGTTTTGTAACACCTAGATCGTGATATCAAGAAAGTACAGCAATTAATGATATTTGATCATTAAAGATTGCAATAATAAGTTGTTTATTTATATCTAATTTAGGAGAGTTACGTAGAAATCTTGAGTACATTGTAATGAAATAATAAGTTATTTATTTATATCTAATTCAGGAGAGTTATGTAGAAATCTTGAGTACATTGTAATGAAAAACAAATATATTTAAAAAGATTGATTTGTAAATAAAATTAGTATTGTTTTGGATATTTCTTAACTTTTCAAAATTTAAAATTAATAATTTATTGGACACAATTTGATTGGTTTTACATTTCTTTGATGTCTTGCGCCAAGGTCATTCGTGATTATATTCCACTATTTTGGCTTTATGCTATTATTCTTAATTCGGAAATGCTTACAAACATTACAGGGTAATTCAATTTTGTAAATAAAATCCACATTATATATATATATATATATAATGAAAATACAAATGTTTATGGCAAAGAAATCTAAAAGATATTTCGGAAACGTGTATGAGTTGACTCTTGGATATTAAACTTTTAGAATTACGATAATTTATTTCGAGAAATTAGAGAATTTATAATATGATCTAAAAACTAATATATATATATATATATCTATTAGTATGAAAAAGGCTTACAACACTTTTCCGATTATGTTAAATAAATACTAATTAATCATTAATTTTTTAAGTTTATGGAAAATGAATTTAATTACATGAGAAAAGGAAATTAAATTTCTGATTTAGTTTTGAAGGTGTTTTTGTGGCGGTGAATATTATGTAAATCTTGCATTCTATCTTCTGTAATACTCGTTTTAACTTTATATCATTCGTTATTTTTTAAAGAGAGATTAAGTTTATTATTTTTTTTATGTTTATATATATTTTTTTAATTATTAAGGAATACTTTGCGACTCTGTTACATGGATAGTTTTTTTTCATTAAATAATACGTTATTTATCCATTTAGTCTTTCTTACTATTCATATAAAAAACTTTTCAATTTGAGTAAACTTGATTCATAAGATAAATTTCATGAATTTTACCAATATTCGGTCAATCTTTAAACGCACAAATAACTAATATTAGATCTCAACAATTGTTTTCTCCAAACCCACACTCTTGCATTGATTCAAGGCAAATATCAATGCTTCCGCTTCAGCTATTAGGGCATTTTCGGGGATTGTACGTAATAGCTAATGTATTTTCTTATTCCATAACGAAGGGTTTACAAGACTATTTATAGACAATTGAAAACCCTAAGTAAGTAAATTTTCCTTAATATAAAATATAAACTTTCCTAAATATAAAATATAAACTTTACTTAATATAAAATATAAACTTTCCTTAATATGCCCCCTTAAGAGTCAGCAAGCTGATCGCGGGAGGTGACGTGAGAAACCCGAAGAGAACCGTCTTGAACTTGACCCCGAACGAAAAGAAAATCCAAAGCTAGATGTTTCATACGTGAGTGAAACACTGGATTAGCACTGAGATAGGTGGCCCCGACGTTATCACAGTAGATAGTAGGCGTACCCGTAGGAGACACACCAAGTTCAGATAGCAAGGACATGAGCCATCGAAGTTCCGCGGACGTGTTGGCTACTGACCGATACTCAGCTTCAGTTGATGATCGAGAGACACTACCTTGTTTCTTGGATGACCAAGAAATCGGATGTCGTCCAAGATATACAATATATGCCCCCGTAGAAGTGAAGTCATGACAATCACCAGCCCAGTCCGCATCACTAAATGCATGCAAATGGAGCATGTTGGAGGCCGAGAGAAAGACACCAACAGTACGCGTTCCGTTAAGATAACGAAGAACACGTTTTGCGTCCGTAAACAAACATAAACGAAATAGAAGGTCTAAGGAACATGAAAACCAAACGAAACCAAAGTGTCGGGTTGATCTCCAATGCTCCTTGTAAGTCTCCGCCATAGGCGTCTGTATCGGCTTAGCATCCTGCCTTTGTGTCCGGACTAGGAGATCATTGATGTATTTGTGTTGTGTGAGCATTAGGCCTGTGTCCGAGCGAGAGACCTCAACCCCAAGGAAGAAGGATAAATTGCCAAGATCTTTCAGAGAGAACCGAATCGCCAATGCCGTGATGAAGTTTTGAACTCGCGTAGAACAACTACCTGTCACAACAAGATCATCCACATAGACGAGAACGAAGATAGAGACTTCGTGATCTCGAAGAATAAAGAGAGATGGGTCGGCAAGAGAGTTACGAAACCCATGTGTGACGAGGAAGTTGCGCAGTTCAGAATACCATGCCCGAGGTGTTTGTTTAAGCCCATAGATAGCCTTTTGTAACTTGCAAACATGCGTTGGATTATCCTTGTCAATAAATCCCGGTGGTTGAGACATATAGACCTCTTCAATTAGACGTCCCTGCAAAAAGGCATTGTTAACATCAAGTTGTCTAAGGGGCCAACCTTTGGTGACAGCAATGTTTAGGACAAGTCGAATGGTTGCCGGTTTGACAACGGGGCTGAACGTCTCATGAAAGTCAACTCCCGGACGCTGATGAAATCCTTTAGCAACCAAACGTGCCTTGTACCGTTCAATAGATCCATCAGGCTTTCGTTTAACACGGAAGACCCACTTACATCCCACAATGTTGGGAGCAGCCTCGGGGGGAACTAGGGTCCATGTGCCATTTCGAATAAGCGCATCAAACTCTTCTGTCATAGCCTTGCGCCAGTTTGAGTCTTTTAATGCTTGGGCAACTTATGTAGGTTCAATGTCAGTCCCTGACGCCGTGGCCAAGAGGTAGAATAGCTTGTTTGGCTTAGTGATGTTGTTCTTGGACCGTGTCGTCATAGGATGCAGATTTGTTGTAGGTTGCACCGTAGCTTCAGGATCAGTGCTTGAGCAGGTGGATACAGAGGTCACGGCAGCATGATCGAGCAGGGAGACTGGCTGAGAGGTGTCTGCAACTGTAACAGGTTTGGCATCATCATGATCCACATGAGTGTCCACGGTAGGAGTCACGGCAGGTGAAGAATCCGAGCTGGGGGGCAGACCCGAGGACGATGGAACAGAGGAGGGGACGAGAGAAACTGTAGGGTCCGAAGACAAGGGGGATGATGACGAAGGGTGTGGTGACATGGATGGGAAGAATTTTGAGTAGGCCGCATAAGGGAAGATGTTTTCATGAAACTCAACGTGTCTAGACACATAGATACGAGAGGTAACGGGCTCTAGACATAGATAGGCACTTTGTGTGGAAGAGTATCCTAGGAAGACACATGGAGTAGATCGAGGGGATAATTTGTGGGAGGAGTAAGGGCGAAGCCAAGGATAACAGAGACACCCAAAGACCCTAAGTTTCTCATAATTCGGATCAACCCCAAAGAGACTTATGTAAGGTGATGACATGGAAAGTGTTGGAGTTGGCATTCTATTGATCAGATAGACAGCCGTGGTGAATGCATAAGACCAAAAAGAGAGAGGGAGGGACGCATGCATAAGAAGAGACATGCCAGTTTCGACTATGTGTCGGTGGCGACGTTCCGAAATGCCGTTGTGCTCGGGTGTGTGGGGTGGGGTAGTGAAATGAGAGATACCATGGGAGGAAAGGAAGGAGGCTAGGGAAATGTATTCACCTCCATTATCAGTGTAAAGTGTTTTGATTTTAGTGTTGAATCTGTTTTCGACAAGAGCTTTGAACTTCATAAACGTGTCAAGGACTTGAGATTTGGCTTTAAGTGGGTATAACCAAGAGTAACGAGTGAAATGATCAACAAAAAGGACATAGTATTTGAAGCCATCGATGGAAGCAAGCGGAGACATCCATACGTCAGAAAAAAGTATTTCTAGAGGCATAGAGGAAGTGATAGTAGATTGAGCAAAAGGAAGTTTATGGCTTTTATTACGTGCGCAAGAGTTGCAAAACATAATGGAGGAATTCCGAGACAACGGCAAATGAAACTTAGACACGACATGCTTTAACATAGGATGGGATAAATGACCTAAACTGGAGTGCCACTCGGACAAAGTGGACTTGACACTACTGAAAGCAACAAAGGTTGACGTAGAGGAGGGTTTGAGCGGCCACTCATAGATACCGTCTTTACTTTTACCTGTTAGGATTGGTGCCCCCGTGCTGAGATCCTTCACCTGAAAAAGATGTGGAAAGAATTCCACAGAAACTCCATTAGTATTACAAAGCTGGTTGACCGAGACGAGATTTTTATGAATCGATGGCACACAAAGCACATTGGTAAACGATAAAGGACGTGTGGTAGAAGGCATAGAAAAAGAACCCGTGTGAGTTATTGGTAGGGTCGAGCCATCACCAACAATCACATCCTCTCCTCCACGGTATGGACTATGAAGTGCCAGATTTTGAAGATCGGATGTGATATGATGCGAAGCCCCACTGTCAAGAAGCCACGAACCAGAATCATAGTACGGCGCGAGCGCATTGTGAGCCTGCGGTTGCCACGATCTGCCTGCATTGTTCCACGATTGCTGAGGCTGTGGAGGATGTGAATGAGATCTGTGCGCCGTGATCAGTGTGAATTGAGGGCATCTCTTTGCACTATGTTCAAAGACTCCACATGCTTGGCACTTGCCTTGATACCCTTTAGATTGCGAGCGGTGTGATCGATGATCAGATGTATGGTCTCTACCTCGTCCGCGAAAGTGCTGTTGGGAACGAGTGTTGGTGTAGTGAGCCGTCACGGGTACAGACTGCAGGATGGGTTGTGAGACATCCACAAGGAGCTTGGCTTCATGATTGATTAATTTTTCATGAAGTTCTTCAACGGAGATGGCCGTGTCTCTTGCTTGAACAACATCAATGATTGGTTTGAATTCATCCGGTAGACCAGAGAAGATGGCATCGAGTAGATCTTCATGATCAAGTGGTTTGCCAAGCAATGCCAATTCATCAGCCTTTGTGATGAGGAATCGAAAGTAATCATCAATGGTTTGTGCTCCTTTCACACACCGTTTGATTTGATCCCTCAGCTGAAGGATATGACCTCGTGAGGCTTTGCCGTATGTCGAGGCAAGTTTGTTCCATGCTTCCCGAACAGAGGAACAGCGGGCGACGAGTGGCTGAAGGGGAATGGAGAGAGCCCCGAGAATAGCACTGAACAACAATCTGTCTTGTTGTTTCCATGGCTCAAAGGCCGGGTTGGCTTGCATAGAGTCGTCAACAATGATGGTAGCCGACGGCATGCAGGAATCGTCGAAGATAAAACAATCTAGTTGATGTCCTTCAAGGAGAGTTCTTACTTGTATACTCCAAGTAAGATAGTTCGTGCTTGTGAGTTTGGTGACATTGCCCATGTTAACCGTAAGAAGTGTTTTCTGCGGTTCTCGGGTATTGAATGTGGCGGCAGTTACAGTGCGAGCAGAGGATGAAGCAGATTGTTCCGTAGCCATGGTGGCGGCTAAAACAGGGTAGGTAGAAAAAGAAAAAAAAATTTAGGTTATTTTGTCTTATGACTTGGGCTCTGATACCATAAGCTAATGTATTTTCTTATTCCATAACGAAGGGTTTATAAGACTATTTATAGACAATTGAAAACCCTAAGTAAGTAAATTTTCCTTAATATAAAATATAAACTTTCCTAAATATAAAATATAAACTTTACTTAATATAAAATATAAACTTTCCTTAATAGTACGCATGTCATTATTTCGCACAATCCTCCCTTTTGTGATTTCTCAAAATCCAAATTCGTATTACATTTTTTTCATATCATTTCTAAGTAAATCAGTATTTATTTTCAAAATTATAGGTATGTGGATCTCAATTTTCATCTTTTCTTCTTTACATTTGATCAAGGATCTGCGAATAATTTACTCTCATAAAAATCCACATTCCTTAATTTGGAGATACACCATAGAAACACATGTTCCATCATTATTATGGTTATGGAACATTTCTATTAGAAAAGAAAAATGAATATTTTATGATTGATTCAAAAATATATATGGTCATGTGTATTTATAATACACAATATATTCAAGAAAGAAAGAAATAAAGAATCAAAGAAACAACAAAATCAAAGAAAGAAGGAAAAAAATAAAAAATGAAAAAAATAAAAAATATCAAGATATTTAATACTCTCTCCTCAAGATGAGGAGTATGAATTGAATACTCTCATCTTGGAGAGTAATAGATGAAACATGATAGTTTACATGAAGCATTGGCCATTGTCCTGTATTCAGCCTTAGCACTGCTCCGAAAAATGGTTACTTGCATAGCCCAAGAAAATACAATAAACAATAATAAAACGACGAGAATCCAAACATAATGCCCAATTGACAGGTAAAACAAAGATTGTGGTTTAGATTGTAAAAAAATACTTCCCAATCATCAAAGACCCGAGGAGAGTCCGCTAGACTATAGCATGAAATATATATTGTCGACAAAGAATCGCTTTTCATTGTAGAAAAGATTTGAAATAAATTGAAATGTAAGCAACATTCTTGAATGCAGCTTCTACAAGTTGCAATCAACTAGTGTCATCTACAAGAACCGTTGTGTGAAATCTTCTTACTCCTAATCAAATTACATGCTTCTACTCAGTTCTCAGTTCGAAAGAAAATTATAGACAAACTTTCATACATGCCCATTAAAGGCCTATTTAATTAGGGAAACGTCCGGTAAAAGTGATGAACAAATGTTAGTTATATGCATAAGAAGTTATCATTAATCGTACCACCAAAAGAAACAAAGCATACATGACAACAACCAATACAACAACAATTATACACTATGAATTTATCAGAATAAAGTCAATCGAAAAGGAATCTTGCCGAAACTCGAGTCCAATGGAGATGATTGAATTGACTAGGATAGAGAGAAACCACGGATGGGTAAGGCAAAAGCCTATCGAAGAAAATATCGGTCAGGAATGGTGAATCCTAGAACAGCGCTACGAAGATTTTTGGGTTTTGGCTGACAAAAGGCAATGAAAGAAATGGCGGGAGTGAGAGGAAGAAATTTCAGAATTGCAGCGGAGTAACAAAAATCCGGCAAAAGAAGAACCCAGAAATCAAATAGCCGAGAAACCAAAAATCAAAGGCCGAGAAACCGGCGAAATCAAGGAGCCAAGAATGAAGAAGCCGAGAAATTGGCGAAATTTTGTTCTGCGAAGAAAAAAATGAAGAAGACGCAGCGAGAGAAAGAAATTAAGTCATCGAAAGAAAGAAAGAAGAAGTAGAAGAAACACCGAAAGATTCGCGCAGAGAGAGAGAGAGAGAGAAAACAACAAAAGAGAAGACATTGAAAGAGAGAATAGTACAGCGAAGGGCGATGGCAAAACACCGAAAGAAAGAGAAGATATTTTAGAGAGAGAGCAAAGAAGAATATTGGGGAAGAAATTTCAGAGTAAGAAGTAAGGAGAGAGAGAACTGATGGTGAAGAAGAAATTCTCCGAAGAATGAAAGAAACCGATTTTTCGGAATAGAAGAATCCGTGAACAATCGACCGGAATAGAGAAAGTAGATTCGCCGGAATAGAAGAACAGAAGATGTATATTCCATCGGCACATATTCGGGTTGGAATAGCATGTATTTCATCGACACTCACGATCAGAGATGTATTTCGGAATAGATTCGGCCAGAGCGGAAAGAAAGAACCACTTGAAAGAAGAATCGGCGAATGAAAATTCTTGTTTTCGTGAGAGATGAAATCTTGCAGAGAGAGAAAAATTCGGCGAAGAATGGAAAGAGGAGAATCGTTGGAAGAAGAGTTAAAGAAGAAACTGAATTGCAAAGAAACTGAGAAGAAATACACGACGAAGAAGATATTATTTTAGAGAGAGATAATAAACGCCGATCAAAAGAGGAGTACTTGCGAAGAAGAACATTTTTTATTTGAAATCGCCGGAAAGAAAAAGATAAAAGGAGACCAAAATTTTGAAAAAAAAAATTCTTGAAGAAATTCTGAAAGAGGAGATTGAATTCGGCGAAGAAAAAATTTTTGAAATCGCTGAAGGAATCTGAAATTGAAAATGAAATTACGAAGAAGAAGCAGGGAAGAAGAAGAAAAAAATGGCGATAGAAAATTTAAAGAGAGATATTAAACGCTGAAGAAGAGCACCGATGAAGAAGAAAGAAAATACCGATAGAAAAAAATACGACAATTTGCCTTAAAATAGAGAAACATAATCTGGTCGATTGCAGAATTGGAGAAACGGAAATCCGCCGAAAAAGAGCCGAATGAACGAAAAAAATCGTTGGACAAATCATTCATCGGAAGAAAGAAATTGCTGATTAATTTAGCTAAAAAATATGCTTTGATACCATATTAGAAAAGAAAAATGAATATTTTATTAATTGAATGATTGATTCAAAAATACATATGATCATGTGTATTTATAATAAATGATATATTCAAGATCAAAAAAGAAAGAAAGAATGAAAGAATTAAAGAAAGAATGAAAAAATGAAAGAATGAAAAAAAAATGAAAGAAATAAAAAATATCAAGATGATATTTAATAATTTTATCCATCGAAAAACGTAATAAAAATATATATTCGTGTATAAAAATCATAAAAAACGATCAGTTAATAAAATAATAAATTAGATAGTTCAATTTCTAAAACCATTTTAGAATTTCGAATTCAGTTGGATTTTGGTGTAAGGTATCCAATTATCAAATAAATAAAATCAGTTAATTGTATAATACATTTTCACATTTAAAATTGTTATTCGTACGATGTATCAAAAATTATTTAATAAAACATGTTAAAGGAGCCATTGTACCTTAATAAAATCTTATAACTCAATTTCACATATTTTACTCACCTTAACTCATGAAATTTGGACATTTGGTTGATTGATTACTTTCGATATATCTATGCAAAATACTTTAGTATGAACTCTCAAATTTCCTGTGTTTTGTTAATTTCTTTTATGTGACCACTTCTGCATTTCTGTATCTTTTTTTCTTATTCTTTTTCTGGAAAAATTGTTGACCACAATTTGGGCACTAATGGAAGCTGTACGACATTAACAGTTTCGTTTCAGGCAAGTACTGTTGATGAACTGTCCACGTCACTGTTGATTCCCTGATCAACGATCCATAAGTCTGTTTATTATAATGTTCTATAATTTCATATAAATTTGTGTGATTAAAACTAGAGAAACTATTATAAATATTATTATATATATAATTATTTCAAAATATCATAACTATATATTAATTATTTTTTTCATACAAAAATATCATATTATTTTTACAATAATAATTATTCTTTAAATTAACTTATGTCTATATGTGATGTAGACATTCACTTTAGCAATAATGGAGTTATCATTGATAAATTTTATTTGTATATTTGTATGAATAATGTGATAATTCATATATAAAAAGTATAATATTCAAGCAAATTATAATAATTTTATATATTTTTATAAAATTATTTCTAAAAATCAAATAAATTAAATATATACAATTTTGTAATATCTCATTTAAATACTCATTTTGTAATCATGATTCGTCTAATTCATATATGATCTTTTATCGTACTTAATTGTGCATTTTAGAATTATTTCAAATAAAACTATATATATTTAAAACATTTAATTATAAAATACTGTATATTGATTAAATTTTATATACGAATTAGAAGGATTTATATGAAGTGATGTATTTAAATAACCTTTTTTCGTTTATATATATATATTACATCACTTCTCATTCACTTTCTCTCCCTTATTTATTTGTTTTGGATTATGTATTTTTTGGATAAAGTAGAAATGTTTCTTTTTCCCGATACTTGTCGCAGCGCGTCGGCAACATAGTTGAAGTGTACGAACGCACTGTGGGCTATTTGTAACTTTTGGTATGTTCTTTGACTTTGCTTTAAACCTTTTGTACTCTTTGCTGCCAACTTTGTGTTGTAATTTTTGTTTGGGGAACTTTAAAAATATTCTTTTATAATTAAAGTGTTTTAAAAATATTATTCGTTGAAAAAAAATTCAACTTCAAATTTATCTTTAAAATATTGATAATTCCATATTATCTTTGTCGACAAACTTTTTCTCTCCTTCAGAGTACATCGATTTTTTTTCTACTGTTGCGCGAAATAACTATTCTCCCACACCACGACAGATTCCGCGAGAGTAGCTTGAAATCGGTATTAGATTCGCTGCCAATAGGTTAAAATCGTTTGTTGTCAATAAAGAAACTTGCAATTAAGCAGGTTCCGTAGAAAAACTGTTGCACTGGGTCACAGAGTTTTAGGGGTCCACGGATCGCAGGGGTAAAGGGGTCAAAGGGTCGCAGGGATCCAAGGGTGGCAGAGGGTAAAAGGGTCGTAGGGGTCCAAGGGTCGAAGAGGTAAAAGGGTCGCAGAGGTACACGTGTCACAGAGAGACCTCTTCAACCCTAGAACCCCTGCGACCCTTGTACCTCTCCGAACCTTGGACCCATGCGATCTTTGTCCCTCTGCGACCCTTGGACCCCTACGATCCTTGTCTCTCTGCGACCCTTGTTCCTCTACGACCCTTAGACCCCTGCGACCCTTTTACCCTCTGCGACTCTTGTTACAATAATACTAAATCCACAAAAACAACTATACTATAATAATAATATAGTCAAAATATTATTTACAAATTATTTACAAATAATATGAATAAATTTTGAAAATAATAATTTATCAAGTTATTTACAAATAATTGACTCAAATATCTATGAGCCTTGTACATTCACGACCCTTGGACCCATGCGACCCTTGTCCCTCGCGACCCTTGGACCCGCGATTGGCACAATGAAAACTCTCTCATCAAGAGTGGCTTTGGTGACGTTAAAGACCATGTCACCTTCGTGACAGAAAAGTACGACATAACCAATACGAATGTTTTGGTCGTTGTAGAATCTTTTGGAGCCATCCAACTTGACCCTTGTACCTCTGCGACCATTGGACCCTTGCGAACGGGTAAAACGGTCGCAGGGTCAAGGGTCGAACGGGTAAAAGGTTTGCGAGGGACAAATGGTGTGACCCTTGTACCTCTGCGACAATTAGACCCCTGCGACCCTTTACGCTTTATTATTAAAAATTATTTACAAATAATTGAATAATTTTTAAAAAAAATTACAATGTACAAAGTTGAATTATCCATTCCCAAAATTATGTTACAAATAAACTGTTAAAAAAAGAACAATGTACCAAATTACATCTTCCATATAATCAACGAGTAAATATTTTTTTAGACCCTTGGACCGTGCGACCCTTGTCCCCCTCCGACCCTTGTCTCCCTTCGACCCTTGTACCTTTGCGATCACTTGGACCACTACGACCCTTATCTCCCTTCGACCCTTGTACCTCTGCGACCCTTTGTCCCATGTAACCCTTGGACCCTCTGCGACCCTTATCTCCCTTCGACCCTTGTACCTCTGCGACCCTTTGTCCCCTGCGACCCTTGGACCCTCTGCGACCCTTATTACAATAATAGTAAATCCACAAAATATCGATACTGACAATAATACATCTATTGAATAATAGTAAAAAAACCAACCAAATACAAACATGAATTTTGTTGTTCAAATGAGGTTCAAAGCAATCAAAATACAACGAAATTCAATATATGATGATTATAGAGGCAAACAGTAGACAAGGTACATCATCAGGAACGGTGTCCAGTTCGACTTTGAGGGTACAACCCACATTAAAGCCATTATCGTGACAAAACTTTGTCCAACCCCTGGTGATGCTAGCGCCACCGCGTTTCACGGGCCTTAGATGTGCCTCCCAAATGTCTGTGTAATTGGTTATCAGATCAACCTTACTTCTTCTACCGCAAAGATCATTCGACCTCGCAAACTCTATCGGAAGTATCTGCGATAAACGAATAAATTTACAACAACGCCAAACTAATGGATATACGACCAGATTTGATGAATCGAATAAATCGATTTGAGTTCACTTACCACTGCATCTACGGCGAGATTTGAATGCGTGACTAGTATCGTGAAAATCCTCTCACCAGAAGAAGATGATCTTGCTTCTACGAAATGTTGCATTTTCGGCAAAAAAATAGATGGAAGATGATAAGAGTTAGAGAGAGAAAGTGTGTGTCGTTATTAGAAAAAAAGAAACGGTTGGAATACGAAAAGACATGACCTTGACATCGAATCGTCGTCAGATAGATTTCGAAATGTTTTTTCAAATTTTGGTGAAAAGTTCGGCGGGAATTTTGGTGAAAATGATAAAATGTCAAAAACCAATCAAATTTGAGGGTGGCATGGGTCGCATGGGTCGTATATATGCAAAATTGATGAATTTAGAGGTTTATAATGATAAAATGCCAAAAACCAAATCAAAACAATACATTTACAATGTCAAACTAATTGATGCCAAACATGGATCGCATGGTCGCATATATTGATGAATAGATGCGAACTCGACGAATTTACGGGTTTATGATGATAAAATGACAAAAACCAATCAAAACAATACATTTACAACGTCAAACTAATTAATGCCAAATGAGGATTGCATGGGTCGTATGGGTCGCATGGTCGCATATATTGATGAATAGATGCGAACTCGACGAATTTACGGGTTTATGATGATAAAATGACAAAAACCAATCAAAACAATACATTTACAATGTCAATGAATGGTTAAAACAGATTATGACCCATGTGTACCTAGTTGAGTTGTGTATAACCAATGCATGTGTTTCAAAAGTGATAGTAGTGTTTTAAGAACTCGACGGATAATTAAACAATACATTTAACATTTTGTTCAAATGTCGATATTATTTCTATTATTATTTATATTGATTCTAAATTAGACATATACAACTCAAATATATTGATAATGGCATGGGTCGCTTGGTCGCATATATGGATGAATAGATGCGAAATCGACGTACAAGGGTCATATGTGGTCGCATGCGTCTGATGGGTTCTCGTTTAAACCTGATTCTAATTTAATCCGATTGAGCGTCGCATAACGGGTCATATTGGGTCGCATGAGTCGATGGGTCATAATGTTACGAACAATAGATGCAAAATAAGATATTTTCAACGTTTAAATATTGATTATATAAGGTCACAAAGGTTACAAAGGTCACAAAAGTTACATAAGGTCTCAAAGGTCACAACGGTTAAAAAAAGGCAAAAAGAAGTTTAAGAAAAAAAAGGCAAGAAAAAAGTTGAAGAAAAAAGGCAAAAAGAAGTTCAAGAAAAAAAGGAAAAAAAGAGGTCAAACTTGCCGACTTTAGAGACACATCGGAGCCCTCCCCTGCAAGGAGAGTCGTGTGTGACTCAACGCCTTCTCCAAGTTGACCTCCAACCGCGACCTTAGGTAACGCGGATATATCTTGATGTCTGAGTCTGCCGATTACCAAGACCTTATGTAGTGCAGATACAGCACAAAGTCCTCCATCCACGTTATAAGTACTTGTGTGTATAGAGACCGAGTCCGACGATTACCAAGACCTTGAGTAACAAATAGACAACACGACGCCCTGGGTCGACCATGTGACCTTCGTGATGAATGTCAAAACGGTCACAAAGGTAACAAGGATTTTTTAGAGAATTTAGGGTTAGATGTTAGAAATCGCCCTTTGAGAGAATGAAAGACTCGAAACAAGAGATGATTTGGTGCTACAAATTGTTGTAGATTTTTTATTTTTCCCCCTCTATTATAAACTCATATTTAACGAAAAATAAATGGACTCCTAAAATTCCAGAAAGACACTAAAAACAAAGAATGACCAAGGTGCATGTATTGACCACATTAAAGAACATTTTAATATAGGGGTTATAGAGACGTGTCCCAATGGTCTTGAATGTGGCATTGGTAAAATAAAAAGTATAGCTAGCACCTGGAAAAGGCAGTAGTCTGACATTGAAAAGACTAGTCGAAAGGGTCAAAATGGACAAATGAGTCGCAAGGGTCGGAAGGGTCGCAATGGTCGGAAGGGTCGAAATGGGTTGCAATGGTCGAAAGGGTCGAAATGGACAAATGGGTGGCAATGGTCGGAAGCGTCGCAAGGGTCGAAATGGAAAAATGGGTCGCAAGGGTCGCAATGGCCGGAAGGGTCGCAATGTCCACATGGGTCGCAAGGATCGCAAGGATTGTATGAGGCTATGACCCTTGGACCCGTGCGACCCTTGTACCTCTACGACCGTTTGACCCCTGCGACAATGTACCAAATGTTTACATCTACCATTAAAATAAACAATATACCAAATATCAAGTTAGTCTTCTTGGGGTGAATAGATACGTTCTCCATTACTAAATATATCAGCTGCCATCTTCTCACGCATGGAAGTAACATTGTCGTCGCAAATTAAGTGAAACATATTCCTCCTGCTCAATAACGAGGCTTCTACGAATTTGTAAGAGAAAACACCACAGTCATTCCCGCTTTGGTTCTGTGACAGACCTTCATAATACTCATACTTCCATTCATCTTCTTCAGAAGCCAAAGAAGGAAACCCTCCGAGAATGAACATCTTGGGGACAACTTTTCTTATCTTCTCAATCACCAGATCGATATGTGTTTCCTTAAACCTCATCTGGCAGTCGTATACCGTGATGCATCGGGTTTTGAAATCCGTTTTGATGGCTACCCAATGACATCCTATCCATCGATTTTTTTTTGTTGGAATGTTTAGAACCGAGACAAAACCTTCATAATCACTAATTGGCGTCTTCCTACTTCTGAGTGGATACTTGGCATTCAAAAAATTACTAAGAATTTCCGGAAAAGTTTCTATATCCTCGTACATCCACATCGAGATCGTCTGCATGAAAGCAACAAGACAAACGTAATAATTCTGATTCGCGTCGGGATTCAATGTCGAGCGAGAAGACAGCACCATCAACGTTTGAGAGACTAAGGGTTTAACAAAACTGACATCATCTTCAAGCCATATGTTGGCCTTTAATATAATCTCCCAAAACTTTAGCCCCCGGGGAATATCTAGCTCAGATTTCCACCACCGCTCATGTCGAGGTGCCTTCAGGAACCAATATAGATTAGTCAACTTTTCACCGCTAACGTTAATGAAGGAAGGAAATCGGCTTATAAAGCCCTTTACTAATCTCTTGGGAATCCACACAAACTCCTCTTCCCCTTCAGGTTCTTGAACCACTGTTCTTGCTCTTTTCGCCGGCGGAGGTTCAATATATGGCGCAGACTCCTTCGATAAAGGTCCAACACTTGCATAAAATTTACTTCTTTTAACATATGACGACCAATGCGACCTATGCGACCCATGCGCCCCATGCGACCAATGCGACCCATGCGACCAATGTGACCTATGCGACCTCAAATGACCGTACTTACTTGGTGGTGCTGGAGTATCCTTGGTAGGCACATCGTCGGCGACGTCATCGACAAGACCCACTAAAGTATCTTTAGTGTGCACCTCTTCGACAGGACCCACTGGAGCATCTGCATAAAATTATTTCATTCATTAGGCTCATCGTTCGTTACATTAATTATGTAACACATGCGACCCATGCGACCCAGTGACCCATGCGACATATGAAACCCATGCGACCCATGCGACTCTAACGACCCTGCGGCTTATGCGACCCTACGACTCTAACGACCCTACAAATCTAACGACCTTACGACTTATGCGACCCTACAACTTATATGTCTCGATTATAATTGACACTCAAATGATCTTTTCACTAAATATTATTTACTTGGTGGAACTCCATCAGGAGCAATGTTTGCCAAATCCTTTTCTGAGCCATCTCCGCTTGGCTCTTTTCTTGACACTGGATTTGGATGTCGAAGGAATTCAAAACCAACATCACTAATAGTGTGGGAAGATTGGTTTTCGGTGATCGCAACTTTCTCGGCAGCCTATGATTTTTGATTAGGCATATGAATCCCGACATCCCTTAGAAGGTCTCTTACCGCGTTGATGATTCTCTTCTCCGACTTCCTTATTTCTCCTATTAATTTCTGCTCCAGTGTTAGAGGGACTGCAACATCAGCATCAGCATCAACATCACTCACGCGTTCCTTCCTCTTAGTCCATTTTTCCTTCTCTTTTTTTATCACCAAGAGCTGCTTTTCGTGTCAATAGTTCTTGCTTACGGATATCCTCCTAACAAATACCCTTCGGATTTCTACGAAGATGTTTCATCCATATCTGAACATCGGGATCGTCACATCCCTCGTAATCCTCCTGATCAGAAAGTAATACTTCCTCTTCGTGTTCAGCACGAAGAATACTTAGAATATCCTGAAAAACAAAAAATAACCATTATTACTCTCTATCACCCTTGTTTCCCTTGTGAACCTTGTGTAACTATTACCTTAGAATCTCCAATCCGCCTTATCACATCTACATACTTCGGGTTAAAATTTGGATTTAACTCCTGATGTGCGTAGACTCAAGTAATAAATTATCTAAACTAACGCTTCCGCAAGAATACGGATCGTGTAGCAACTAGGGTCGAACACAAGGAATTGATGCAACTCTAAAGCTATTAGACTAATGAATAAGACGTGTAAAATCAATAAGTGGATTAAATTCAAATGCAAACTAAACTAAACTAATGATAGGAATGACTCAAAGACTAACCACCATAGGTATCGAGAGTTGCACAACGATGTAACGAAGTTCTAACGAGATAATTGGTCTTAGATACTATCACGAATTCAGGGAATTCAAGCTCTCCTATAAGAACTGACTGGCGTAGACTTGTCCACTATCTAGCATGCATATACCAATATATCTATTGCGTATCTTACATACATAGACGCATTACGACCACTATCCTAATCCCTAGATCCAATCGATTGACCTGGCGTAGATTCTAAACCGATTAAACCCTAAATCATGGTTAAGTTCCAAAGTCTAATGCCCTGGCGTAGATTTATTAGACTTCTAACATCATCAATCAAGTGGCGTACAAGTATTGAAGCATTAAGATCAACCAATCAATCTGAAAACATGATCAAATACAAAATTCATTCATATCAAGTGGCGTACAAGTATGAAAGCATTAAGATCCACCATTCATTAAGCACAAGACTTCATTACATGTTGGCAATACTCTCTAACCAATGGCAATAGATCTACTTGGACATGAACTCAGAAAACGAAACACAAAAGAATACTAAATTAGACATAGATAGAGAA
>CM071862.1:16824642-16848195 GCA_036759665.1 Gynandropsis gynandra | reverse complement strand
TTTTTTAGGATTAGACGGACAGATATCTAGTACGAAAAATTCCGAACTTTAGTCACCTTATGCAACTTTGTCGAATCGGGAACAAAAGTCTAGGTTCGCTGAAACATACCTTTAGATATCGATTTGTAAGTGATCGTGCATGAATCCATAGCCTATAGTTGTATTCCTTCCTTTAGGCTTCAATTCCAAGCACTTATATCTCCGAGCGTACCTTTCATTCCTTGTTTTGTTTCGATCATTATATTTCCACGCACTTACAGTCTGCTGTCAATAGGCTAAGTGCCTTAACTTTTTCAGCCCTACATTGACATGAGTGCATCAATATTGATGGTTCGGATCTAAGTGGTGGGTCGAGGCCGTTTTTCTATGTCCTAAGGATTAGAGTCGATGCGTATTCATACTAGTTAATCAAAAAGAAAAAAAGAAAGAAAGAAAAAAAAGAAAAAAAATCAGCAAAAACGCAACCTCTTCACTCTGCTAAGGTTACAAGATCTTATGAGTGTGCCAATTGGCAACCTGGGTCTAAGTAGAAGGCTGTCCTCTTCAACTCCGACGTCCTAGAAACTGAGTGCGAATCTTAAAAAAAGTGTGGAAATCGAAGAAAAAAAAGAAAAAAGAGAACCGAAAAAGAAGAAAAATAATTGTCTTAAGAATGGTATCGAACTGTTTGCGCAGTAGAATAGGTATGGAGATTTCTTGGATGTTGTCTAGGGGTTAGTGAAATGAACTCAGGACATGTGTAGGATTGCACGGTTAGTGGCTTTCGGCAGATAGGGGTCTAAATTCGATGCGCTTAGACCTATGTTCGTGTGACGCGTTGTTGTGTAGGGTGGCTGACTTTTCGAGTTGATTGTGCTAGTTTCCGGTTTTTGTCTAACTCCTCTCCTGCTTCTTTCTAGTCTTGCTCGAGGACGAGCAAAGGTTCAAGTCTGTGGGAGTTTGATAACGTCTATTTTGTTCTAGTATTTTCATCTATTTTCATAGTTAGTTTCATTATTCATTTGATTTTACCAAGTATTAAGCATCATTATAATCCCGTTTTCAGTCATTTTGGAGCTAAAGGAAGTGCCAAGACAAAGTGCAAACATCAAGGATCATCACGGAACAAATGGGACGAGAATTGGCAAGGAAAAGCCACTACCCACGCGGGTAATTCCCTAGCCCGAGCGGGCAAATGTTACGGCGATTTTGTCCAGCAAATTGTGCACGAGTTGGGCAAGAAAAACCATGACCGGGCCCTCAGCCCGAGTGGGCAGCAAGCCATGCCCGAGCGGGCAGCAATCCAGCCCGAGCGGGCACCACCTCAGCCCGAGCGGGCTGCCCTTTGTCATCGCGTTCTTGCGCGATCGTCTGCGCCGTACCCGAGCGGGTCACATACCTTGCCCGAGCGGGTCGCGTCCATCACCTGCAACTCCAAATAAGTTAATTTGACTTAAAACAAGTGGGAGTTCGTGGGGGACTTATAGAATAAGGAAAATGCCCTTAGAGAAGAGGAATAAAGTCATATTTCGCTGGAAAAGTAAAGGAAACGTGGCCAACTTAATCAAGATTTGGAGAACTCAAGAAAAGGAAACAAAGAGAGGTGGCTGCTGTAATAAAGGGAGGAGTGACGAATGAGGGAGAAGAATTCGTACAGAAATGAAGAGAGAAGAGAGAGCACCGAAGAGAGAAGAGAAGAGAGCAGAGAGCACACACAAGGGAGAAGGACGGAGCGAGGAAGCCGGAGCGTGGAAGAGCTATTGAAGACATCGGTAATAGAATAGGGAGGGATATCATTCTTTATCCATGTCTAGGATAGTTATATTTTGTGTTTCTTTTGCTGAGTTCATGTCCGAGTAGGTCCATAGCCATGGGTTAGAGAGCTTTGCCGATATGTAATGAAGTTTTGTTCTTAATGCTTGGTTATAATATTTGTTCGTTTCGGATTGATTGGTTGTTTGTAATGCTTTTATTCTTGTAGGTGGCTTGAATGAATGATTATAAATGTCTAATTGCATTGGGAGATGAGTTGGATTTTGGAACGTAAGCCATGATATGAAGTCGCAATTGTTTTAGAACCTTGGCCGGTCGGTTGATTGAACTTAGGAATTAGGATAGCGATCTTAATGCGTCTAGTAGGTGAGATACACAATTGGGAGATTGGTATATACATGCTAGATAGTGGGTTTAGGCATTGGGAGAGTCATTCCCTAGAAAAGAGCTTGAATTTCCCGAATACGTAATGATATCTATAACCATGATATTGTTAGAACTTCGTTGCATCATCGGGCATCTCTCGAAATCTGTGGTGTTTAATTCATTGAGTTTAATCCGATTGTTAATTAGTTTAGTTTAGTTTCATTCGCATTCCCATCACTTATTGATTTCACACATCTTATTCATTAGTTTACTAGCTTTAGAGTTGCATCAATTCCTCGTGTTCGACCCTGGTACTATACGATCCGTATTCTTGCGGAAGCGTTAGTCTAGGTAAATTATTACTTGAGATTAACCACATCAAGCGCCTCAACCCACCACTTAGACCCAAACCATCGATCTTGATGTACTCATGTCAATGAAAACCCGAAATAGTTAGAAACTTATCCAAGAAGAAAAAATTGACAGCGGAGTATAAGCGTGTGGAATCTAATGATCTATGAACGGTAAAATATATCAAACAAGCAACGATTAATCGATATACACAGAGATATGGATACTTGGTACTGAAACCTAGGAGGTGAAAGCAACTATAGATCATGGTTTCAAGCATAACTACTCGACTAATCAGTATAAAAAAGACTTCTAAGCAAACCTAGACTATTGTTCACAATTTGACAAAGTCGCACAATAATGACTATAGCTCGAAATTTTATACTAGGTATCCATCCGTTTATTCCTTAAAAAAATCAACATCTAATCCTAATCACATGATACTAGATGAGTACTCCCCCAGACTTGAATGAAACATCGTCTCGGTGTTCAAGACCTAAGAGAATTTTGCATACCGAAATACGGGAAAATGGGTTAGAACGTGTTCACCTTGTATATCTTGCTGTCCCGAGTTGGTGATGCGGCTGGACGTTGTATGCGTCTCCTCCTCAAGGATGATATCGATGTCGAAAACCTGTGAAAAAGAATCACACAATCCAAAGGAAGAAATACAAATCCACCGAGTACATCATTGTGAAAAGAAAAAGAATAAGTCCGAAAAAAATGAAATGAAAAATAAAGTGCGAAAGTCGGGTTGCCTCCCGATAAGCGCTTGTTTAAGGTCGATACCTTGACCAAATGCTCTCCTCATCATCGTTGAGGTGGACGTCCTCGCCTTCGTATACAATTCCTTCTGCGTCGTGTCCTTCGTTTGGGTATGCCACTCGGATTTGTCATCCGCCTTGCTAGATCAGCTAGCTCTCCCATGCTCTTCTCTTGCCCGATCATATCGCTGTTCAAGATCAGTGTCTTGTCAAACTTATCATTCTGAACGGTTAGGCTTACTTTGCTTGTTTTGGCCGAAAATGTTGCACTATTGGAATTTAGCCTATGCTTGGTCGTGCTTTGCTTGCTGTTTTGTGCTGGCCGTTCGTGTGCGTCTTTGCCTTGTGTTTCTTTCGAAGCTCTCGAGGGTTGTCCGTGCCCGTGGTCATCATCTTGATTCGTACCTCTAGCCGTGGGATCTAGCAATAGGTCACTCGTGAAATCAACGGAACAAATGAACTCTGACCTAGGTACTTTCTTCAGATGCTTATTTAACCCAAACTCCACTGTTGCTTCTCCTATCTTCATCGTAAATTTCCCCTCTCTCACGTTGATGACGGTGCCAGCGGTATTGAGGAATGGTCTCCCTAAGATAATGGGTATTCTTTCATCTTCTTTCATGTCCAAAACCACAAAATCAACGGGAACGTAGTAGTCGCCTACCTTAAGTGGTACATCCTCTTCAATATCGATTGGAAGTTTCAATGATCGATCAGCCATTTGTAACACCGACTTTATGGATTTAATCTCTCTCATGTCAAGTTTCTCGTACAACGACAGCGACATGATGCTAACACTAGCCCCTAAGTCGCATAGGGCATTGTGGATGGTCATGTTTCCGAGCTTGCATGGAATGATGAAGGGACATGTATCGGGTAATTTCTGTGGCATCCCATGTTGAATAACGGCATACGTTGCATCGGTGACCATCACTGTCTCCTCCTCTTCAATTTTACGCTTTTTGCTAAGGATTTCCTTGAGGAACTTAGCGTAAGACGGAATTTGCATGATAGCTTCGTGGAAGGGCATAGAGATCTCCAACTTCTTCATCCTCGCTGCAAACTTTTCAAATTGTGAATCCTCAGCTCGTTTCCTTTGCCATGAGGGAAATAAAAGTGGAGGGCGTCTTGGTGGCGGTGCCACATACGGTTCTTCTTCATCCTCAACTTGTACTTCCTTGTGATGCTGTTGGTCGCTAGGCTTCTTCGTTTAACTCTTTGAGCATTCTCCTCTCTCAAAATTCTGGGATGTGATGTCCGCGAGTTCTATCCCGCTTCTCAACATGACCGCATTGCAATGCTCACGGGGATTCGGCTCAGGCTTTCTCGGTAAAACTCCTTGTCGGTTAGGAACATTTTCTGTAATTTGTGCCACTTGGGTGTCTAGGATTTTTAAGTGCTTCTACATTTCCGCAATTTGCCTCTTTTCTTCCTCTTGATCTCATCTTACAATATTCAGCTCAGCACTTATATCTTTTTGTCCATGTAAAATCTGAGTGAGCATAGACATGATCTCGTTGTTCCCCTCTTCTTTTTGCGGAATAGGCGCTGGTACTCCTCTCGGCTGAAACCCTTGATAGCCTTACGTTCTAGGCTGAAAATTCTGATGTTTTGGCTGGTAATTTCCTTGCAACGGATTCAAAACATTATCGGCGTTCTTGTAGGACAGATTCGGATGATTCTTCCAGTCCGAATTGTAGGTGTTGGAATACGGATTGTTGGCAACGTAGTTCATATCTGCAACATCCTTGAATCCGTGAAAATCGGGAGACGCTTGGTGCATATTTACCATTTGTAACTTCAACTCGGCAAGCTAAGCTTGCAATGCAAGCACCTCGTTGTCCGCTCCCTTGGCTAGACTGCGACGATTGAATTCCCCCAACATAATATTTCTTCCCTCGGCCATCTTCTCAATCTTGGCCTCAATAGCAGTGAATGGGAGGTCATGTAGAGAACCTCCACAAGTAGCATTCAACCAATCTCGAACTTCACCACGAAGACCCTCAATGAAAGTAGCGATGAGGTATCTTTTATCCATCCCGTGATGTGGGCATTCGCGTTGATATCCTTTAAATCGCAGCCACGCCTCTGGAAGACTCTCTTTATCCTCTTCTGCAAACGAATTAATCTTGTTCTTCCATAGCTGCGTCTTGTGGGGTGAGAAAAATCGCATCATGAAGCGTTCTTCGAGCTGGCTCCACGTATGAATAGAATCTGGGGGTAGCGTGTAGATCCACTTGAGTGTATGCTCCCTAAGTGAGAACGGGAAGGCAAGCAACATAATCACTTCATCATTTATTCCGGGGTAGGCTTTCATGTTCGAACATAGCATCTTGAACTGAGTGAGATGCTGGTTCGGATCTTCCGTAGATCGTCCCTTAAATGGCGATTCAATCAACATCTGAATGAAGGCCGGCTGTAACTCAAATCTATTCCGATCTATCTCGGGCCTTCTAATGCAGGAGTGAAGCTGCGTGTGTTTAGGTGCTGTGTATGCCCCGTAGGTTTCCGGTGCTTCCTCCTGTGCCATCTCTTCTTCACTAGACAAATCTGTTTCTTGCTCACTTGTTGTTTCCTCTATATTCTTGGGATCACTACGCCTTGTTTTTTGCTGTTTCTTTAAGGCTCGCGTAGTCTTGTCGATATCGGGGTCGAAGAGAAGTTCTTTGCCCCTCGAACTCCTAGACATGTACCGAATAATCTGCACGTGGGAAAACAACAAACAATAGATCAGCTCGGAAGAGATGCAATGACTCAAAATAAAAGAAAAATGCAAAAATAAAAATAAACAAAAGACTCGGAAAGGGCTGGATCTCGACTCAACGAAACCCTAATTCTAAACACCGTGACTAGTCCCCGGCAACGGCGCCAAAAACTTGATGTGTGAGATCAGAGTTTTATTTATTTCCAAGAACACTCTACCGCAAGTATACGGTTCATGTAGTACAAGGGTCGAACTCTGGGGACTAGTGCAGCGTTAGAACTAAGATTGTCATGAGAAGAAGATCGATCAATGGATGAGTGGTGAACTAGAAAGTAAAGATAAGTAAGGATGACGAAGCTAGACTAGGCAATGAGGGGTATCATGGGTGTCGGGAATACCGGAACATGCAATGGATGTTTCTATGGATCATGAAATTCGGTTTGTATCAATCGATGGGGAACTAAGGAAATCAACATCGCTCATCCCCGATGTAGCCGGGAACCGTCTAGACGCGTTAAGAGCAGTAGGGAACTCTACCCCTAATGCTAGAAATGACTCTCCCAAGCCTAAATCTCCTATCTAGGAAATCAACGTCACCCATATCCCTATGTAGTGCGGAACTTCTAGATGCATGACGAACGATGGGGAATTCAACCTCTAATGTTGGATGGGAACTCGACCTCTATTAACGGAAATGACTCTCCCAAGCCTAAATCCTCTATCTAGGAAATCAACGATATTCATATCCCTATGTAGTGCGGAGCTTCTAGATACATTAAGAACAATGGGAATTCTACCTCCATTATTACCGTTCCTAAATAGATTAATCGACCGATCTCATTAATCTAATTCATTCGAAGGTTAATTCATGAGACTCAAGCCTGACTCGCCCAAGCCTAGACGGATCTCTAATCTCCATCAAACGTGCCTAATCTTAGTAGAATAGATCTAGTCTTATCCCAACTTGAAATCAACAACGTATGAAGGCATTACGCACAAATCTATAACCTATCGAACCATTCAATTGAACAAAACCAAAAATCAAGCATTAATAACTCAAACAATCCATTACGATGGCATCCCTAACCCATGGCAACAGATCTACTCAGAATACATAGAGAAGCAAACAAAAACGAAGTAAGTGTTGGACTCCCCTATCATCCCGAGCGCTATCTTCAGATGAATCCTTCGGATGCCCAAAGTCTTCAATCCGTGTTCTCTCCTCTTTCTTGTGTGTCTCTAGGTGTCCTCTTTTGTCTGTGCTTCGTCCCCTTGCCCTAGATGGCTTGTTTTTCCTTTAATTGCCCGTTCAAACCTTCAAAAGAGGTTGTTCCGGATTAGACGGCCTGCTCGGGCACAACCTCCACCCGCTCGTGCAGACTTGAGCCCACTCGTGCACCACATCCAGCCCGGTTGGGCTCCCTTGCCCGCGTGTGTCAACTACCAGCCCGAGTCAGGCTAAGTCTCGGCGAATTTGTGGTTCAGATTGCTGCCCGAGCGGGCACACATGCCCGACCATGTCGTTCATCAGCCCGAGTCGGGCTTGCTCTCGGCGATTTTTGGCTCTAATTTTGCAACCTCAGCCCGAGCGGGCTGGCTCCATGCCCGAGCGTGCAGCCTTAAAATGTTGTTTCCGCTCCTTTCGCTCGAGGCTTGAATGTTCGATTTGCTTCCGCGGCCGTGCACATGAGGTATCTTGTCATTCAAATACGTTTTCGGGGGTGGAATTGCCTTAATCATTCGTGTTTTCCATCATGTCTTCATTTCCTACACAAAAAAAGAAATGGTAGATAAATGCCTCACGAAATGTAGATAAAATCCTCGAATATGCTCAATAACTCGGTAAAGTCTAAGAAATCTAATAAAAACTAAACCTAAGAAACACGTAAATACTACGACGGATAACATGTTATCACGCTGCATCGTTTATCTCAAAAAGAGGAATAAAATGTGAAAAAATCATGTAATTCGGAGCTTCGTACGCAAAGTTATTGTATTTTAAAGCCCGTTGTACAATTCATTGTTTTAGTCGTCTAATCACGTGAAAACAAATAACAAAAAGCGGAAAAGGGGTGCAACACGAGAGAAAAACGCAAATAGGAAAAAGGAAGCAAAAGGAATATCCGAGAGACAAAAAATGACATTTGTATCCCAACAAACTCGAAAAGGGCATCTTCCGGCTCTAAAAATTCATCATATCGACCTAAATAAAGCATTTTGAGCTCGAAAACGGGGTTGGGCTGCCTTCAGCAACCCGCATCATCGTTTATCTCGAAAATAGGAATAAAATGTGAAAAAATCTCATGTAATTCGGAGCTTCGTACGCAAAGTTATTGTATTTCGAAGCCCGTCGTACAATTCATTGTTCTAGTCCTCTAATCACGTGAAATAAAAAACAAAAAGCGGAAAAGGGGTGCAACATGAGAGACAAACGCAAAAAGAAAATAGGAAGCAAAAGAAATATCCGAGAGACAAATGAAACGCAAGCGGCGTATTGACAAGAAATGACATTCGTATCCTAACAAACTCGAAAATTGCATCTTCCGGCTCTATAAAAATCCAACGTATCAACCTAAATAAAGCATTTTGAGCTCAAAAATGGGGTCGGGCTGCCTTCAGAAACCCGCAGCAACATTGATCTCGAAAAGAGGAATAAAATGTGAAAAAATCATGTAATTCGGAGCTTCGTACGCAAAGTTATGGTATTCCCAAGCCCGTCGTACAATTCATTGTTTTAGTCGTCTAATCACGTGAAAACAAAAACAAAAAGCGGAAAAGGGGTGCAACATATTGACAAGAAATGACATTCGTATCCCAACAAACTCGAAAAGGGCATCTTCCGACTCTAAAAATCCATCGTATCGACCTAAATAAAGCATTTTAAGCTCGAAAACGGGTCGGGCTGCCCTCAGCAACCCGCGGCATGGTTTATCTAAAAAACAGGAATAAAATGTAAAAAAAGTCATGTAATTCGGAGCTTCGTACGCAAAGTTATGGTATTTCAAAGCCCGTCGTACAATTCATTGTTTTAGTCGTCTAATCACGTGAAAACAAAAACACAAAGCGGAAAAGGGTGCAACACGAGAGACAAACGCAAATAGGAAATAGGAAGCAAAAGGAATATCCGAGAGGCAAACGCAACACAAGCGGCATATTGACAAGAAATGACATTCGTATCCCAACAAACTCGAAAAGGGCATCTTTCGGCTCTAAAAATCCATCGTATCAACCTAAATAAAGCATTTTGAGCTCGAAAACGGGGTCGGGCTGCCCTCACAACCTGCGGCATGGTTTATCTCGAAAAGAGGAATAGAATGTGAAAAAATCATGCAATTTGGAGTTTCGTACGCAAAGTTATGGTATTTTAAACCACGTCAGACAATTCATTATTTGAGTCGTCTAATCATGTAAAAAAAACAAAAATCGGAAAAGGGGTGCAACACGAGAGACAAACGCAAATTGGAAATAGGAAGCATAAGGAAATGCAAGAGAATAAATGCAACGCAAGCAGCGTATTGACAAGAAATGACATTCGTAACCTAACAAACTCGAAAAGGGCATCTTCCACCTCTAAAAAAACATCGTATCGACGTATATAATGCAAGTTGAGCTTGAAAACGGGGTCGGGCTGCCTTCAGCAACCCGCAGCATCGTTTATCTCGAAAAGAGGAATAAAATGTGAAAAAAATCATGTTTTCGAAGCTTCGTACGCAAAGTTATAGTATTTCAAAGCCCGTCGTACAATTCACTGTTTTAGTCGTCTAATCATGTGAAAACAAAAACAAAAATCGGAAAAGGGGTGCAACACGAGAGACAAACGCAAATTGGAAATAGGAAGCATAAGGAATATGCAAGAGATAAATGCAACGCAAGCAGCGTATTGACAAGAAATGACATTCGTAACCTAACAAACTCGAAAAGGGCATCTTCCACCTCTAAAAAAACATCGTATCGACGTATATAATGCAAGTTGAGCTTGAAAACGGGGTCGGGCTGCCTTCAGCAACCCGCAGCATCGTTTATCTCGAAAAGAGGAATAAAATGTGAAAAAAATCATGTTTTCGAAGCTTCGTACGCAAAGTTATAGTATTTCAAAGCCCGTCGTACAATTCACTGTTTTAGTCGTCTAATCATGTGAAAACAAAAACAAAAATCGGAAAAGGGGTGCAACACGAGAGACAAACGCAAATTGGAAATAGGAAGCATAAGGAATATCCGAGAGAAAAACGCAACACAAGCAGCGTATTGACAAGAAATGACATTCGTATCCTAACGAACTCGAAAAGGGCATCTTTTGGCTCTAAAAATTCATCATATCGACCTAAATATATCATTTTGAGCTTGAAAACGGGGTTAGGCTTCCCTCAGTAACCTGCGGCATGGTTTATCTCGAAAAGAGGAATAAAATGTGAAAACATCATGCAATTCGGAGCTTCATACGCAAAGTTATGGTATATCAAAGCCCGTCGTACAATTCATTGTTTTAGTCGTCTAATCACGTAAAAACAAAAAACAAAAAACGGAAAAGGGGTGCAACACGAGAGACAAACGCAAATAGGAAATAGGAAGCAAAAGGAATATCCAAGACACAAACGCAACGCAAGCGGCGTATTGACAATAAATGAAATTCGTAACCTAACAAACTCGAAAAGGGCATCTTCCGACTCTAAAAATCCTAAATAACGCATTTTGTGTTCGAAAGCGGGGTCGGGCTGCCTTCAGCAACCCGCAGCATGGTTTATCTTGAAAAGAGGAATAATATGTGACAAAAATCATGTAATTCGGAGCTTCGTACGGAAAGTTATGGTATTTCAAAGCCCGTCATACAATTCATTGTTTTAGTCGTCTAATCACGTGAAACAAAAACAAAAAGCGGAAAAGGAGTGCAACAAAAGTGACAAACACAAATAGGAAATCAGAAGCAAACGGAAAATTTAAGAGACAAACGCAACGCAAGCGGCATATCGACAAGAAATGACATTCGTAACCTAACAAACTCGAAAAGGGCATCTTCCGGCTCTAAATATCCTTCGTATCGATGTAAATAAAGCATTTTGAGCTCAAAAAAGGGGTCGGGCTGCCTTCAGCAACCTGCGGAATGGTTTATCTCGAAAACAAGAATAAAATGTGAAAAAAATAATGTAATTCGGAGCTTCGTACGCAAAGTTATGGTATTTCAAAGCCCGTCGTATAATTCATTGTTTTAGTCATCTAATCACGTGAAAACAAAAACAAAAAGCGGAAAAGGGGTGCAACACGAGAGACAAAGGAAAATAGGAAATAGGAAACAAACGGAATATCCAAGAGACAAACGCAACGCAAGCGGCGTATTGACAAGAAATGACATTCGTATCCTAACAAACTCGAAAAGGGCATCTTCCGGCTTTAAAAATCTAACGTATCGATCTAAATAAAGGATTTTGAGCTCGAAAACGGGGTCGGGCTGCCTTCAGCAACCCGCGGCATGGTTTATCTCGAAAAGTGGAATAAAATGTGAAAAAATCATGTAATTCAAAGCTTAGTACGCAAAGTTATGGTATTTAAAAGCCCGTCGAACAATTCATTGTCTTAGTCATCTAATCACGTGAAAACAAAAACAAAAAGCGGAAAAGGGGTGCAACACGAGCGACAAACGCAAATTGGAACTCGGAAACAAAAGGAATATCCCATAGAAAAACGCAATGCAAGCAACATATTGACAAGAAATGACATTCGTATCCTAACAAACTCGAAAAGGGCATCTTCCGGCTCTTAAAATCAAACGTATAGACCTAAATAAACCATTTTGAGCTTGAAAACGGGGTCGGGCTGCCTTCAGCAACCCGCAGCATTGTTTATTTCAAAAAGAGGAATAAAATGTGAAAAAATCATGTAATTCGGAGCTTCGCACGCAAAGTTATGGTATTTCAAAGCCCGTCGTACAATTCATTGTTTTAGTAGTCTAATCACGTGAAAACAAAAACAAAGAGCGGAAATGGGGTGCAACAAGAGACAAATGCTAATAGGAAATAGGATGCAAAAGGAATATCCAAGAGGCAAACACAACGCAAGCGTCGTATTGACAAGAAATGACATTCGTATCCCAACAAACTCGAACGGCTCTAAAAATTCATCGTATCGACGTAAATAAAGAATTTTGAGCTCGAAAACGGGGTTGGGCTGCCCCTCAGCAACCCGCTGCATGGTTTATCTCGAAAAGAGGAATAAAATGTGAAAAACACCATGTAATTCGGAGCCTCCTACGCAAAGTTATGGTATTTAAAAAACCGTGGTACAATTCATTTTTAGTCGTCTAATCACGTGAAAATAAAAACAAAAAGCGGAAAAGAGGTGCAACATGAGAGACAAACGTAAATAGCAAATACGAAGCAAAAGGAATATCCAAGAGACAAACGCAATGCAAGCGGCGTATTGACAAGAAATGACATTTGTATCCTAAAAAACTCGAAAACGGCATCTCTCGGCTCTAAAAATCAAACGTATCGTCCTAAATAAAGCATTTTGAGCTAGAAAATGGGGTTGGGCTGCCTTCAGATACCCGTAGCATGGTTTATCTCGAAAAGAGGAATAAAATGTGAAAAAATCATGCAATTCAGAGCTTCGTACACAAAGTTATGGTATTTTATAGCCCGTCGTACAATTCATTGTTTTAGTCATCTAATCACGTGAAAACAAAAACAAAAAGCGGAAAAGTGCTGCAACACGAGAGACAAACGCAAATAGGAAATAAGAAGCAAACGAAATATCCAAGAGACAAACGCAACGCAAGCGGCGTATTGAGAGGAAAGGACATTCGTATTCTAACAAAGTCGAAAAGAGCATCTTCCGGCTCTAAAAATCCATTGTATCGACGTAAATAGAGCATTTTGAGCTTAAAAACGGGGTCGGGCTGCCTTCAGCAACCAGGCGCATGGTTTATCTCAAAAAGAGGAATAAAATGTAAAAAAATCATGTAATTCGGAGCTTCGTACGCAAAGTTATGGTACTTCAAAGCCGTCGTACAATTCATTGTTTTAGTCGTCTAATCACGTGAAAACAAAAACAAAAAGCGGAAAAGGGGTGCAACACGAGAGACAAACACAAATAGGAAATAGGAAGCAAAAGGAATATCCGAGAGACAAACGTAATGCAAGCGGCGTATTGACAAGAAATGACATTCATATCCTAACAAATTCGAAAACGGCATCTCCCGGCTCTAAAAATCAAACATATCGACCTAGATAAAGCATTTTGAGCTAGAAAATGGGGTTGGGTAGCCTTCAGGAACCCGCAACATGTTTTATCTCGAAAAGAGGAATAAAATGTGTAAAAATCATGTAATTCGGAGCTTCGTACGCAAAGTTATGGTATTTCAAAGCCCGTCGTAAAATTCATTGTTTTAGTCATCTAACCACGTGAAAACAAAAACAAAAAGCGGAAAAGGGGTGCAACACGAGAGACAAAAGCAAATAGGAAATAAGAAGCAAATAGAATATCCAAGACACAAACACATTGCAAGCGGCGTATTGATTAGAAAGGACATTTGTATCCTAACAAACTCGTAAAGAGCATCTTCTGGCTCTAAAAATCCATTGTATCGACCTAAATAGAGCATTTTGAGCTCAAAAACGGGGTCGGGGGGTTCCTTCAGCATCCCGCGGCATGGTTTATCTCGAAAAGAGGAATAAAATGAAAAAATTCGCGGCATGGTTTATCTCGAAAAGAGGAATAAAATGTGAAAAAATTCATGTAATTTGGAGCTTCGTATGCAAAGTTATGGTATTTCAAAGCCCGTCGTACAATTCACTGTCACGTGAAAACAAAAAAAAAAAAGTGGAAAAGGGGTGCAACACGAGAGATAAACAAAAATAGGAAATAGGAAGCAAACAAAGTATCCGAGAGACAAACGCAACGCAAGGGGCGTATTGACAAGAAATGACATTCGTATCCTAAAAAATTCGAAAAGGGAATCTTTCGGCTCTAAAAATCAAACGTATCGACCTAAATAAAGCATTTTGAGCTTGAAAATGGGGTCGGGCTATCTTCAGCTGCCCTCAGCATCGTTTATCTCGAAAAGAGCAATAAAGTGTGAAAAAATCATGTAATTTCGAGCTTCGTACACAAACTTATGGTATTTCAAAACCCGTCGTACAATTCATTTTTTTAGTCATCTAATCACATGAAAACAAAAACAAAAAGTGGAAAAGGGGTGTAACACGAGAGACAAACGCACATAGGAAATAGGAAGCAAAAGGAATATTCGAGAGATAAACGCAACGCAAGCGGCGTATTGACAAGAAATGACATTCGTATCCCAACAAACTCGAAAAGAGCATCTCCCGGCTCTAAAAATCCAACGTATCGACCTTAATAAAGCATTTTGAGCTCGAAATCAGGGCCGGGCTGCCTTGAGCAACCCACAACATCGTTTATCTCGAAAAGAGGAATAAACTATGAAAAAAATCATGTAATTAGGAGCTTTGTACGCAAAGTTATGTTATTTCAAAGCCCGCCGTACAATTCATTATTTTAGTCATTTAATCACGAGAAAACAAAAACAAAAAGCGGAAAAGGGGTGCAACACGAGAGACAAACGCAAATAGGAAAAAGGAAGCAAAAGGAATATCCGAGAGGCAAACGCAACGCAAGCGGCGTATTGACAATAAATGACATTTGTATCCTAACAAACTCGAAAAGGGCATCTCCCGGCTCTAAAAATCCAACGTTATCGAATTAAATAAAGCATTTTGAGCTCGAAAACGGGGTCGGGCTGCCTTGAAAAATCCGTAGCATCGTTTATCTCCAAAAGAGGAATAAACTTTGAAAAAAATCATGACCTTAATAAAGCATTTTGAGCTTGAAAACAGGGCCTGGCTGCCTTCAGCAATCGACAGTATTGTTTATCTCGAAAAGAGGAATAAAATGTGAAAAAATCATGTAATTCGGAGCTTCGTACGCAAAGTTACGGTATTTCAAAACCCATTGTACAATTCATTGTTTTAGTCATCTAATCACGTGAAAATAAAAACAAAAAGCGGAAAAGGGGTGCCACAGAGAGACAAACGCAAATAGGAAATAGGAAGCAAAAGGAATATCCAAGAGACAAACGCAACGCCAGTGGCATATTAACAAGAAATGACATGCGTATCCCAACAAACTCGAAAAGCGCATCTTCCGGCTATAAAAATCCAACGTATCGACCTAAATAAAGCATTTTGAGCTCTAAAACGAGGTCGGGCTGCCTTCAGCAACCTGCAGCATTGTTTGTCTCGAAAAGAGGAATAAAATGTAAAAAAATCATGCAATTCGAAGCTTCATACGCAAAGTTATGGTATTTCAAAGTCAATCGTACAATTCATTGTTTTAGTCATCTAATCACGTGAAAACAAAAACTAAAGCGGAAAAAGGGTGCAACACGAGAGACAAACGCAAATAGGAAATAGGAAGCAAAAAAGAATATCCGAGAGAGAAACGCAATGCAAGCGGCGTATTGACAAGAAATGACATCCTTATCCCAACAAACTCGAAAGGGGCATCTCCCGGCTCTAAAAATCCATCGTATTGACCTAAACAAAGCATTTTGAGCTTCCAAATGGGGTCGGGCTGCCTTAAGCAACCCGCAACATCGTTTATCTTGAAAAGAGGAATAAAATGTGGAACAAATCATGTAATTCAGAGCTTCTTACGCAAAGTTATCGTATTTCAAAGCCTGTTGTACAATTCATTGTTTTAGTCGTCTAATTACGTGAAAACAATAAAAAAAACGGAATAGGGGTGCAACATGACAGTCAAACGCAAATAGAAAATAGGAAGCAAAAGGAATATCCGAGAGACAAACGCAACGAAAGCGGCGTATTGACAAGAAATGACATGTGTACCCCAACAAACTCGAAAAGGGCATCTTCCGGCTCTAAAAATCAATTGTATCGACCTAAATAAAGCATTTTGAGCTTGAAAACAGGGTCGGGCTGCCTTCAGCAACCTGCAGTATGGTTTGTCTCGAAAAGAGGAATAAAATGTGAAAAAATCATGCAATTCGGAGCTTCGTAAGAAAAGTTATGGTATTTCAAAGCTCGTCGTACAATTCATTGTTTCAGTCGTCTTATCACGTCAAAACGAAAAACAAAAAGCGGAAAAGGGGTGCAACACGAGAGACAAACGCAAATAGGAAATAGGAAGCAAAAGGAACAAGAATAAAAGCATTAAGGATCACCAAGCATTAAGAACAAGAATTCATTACAAATCGGCAAAAATCTCTAACCAATGGCTGTGGATCTACTCGGACATGAACTTAGAAAATGAAACACAAAAGATAACTATATTCAACATTGATAAAGAATGAGATCACTCCCTATTCAAATACCGACGTATTCAATAGCTCCTCCATGCTCCGGATCCCTCGTTCTATCCTTCTCCCTCTTTCTCTATGTCTCTAAGTGTGTCCTCTGATGTCCCCCTCGTATCTTAGCCCTAGAAGGCTTCTTATTTCGTTAATTTCCCATTCAAAATTCATGGAGTTTGTTGAGAAAAAAGTGGACCCGAGCGGACACAAGTTCAGCCCGGTCGTGCACAGCCTCAGCCCGAGCATGCACCATAGTCAGCCCGAGCGGGCACCCTTGCCCGAGTGTGCACCATAGTTCGCCCGAGCGGGCACCCTTGCCCGTGCGTGTACACTTCCAGCCCGAGTTGGGCATACTCGCAGCGATTTTCAGTGCCAAATTGGAGCCCGAGCTGGCACCCTTTTGCAGCCCGAGTGGGCATGGTCACCCGTCCATGTTCAAGGCATGCATGCCCGATTCGTGTTGATGTTCGGGGATTTGTGCGTAGCTTTAGCCCGAGCGGGCATGGTCCAAGCCTGAGCGTGCAGCACCTATTTTGCTGTTTCCGCTCCTTTCGCTCGGTGTTTGAGTGTTCGATTTTGGATCCGTGGCCTTGCACATGTCGTACCTTGTCATTCGATCACGTTTTCGGGGTGGAATTGCCGTAATCACGCATGTTTTCCTTCATGTCTTCATTTCCTATACAAAACACGAAATGGTAGATGAAGTCCTCGAATATGCTCAATAACTCGGTAAAATACAAGAAATCTAAACAAAACTAAACCTAAGAATCATGTAAATACTACGACGGATTACGTGTTATCAAACTCCCCCAGACTTAACCTTTGCTCGTCCTGGAGCAAATCTAGAGTCGAGTACAAGAAGAGCTAAACAACAATGGATAATAGCATGAAAACTTCGAAGGGATAACCATCATGCAAAACAACGCGTCACATGAACGCAAGCCTAAGCGTACCTAGTTCAGACTTCTATCAACAGAAAGTCACGAGCCATGCAATCCTACCAATAACCTAAGTCTAATTCATACCCCTAGACAACGTCCAAGCTATCTCCATAGCAATTTTCCTAAGCTTGAGATATCATTAAACTCGTATTCTCGTTCTTATTCTCTTTTCTTTCTTTTTATTTCATTTTTTATAGATCCACGCTTGGTTCCTAGGACGTCGAAGTCGAAGAGGGATGGCTTTCTACGTAAACCCAGGCTGCCCATAGCACACTCATAAGGTCTTGTAACCCTAGTGGAGTGAAGAGCGGCGTCATTGAAGAACTTTTTTTTCTTTTTCTTATTATTTTTACCAAAGAATACGCATCGTTCTAATCCTTAGGACGTAGAATAGCGTCTCAACCCACCACTTAGACCCGAACCATCGATCTCGATGTACTCATGTCAATATAAACCTGAAATAGTTAAAAAAACTTTTCTAATATGACATCGGAGTATAAGCGTGTGGATCTAACGATCAATGAACCATAAAATATATAAAACAAAGCAAAGATAAATCGGTATACACGGAGATAAAGATACTTGGTACTGAAACCTAGGAGGTGAATGAAACTATAGATCATGGTTTCAAACACAACTACTCAACTAATCGGTATCCAAAAGACTTCTAAGCAAACCTAGACTATTGTTCATGATTAGAAAAAGTCGCACAATAATGACTAAAGCTCGAAAATTCATGCCAGGTATCCATCCGTTTATTCCTAAAGATAACAAAAAAATCAACATCTAATCCTAATCACATGCATGATACTCGACGAGTACTCCCCCCAGACTTGAATGAAACACCGTCCCGGTGTTCAAGACTTAAGAGGATCTCTCATACCAAACTACATGAAAATAAGGGTTGCCATCAGCAATCCGTAGCATGGTTTATCTCGAAAAAAGGAATAGCATATGAAAAAAATCATGTAATCCGGAGCTTCGTACGCAAAATTATTTTTATTTCAAACCCCATCGTACAATTGATTGTTTTAGTCGTCTAATCACGTGAAAACAAAAGCAAAAAGCGGAAAAGTGGTGAAACATGAGAGACAAACGCAAATAGGAAATATGAAGCAAAAGGAATATCCGAGAGCCAAACGCAAAGCAAGCGGCGTATTGACAAGAAATGACATTGGTATCCTAACAAACTCGAAAAGGGCATCTCCCGGCTCTAAAAATCCAACTTTTCGACCTAAATAAAGCATTTTGAGCTCGAAAATGGGGTCCGGCTGCCATCAGCAATCCGCAGCATGGTTTATCTCGAAAAGAGGTATAAAATATGAAAAAAATAATGTAATTCGGAGCTTCGATACGCAAAGTTATTTTTATTTCAAACCCCGTCGTACAATTCATTGTTTTAGTCGTCTAATCACGTGAAAACAAAAACAAAAAGCGGAAAATGGGTGCAACACGAGAGACAAATGCAAATAGGAAATAGGAACAAAAAGAAATATCCGAGAGACAAACGCAACGCAAGCGGCGTATTGACAAGAAATGACATTTGTATCTTAACAAACTCGAAAAGGTCATCTCCCGGCTCTAAAAATCCATCGTATCTACCTAAATAAAGCATTTTGAGCTCCAAAACGGGGTCGGGCTGCCATCAACAACCCGCGGCATGGTTTATCTCGAAAAGAGGAATAAAATGTGAAAAAATCATGTACTACGGAGCTTCGTACGCAAAGTTATGGTATTTCAAAGCCCGTCATACAACTCATTGTTTTAGTCGTCTAATCACGTGAAAACAAAAACAAAAAGCGGAAAAGGGGTGCAACACGAGAGACAAACACAAATAGGAAATAGGAAGCAAACGGAATATCCGAGAGACAAATGCAACGCAAGCGGCGTATTGACAAGAAATGACATTGGTATCCTAACAAACTCGAAAAGGGCATCTTTCGGATCTAAAAATCCATCGCATCGACCTAAATAAAGCATTTTGAGCTCGAAAATTGGGTCAGGCTGCCTTCAGCAACCCGCCGCATGGTTTATCTCGAAAAGAGGAATAAAACATGAAAAAATCATGTAATTCAGAGCTTCGTACGCAAAGTTACGGTATTTCAAAGCCCGTCGTACAATTAATTGTTTTAGTCGTCTAATCACGTGAAAACAAAAACAAAAAGCGGAAAAGGGGTGCAACACGAGAGACAAACGCAAATAGGAAATAGGAAGCAAAGTGAATATCCAAGAGACAAACGCAACGCAAGCGGCATATAGACAAGAAATCACATTCGTAACCTAACAAACTCGAAAATGGCATCTTCCGACTCTAAATATCCATCGTACCGACCTAAATAAAGCATTCTGAGTTTGAAAACGGGGTCAGGCTGTCATCAGCAACCCGCAGCATGGTTTATCTCGAAAAGAGGAATAAAATGTGAAAAACATCATGTAATTCGGAGCTTTGTACACAAAGTTATGGTATTTCAAAGCCCGTCGTACAATTCATTGTTTTAGTCGTCTAATCACGTGAAACCAAAACCAAAAAGCGGAAAAGGGGTGCAACACGAGAGATAAACGCAAATAAGAAATAGGAAGCAAAAGGAATATCCGAGAGACAAATGCAACGCACGCGGTGTATTGACAAGAAATGACATTTGTATCCTAACAAACTCGAAAAGGGCATCTTCCGGCTCTAAAAATCAATCGTATCGACCTAAATAAAGCATTTTGAGCTCCAAAACGGGGTTGGCCTGCCTTCAGCAACCCGCGGCATGGTTTATCTTGAGAAGAGGAATAAAATGTGAAAAATAAATCATGTAATTCGGAGCTTCGTACGCAAAGTTATGGTATTTCAAAGCCCATCGTACAATTCATTGTTTTAGTCGTCTAACCACGTGAAAAAAAAAACAAAAAGCGGAACAGGAGTGCAACACGAGAGACAAACGGAAATAGGAAATAGGAAGCAAAAGGAATATCCGAGAGACAAATGCAACGCAAGCGGCGCATTGACAAGAAATGACATTCGTATCCTAACAAACTCAAAAGGGCATCTCCCGGCTCTAAAAATCCATCGTATCGACGTAAATAAAGCATTTTGAGCTCGAAAATGGGGTCGGGCTACCTTCAGCAACCCGCAGCATGGTTTATCTTGAAAAGAGGAATAAAATGTGAAAAAAATCATGTAATTCGGAGCTTCGTACGCAAAGATACGGTATTTCAAAGCCCGTCGTACAATTCATTTTTTTAGTCGTCTAATCACGTGAAAACAAAAAACAAAAAGCTGAAAATGGGTGCAACACGAGTGACAAACGCAAATAGGAAATAGGAAGCAAAAGGAATATCCGAGAGACAAGCGCAACACAAGCGGCGTATTGACAAGAAATGACATGCGTATCCTAACAAACTCGAAAAAGGCATCTTCCGGCTTTAAAAATCCATCGTATCGACCTAAATAAAGCATTTTAAACTCGAAAACGGGGTCGAGCTGCCCTCAGCAATGCGCGGCATGGTTTATCTCGAAAAGAGGAAAAAAATTTGAAAACAATCATGTAATTCGGAGCTTCGTACGCAAAGTTATGGTACTTTAAAGCCCATCGTACAATTCATTGTTTTAGTCATCTAATCACGTGAAAACAAAAACAAAAAGCGGAAAAGGGGTGCAACACGAGAGACAAATGCAAATAGGAAAAAGGAAGCAAACGGAATATCCAAGAGACAAATGCAACGCAAGCGGCGTATTGACAAGAATTGACATTCCAAATGCAACGCAAGCGGCGTATTGACAAGAATTGACATTCGTATCCTAACAAACTCGAAAAAGGCATCTTCTGGCTCTAAAAATCCAACGTATCAACCTAAATAAAGCATTTTGAGCTCGAAAACGGGGCGGGCTGCCTTCAGCAACCCGCGGCATGGTTTATCTCGAAAAAAGGAATAAAATGTAAAAAAAGCATGTAATTCGGAGCTTCGTACGCAAAGTTATGGTATTTCAATGCTTGTCGTACAATTCATTGTTTTAGTCGTTTGATAATATAAAATCCGTCGTAGTATTTACATGATTCTTAGGTTTAATTTTGATTAGATTTCTTGGATTTTACCGAGTTATTGAGCATATTCAAGGACTTCATCTACTATTTCGTGTTTTGTGTAGGAAATGAATACATGAAGGAAAACACGAGTGATTACGACAATTCAACCCCGAAAACATGGTCGAATGATAAGGTACGACATGTGCAAGGCCACGAATCCAAATCGAACACTCAAACACCGAGCGAAAGGAGCGGAAACAGCAAAATAGGTGCTGCACGCTCGGGCATGGACCATGCCCGCTCGGGCTAAAGCTATGCACAAATCTCCAAACATCAACACGACTTGGGCATGCCTTGAACATGGCGGGGTTACCATGCCCACTCGGGCTACAAAAGGGTGCCCACTCGGGCTCCAATTTGGCACTGAAAATCGCCGAGAGTATGCCCGACTCGAGCTGGAAGTGTAAATGCACGGGCAAGGGTGCCCACTCGGGCTGACTATGGTGCACGCTCGGGTTGAGTCTGTTCACGACCGGGCTGCACTTGTGCCCGCTCGGGTCCACCTTTTTCTCAACAAACTCCTTGAATTTTGAACGGGCAATTAATGAAATAAGAAGCCTTCTAGGGCTAGGATACAAGGGGGGACATCAGCACACAGGGAGAGAGATAGAGAAAGAGGGAGAAGGACAAAACGAGGAATCCGGAGCATGGAGGAGCTATTGAAGATGTCGGTATATGAATAGATAGGGATCTCATTCTTTATCAATGTTGAATATAGCTATCTTTTGTGTTTCGTTTTCTGAGTTCATGTCCGAGTAGATCCACAGCCATGGGTTAGAGAGTTTTGCCAATTTGTAATGAAGTCTTGTTCTTAATGCTTGGTGGTTCTTAATGCTTTTGTTCTCGAACGCCACTTGAATGAATGATTTCGGTATTTGATCATTTTTCAGATTGATTGGTTGCTTTTAATGCTTTCGCTCTTGTATGCCACTCAAATGAATGATCATAGAAGTCTAATGAATCTACGCCAGGGGATTAGACTTTGGAACTTGGCCATGATTTAGGATTTAATCGGTTTAGAATCTACGCCAGGTCGATCAATTGAATCTAGGGATTAGGATAGCGGTCTTAATGCGTCCAGTAGGTGAGATACGCAATCGGGAGAATGGTATATGCATGCTAGATAGTGGACAAGTTGATGTGCGCAGACTCAAGTAATAAATTACCTAGACTAACGCTTCCGCAAGGATACGGATCGTGTAGCAACTAGGGTCGAACACAAGGAATTGATGCGACTTATAAACTATTAAACTAATGAATAAGACGTGATGAATCTAGTGTAGATGGAATGCAAAGCAAATGCAAAACTAAACCTAAGATGGGAATGACTCAGCGACAAATCACCATAGGTATCAAGAGTTGTAGAACGATGTTTCGAAGTTCTAACGAGATAATTGGTCTTAGATACTATCATGAGTTCAGGGAATTCAAGCTCTCCTATAGGAACTGACTGGCGTAGACTTGTCCACTATCTAGCATGCATATACCAATGTATCCATTGCGTATCTTACATGGATAGACGCATTACGACCGCTATCCTAATCCCTAGATTTAACCGATTGACCTGGCGTAGATTCTAAACCGGCTAAACCCTAAATCATGGCTAAGTTCCGAAGTCTAATGCCCTGGCGTTGGTTTATTAGACTCCTAACATCATTCATTCAAGTGGCGTACAGGTAATGAAAGCATTAAGAACAACCATAAGATCTGAAAACATGATAAAATATCGAATTCATTCATATCGAGTGGCGTACAAGTATGAAAGCATTAAGATCCACCATTCATTAAGCACAAGACTTCTTTACATGTTGGCAATACTCTCTAACCTATGGCAATAGATCTACTTGAACATGAACTCAGGAAACGAAACACAAAAGAAATCTAAATTCGACATAGAAAGAGAAAGAGAATGCTCCCTATTCATCGACCAATGTCTTCAATAGATCCTCCATGCTTCGGATCCGTAGATCCGTCCTTCTCGATCCTTCCAAGTGTGTCTCTAATGGCACTGAATTGTCCTTGAGTCCCCCCCTTCTCAATTTGGTTCGAATCCCCTTTTCATAGATCTGATTTGGTTGTTATAAAATTTGGGAATTAGTTGAGAAAATCAAGAGCCCGAGCGGGCACAGCTTCTACCCGCTCGTGCAAGCCTTGTACCCGACCGTGTACATCAATTTTCACCCGAGCGGGCACCTATGCCCGAACGTGTCCTTCTTCAGCCCGAGTCATGCAAAGCTACGGCGCATCTTGATGACAATTAACCCGAGCGGGCACTCCATTT
>CM071862.1:16786642-16797425 GCA_036759665.1 Gynandropsis gynandra | reverse complement strand
ATCAATTCCTTGTGTTCGACCCTAGTTGCTACACGATCCGTATCCTTGCGGAAGCGTTAGTCTAGGTAATTTTCCATTACCTCGTGCAAGTGCGGGTGCAGCCTCCTCTGAATTTCGGTTGAAGGCTCGTGGCTGTCCCCCCTATAATTCCCGTACATACATATTGAAGAGCTGAGCCTCTTACGCTTCTTCACGCGTGTGGGCTGTTTTCTCATCTCATCTGCACTCATGTTAGCATTTAAAACAGCAAGATATGTTTTATCGGAATCAACGTACTCATACCGAGAATAAGGCGGCGGGTCGGGCTCAAGCTCGAATGCTTTCTCCGCTATGAAATCAGCATGCATATCACGTGGTATCTCCTCCCATGGGACGTCTCCTAGTGCTGTAATTGCACTCATGAATTTCGTATACACCTCAGCTTCTTCGTCCGCAAATCCTGCATTATCGCCAATTTGTGTCAAATACCGTAAAAGAGGATCGGATGGACTTACTTGATCGTGTGTGTCTTTCTCTAACTCGTCCAGCGAATCTACTGTAAAGCAAGACTCCTTGAGTGGTGATTCGTCCATGGGTCTGGGCAGGACGAATTCGATCGTTTCGTCTTTGACACGTAAGGATAGCTTTCCTTGTTGTACGTCTATCATCGCACCTGTAGTAGCTAAGAACGGCCTACCAAGAATAATAGGTGTCCTAGTGTCTTCCGTTATCTCAAGTACAACAAAATCAGTGGGAATGCTAAGCTTACCTACCATGGTGGGAACGTTTTCAATGATTCCCACCGGATGTCTTACCGTACGATCCGCGAGGCGTAGAGACATCTTCGTCGGTTTAAGGTTCTCGAACTCCATCCGCTTGAAAACTGAGTGTGGCATGATACTTACGCTTGCTCCTAAATCACACAAAGCATTTTCAATATCGAGATTACCTATTTTGCATGGGATGGAGAAGCTTCCGGGGTCCTTTAGCTTAGGTGGCAGCTTGTTCTGAAGAATTGCACTGCATTCCTCGGTGAGTGCTACTGTCTCGTTCTCTTCGGTGTGCTTCTCTTTGGTCATTACCTCACGATTAGGCATCTTTTGGACTGGTTCCTCGTATGGCATGTTGATGTCTAGCTTCTTGAGACCTTCTGTAGATCTGCCCACTCTCTCTTGGTTCTTACTGCTTATCAATCGTTGAGGAAACGGTATCGGAGGTACGTACGCCGGAGGAGCAACGTATGGCTTATCTAAATCTGGTTCGACTCCTTCCATAATCGCAATCTTACCTCTTCCTCTATCCATGGGCGTACCAGCAGCATCCCCTCGCTCTTTTGAGGGTGAATCCTCAACCTCATCATCGCTGCACACTGAAATAGCATTCACATATTCTTTCGGGTTAAGATCGGGCTTACCGGGAAGTTGTCCGGGATTCCGAGAGGATGAGGCGGCCTGTTGTGCTATGGAGTTTTCCAACATCTTCATATGAGTGCTCAGGGACTCTATCTGAGATCTAAGCTCCTGTTGTTGCTGCTCTTGCTTCTTCATAAATTCGAGCAATACCCCCTCTAGGTTTGATGAAAAGGCTTGAGGAGTTGAGGGGCTTGCTGAGCTTGCTGTGCTTGCTGGAGTTGTTGGTTGTTTTGCTGGAAATTATTCTGTCTTTGTGGAAACCCCGAATACTTCACCGGTTGAGTCGTTCGATATGACAAGTTCGGGTGATTCCTCCAATTCGGGTTGTAGGTGTTCCCGAATTGTGTGTTGCCTTGCTGCTGGGCATAATTCATCTGTTCGTCATCCTCATGTACTGTGCATTGATACGCTACATGATCCGTATCTCCGCAATTCGCACAGTACATGGCATTCGCTGCATTACCCATAGCTCTATTCTGGTTAGGCTTATATAAACGACGAGTGCTATTAGGCGTACCTCTTGGAGTGGACCACATGGTGTGGTTCATGGCGAGGTTATCAATCAGCTCGAATCCCTCCTCGACTCTCAGATCCATGAATGATCCTCTGGCAGCGTTATCCAATGTCGTTCGGTGCTCATCTGAAATTCCGTTATAAAAAGTTTTGATAACGTACCACTGCTCAAGTCCATGGTGTGGACATGACTGTAGAAGATCCTTGAATCAACCCCACGCCTCAAACAAAGTCTCTCCGTCTCTGCATCTGAATGTCGTGATTTCCCCCTTATCAGAATCGTCTTGCTCGGAGGAAAGAAACGTGAAAGGAACAGTGTGCAGAGCTGATCCCAAGTGGTGATAGATCCCGCGGGGAGTGATTGCAGCCAAGTTTTCGCTTTTCCCCCAATTGAAAAAGGGAAAAGACGCAGCAAGATTGCATCCTCAGAGACTCCATGAATTTTGAACGTACCTGAAAGTTCGAGGAAATCTCTGAGGTGCTGATGTGGTCCTCATGGTTTCCACCCATGAATTGCTTCTGGTAAAGCATATTTATCATTGCTGGCTAAATCTCGAATTGCTCTCTTGCAACAGCAGGCATCCTTATGGCTGTTTTCACATTGTTCATGTTCGGCACCACGTAATCCCTTAGACGACGTGGTGGAGGAGCCTGTAATTGCATCTGTCCATTGCCGTTCTGATTATCCATCTCTTGTCGACCTGAAAATTCTCAAAAATAAAGCAAGAAGGACTCTAGGTTCGAATCTAAGACGCGTTGACAATAGTCCCCGGCAACGGCGCCAAAAACTTGATGCGTATCAGAGTTAAATATAACCTAATCTACCCGCAAGTGCACGGCACGTGTGTAGTATTTTAGGTGTCGATCCCATAGAGACTACGCAAGACTACCTAAACCCGAACTACGAATCAAACTTGCTACCGAAAGAGTGGTGATGAAGAATGAAATACTAAAAGTGACTAAACTACTTGGGTTCTAACGATGAGATAAACGTCCTAGGAAACCGGTTTCACCACAAGACTACCGAACCCAACGCTCAACCTATCTATCATGCAATCCCTGTTAAAGCTATCTAAGGCAGATGATCCTAACATGATATCTACCCTCTCTCAAGGCATAGACACGTGATCTAGACAAGCTGCCCCCTACTTTCGTGGCTGACAACATGAACTAAACCCATAAACTCTGTGATTCGCCCGTTCACCCTCAACCGTTGCTACCCTACTTTCGTGGCCTAACCTCGGTTGTTCTAAACCTGACCTTCCAAGACTAGAATTCTCCTTTCGGTCCTTCTCCTAACCCCTAACACATGCATCTACGTGATCAGCGCAAACACAAGTAGATTTAAGCACTCAGACAGAGAATAGATAAACTAAAACGGGAAGATGCATTCAAAATAGATCAAAAGCGGTCTCGGGATAGCCAAGGGATAATCCCTTCTCCTAGAACAAACAAACTACTCGCTCATGCGTCTGTAAAGAAACAAAAACATAGTAGAAAGTCTAAGGAACATAAAAACCAAACAAAACCGAAGTGGTGCTGCTTGATCTCCAATGCTCCTCGCTTATCTCCTCGCAAGAATCTGCTCTAACTTCGCTGAATTGTTCTCCTCTGTATGCTTGCTGTAATGACGTCTTTTTGCCTCCTTTTAAGCCTCCTAAGTCGGTCCAATTGTTGCCCTAATTGCCCCACGAGTTCCCTTATGTTTTAAGTTAAGTTTACTTAAGTTTTGAGCAGTTTCGGGCCGCTACCCGCTCGGGTAGTGAGTGTACCCGCTCGGGTGCGGCTAGGGGAACCCGCGTGTCCTGTGGTGCTGGAATGGTGCCCGATCGGGCATGGCATGTGTGGCCGCTCGGGCACAAGGCAAAATGGGGCTAAATGCTTGCCCTAGTCGTGCTAAATGGTCCACACAATTGGCCGTCGGTTTTGCCCGATCGTGCAAGGGTTGTGCCCGACCGGGTGAGGCTTTTCCATGCTCAATCTCGTCTCGTTTGTCCCGTGATGATCCCCAAAGTTGCTCCTTAGCTCCGTGCATGTTCCTTTAGCTCCAAAATAGTCCAAATACGCGTAAAAACCTGTAAGAACATGAAAAGCACGAAAGCAAGTAAAACGGATACGGAATCATACGTAAAACATCACATATGTGTCAAAAACGTCTCCTAAATTGTGCAAGAAATACGTATGAAAACGAGATGATCAGCGTGATAGATAGTGGACAAGTCTACGCCGATCAGTTCCTATATCACAACTTGAATTCCCTGAACTCGTGATATTATCTAAGACCAATGATCTTGTTAGAACTTCATTGCATCATCGTTCATCTCTCGAAACCTGTTCATTAGTTTAGTTTAGTTGCATTCGCATTCCCATTCACTCATTGATTTCACACGTCTTATTCATTAGTTACTAGCTTAAGAGTTGCATCAATTCCTTGTGTTCGACCCTGGTACTATACGATCCGTATTCTTGCGGAAGCGTTAGTTTAGGTAAATTATTACTTGATATTAACCACATCAAGTTTTTGCATGGTTTATCTCGAAAAGAGGAATAAAATGTGAAAAAATCAAGTAATTCGGAGCTTCGTACGCAAAGTTATGGTATTTCAAAGCCCGTCGTACAATTCATTTTTTTAGTCGTCTAATCACGTGAAAACAAAAACAAAAAGCGGAAAATGGGTGCAACACGAGAGACAAACGCAAATAGGAAATAAAAAGCAAAAGGAATATCCGAGAGACAAATACAACGCAAGCGGCGTATTGACAAGAAATGACATTCGTATGCTAAAAAACTGAAAAAGGGCATCTCCCGGCTCTAAAAATCAAACGTATCGACCTAAATAAAGCATTTTGAGCTTGAAAAAGGGGCCGGGCTCCCTTTAGTAACCCGCGGCATTGTTTATCTCAAAAAGAGGAAGAAAATGTGAAAAAATCATGCAATTCGGAGCTTCGTACGCAAAGTTATGGTATTTCAAAGCCCGTCATACAATTCAATGTTTAAGTCGTCTAATCACGTGAAAACAAAAAAAAAGTGGAAAAGGGGTGCAACACGAGAGACAAACACAAATAGGAAATCGGAAGCAAACGGAAAATCCAAGAGACAAACGCAACACAAGCGGCGTATTGACAAGAAATGACATTCGTATCCTAACAAACTCGAAAAGGGCATCTCCCGACTCTAAATCCATCGTATCGACCTAAACAAAGCATTTTGAGCTCGAAAACCGGGTTAGGCTGCCTTCAGCAACCCGCAGATAGGTTTATCTCGAAAAGAGGAATAAAATGTGAAACAAAATCATGTAATTCGGAGCTTCGTACGCAATGTTATGGTATTTCAAAGCCCGTCGTACAATTCATTGTTTTAGTCATTTAATCAGGTGAAAACAAAAACAAAAAGCGGAAAAGGGGTGCAACACGAGAGACAAACGAAAATAGGAAATAGGAAGCAAAAGGAATATCCAAGAGACAAACGCAACGCAAGTGGCGTATTGATAAGAAATGACATTCGTATCCTAACAAACTCCAAAAGGGCATCTCCCGGCTCTAAAAATCAACGTATCGATCTAAATAAAGTATTTTGAACTCGAAAACGGGGTCGGGCTACCTTCAGCAACCCGCAGCATCGTTTATCTTGAATAGAGGAACAAAATGTGAAAAAATCATGTGATTCGGAGCTTGGTACGCAAAGTTATGGTATTTCAAAGCCCGTCGTACAATTCATTGTTTTAGTCGTCTAATCACGTGAAAGAAAAAAAAGCGGAAAAGGGGTGCAACACGAGACATTCGTATCCTAACAAACTTGAAAAGGGCATCTTCCAACTCTAAAAATCCGTCGTATCGACCTAAATAAAGCATTTTGAGCTTGAAAACGGGGTCGGGCTGCCTTCAGCAGCCCACAGCATGATTTATCTTGAAAAGAGGAATAAAATGTGAAAAAATCATATAATTAGGAGCTTCGTACGCATGGTTATGGTATTTCAAAGCCCGTCGTACAATTCATTGTTTTAAACGTCTAATCACGTGAAAACAAAAACAAAAAGCAGAAAAAGGGTGCAACACGAGATACAAACGCAAATAGGAAATAGGAAGCAAACGGAATATCCAAGAGACAAACGCAACGCAAGCGGCGTATTGACAAGAAATAACATTCGTAACCTAACAAACTCAAAAAGGGCATCTTCCGGCTCTAAAAATCCATCGTATCGACCTAAATAAAGCATTTTGAGCTCAAAAACAGGGTCGGCCTGTTTTCAGCAACCCGCTGCATGATTTATCTCGAAAAGAGGAATAAAATGTGATGTGGTTATTCTCAAGTAATAATTTACCTAGACTAACGCATCTGCAAGAATACGGATCGTATAGTACCAGGGTCGAACACGAGGAATCAATGCAACTCTCAAGATAGTAAACTAATGAATAAGACGTTTGAAATCGATAAGTGATGGGAGTTTGATGAAACTAAACTAAACTAATTAACGGGATAAATTCAATGACTAAATACCACAGGATTCGAGAGACGCATAATGATGCAACGAAGTTCTAACAAGATCATGGTTATAGATATCGTTATGTATTCAGGAAATTCAAGCTCTTTTATACGGAATGACTCTCTTGATGCCTAAACCCACTATCTAGCATGCATACTACCAATATCCCAATTGTGTAATCTCACATACTAGATTCATTAAGATCGCTATCCTAATTCCTAAGTTCAATCAATTGACCGACCAAGGTTCTAAATCAATTGAGATTTCATGTCATGGCTATGTTCCAAAATCCAATTCATCTCCCAATGCAATTAGATTTTTATAAACATTCATTCAAGTGACCAACAAGAACAAAAGCATTACGAACAACCAATCGGAAACGAACAAATATTATAACCAAGCATTAAAAAACAAAACTTCATTACATATCGGCAAAGCTCTCTAACCCATGGCTATGGACCTACTCGGACATGAACTCAGCAAAAGAAACACAAAAGATAACTGAACTCGACATGGATAAAGAATGAGATCCCTCCCTATTCTATTACCGATGTCTTCAATAGCTCCTCCATGCTACGGTTTCCTCGCTCCATCCTTCGCCCTTGTGTGTGCGTGCTGCTCTCCTTCTCTCTCTCTGTGCTCTCTTTTCTCTCTTTGTTTCCCCCTAATTCGTCCTTCCAGCTCTCCCCATTAGTTCCTCGCAGCAGCCACCTGTCTTTGTTGCCTTTTCTTGAGTTTTCCAAATCTTGATTTAAGTTGGCCACGTTTCCATTACTTTCTTCAGCGAAATATGACTTATTCCTCTTCTCTAAAGGTGTTTTCCTAATTGTATAAGTCCCCCACGAACTCCCACTTGTTTTAGGTCAAATTAACTTATTTGGAGTTGCAGGTGACAGATGCGACCCGCGCGGGTAAGGTAAATGACCCGCTCGGGTACGGCGCAGACGATCGTGCACGAACGCGATGGAAAAGAGGTAGCCCGCTCGGGCTAAGGTGCTGCCCGCTCGGGCTGAGCTGCTGCCCGCTCGGGATGGCTTGCTTCCCTCTCGGGCTGAGGCCCTGAGCATGGTATTCATGCCCGACTCGTGCACAATTCGCTGGACAAAATCGCCGTAACAAATGCCCGCTTGGGCTAGGGGGTTACCCGCGTGGGTAGTGGCTATTCCTTGCCGATTCTCATCTCGTTTGTCCTGTTATGATCCTCGATGTTGGTACTTTGTCTTGGCACGTCCTTTAGCTCCAAAATGAGTGAAAACGGGATGATCGTGATTCTTAATGCTTGGTAAAATCAAATGAATGATGAAACTAACTATGAAAATAGATGAAAATACTAGAACAAAATTGACGTTATCAAACTCCCCCAGACTTGAACCTTTGCTCGTCCTCGAGCAAGACTAGAAAGAAGTAGGAGAGGAGTTAGACAACAATCGGAAACTAGCACAACCAACTCGAAAAGTCAGCCACCCTACAGGTACGAAATGTATCTTCAAATATTCAATATGCTCTTGGTTTTCTTCTTTCCTAGCTTCCGGGATTGCAAAGACCAACAATGCGTCACACAAACATAGATCTAAGCGCACCGAATTTAGACCCCTATCTATTGAAAGCCACTAATCATGCAATCCTACACATGTCCTGAGTTCATTTCCCTAACCCCGAGACAACATCCAAGAAATCTCCATACCTATTCTAATGCGCAAACAGTTCGATACCATTTTGAAGACAACTATTCTTGTTCTTTTTCGGTTTTCTTTTTCTTCTTCTTCTTTTTCAGATTCCACACATTTTTTTTCAAAAATTCGCACTCGGTTTCTAGGACATCGGAGTTGAAGAGGGCAGCCTTCTACTTAGACCCAGGTTGCCAATTGGCACACTCATATGGTCTCGTAACCTTAGCGGAGTGAAGAGGTTGCGTTTTTGCTGATTTTTTTTTCTCTTTTTTTTCTTGTTGATTAACTAGTGTGAATACGCATCGGCTCTAACCCTTAGGACGTAGAGAAACCGTCTCGACCCACCACTTAGATCCGAACAATCAATATTGATGCACTCATGTCAATGTAGGGCTGAAAAAGTTAAAGAACTTAGTCTATTACAGCGGAGTGTAAGTGCGTGGAAATATAATGATCGAAACAAAACAAGAAATGAAAGATACGCTCAGAGATATAAGTGCTTGGGATTGAAGCCTAATGGAAGGAATACAACTATAGGCTATGGATTCATGCACGACCACTAACAAATTGATATCTAAAGGTATGTTTTAGCAAACCTAGACTTTTGTTCCCGATTCGACAAAGTTGCACAAGGTGACTAAAGTTCGAAATTTTCGTACTAGATATCCGTCCGTCTAATCCTAAAAAAACAAAGCGAAGAACTCAACATCTAAATCCTAATCACAATCATGACATTCAAAGAATGCCCCCCAGACTTGAACGGAACACCGTCTCGGTGTTCAATACCTAAGAGAAGGACTAAAACGCAAAAACTCGGGAAAAATACTATAAATAGGAACGTGTGCACCTGATGCGTGCTTGCTGTCCCGAGTTGATGCAGCTGGACGTACGCTACTTTCCTTATGTTGTGGATGATTTCGAAGTGGAAAACCTGTAACCAAAGTCACACAATCCAAAGGAGACAGTACGATACATCGGGGTTGTTGGTAAAGAGCATGCTTGTGAAAAGAATAAGAGTCGAATTCTAAAAAAAACTAAAATGAAAAAACTAAAGGATATGGGGCTCAGGTTGCCTCCCGAGAAGCGCTTGTTTAAGGTCACGAGCCTGACCACGATGTTACTCATCAGGTGGACGTCCTCTACGTCGTCGTGTGCGTAGCGTCTCGCGTGCATAGTGTGCTCGATAGGGCGTAGCACGCGGATCAGTTGAGTTCCTTGCATGATCAGTCATGTCTTCCCTAAGATTGGTCATGATGTTTTGTAAGTTGGGGGCTAGATCGTGCTGTCCAAAAATTCTGGTCGAGCTGTCCATAAGTCCGGTTGTGTACTCCATGAAACTGGTTAGACGTTCATCGCTTGTTTCCTTCAGTGTCTCCAGAAGTTTTTGGTGTGTGAGCCTTTGTGGTGAAGGTTTCATCTTCACCTTGGGTGCCTTTTAAATGCTCCAATTGTGTGCTGGACGTTTGGTGTAGCTTCTCGGCATCTCGGGGTCGTTTATATACGGATTTGCACCGCATTTAGCTCGGGCTGTGCGGAAGTCCCGGTCGGGGGATTCCCTCTTCTTTTTGTTGTCAAGCAGCTCTTTTGGTGCCTTGTATAATCCTTCTCCAGCTGCTATGACATTCATATCTAGGGAATCCGTATTCCGAAATTCCTCACAAACTTCATCGACTAAATTCTCAAAGATGCCGTCGGGGAAAACGAAATCGATAGCGCGCGGCTACTTAAGTGTGTCGATTAAGGTGAACTCTACTTCCATCTCGGGTTTCTTCTTATGCTTATCAATGTCCGTAGCCTTATTCGCTGCGGTGTTAGATTCTTTTTCTTTTTCAAATATTGAGGGAGTTGGCTGATCCATCGTTTTTATGCGTTGACGTTGTGGGAACTGTAAAGGAGGTGGCCTCGGATCTGGTTTTATGTACTTTGGCTCCTCTTCCTCCTCAAGCTTCTTCTTAAGCTCATTGACAGCCGTTTCCGCTACTGTGATAGATGCTTCACCCCTTTCAGACATTGAAGTAAGTTGATCCTCCGTCCTACAATCCCTTAGACAAATTTCATTGACATGCTCATGAGGATTTGTTTCTCAACTTCCCGATAGAACCTCTTGTGGTCGTGATGCTGATCATCTCGTTTTCATACGTATTTCTTGCACAATTTAGGAGACGTTTTTGATACATATGTGATGTTTTACGTATGATTCCGTTTCCGTTTTACTTTTTTTTTGTGTTTTCATGTTCTTACAGGTCTTTATGCGTATTTGGATCCGTTTCCGTTTTACTTGTTTTCGTGCATTCATGTTCTTACAGGTCTTTACGCGTATTTGGATCATTTTGGAGCTGAAAGGACATGCACAGAGCTAAGGAGCAACTTCGAGGATCATCACGGGACAAACGGGACGAGATTGAGCATGGAAAGCCTCCACCCGGTCGGGCACAACCCTTGCATGACCGGGCAAAACCTTCGCCCAAACTTGTGCACCATTTGCACGACTCGGGCAAGCTACGCCCGACCATTTGCCTTGTGCCCGAGCGGGCACACATACCATGCCCGATCTGGCATACATTCCAGCCACACATCCGCATGACTCGCCCTAGCCACACCCGAGCGGGCACACTCAATGCCCGAGCGGGTCGCGGCCCGAAATTAATTATTAAGTTAAGTAAGCTTAACTTAAAACAAAGGGGATTCGTGGGGGCAATTTAGGCAACAATTGGACCGACTTAGGA
>CM071862.1:16756505-16774062 GCA_036759665.1 Gynandropsis gynandra | reverse complement strand
GAGGGTCGGCTCCTTTCGGATAATGTTTTCATTGTGCAGGAATTACTTCGCCGATATGAGGTCAAAGGAGACACAAAGCGATGCTTCCTCAACATCGACCTGGCAAAGGCATATGATACGGTCTCATGGGAGTTTATCCAGTTCGCCCTCACACACATTGGAGCTTCGTCCACTTTCATTGCATGGATCATGGAGTGCATAACCACGGTCACATATTCCATAAAGATAAACAAGGCCATTCATGGTTTCTTCCCGGGCAAACGTGGACTACGACAAGGAGACCCACTATCTCCCTTGCTCTTCGTTATATGCATGGAGATCTTCTCCCGGCTTGTCAGGAAGGAGACTCAGAGGGACATGTTTTCCTTTCACCAACACTGTGCTGCCCTCAGGCTATCACACCTTATATTTGCTGACGATATCGTTATGTTTTGTCGTGGTGACACAGGCTCGGTAGGGGTGCTCTTGGATTGCCTGACAAGATTTAGCGCCATGTCTAAATTGCAGGTGAACGAGAGAAAATCCTCCATGTTCTTGGCGTCGGTATCAGAACCGGAACGACTGGCATTGCTTGGAGTTACAAGATTTCGGGAAGGCGTTTTTCCTTTCCGTTATCTAGGCATACCAATTGGCCCTACAGGACTCAAAGGGATACACTTCAAGCCACTATTAGACAAGATAAGTGCTCACCTCACCATTTGGGCAAAAAAGATGATATCCTTTGCTGGCCGCAGGGAGCTTATCGGAACAGTGCTACAGGGAAGCGCCGGCTTTTGGCTATCCATGGTTGCCGTACCTCGGAGTGTTATGCGCAACCTAATATCCATATGTAGAGGCTTTCTGTGGAGACATCCTCGAGTACGATGGGCTGATGTATGTATACCGAAGAGGGAAGGAGGGCTTGGACTTCTGGACCTAAGTACTTGGAACAGGTGTTTCATGATCAAGCACTGGTGGCATATCACGACTCAGCGGGACAGCCTATGGGTGAGGTGGATACATCATAGGTATTTGACACGGATAGGCCCTTGGGAATGGAGTGTGAATCGGCGGGACTCCCCTCTGATCAAGACCATTCTACATGTTCGAGATATGGTGCGTGATTTGGCAGGAAGCGAGGCTAGCAGCATGGAAAGGATGGAGGGCTGGTGTGAGATGGGAAGATTCCGTATATCCAAGGCGTATGACGATATACGGCCTAGGAAACTGGTGGTAAATTGGGCAAAGGAGGTGTGGCCGACACACAACACGCCAAAGCACTCCTTCATCCTATGGCTGGCTTTACTAGGTAAGCTACCAACCCTTATCGTCTCACATATCTAGATGTCGACACAACATGCAGGTTATGTAATCAGCATATGGAGAGCCACAACCACTTGTTCTTTGAGTGCGGATATGCCCAGCAAATATGGTACCACGTGTGTGACCGTCTGCACATCCCGCGGTCCACCATGACGATCCAAGACGCACTTACATGGCTGAGGAGAAATGCTGCTCGGGATGATTGTTTAGCGTGAGCACGGGTGTATGCACTTGCAGCCTCGATCTACCATCTCTGGCGTGTCAGAAATGGAAACATAAAGAAGCGAATTCCAATTGAGGCAGCCGTTCGATTGATTATGGACTACATATCTCTGGTACTACATGATAAGTTTCCATCGGCCACAGTGGAGGCTTTGCAACTAGGAAGGTAGATTGGGTGGTTTATCCGTAGGAAGCTGGCTTGATGCTGACTATATATCGTGTATCGTGTATCTTTCATCTTGATTATGTCGGATATTTGGTATTTTTTCGTAATGTTTCGTATCCGTCGCAGGGGTGCTCTTTTTCCTCTTTGTCGGGTTTTTCCCTGCGGGTTTTACTGCATAGAGGTTTTAATGAAGCCCGGGGTGACATGTACCCTGCTCTCATAGCTGCGATGTGAGATAGTATATCTGTGTATATTGTTGTAGCACAGTATGGGTGGCCTGCGTGTTATCCCATGTGAGCTAATGACAACCAGTTTGTATATGTAACCGTTTTATTATCCCTTCATGGGACACACAAAATAAATTTACTTCCAACAAAAAAAAAGAGAAAATAGGAAATAGGAAGCAAAAGGAATATCCAGGAGACAAACGCAACACAAGCGGCGTATTGACAAGAAATGACATTGCATCCTAACAAACTCGAAAAGGGCATCTCCGGCTCTAAAAATCCATCGTATCGACCTAAATAAAGCATTTTGGGCTCGAAAACGGGGTCGGGCTGCCTTCAGCAACCCGCGGCATGGTTTATCTCGAAAAGAGGAATAAAATGTGAAAAAAATCATGTCATTCGGAGTTTCGTACGCAGAGTTATGGTATTTCAAAGCCCGTCGTACAATTCATTGTTTTAGTCGTCTAATCACGTGAAAACAAAAATAAAAAGCGGAAAAGGGGTGCAACACTAGAGACAAACGCAAATTGGAAATAGGAAGCAAAAGGAATATACAAGAGACAAATGCAACGCAAGCGGCGTATTGATAAGAAATCACATTCGTATCCTAACAAACTCGAAAAGTGCATCTCCGGCTCTAAGGCATGCACGAGCGGGTAAAGGCTATGCCCGCTCGGGTCCCCATTTTTCTCAACCAACTCCTTGGTTTTAGAATGGCCAATTAATAAGAAACCAGATCTAAAAAGAGGGGATTCGAACCAGATTCAAAGGGGATCATTCAGAGACATTAGTGGACACACTTGGAGACATGGAGAAGGACGGAACGAGGAATTCGGAGCATGGAGGAGCTATTGAAGATGTCGGTATATGAATAGGGAGGAATCTCTTTCTTTATCAATGTTGAATATAGTTTTCTTTTGTGTTTCGTTTTCTGAGTTCATGTCCAAGTAGATCTACAGCCATGGGTTAGAGAGTATTGCCAATATGTAATGAAGTCTCGTTTGTGCGACTCTCGATACCTATGGTGGTTAGTCGTTGAGTCAGTCCTTTCATTAGTTTAGTTTAGTTTGCATTTGCATTCCCATTCACTTATCGATTTCACACGTCTTATTCATTAGTTACTAGCTTTAGAGTTGCATCAATTCCTTGTGTTCGACCCTAGTGCTACTAGATCGGTATTCTTCCACAAGAACACAAGGAATACGAGAGACAAACGCAAATAGGAAATAGGAAGCAAAGCGAATATCCAAGAGACAAATGCAACGCAAGCGGCGTATTGATAAGAAATAACATTCGTAACCTAATAAACTCGAAAAGGGCATCTTCCAGCTTTAAAAACCCATCATATCGACCTAAATAAAACATTTTGAGCTTGAAAACAGGGTCGGGCTGCCATCAGCAACCCGCAGCATTGTTTATCTCGAAAAGAGGAATAAAATGTGAAAAAAATCATGTAATTCGCAGCTCCGTACGCAAAGTTATGGTATTTCAAAGCCCGACGTTACGCAAAGTTATGGTATTTCAAAGCCCGTCGTACAATTCATTGTTATAGTCGTCTAATCACGTAAAAAAAACAAAAAGCGGAAAGGGGTGCAACACAAGAGACAAACACAAATAGCAAAAGGAATATCCAAGAGACAAATGCAACGCAAGCGGCGTATTGATAAGAAATGACATTCATAACCTAACAAAATCGAAAAGGGCATCTTCTGGCTCTAAAAATCCATTGTATCGACCTAAATAAAGCATTTTGAGCTCGAAAACGGGGTCGGGCTGCCTTCAGCAACACACGGCATGGTTTATCTCGAAAAGAGGAATAAAATGTGAAAAAAATCATGTAATTCGCAGATTCGTACACAAAGTTATGGTATTTCAAAGCCCATCGTACAATTCATTGTTTTATTCATCTAATCACGTGAAAACAAAAACAAAAAGCGGAAAAGGGGTGCAACACGAGAGACAAATGCAAATACGAAATAGGAAGCAAAGGAATATCCGAGAGACAAACGCAACACAAGCAGCGTATTGACAAGAAATGACATTCGTAACCTAACAAACTCGAAAAGGGCATCTTCCGGCTCTAAAAATCAAATGTATTGACCTAAATAAAGCATTTTGAGCTCGAAAACGGGGTCGGGCTGCCATCAAAACCCTGCAGCATGGTTTATCTCGAAAAGAGGAATAAAATATGAAAAAATCATGTAATTCGGAGCTTCTTAAGCAAATTTATTGTATTTCAAAGCCCATCGTACAATTCATTCTTTTAGTCGTCTAATCACGTGAAAACAAAAACAAAAAGCGGAAAAGGGGTGCAACACAAGAGAAAAACGAAAATAGGAAATAGAAAGCAAAAGTAATATCCGAGAGACAAACGCAACGCAAGTGGCGTATTGATAAGAAATGATATTCGTAACCTAACAAACTCGAAAAGGGCATCTTCCATCTTTAAAAATCCATCATATCGACCTAAATAAAACATTTTGAGCTCGAAAACAGGGTCGGGCTGCCATCAGCAACCCAAAGCATTGTTTATCTCGGAAAGAGGAATTAAATATGAAAAAAATCATGTAATTCGCAGCTTCGTATGCAAAGTTATGGTATTTCAAATCCCGTCGTACAATTCATTGTTATAGTCGTCTAATCACGTAAAAAACAAAAAGCGGAAAAGGGTGCAACATGAGACACAAACACAAATAGCAAAAGGAATATCCAAGAGACAAATGCAACGCAAGCGGCGTATTGACAAGAAATGACATTCATAACCTAACAAAATCGAAAAGGGCATCTTCTGGCTCTAAAAATCCATTGTATCGACCTAAATAAAGCATTTTGAGCTTGAAAACGGGGTCGGGCTGCCATCAGCAACCCGCGTTTATCTCGAAAATAGGAATAAAATGTGAAACAAATCATGTAATTCGGAGCTTCGTACGCAAAGTTATGGTATTTCAATACCCGTCGTACAATTCATTGTTTTAGTCGTCTAATCACGTGAAAACAAAAACAAAAAGCGGAAAAGGGGTGCAACACGAGAGATAAACGCAAATAGGAAAGAGTAAGCAAAAGGAATATCTGAGAGACAAACGCAACGTATGCGGCGTATTGACAAGAAATGACATTCGTATCCTTACAAACTCGAAATGGGCATCTCTCGGCTCTAAAAATCAAATGTATCAACCTAAATAAAGAATTTTGAGCTTGAAAATGGGGTCGGTCAGCCTTCAACAACCCGCCGCATGGTGTATCACGAAAAGACGAATAAAATATGAAAAAATCATGCAATTCGGAGCTTCGTACGCAAACTTATGGTATTTCAAAGCCCGCCGTACAATTCATTGTTTTAGTCGTCTAATTACGTGAAAACAGAAACAAAAAGCTGAAAAGGGGTACAACATGAGAGACAAACGCAAATAGGAAATAGGAAGTGATGTGTGGGAATCAGAGTTTTATTTATTTCCAAGACCACTCTACCGCAAGTATACGGTTCGTGTTGTACAAGGGTCGAACTCTGGGGACTAAGTGCAGCTTTAGAACTAAGATGTCACGAGAAGAAGATCGATCAATAGATGAATTGTGAACTATGAAATAAAGATAAATAAGGAAGACGAAGCTAGACTAGGCAATGAGGGGTATCATGGGTGTCGGGAATACCGGAACATGCAATGGATGTTTCTATGGATCATGAAATTCGGTTTGTATCAATAGATGAGGAACTAATATCTAATCCTCTATCTAGGAAATCAACATTGCTCACCTCCCGATGTAGCGCGGAACGTCTAGACTCGTTAAGAAAAGTAGGGAACTCTACCCCTAATTCTAGAAATGACTCTCCCAAGCCTAAATCTCCTACCTAGGAAATCAACGTCACCCATATCCCTATGTAGTGCGGAACTTCTTGATGCTTGACGAACGATGGGGAATTCAACCTCTAATGTCGGATGGGAACTCGACCTCTATAAATGGAAATGACTCTCCCAAGCCTAAATCCTCTATCTAGGAAATCAACATTGCTCATATCCCTATGTAGCGAGGAACTTCTAGATGCATTAAGAACAATGGGAATTCTACCTCGATTATAACCGTTCCTAAATAGATTAATCGACCGGTCAGAATAATCTAATTATTCCAAAGTTCAATCACGAGACTCAAATCTGACTCTCCCAAGAAATCAACAACGTATGAAGGCATTACGCACAAATCTATAACCTATAGAACCATTCAATTGAACAAAACCGAATATCAAGCATTAATAACTCAAACAATCCATGATAATGGCATCCCTAACCCATGACAACAGATCTACTCAGAATACATAGAGAAGCAAACAAAAACGAAGTAAGTGTTCGACTCCCCTATCATCCTGAGCGTTTGCTACGTATGAATCCTTCGGATAAGTCTTCAATCCGTCTTCTCTCCTCTTTCTTCTATGTCTTTAGGTGTCCTCTTTTGTCTGTGCTTCGTCCCCTTGCCCTAGATGGCTTGTTTTTCCTTTAATTTCCCGTTGAAACCTTCAAAAGAGGTTGTTCGGGATTAGGCAGCCCGCTCGGGCTCAACCTCCACCCGCTCGTGCAGACTTGACCCACTCGTGCACCACATCCAGCCGGTCGGGCTCCCTTGCCCGCGCGTGTCAACAACCAGCCCGAGTCGAGCTAAGTCTTGGTGAATTTCCGGTTCAAATTGCTGCCCGATCGGGTGTAATACTCAGCCCAAGCGGGCACACATGCCCCACCATTTCAATCATCAGCCCGAGTCGGGCTTGCTCTCGGCGATGTTTGGCTCTTATTGTGCAACCTCAGCCCGAGCGGGCTGGCTCCATGCCCGAGCGTGCAGGCTTCAATTGTTGTTTCCGCTCCTTTCGCTCGAGGCTTGAATGTTTGATTTGCTTCCGTGGCCGTGCACATGAGGTATCTTGTCATTCAAACACGTTTTCGGGGTGGAATTGCCGTAATCATTCGTGTTTTCCTTCATGTCTTCATTTCCTACACAAAACACGAAATGTAGATAAAATCCTCGAATATGCTCAATAACTCGGTAAAGTCCAAGAAATCTAATCAAAACTAAACCTATGAAACACGTAAATACTACGACGGATAACATGTTATCAAACTACCCCAGAATTAACCTTTGCTCGCCCTCGAGCAAATCTAGAGTAGAGTACAAGAAGAGTAAAACAACAATGGATATTAGTACGAAAACTTCGAAGGATTAGCCATCATGCAAAACAACGCGTCACATGAACGCAAGCCTAAGCGCACCTAGTTCAGACTTCTATCAACCGAAAGTCACGAGCCATGCAATCCTACCAATGACCTATGTATATTTCATACCCCTATACAACGTCCAAGCGATCTCCATACCAATTCTCTAAGCTTGAGATATCATTAAACTCGTATTCTCGTTCTTATTCTCTTTTCTTTTATTTTTTTTCTTTTTTCTCATTTTTTATAGATCCACGCTTGGTGCCTAGGACGTCGAAGTCGAAGAGGGATGTCATTCTAGTTAGACCCAGGCTGCCTATGGCACACTCATAAGGTCTTGTAACCTTATCAGAGTGAAGCGGGGCGTCATTGAAGAACTTTTTTTTCTCTTATTATTTTTACCAAAGAATACGCATCACTCTAACCCTTAGGACGTAGAATAGCGCCTCAACCCAGCACTTAGACCCGAACCATCGATCTTGATGTACTCATGTCAATGAAAACCCGAAATAGTTAGAAACTTATCCAAGAAGAAAAAATTGACAGCGGAGTATAAGCGTGTGGAATCTAATGATCTATGAACGGTAAAATATATCAAACAAGAAACGATCAATCGGTATACACGGAGATATGGATACTTGGTACTGAAACCTAGGAGGTGAAAGCAACTATAGATGATGGTTTCAAGCATAACTACTCGACTTATCGGTATCCAAATGACTTCTAAGCAAACCTAGACAATTGTTCACGATTCGACAAAGTCGCACAATAATGACAAAGCTCGAAATTTTATACTAGGTATCCATCCGTTTATTCCTAAAAAAATCAACATCTAATCCTAATCACATGATACTCGACGAGTACTCCCCCAGACTTGAATGAAACACCGTCTCGGTGTTCAAGAGCTAAGAGAATCTCGCATACCAAACTACGGGAAATAAGGGTTAGAACGTGTTACCTTGTATATCTTGTTGTCCCGAGTTGGTGATGCGGCTGGACGTTGTATGCGTGTCCTCCTCAACGAGGATATCGACGTCGAAAACCTGTGACAAAGAATCACACAATCCAAAAGAAGAAATACAAATCCACCGAGTACATCAATGTGAAAAGAAAAAGAATAAGTCCGAAAAAAATGAAATGAAAAATAAAGTGCGAAAGTCGGGTTGCCTCCCGATAAGCGCTTGTTTAAGGTCGATAGCTTGACCGAATGCTCTCCTCATCATCGTCGAGGTGGACGTCCTCGCCTTCGTATGCGATTCCTCCTGCGTCGTGTCCTTCGTTCGGGTATGCCACTCGGATTTGTCATCCACCATGCTAGATCAGCTAGCTCTCCCATGCTCTTCTCTTGCCCGATCATATCACTGTTCAATATCAGCGTCTTGTCAAACTTTTCATTCTGAGCGGTTGGTCGTACTTTTCTTGTTTTGGCCGAAAATGTTGCTCGTGCTTTGCTTGCTGTTTTGTGCTGGTCGTTCGTGTGTGTCTTTGCCTTGTGTTTCTTCTGAAGCTCTCGAGGGTTGTTCGTGCCCGTGGTCATCATCTTGATTCGTACCTCTAGCCGTGGGATCTAGCAATAGGTCACTCGTGAAATCAACGGAACAAATGAACTCTGACCTAGGTACTTTCTTCAGATGCTTATTTAACCCAAACTCCAATGTTGCTTCTCCTATCTTCATCGTAAATTTCCCCTCTCTCACGTCGATGACGGCGCAAGCGGTATTGAGGAATGGTCTCCCCAAGATAATGGGTATTCTTTCATCTTCTTTCATGTCCAAAACCACAAAATCAATGGGAACATAGCAGTCGCCTACCTGAAGTGATACATCCTCTACAATACCGATTGGAAGTTTTGATGATCGATCAGCCATTTGTAACACCAACTTTGTGGATTTAATCTCTCTTAAGTCAAGTTTCTCGTACAACGAGAGCGGCATGATGCTGACACTAGCTCCTAAGTCGCATAGGGCATTGTGGATGGTCACAGTTTCCGAGCATGGAGGGAATGACGAAGGTACCTGTATCGGGTAATTTCTGTGGCATCCCATGTTGAATAACGGTGCACGTTGCATCGGTGACTATCACCGTCTCCTCCTCTTCAACTTTACGCTTTTTTCTGAGGATTTCCTTGAGGAACTTAGCGTAAGACGGAATTTGCATGATAGCTTCGTGGAAGGGCATAGAGATCTCCAACTTCTTCATCCTCGCTGCAAACTTTTCAAATTGTGAATCCTCAGCTCGTTTCCTTTGCCGTGAGGGAAATGAAAGTGGAGGGAGTCTTGGTGGCGGTGCCACATACGATTCTTCTTCATCCTCAACTTGTACTTCCTTGTGATGCTCTTGGTCGCTAGGCTTCTTTGTTGAACTCTTTGAGCATTCTCCTCTCTCAAAATTCTGGGATGTGATGTCCGCGAGTTCTGTCCCACTTCTCAACATGACGGCATTGCAATGCTCACGGGGATTCGGCTCAAGCTTTCTCGGTAAAACTCCTTGTCGGTTAGGAGCATTTTCTGTAATTTGTGCCATTGGGGTGTCTAGGATTTTTAAGTGCTTCTGCATTTCCGCAATTTGCCTCTTTGCTTCCCCTTGATCTCGTCTGAGTTAGCATAGACGTGATCTCGTTGTTCCCCTCTTCTGGTTGCAGAATAGGCGTTGATACTCCTCTCGGCTGAAACCATTGATAGCCTTGCGTTCTAGGCTGAAAATTCTGATGTTTTGGCTGGTAATTTCCTTGCAACGGATTCAAAACATTATCGACGTTCTTGTAGGACAGATTCCGATGATTCTTCCAGCTCGGATTGTAGGTGTTGGAATATGGATTCTTGGCAACATAGTTCATATCTGCAACATTCTTGAATCCGTGAAAATCGGGAGACGCTTGGTGCATATTTACCATTTGTAACTTCAAATCGGGAGACTGCGACGATTGAATTCCCTCGACATAATATTTCTTCCCTCGGCCATCTTCTCAATCTTGGCTGCAATAGCAGTGAATGGGAGGTCATGTAGAGAACCTCCACAAGCAGCGTTCTACTAATCTCGAACTTTATCACGAAGACCCTTAATGAAAGTAGAGATAAATGCAAATAGGAAATAGGAAGCAAAAGGAATATCCGAGAGATAAACGCAACGCAAGCGGCGTATTGATAAGAAATGACATTCGTATCCTAACAAACTCAAAAAGGGTATCTTCCAGCTCTAAAACTCCAACATATCGACCTAAATAAAGCATTTTGAGCTCAAAAACGGGGTCGGGCTGCCTTCAGAAACCCGCAGCATCATTTATCTCGAAAAGAGGAATAAAATGTGAAAAAAATCATGTAATTCGGAGCTTCGTACACAAAGTTATGGTATTCCAAAGCCCAACGTACAATTCATTGTTGTAGTCGTCTAATAACGTGAAAACAAAAACAAAAGGCAGATTAGGGGTGCAACACGAGAGACACACGCAAATAGGAAATACGAAGCAAAAGGAATATCCGAGAGGCAAACGCAACGCAAGCGGTGTACTGACAAGAAATGACATTCGTATCCCAACGTACTCGAAAAGGGCATCTTCCGGCTCTAAAACTTCATTGTATCGACCTAAATAAAGCATTTTGAACTCGAAAACGGGGTGGGGATGCCTTAAGCAACCGCATCATCGTATATCTAGAAAAGTGGAGTAAAATGTGCAAAAATCATCTAATTCGGAGCTTCGTACACAAATTTATGGTATTTCAAAGCCCGTCGTACAATTCATTGTTTTAGTCTTCTAAACACGTAAAAACAAAAAAAAGTTGAAAAGGGGTGAAACACGAGAGACAAACGCAAATAGGAAAGAGGAAGCAAAAGGAATATCCAAGAGGCAAACGCACTGCAAGTGGTGTATTGACAAGAAATGACATTTGTTTCCCAACAAACTCTAAAAGGGCATCTTTCAGCTCTAAAAATCCACCGTATCGACCTAAATAAAGCATTTTCAGCTCGAAAATAGGGTCGGGCTACCCTCAGCAACCCGTGGCATCGTTTATCTCGAAAAGAGGAATAAAATGTGAAAAAACCAGGGAATTCGGAGCTTCGTACGCAAAGTTATGGTATTTCAAAGCCCGTCGTACAATTCATTGGTTTAGTCGTCTAATCACGTGAAAACAAAAACAAAAAACCGAAAAGGGGTGCAACACGAGAGACGAACGCAAATAGGAAGCAGGAAGCAAAAGGAATATCCGAGAGACAAACGAAACGCAAGCGGCATATTGACAAGATGACATTTGTATCCCAACAAACACGAAAATGGAATCTTCCGGCTCTAAAAATCCAATGTATCGACCTAAACAAAGCATTTTGAGCTGGAAAACGGGGTCAGACTGCCTTCAGCAACCCACAACATTGTTTATCTCAAAAAGGAATAAAATGTGAAAAAAATCGTGTAATTTGGAGCTTCTTACGCAAGGTTATGGTATTTAAAAGCACGTCGTAAAATTCATTGTTTTAGTCGTCTAATCACGTGAAAACAAAAAGCGGAAAATGGATGAAAGAGAGAGACAAATGCAAATAGGAAATAGGAAGCAAAACGAATATCCGAGAGCTAAACGCAACGCAAGCGGAGTATTGTTAAGAAATGACATCCGTATCCCAACAAAATCGAAAAGGGCATCTTTCGGCTCTAAAAATCCATCGTATCGACCTAAATAAAGCATTTTGAGTTTGAAAACGGGGTCGGGCTGCCTTCAGCAACCCGCAGCATCATTTATCTCGAAAAGAGGAATAAAATAAGGAAAAAAAATCATGTAATTCGGAGCTTCGTACGCAAAGTTATGGTATTTTAAAGCCCGTCGTACAATTCATTGTTTTAGTCGTCTAATCACGTGAAAACAAAAACAAAAAGCGGAAAAGGGGTGCAACACTAGAGACAAACGCAAATAGAAAACAGGAAGCGAAAGGAATATCCGAGAGACAAACGCAATGCAAGCGGTGTATTGACAACAAATGACATTTGCATCCTAACAAACTCGAAAAGGGCATATTTCGGCTCTAAAAATCTATCGTATCGACTTAAATAAAGCATTTTGAGCTCGAAAACAGGGTCGGGCTGACTTCAGCAACCCGAAGCATCGTTTATCTCTAAAAGAGGAATAAACTATGAAAAAAATAACGTAATTCGGAGCTTCGTATTGCCAAGTTATGGTATTTCAATATCTGAGAGACAATTCATTGTTTTAGTCGTCTAATCACGTGAAAACAAAAACAAAATGCGAAAAATGGGGTGCAACACGAGAGGAATAAAATGTGAAAAAAAAATAATGTAATTCGGAGCAAGGTATGCAAAGTTATGGTATTTCAAAACCCGTCGTACAACTCGTTGTTTTAGTCGTGTAAACACGTGAAAACAAAAACAAAAAACGGAAAAGGGGTGCAACACGAGAGACAAACACAAATAGGAAATAGGATGGAAAAGGAATATCCGAGAGACAAACGCAACGCAAGCGGAGTATTGACAAGCAACGACATCCGTATCCCAACAAACTCAAAAGGGCATCTTCCGGCTCTAAAAATCCATTGTATCGACCCAAATAACGCATTTTGAGCTCGAAAACGGGGCCAGGCTGCCTTGAGTAACCCGCAACATCTTTTATCTCGAAAAGTGTAATAAAATGTGGAACAAATCATGTAATTCGGAGCTTCGTACGCAAAGTTATGGTATTTCAAAGCCCCTCGTACAATTCATTGTTTTAGTCGTCTAATCACGTGAAAACAAAAACAAAAAATGGAAAAGGGGTGCAACACGATAGATAAACGAAAATAGGAAATAGGAAACAAAATGAATATCCGAGAGACAAACGCAACGCAGGCGGCGTATTGACATGAAATAACATTCGTAAACTAACAAACTCGAAAAGGGCATCATCAGGTTCTAAAAATCCATCGTATCAACCTGAATAAAGCATTTTGAGTTTGAAAATGGGGTCGGGCTGCCTTCAGCAACCCGCAGTATCGTTTATCTCGAAATCATGTAATTCGGAGCTTCTTACGCAAAGTTATGGTATTTCAAAGCCCGTCGTTCAAATTATTGTTTGAGTCGTCCAATCACCTGAAAACAAAAAACCAAAAAGCAGAAAAGGGGTGCAACACCAGAGACAAACACAAATAGGAAATAGGGAGTAAAAGGAATATCCGAGAGACAAACGAAATGCAAGCGGCGTATTGCCCACAAACTCGAAAAAGGCATCATCCGGCTCTAAAAATCCAACGTATCGACCTAAATAAAGCATTTTGAGCTGGGAAACAGGGTCAGACTGCCTTCAGCAACCCGCAGCATTGTTTATCTCGAAAAGAGTAATAAAATGTGAAAAAAATCATGTAATCCGGAGCATCGTACGCAAATATATGGTATTTCAAAGCCCGTCGTACAATTCATTGTTTTAGTCGTCTAATCACATGCAAAGAAAAAGCGGAAAAGGGGTGAAAGAGAGCGACAAATGCGAATAGGAAATAGGAAGCAAAACGAATATCCGAGAGCAAAACGCAACGCAAGCGGAGTATTGTTAAGAAATGACATCCGTATCCCAACCAACTCGAAAAGGGCATCTTTCGGCTCTAAAAATCCATCGTATTGACCTAAATAAAGCATTTTGAGTTCGAAAACGGGGTCGGGCTGCCTTCAGCAACCCGCAGCATCGTTTATCTCGAAAAGAGGAATAAAATGTGGAAAAAATCATGTAGTTCGGAGCTTTGTACGTAAAGTTATGGTATTTTCAACCCCATCGTACAATTCATTGTTTTAGTCGTCTAATCATGTGAAAAAAATAACCAAAAGCGGAAAAGGGGTGCAACACGAGAGACAAACGCAAATAGGAAATAGGGAGCAAAAGGAATATCCGAGAGACAAACGCAACGCATGCGGCGTATTGACAAGAAATGACATCCGTATCCCAACAAACTCAAAAAGCGCACCATCTGGCTCTAAAAATCCATCGTATCGACCTAAATAAAGCATTTTGAGCTCAAAAACGAGGTTGGGTTGCCTTCAGCGACCCGCATCATCATTTATCTCGAAAAGAGGAATAAAATGTGGAAAAAATCATGTAATTCGGAGCTTTGTACGCAAAGTTATGCTATTTCAAACCCCATCGTACAATTCATTGTTTTAGTCGTCTAATCATGTGAAAACAATAAAAAAAAACGGAAAAGGGGTGCAACACGACAGACAAACGCAAATAGGAAATAGGGGGCAAAAGGAATATCCGAGAGAGAAACGAAACGCAAGCGGCGTATTGACAAGAAATGACATTCGTATCCCAACAAACTCGAAAAAGGCATCTTCCGGCTCTAAAAATCCAACTTATCGACCTAAATAAAGTATTTTGAGCTGGGAAATGGGGTCAGACTGCTCAGCAACCCGCAGCATCGTTTATCTCGAAAAGAGGAATAAAATGTGAAACAAAGCATGTAATTCGGAGCTTCGTACGCAAAGTTATTGTATTTCAAAGCCCGTCGTACAATTCATTGTTTTAGTCGTCTAATCACATGCAAAAAAAAAGCGGAAAAGGGGTGAAAGAGAGAGAAAATGCAAAGAGGAAATAGGAAGCAAAACGAATATCCGAGAGCTAAACGCAACGCAAGCGGAGTATTGTTAAGAAATGACATCCGTATCCCAACAAACTCGAAAAGGGCATCTTTCGACTTTAAAAATCCATCGTATCGACTTAAATATAGCATTTTGAGTTCGAAAACGGGGTCGGCCTGCCTTTAGCAACCCGCAGCATCGTTTATCTCGAAAAGAGGAATAAAATGTGGAAATAATCATGTAATTCGGCGCTTTGTACACAAAGTTATGGTATTTCAAACCCTATCGTAGAATTCATTGTTTTAGTCGTCTGATCATGTGAAAATAATAATAAAAAGCGGAAAAGGGGTGCAACATGAGAGACAAACGTAAATAGGAAATAGGGAGCAAAAGGAATATCCGAGAGACAAACGCAATGCAAGCGGTGTATTGACAAGAAATGACATACGTATCCCAAAAAACTCGAAAAGTGCACCATCCGGCTCAAAAAATCTATCGTATCGACCTGAATAAAGCATTTTGAGCTAAAAAACGAGGTCGGTCTGCCTTATGCATCCTGCAGCATCGTTTATCTTGAAAACATGAATAAAATGTGGAAAAAATCATGTAATTCGGAGCTTTGTACGCAAAGTTATGGTATTTCAAAGCCCATCGTACAATTCATTGTTTTAGTCGTCTAATCACGTGAAAACAATAACAAAAACGGAAAAGGGGTGCAACCCGAGAGACAAACACAAATAGGAAATAGGAAGCAAAAGGAATATCCGAGAGACAAACGCAACGCAAGAGACGTATTGACAAGAAATGACGTTCGTAAACTAACAAACTCGAAAAGGGCATAATCCGGCTCTAAAAATCCATCGTATCGACCTAAATAAAGCATTTTGAGCTCGAAAACGGGCTCGGGCTGCCTTCAACAACCCACAGAATTGTTTATCTCGAAAAGAGGAATAAAATATGGAAAAAATCATGTAACTCGGAGCTTCTTACGCAAAGTTATGGTATTTCAAAGCCCGTCGTTCCATTTATTGTTTTAGTCGTCTAATCACGTGAAAACAAAAACCAAAAAGTGAAAAAGGGGTGCAACACGGGAGACAAATGCAAATAGGAAATAGGAAGAAAAAGGAATATCCGAGAGACAAACGAAAAGAAAGCGGCGTATTGACAAGAAATGACATTCGTATCCCAACAAACTCGAGAAGGGCATCTTCCGGCTCCAAAAATCCAAAGTATCGACCTAAATAAAGTATTTTGAGCTCGAAAACGGGGTCGGGCTGCCTTCAGCAACCCGTAGCATTTTTTATCTCGAAAAGAGGAATAAATTGTGAAAAAATCATGTAATTCGGAGCTTCGTACGCAAACTTATGGTATTTCACAGCCTATCGTACAATTCATTGTTTTAGTCGTCTAATCACGTGAAAACAAAAACAAAAAGCGGAAAAGGGGTGAACACGAGAGACAAAAACAAATAGGAAATAGGAAGCAAAAGGAATATCCGAGAGACAAATGCAACGCAAGCGGCGTATTGATAAGAAATCACATTCGTATCCTAACAAACTCGAAAAGGGCATCTTCTGGCCCTAAAAATCCATCGTATCGACCTAAATAAAGAATTCTGAGCTCGAAAACGGGGTCGGGCTGCCATCAGCAACCCGCAGCATCATTTATCTAGAAAAGAGGAATAAAATGTGAAAAAAATCATTTAATTCGGAGCTTCGTACGCAAAGTTATGGTATTTCAAAGCCCGTCGTACAATTCATTGTTTTAGTCGTCTAATCACGTGAAAACAAAAGCAAAAAGCGGAAAAGAGGTGCAACACGAGAGACAAACGCAAATAGGAAATACGAAGCTAAAGGAATATCCTAGAGACAAACGCAACGCAAGCGGCGTATTGACAAGAAATGACATTCGTATCCTAACAAACTCGAAAAAGGCATCTTTCAGCTCTAAAAATCCATCGTATCGACCTAAACAAAGCATTTTGAGCTCAAAAATGGGGTCGTGCTGCCATCAGCAACCCGCAGCATGGTTTATCTCGAAAAATAGGAAGAAAAGGTAAAAAAATCATGTAATTCGGAGCTTCGTACGCAAAGTTATGGTATTTCAAAGCCCGTTGTACAATTCATTATTTTAATCGTCTAATCACGTGAAAACAAAAACAAAAAGCGGAAAAGGGGTGCAACACGAGAGACAAACGCAAATAGGAAATAGGAAACAAAAGGAATATCCGAGAAAAAAACGCAACGCAAGTGGCATATTAGCAAGAAATGACATTCGTATCCTAACAAACACGTAAAGGGCATCTCCTGGCTCTAAAAATCAAATGTATCGACCTGAATAAAGCATTTTGAGCTCGAAAACGCGGTCGGGCTGCCTTCAGTAACCCGCAGCATGGTTTATCTAGAAAAGAGGAATAAAATGTGAAAAAAAATCATGTAATTCGGAGCTTCGTACGCAAAGTTATGGTATTTCAAAGCCCTTCGTACAATTTATTGTTTTAGTCGTCTAATCACGTGAAAACAAAAACAAAACGCGGAAAAGGGGTGCAACATGAGAGACAAACGCAAATAGGAAATATGAAGCAAATGGAATATCCGAGAGACAAAGGCATGGAATATCCGAGAGACAATTGCAATGCAAGCGTTAAAGCTATCTAAGGCAGACGATCCTAATATGATATCTACCCTCTCTCGAGGCATAGACACGTGATCTAGACAAGTTGCCCCCTACTTTCGTGGCTAACACCTTGAACTGAACCCATAAGCTCTATGATTCATCCGTTTCACCCTCAACCATTGCTACCCTACTTTCGTGGCCTAACCTCGGTTGTTCTAAACCTGATCTTCCAAAACTAGAATTCTCCTTTCGGTCCTTCTCCTAATCTCTAACACATGCATCTACG
>CM071862.1:16715526-16726490 GCA_036759665.1 Gynandropsis gynandra | reverse complement strand
GGAATGTGAACCTTGGACAAGGCGTGTTTGAGGATGGGTAGTGACGGATGTCCTAGACGTGAATGCCAAGTGGAAACGGTGGGCTTAAGGTTGGAGAATGCGACAGTGGATGAGGTATTGGTGGTAGGGGATGGCCATAGATAAACTCCATCCTTAGTGTTTCCTTGAAGAACCGGCGCCCCCGTGTTTAGATCCTTCACCTGAAACATATGAGGAAAGAATTCAACGGAAACACCATTAGACTTGCATAAACGCTGAACCGAAACCAAATTATTGTGCATTGAGAGAACACAAAGCACATTATTAAGTAATAGTGAACGATTTGGTAAGGATAGCGAAAAGGAACCCGTATGAGTGATGGGCTGTCCGGAGCCATCAGCTACGGTGACTTCCTCGCCTCCGTGATACGGACTGTGGAGTGACAGGTTCTCCAAGTCAGAAGTGATGTGATGTGAGGCCCCACTGTCAAGAAGCCAACTCGAGGTATCATATGTAGGATACGTAGCAACGTTTGCAGCAGGCGGCAACGTTGAGGGGGTGTCCACTGTTGTTGAATCGGATCCGAGGAGGAGTTCATGGATATGAGTCGGAATTGGGTGCAGAACTTTGCACTGTGTCCTTGAGTTCCGCAAGCTTGGCAGCGGCCGCGGTAACCTCCCATGGAGCTCCTATTATTGCTGCGACCCAATTGAGAATTAGGGTTGCGTGGTTTTGGACGAGCAACGACAAGGTGAGCCGTGACCGGTAGGGCAGTGGCTGGCGGCGGGAGTTCCACGGCCAATTTCGCCTCATGATTGAGGAGTTTTTCGTGCAGCTCTTCAATTGAAATGGCAGTGTCTTTTGCATTGATCACATCAGCTATAGGTTTGTACTCCTCCGGCAGTCCATCAAGGATGGCTTCAAGAACATCCTCGTGATCCATCGGTTTCCCGAGGAGTGAGAGTTCGTCGGTTTTGGTGGTGATGAACCGTAGGTATCCTTCCACTGATTGAGATCCTTTGGCACATCGTTTGATTTGATCTCGAAGTTGTTCGACATGACCACGAGAAGCTTTGCCATAAATGTTGGGAGTGCCCCTAGCATGGAACTGAAAAGCAATCTGTCTTGGTGTTTCCACGGGCTGAAGGCGGGATTGGGGTGCTGAATTCCATCGATGTGAATCATGGCTGGCGGCACAATGGAGTCTTCGGTGATGAAGCACTCGAGATTGTATCCTTCGAGGAGAGAACGGATTTGGACGCTCCAAGTGAGGTAATTCGTCGGAGTGAGTTTTGTAACGCTTGACATGTTGCAAGCGAAGAGAAGTTTCAGTGGCTGTTGCGGATCGAACATGCTAACAGACTCGGTGCGATTCGACGGCTCCGGGATGTTCGACATGGATGCAGGACACGGCGCAAGAAATCAGGAAAAACGGTTGAGCAGGAACGGACGCGGCGCAAGAAATCAGGATGCGGCCGATTTTGGTGCAATCGGTTGGGGCGACGCGGCGCGAGAGATCTAGATCGACGGGCAAGGTGGATCCGTGCTGGTGAGGCGACGGAACCACAGCTGAGACGAGGTGTGAGACGTCGGAACAGTGGCGGAAAGGGGGTAGACTGCGGCGGCCGGACCAGTGGGGTGCGACAGCTAGGGTTGGCCGGGAAAAAAAAAAGAAGGTGGGCGGCTGGGGTTACGTCGTGAGACGATTTTTGCTCTGATACAATGTGAATGGTAATTTCGAATTATGATTGCTGAAAAGCCATAAACGGCTATATGTACAAGAGGTTAATGATTTAACCTAAGTAGGGAATAATAAATTACAATAATACCCTTAATACAATAATATCCTAATATCCTTCATAATTCGGAGCTTTGTACGCAAAGTTATGGTATTTCCAAGCCCATCGTACAATTCATTGTTTTAGTCGTCTAATCACGTGAAAACAAAAACAAAAAGCGGAAAAGGGATGCAACACGAGAAAAAAACGCAAATAGGAAATAGGAAGCAAAGGAATATCCGAGAGACACACGCAACGCAAGCGGCGTATTGACAAGAAATGACTTTCGTATCCTAACAAAAACTCGAAAAGGACATCTTCTGACTCTAAAAATCAAACGTATCGATCTAAATAAAGCATTTTGAGCTCGAAAACGGGGTTGGGCTGCCTTCATCAACCCGCAGCATCGTTTATCTCGAAAAAAACGGATTAAAATGTGACAAAATGATATAATTCGGACCTTTGTACGCAAAGTTATGGTATTTCAAAGCTCATCACACAATTCATTGTTTTAGTCGTCTAATCACGTGAAAACAAAAACATAAAGCAGAAAAGGGGGTGCAACACAAGACACAAACACAAATAGGAAATAGGAAGCAATGGAATATCCAAGAGACAAACGCAACACAAGCGGTGTATTGACAAGAAATGACATTCGTATCCTAAGAAACTCGAAAAGGGCATCTTCCAGCTCTAAAAATCAAACGTATCGACCTAAATAAAGCATTTTGAGCTCGAAAACGGGGTCGGGCTGCCTTCAGCAACCCGCAGCATTGTTTATCTCGAAAGAGGAATAAAATGTGAAAAAATCATGTAATTCAGAGCATCGTACAGAAAGTTATGGTATTTCAAAGCCCGTCGTATAATTCATTGTTTTAGTCCTCTAATCACGTTAAAACAAAAACAAAAAGCGGAAAAGGGGTGCAACACGAGAGATAAACGCAAATAGGAAATAGGAAGCAAACGGAATATCAAAGAGACAAATGAACCCCAAGCGGCGTATTGACAAGAAATGTCATTCGTAACCTAAGAAACTCGAAAAGGGCATCTTTCGGCTCTAAAAATCCATCGTATCAACCTAAAGGAAGCATTTTGAGCTCGAAAACGGGGTGGGGCTGCCATAAGCCACACGCGGCATGGTTTATCTCGAAAAAAGGAATAAAATGTGAAAAAATGATGTAATTCAGAGCTTCGTACGCAAAGTAATGGTATTTCAAAGCGCATCCTATAATTCATTGTTTTACTCGTCTAATCATGTGAAAACAAAAACAAAAAGCGGAAAAGGGGTACAACACGAGAGACAAATGCAAATAGGAAATAGGAAGCAAAAGGAATATCCGAGAGACAAACGCCACGCAAGCGGCGTATTGACAAGAAATGACATCGGTATCCTATCAAACTCGAAAAGGGCATCTCCCGGCTCTAAAAATCCAACGTATCGACCAAAATAAAGCATTTTGAGCTTGAAAACGGGGTCGGGCTGCCTTCAGAACCACGCGGCATGGTTTATCTCGAAAAGAGGAATAAAATGTGAAAAAATCATGTAATTCGGAGCTTCGTACGGAAAGTTATGGTATTTCAAAGCCCGTCCTACAATTCATTGTTTTAGTCGTCTAATCACGTGAAAACAAAAACAAAAGGCGGAAAAGAGGTACAACAAGAGAGACAAACGGAAATAGGAAATAGGAAGCAAATGGAATATCCAAGAGACAAACGCAACGCAAGCGGCGTATTGACAAGAGGTGACATTCTGGCTCTAAACCTCCATCGTATCGACCTAAATAAAACTTTTTGAGCTCAAAAACGGCGTCGGGCTGCCATCAGCAACCCGCAGAATGGTTTATCTCAAAAAGAGGGATAAAATGTGAAAAAAAATCATCTAATTCGGACCTTCGTATGCAAAGTTATGGTATTTCAAAGTCCGTCGTACAATTCATTGTTTTAGTCGTCTAATCACATGAAAAGAAAAACAAAAAGCGGAAAAGGGGTGCAACACGAGAGACAAACAAAAATAGGAAATAGGAGGCAAAAGAAATATCCGAGAGACAAACGCAACACAAGCGGCGTATTGACAAGAAATGACATTCGTAAACTAACAAACTTGAAAAGGGCATCTCCCGGCTCTAAAAATGAAATTTATTGACCTAAATAAAGCATTTTGAGCTCGAAAACGGGGTCGGACTGTCTTCAGCAACACGCGGCATGGTTTTTCTCAAAAAGAGGAATAAAATGTGAAAAAAATCATGTAATTTGAAGCTTCGTACGCAAAGTTATGGTATTTCAAAGCCCATCGTACAGTTCATTGTTTTTAGTCGTCTAATCACGTGAAAAGAAAAACAAAAAGCGGAAAAGGGGTGCAACACGAGAGACAAACGCAAATAGGAAATAGGAAGCCAAAGGAATATCCGAGAGACAAACGCAACGCAAGCGGCATATTGACAAGAAATGACATTCGTAACCTAACAAACTCGAAAAGGGCATCGACCTAAATAAAGCATTTTGAGCTTGGAAATAGTGTCGGGCTGCCTTCAGCAACCCGCAACATCGTTTATCTCGAAAAGGGGAATAAAATATTAAAAGATCATGTAATTAGGAGCTTCGTACGCAAAGTTATGGTATTTCAAATCCCATCGTACAATTCATTGCTTTAGTCGTCTAACCACGTGAAACAAAAACAAAAAGCGGAAAAGGGGTGCAACACGAGAGACAAACGCAAAGAGGAAATAGGAAGCAAAAGAAATATCCAATAGACAAACGCAACACAAGCGGCTTATTGACAAGAAATGACATTCGTATCCTAACAATCTCGAAAAGGGCATCTCCCGGCTCTAAAAATCAATCGTATCGACCTAAATAAAGCATTTTGAGCTCGAAAACGGGGTCAGGCTGCTTTCAGCAACACGCAGCATGGTTTATCTCAAAAAGAGGAATAAAATGTGAAAAAAATCATGTAATTTGGAGCTTCGTACGCAAAGTTGTGGTATTTCAAAGCCCGTCGTACAATTCGTTGTTTTAGTCGTCCATTCACGTGAAAACAAAAACAAAAAGCGGAAAATGGGTGCAACATGAGAGACAAACACCAATAGGAAATAGGAAGCAAAGGAATATCCAAGAGAAAAACGCAACGCAAGCGGCGTATTGACAACAAATGACATTCGTATCCTAACAAACTCAAAAAGGACATCGACCTAAATAAAGCATTTTGAGCTTGGAAATGGTGTCGGGCTGCCTTCAGCAACCCGCAGCATCGTTTATCACGAAAAGAGGAATAAAATATTAAAAGAGCATGTAATTCGGAGCTTTGTACGTAAAGTTATGGTATTTCAAAGCCCGTCGTACAATTCATTGTTTTAGTCGTCTAATCACGTGAAAACAAAAACAAAAAGCGGAAAAGGGGTGCAACACGAGAGGCAAACGCAAATAGGAAATAGGAAGCATAAGGAATATCCGAGAGACAAACGCAATGCAAGCTGCATATTGATAAGAAATGACATTCGTATCCTAACAAACTCGAAACGGTCATCTTTCGGCCCTAAAAATCAAATGTATCGACCTAAAAAAAGCATTTAAAGCTCGAAAACGGGGTCAGGCTGCCTTCAACAAACCGCGACATGGTTTATCTCGAAAAGAGGAATAAAATGTGAAAACAATCATGTAATTTGGATCTTCGTACGCAAAGTTATGGTATTTCAAAGCCCGTCGTACAATTCATTGTTTTAGTCATCTAATCACGTGAAAAGAAAAACAAAAAGTGGAAAATGGGTGCAACATGAGAGACAAACGCCAAAAGGAAATAGGAAGCAAAGGAATATCCAAGAGACAAACGCAACACAAGCGGCGTATTGACAAGAGATGACATTCGCATCCTAACAAACTCGAAAAGGGCATCTTCCGGCTCTAAAAATCAAACGTATCGACCAAAATAAAGAATTTTGAGCTCGAAAACGGGGTCGGGCTGCCTTCAGCAACCCGTAGCATTGTTTATCTCGGAAGAGGAATAAAATGTGAAAAAATCATGTAATTCGGAGTATCGTACAGAAAGTTATGGTATTTCAAAGCCCGCCGTACAATTCATTGTTTTGGTCGTCTAATCACGTGAAAGCAAAAACAAAAACCGGAAAAGGGGTGCAACACGAGAGACAAACGCAAATAGGAAATAGGAAGCAAATGGAATATCCGAGAGACAAACTTAACGCAAGCGGCGTGTTGACAAGAAATGACATTTGTAACCTAACAAACTCGAAAAGGGCATCTTCCAGCTCTAAAAATCAAACGTGTCAATCTAAATAAAGCATTTTGAGCTCGAAAACGAGGTCGGGCTGCCATCAGCAACCCGCAGCATGGTTTATCTAGAAAAGGGGAGTAAAATGTGAAAAATCATGTAATTCGGAGCTTCGTACGCAAAGTCATGGTATTTCAAAGAAAGTCGTACAATTCATTGTTTTAGTCATCTAATCACGTGAAAACAAAAACAAAAAGCGGAAAAGGGGTGCAACACGAGAGATAAACGCAAATAGGAAATAGGAAGCAAAAGGAATATCCGAAGACAAACGCAACGCAAGCGGCATATTGACAAGAAATGACATTCGTATCCTAACAAACTCAAAAAAGGGCATATTCCGGCTCTAAAAATCAAACGTATCGACCTAAATAAAGCATTTTGAGCTCGAAAACGGGGTCGGGCTGCCATCAGCAACCCACGGCATGGTTTATCTCGAAAAGAGGAATAGAATGTGAAAAAATCATGTAATTAGGAGCTTCGTACGTAAAGTCATGGTATTTCAAAGCAAGTCGTACAATTCATTGTTTTAGTCGTCTAATCATGTAAAAACAAAAACAAAAAGCGGAAAAAGGGGTGCAACACGAGAGTCAAACGCAAATAGGAAATAGGAAGCAAAAGAAATATCCGAGAGACAAACGCAACGCAAGCGGCATATTGAGAAGAAATGAGATTCGTATCCTAACAAACTCGAAAAGGGCATCTTTCGGCCCTAAAAATCAAATGTATCAACCTAAAAAAAGCATTTTGAGCTCCAAAACAGGGTCGGGCTGCCTTCAGCAACCCGCGCATGGTTTATCTCGAAAAGAGGAATAAAGTGTGGAAACAATCATGTAATTTGGAGCTTCGTACGCAAAGTTATTGTATTTTAATGCCCGTCGTACAGTTCATTGTTTTAGTCGTCTAATCACGTGAAAACAAAAACAAAAAGCGGAAAATGGGTGCAACGTGAGAGAAAAACGCCAATAGGAAATAGGAAGCAAAGGATTATCCAAGAGACAAACGCAACGCAAACGGCGTATTGACAAGAAATGACATTCGTATCCTATCAAACTCGAAAAAGGCATCTTCCGGCTCTAAAAATCAAATGTATTGATTTCAATAAAGCATTTTGAGCTCGAAAATGGGGTCGGGCTGCCATCAGTAACCCTTGGCATGGTTTATCTCGAAAAGGGGAATAAAATGTGAAAACAAATCATGTAATTCGGAGCTTCATACGCAAAGTTATGGTATTTCAAAGCCCGTCATACAATTCAATTTTTCAGTCGTCTAATCACGTGAAAACAAAAATAAAAAGCGGAAACGGGGTGCAACACGAGAGACAAACACAAATAGGAAATAGGAAGCAAACGGAATATCCAAGAGACAAACGCAACGCAAGCGACGTATTGACAAGAAATGACATTCGTAACCTAACAAACTCGAAATGGGCATAACCCGACTCTAAAAATCCATCAAATGACCTAAATAAAGCATTTTGATCTCCAAAACAGGGTCGGGCTGCCATCAGCAACCCGCGGCATGGTTTATCTCGAAAAGAGGAATAAAATGTGAAAAAAATTATGTATTTCGGAGTTTCGTACGCAAAGCTATGGTATTCCAAAGCCCGTCGTACCAGTCATTGTTTTAGTCATCTAATCACGTGAAAACAAAAAAAAAGCGGAAAAAGGGTGCAACACGAGAGACAAACGCAAATAGGAAATAGGAAGCAAAAGGAATATCCGAGAGAAAAACGCCACGCAAGCAGCATATTGACAAGAAATGACATCCGTATCCTAACAAACTCAAAAAAGGCATCTTCCGGCCCTAAAAATCAAACGTATCGACCTAAATAAAGCATTTTGAGCTCGAAAACAGGGTCGGGCTGCCTTCAGTAACCCGCGGCATGGTTTATCTCGAAAAGAGGAATAAAATATGAAAAGAATCATGTAATTCGGAGCTTCGTACGCAAAGTTATGGTATTTCAAAGCCCATCGTACAATTCATTGTTTTAGTCGTCTAATCACGTGAAAACAAAAACAAAAAGCGAAAAATGGGTACAACATGAGAGACAAACGCAAATAGGAAATAGAAAGCAAAAGGAATATCCAAGAGACAAACGCAACAGAAGCGGCGTATTGATAAGAAATGACATTCAAATCCTAACAAACTCAAAAAGGGCATCTTCCATCTCTAAAAATCAAACGTATCGACCTAAATAAAGCATTTTGAGCTTGAAAATGGAGTTGGGCTGCCTTCAGCAACCCGCAGCATCGTTTATCTTGAAAAGAGGAATAAAATATTAAAAAATCATGTAATTCGGAGCTTTGTACGCAAAGTTATGGTATTTCAAAGCCCGTCGTACAATTCATTGTTTTATTCGTCTAACCTCGTGAAAAAAAAAAGCGGAAAAGGGGTGCAACACGAGAGACAAACGCAAATAGGAAATAAGAAGCAAATGGAATATCCAAGAGACAAATGCAACGCAAGCGGCGTATTGACAAGAAATGACATTCGTAACCTAACAAACTCGAAAAGGGCATAATCCGGCTCTAAAAATCCATCGTATCGACCTAAATAAAGCATTTTGAGCTTGAAAACAGGGTATGGCTTCCATCAGCAATCCGCGGCATGGTTTATCTCGAAAAGAGGGATAAAATGTGAAAAAAATCATGTAATTCGGAGCTTCGTACGCAAAGTTATGGTATTTCAAAGCCCGTTGTACAATTAATTGTTTTAGTCATCTAATCACGTGAAAACAAAAAGAAAAAGCAGAAAAGGGGTGCAACACGAGGGAGAAACGCAAATAGGAAATAGGAAGCAAAAGGAATATCCGAGAGCCAAACGCAACGCAAGCGTCGTATTGACAAGAAATGACATTCGTATCCTAACAAACTCGAAAAGGGCATCGTCCGGCCCTAAAAATCAAACGTTACGACCTAAATAAAGCATTTTGAGCTCGAAAACGGGGTCGGGCTGCATTAAACAACTTGTGGCATGGTTTATCTCGAAAAGTGGAATAAAATGTAAAAAAAAAATCATTTAATTCGGATAATCGTATGTAAAGTTATGGTATTTCAAAGCCCGTCGTACAATTCATTGTTTTATTCGTCTAATCACGTGAAAACAAAAACAAAAAGCAGAACAGGTATGCAACACGAGAGTCAAAAGCAAATAGGAAATAAGAAGAAAACAGAATATCCAAGAGAGAAACGCAACGCAAGCGGCGTATTGACAAGAAATGACATTTGTATCCTAACAAACTCAAAAAGGGCATCTTCCAGCTCTAAAAGTCCAACGTATCGACCTAAATAAAGCCTTTTGAGCTCAAAAACGGGGTTGGGCTGCCTTTAGAACCTGCAGCATGGTTTATCTCAAAATGAGGAATAAAATGTGAAAAAAATCATGTAATTCGGAGCTTCGTACGCAAAGTTATGGTATTTCAAAGCCCGTCGTACAATTCATTATTTTAGTCGTCTAATCACGTGAAAAGAAAAACAAAAAGCGGAAAAGGGGTGCAAATCTAGAGACAAACGCAAATAGGAAATAGGAAGCAAAAGGAATATTCGAGAGACAAACGCAACGCAAGCGGCGTATTGAGATGAAATGACATTCGTATCCTAACAAACTCGAAAAGGGCATCCCTGGCTCTAAAAATCAAACGTATCGACCTAAATAAAGCATTTTGCGGTCGAAAATGTGCTCGGGCTGCCTTCAGCAACCCATAGCGTGGTTTATCTCGAAAAGAGGAATAAAATGTGAAAATTCATGTAATTCGGAGCTTCGTACGCAAAGTTATGGTATTTCAAAAACCGTCGTACAATTCATTGTTTGAGTCATCTAATCACGTGAAAACAAAAACAAAAAGCGGAAAAGGGGTGCAACACGAGAGATTAACGCAAATAGGAAATCGGAAGCAAACGGAAAATCCAAGAGACAAACGCAACCAAGCGGCGTATTGACAAGAAATGACATTTGTATCCTAACAAACTCGAAAAGGGCATCTTCAGGCTCTAAAAATCCATTGTATTGACCTAAATAAAGAATTTTGAGCTAGATAACGGGGTCGGGCTGCCTTCAGAAATCCGCGGCATGGTTTATCTCGAAAAAAGAAATAAAATGTGAAAAAAATCATGTAATTCGGAGCTTCGTACGCAAAGTTATGGTATTTCAAAGCCCGTCGTACAATTCATTGATTTACTCGTCTAATCACGTGAAAACAAAAACTAAGAGCGGAAAAGGGGTGCAACACGAAAGACAAACGCATTGGAAATAGGAATCAAAAGGAATATCCGAGAGACAAACGCAACCAAAGCGACGTATTGACAAGAAATGACATTCGTATCCTAACAAACTCGGAAAAGGCATCTACCGGCTCTAAAAATCCAACATTTCGACCTAAATAAAGCGATTTGAGCTTGAAAACGGGGTCGGGTGATGTGCGTTATATCAAGTGATAAAACCTAGACTAACGCTTCCGCAAGAATATGGATCGTGTAGTAACTAGGGTCGAACACAAGGAATTGATGCGACTTATAAGCTATTAAACTAATGAATAGACGTGTAGGGTGACTAAAGATGGAATTGATATTGAACTAAACTAAACTAAATCGATGAGATCAACTTATAGCTAAGCACCATGGGTGTCGAGAGTTTGCATAATGATGTAACGAAGTTCTAAAAGGATAATTGGTCTAAGGTACTATCATGAGTTCAGGGAATTCAAGCTCTCCTATAGGAACTGACTGGCGTAGACTTGTCCACTATCTAGCATGCATATACCAATGTATCCATTGCGCATCTTACATGCATAGACACATTATGACCGCTATCCTAATCCCTAGATTCAACCGATTGACCTGGCGTAGATTCTAAACCTGATCCATGAATGATCCTCTAGCAGCGTTATCCAACCTCATGCGGTGCTCATCTGAAATTCCGTTATAAAA
>CM071862.1:16677817-16692527 GCA_036759665.1 Gynandropsis gynandra | reverse complement strand
TTCTCGCCCGAGCGGGCACCTATGCCCGAGTGTGTTCCTCTTCAGCCCGAGTCGTGCAAAGCTACGGCGCATCTTGATGACCATTAACCCGAGCGGGCACTCCAATTCCACCCGATCGGGCACACATGCCCGACCATGTTCCTTGAGCACCCGAGTCGTGCAAAGCTACGGGGTTGTCTTGGCATCAATTACCCGAGCGGGCACACTTCTAATGCCCGAGCGTGCATGACCTAAGATGTTGTTTCCGCTCCTTTCGCTCGGTGTTTGTATGTTCACTTCAATCCACGGCCTTGCACAAGTTGAACCTTGTCATTTCGGGGTTAAATTGCCAATATCTCTCGTGTTTCTCCTCATGTCTTCGTTTCCTACACAAAACACGAAATGTAGATGAAATCCTCGAATAAACTCGATAAATGAATGAAATCTAATAAATCTAATCAAAACTATACCTAAGAATGACATAAAAACTACAATGGATTATGTGTTATCAAATATCCGAGAGACAAACGCAACGCAAGCATCGTACAGACAAGTAATGACATTCGTATCATAAGAAACTCGAAAAGGGCATCTCCCGGCTCTAAAAGTCCAATGTATCTACCTAAATAAAAGTTTTTGAGCTCGAAGAGGGCTCCGATTGCCTTGAGCAACCCGCAACATCATTTATCTCGAAAAGAGGAATAAAATGTGAAAAAATCATGTAATTCGGAGCTTCGTACGCAGAGTTATTGTATTTCAAAGCCCGTCGTACAATTCATTGTTGTAGTCATCTAATCACCTGAAAACAGAAAAAACGGAAAAGGGGTGCAACATGAGAGAAAAACACAAATATGAAATAGGAAGCAAAAGGAATATTCGAGAGACAAACGCAAAGCAAGCGGCGTATTGAAAAGAAATAACATTCGTATCCTAAGAAAATCGAAAAGGGCAACTCCCGGCTCTAAAAATCCAACGTATCGACCTAAATAAAGTATTTTGAACTCGAAAACGGGGTCGAAATGCCTTCAGCATCCCGCGGCATCGTTTATCTCGAAAATAGGAATACAATGTGAATACAATCATGTAATTCGGAGCTTCAGACAGAAAGTTATGGTATTTCAAAGCACGTCGTACAATTCATTGTTGTTGTCGTCTAATCAGGTGAAAACAAAAAAAAGCAGAAAAAGGGGTGCAACACGAGATACAAACGCAGATAGGAAATAGGAAGCAAAAGGAATATACGAGAGACAAACGCAATGCCAGCGGCGTATTGACAAGAAATGACATTCGTATCCTAAGAAAATCGAGAAACGCATCTACCGTCTCTAAATAAAAGATTTTGAGCTTGAAAACGGGGTCAGGTTGCCTTCAGCATCCCGCGGCATTGTTTATCTCGAAAAGAGGAATAAAATGTGGAAAACATCATGCAATTCGGAGCTTTTAACGCAAAGTTATGGTATTTCGAAGCTCGTCATACAATTCACGTTGTAGTCGTCTAAGCACGTGAAAACAAAAACAAAAGGCAGAAAACGGGTGCAACACTAAGACAAACGCAAATAAGAAATAGGAAGTGAAAGGAATATCCGAGAGACAAACGCAATGCAAGCGGCGTATTGACAAGAAATGGCATTTGTATTCTAAGAAACTCGAGAAGGGCATCTCCCGACATTAAAAATCCAATATATCGACCTAAATAAAGGATTTTGAGCTCGAAAATGGGGTCGAGCTGCTTTCAGCAACCCGCGGCATCGTTTATCTGTAAAAGAGGAATAAAATGTGAAAAAATCATGTAATTTGGAGCTTCATAGGTAAAGTTAATGTATTTCAAAGCCTGTCGTGCAATTCATTGTTGTAGTCATCTAATCACGTGAAAACAAAAACAAAAAGGCGGAAAAAGGGTGCAACGCGAGAGACCAACACAAATACAAAATAGGAAGGGAAAGGAATATCCAACAGATAGTCACAACGCAAGCGGCGTATTGACATGAAATGACATTCGGAGTTTGAGCTCAAAAACGGGGTCATGCTGGGTTATGGCATCTCCCGGCTCTAAAAATCCAATATGTCAACCTAAATATCGGAGTTTGAGCTCAAAAACGGGGTCATGATGCCTTCAGCATCCCCCGGCATCGTGTATCTAGAAAAGAGTAATACAATGTGAAAAAAAATCATGTAATTCAAAGCTTTGTACGCAACGTTATGGTATTTCAAAGCTCGTCGTACAATTCATTGTTTTAGGTGTCTAATCACGTGAAAAAAAAACAAAAAAGCCGAAAAGGGGTGCAACACGAGAGACAAACGCAAATAGGAAATAGGAAGCAAAAGGAATATTTGAGAGACAAACGCAACGCAAGCAGCTTATTGACAAGAAATGATATTCATATCCTAAGAAACTCGAAAAGGGCATCTCCCGGCTCTAAAAATACCAACGTATCGACCTAAATAAAGGGTTTTGAGCTCGAAAACAGGATCAGGCCACCTTCAGCATCTCGGGGCATCGTTTATCTCAAAAAGAGGAATAAAATGTGAATATAATCATATAATTCAGAGTTTGGTATGCAAAGTTATGGTATTTGAAAACCCGTTGTACAATTCATTGTTGTAGTCGTCTAATCACGTGAAAACAAAATAAAAAGCGGAAAAGGGGTGCAACACGAGAGACAAACAACAAATAAGTAATAGGAAGCAAAAGGAATATCCGAGAGACAAACGCATTGCAAGGGGCATATTGACAAGAAATGATATTTGTATCCTAAGAAACTCGAAAAGGGCATTTCCCGGCTCTAAAAATCCAATGTATTGACCTAAATAAAGGATTTTGAGCTCGAAAACAGGGTCGGGCTGCTGTCAGTAGCCCGCGGCATGGTTTATCTGGAAAAAAGGAATAAAATGTGAAAAACATCATGTAATTCAGAGCTTCCTACGCAAAGTTATTGTATTTCAAAGCCCATCGCACAATTCATTGTTGTAGTCATCTAATCACGTGAAAACAAAAAAAAAAACGGAAAAGGGGTGCAACATGAGAGAAAAACACAAATACGAAATAGGAAGCAAAAGGAATATTCGAGAGACAAATGCAACGCAAGCGGCGTATTGCCAAGAAAGGACATGCGTATCCTATGAAACTCGAAAAAGGCATCTTCCGGCTCTAAAAATCCAATGTATCGACCTAAATAAAGGATTTTGAGCTCAAAAACGGGTTCGGCTGCCTTCAGCATCCCGCGACAATGTTTATCTCAAAAAAAGGAGTAAAATGTGAAACAAAACATTTAATTCGGAGCTTCGTACGCAAAGTTATGGTATTTCAAAGCCCGTCGTACAATTCAATGTTGTAGTCGTCTAATCATGTGAAAACAAAAAAAATCGGAAAAGGGGTGCAACACGAGAGACAAACACAAATAGGAAATAGGAAGCAAAAGGAACATCCGAGAGACAAACGCAACACAAGCGGCGTATTGACAAGAAATGACATTTATATCCTAAGAAACTCGAAAATGGCATCTCCAAGCTCTAAAAATCCAACGTATCGACGTAAATACACGATTTTAAGCTAGAAAATGGGGTCGGGTTGCCTTCAGCATCCCGCAGTGATGCGTATCAGAGTTAAATATAACCTAATCTACCCGCAAGGGCACGGCACGTGTGTAGTATTTTAGGTGTCGATCCCACAGAGACTATGCAACGCTACCTAAACCCGAACTATGAATCAAACTTGCTAACGAAAGAATGTGGATAAGGAATGAAATACTGAAATTAACTAAACTACTTGGGTTCTAACGATGAGACAAACGTCCTAGGAATCCGGTTTGCATCATTTATATCGAAACGTGGAATAAAATGTGAAAAAAGCATGTAATTCAGAGCTTCGTATGCAAAGTTATGGTATTTCAAAGCATGTAGTAGAATTCATTGTTGTAGTCGTCTAATCACGTGAAAATAAAATCAAAAAGCGGAAAACGGGTGCAACACGAGAGATAGGAAATAGGAAGCAAAATGAATATCCGAGAGACAAACGCAACGCAAGCGGCGTATTGACAAAAAAATGACATTTGTATCCTAAGAAACTCGAAGGGCATCTCCCGGCTCTAAAAATCAAACGTATCGACCTAAATAAAGAATTTTGAGCTCGAAAACGGGGTCGGGCTGCCTTCAGCTTCCCCCATCATCGTTTATCTCAAAAAGAGGAATAAAATGTGAAAAAAATCATGTAATTCAGAGCTTCGTACGCAAAGTTATGGTATTTCAAAGCCCGTCGTACAATTCAATGTTGTAGTCGTCTAATCATGTGAAAACAAAAACAAAAACCAGAAAAGGGGATGCAACACGAGAGACAAACGCAAACAGGAAAAAGGAAGCAAAAGGAATATCCGAGAGACAAACGCAATGCAAGCGGCGTATTGACAAGAAATGACATTCGTATCCTAAGAAACTCGAAAATGGCATCTCGAGGCCCTAAAAATCCAACGTATCGACCTAAATAAAAGATTTTGAGCTAGAAAATGGGGGTAGACTGCCTTCAGCATCCTGCGACATCATTTATATCGAGAAGAGGAAACAAAATATGAAAAATATCATATAATTCGGAGCTTCGTACGAAAAGTTATGGTATATCAAAGCCCGTCGTACAATTCATTATTGTAGTCGTCTAATGACGTGAAAACAAAAACAAAAAGCGGAAAACGGGTGCAACACGTGAGACAAACGCAAATAGGAAATAGGAAGCAAAAGGAATATCTGAGAGACAAACGCAGCGCAATCGGCGTATTGATAAGAAATGATATTTGTATACTAAGACACTGGAAAAGGGCATCTCCCGGCTCTAAAAATCCAACGTATTGACCTAAATAAAAGATTTTGAGCACCAAAACGGGGTCGGGCTGCCTTCAGCATCCCACGGTATCATTTATCTCGAAAAGTTCAATAAAATGTGAAAAAATCATGTAATTCGGAGCTTTGTACGCAATGTTATGGTATTTCAAAATCGATCGTACAAGTCATTGTTGTAGTCGTCTAATCACGTGAAAACAAAAACAAAAAGTGGAAAAGGGGTGCAACATGAGAGAAAAATGCAAATAAGAAATAGGAAGCAAAAGGAATATCCGAGAGACAAATGCAACGCAAGCGGCGTATTGACAAGAAATGACATTGGTATCCTAAGAAACTCGAAAAGGGCATCTCTCGGCTCTCAAAATCCAACGTATCGAATTAAATAAAGGATTTTGAGCTCGAAAACGGGGTCGGGCTAGCTTCAGATTCCCCCAGCATAGTTTGTCTCAAAAAGAGGAATAAAATGTGAAAGAAATCATGTAATTTAGAGCTTTGTACGCAAAGTTATGGTATTTCGAAGTCGGTCATACAAATCATTATTGTAGTCGTCTAATAACGTGAAAACAAAAACAAAAATCAGAAAAGGGGATACAACACGAGAGACAAACGCAAATAGGAAATAGGAAGCAAAAGGAATATATGAAAGACAAACGCAATGCAAGCGGCGTATTGACAAGAAATGACATTTGTATCCTAAGAAACTCGAAAATGGCATCTCTAGACTCTAAAAATACAATGTATTGACCTAAATAAATGATTTTGAGCTAGAAAATTGGGTCAGACTGCCTTCAGCATACCGCAGCATCATTTATATCGAAAAGAGGAATAAAATGTGAAATAAAGCATGTAATTCGGAGCTTCGTATGCAAAGTTATGGTATTTCAAAGCATGTAGTACAATTCATTGTTGTAGTCGTCTAATCACGTGAAAACAAAATGAAAAAGCGGAAAACGGGTGCAACACGAGAGACCAGTGCAAATAGGAAATAGGAAGCAAAAGGAATATCCGAGAGACAAATGCAACGCAAGCGGCGTATTGACAAGAAATGACATTTGTATCCTAAGAAAGTCGAAAAGGGCATCTCCCGGCTCTAAAAATCCAATGTATCGACTTAAATAACGGATTTTGAGCTCAAAAACGGGGTCGGGCTGCCTTCCGCATCTCGTGTCATCGTTTACCTTGAAAAGAGAAAAACAATGTGAAAACAATCATGTAATTCAGAGCTTTGAACGTAAAGTTATGGTATCTCAAAGCCCGTCGTACAATTCATTGTTGTAGTCGTCTAATCACGTGAAAACAAAAACAAAAAGCGGAAAAGGGGTGCAACACGAGAGACAAACGCAAACAGGAAATAATGATAAATTGTCCTACATAAGTTAAGATATGAAATTTGGACTCATATATAAGATATTGAGCAGCCTAAACTCTTGAGCCAATAATTTATCATGGTATTAGAGCCAGTTTCGTCCCGATTTGCATATATATATATATGGTATTGAACAACTCTAAACTCTCGAGCTAGCTTTTGGATTAGTTAGACCCAAGCCATATTGGTAAGAAATGACATTTGTATCCTAAGAAACTCAAAAAGGGCATCTCCCGGCTCTAAAAATCCAACGTATCGACCTAAATAAAAGATTTTGAGCACCAAAACGGGGTCGGGCTGCCTTCAGCATCCCACAATATCGTTTATCTCGAAAAGTGGAATAAAATGTGAAAACAAATCATGTAATTCGGACCTTTGTACGCAATGTTATGGTATTTCAAAGCCGGTCGTACAATTCATTATTGTAGTCGTCTAATCACGTGAAAACAAAAACAAAAAGTGGAAAAGGGGTGCAACATGAGAGAATAATGCAAATAAAAAATAGGAAGCAAAAGGAATATCCGAGAGATAAACGCTACGTAAGCGGCGTATTGACACGAAATGACATTCGTATCCTAAGAAAGTCGAAAAAGGCATATCCCGGTTCTAAAAATCCAATGTATCGACTTAAATAACGGATTTTGAGCTCAAAAATGGGGTCGGGCTGCCTTCAGCATCCCATGGCATCGTTTACCTCGAAAAGAGGAATACAATGTGAAAACAATCATGTAATTCGGAGCTTTGTACGCAAAGTAATGGTATTTCAAAGCCCGTCGTACAATTCATTGTTGTAGTCGTCTAATCACGTGAAAAATAAAACAAAAAGCGGAAAAGTGGTGCAACACGAGAGACAAACGCAAATAGGAAATAGGAAGCAAAAGGAATATCTGAAAGTCAAACGCAACGCAAGCAGCGTGTTGATAAGAAATGGCATACGTATCCAGAGAAACTCAAAAAACGCATCTCCCGGCTCTAAAAATCCAACGTATCGACCTAAATAAAGGATTTTGAGCACCAAAACGGGGTCGGGCTGCCTTCAGCATCCCACGGTATCGTTTATCTCGAAAAGTGGAATAAAATGTGAAAAAATCATGTAATTCGGAGCTTCATACGCAATGTAATGGTATTTCAAAGCCAGTCGTACAATTCATTGTTGTAGTCGACTAATCACGTGGAAACAAAAACAAAAAGTGGAAAAGGGGAGGAACACGAGAGAAAAATTGCAAATAAGAAATAGGAAGCAAAACGAATATCCGAGAGACAAACGCAACGCAAGCGGCATATAATGACATTCGTATCCTAAGAAACTCGAAAAGGGCATCTCCTGACTCTTAAAATCCAACGTATCGACATAGATAAAGGATTTTGAGCTCGAAAATGGGGTTGGGCTGCCTTCAGCTTCCCCTAGTAAAGTTTATCTCAAAAAGTGGAATAAAATGTGAAAAAATCATGTAATTTAGAGCTTCGTACGCAAAGTTATGGTATTTCAAAGTCGATCGTACAATTCAGTATTGTTGTCGTCTAATCACATGAAAACAAAAACAAAAAGCGGAAAACGGGTGAAACACGAGAGACAAACGCAAATAGGAAATAGGAAGCAAAAGGAATATCCAAGAGACAAACGCAACACAAGCGGTGTATTGACAAGAAATGACATTCGTATGCTAAAAACTCAAAAAAGGGCATCTCCCGGCTCTAAAAGTCCAACGTATCAACCTAAATAAAGGATTTTGAGCTCAAAAACGGGGTCAGGCTGCCTTCAGCAACCCGCAGCATCGTTTATCTCGAAAAGAGGAATAAAATGTGAAAAAAATCATGTAACTCGGAGCTTCGTACGCAAACGTATGGTATTTCAAAGCTCGTCGTACAATTCATTGTTGTAGGTGTCCAATCACGTGAAAACAAAAACAAAAAGCAGAAAAGGGTTGCAACACGAGAGACAAACGCAAATAGGAAATAAGAAGCGAAAGGAATATCCGAGAGACAAACGCAACGCAAGCGGCATATTGACAAGAGATGACAATCGTATCCTAAGAACTCGAAAAGGGCATCTCCCGGCTCTAAAAATCTAACGTATCGACATAAATAAAGGATTTTGAGCTAAAAAACGGGGTCGGACAGCCTTGAGCAACCTGCACCATCTTTTTTCTCGAAATGAGGATTAAAATGTGAAAAAATCATGTAATTCGAAGCTTCGTACGCAAAGTTATGGTATTTCAAAGCCCGTCGTACAATACATTGTTTTGGTCGTCTAGTCACGTGAAAACAATAACAAAAAGCAGAAAAGGGGTGCAACACGAGAGACAAACGCAAATAGGAAATAGGAAGCGAAAGGAATATCCGAGAGACAAACGCAACGCAAGCAGTATAATTACAATAAATGACATTTGTATCCTAAGAAACTCGAAAAGGGCATTTCTCTAAAAATCTACCGTATCGATCTAAATAAAGGATTTTGAGCTCGAAAACGGGGTTGGGCAGCCTTCAGCTTCCCCCAGCATCGTTTATCTCAAAAAGAGAAATAAAATGTGAAAAAAATCATGTAATTCAGAGCTTCGTACTCAAAGTTATTGTATTTCAAAGTCGGTCGTACAATTCATTATTGTTGTCGTCTAATCACGTGAAAACAAAATGAAAAAGCGGAAAAAGGGTGCAACACGAGAGACCAATACAAATAGGAAATAGGAAGCAAAAGGAATATCTGAGAGACAAACTCCACGCAAGCGGCATATTGACAAGAAATTACATTTGTATCCTAAGAAAGTCGAAAAGGGCATCTCCCGACTCTAAAAATCCAACATATCGACCTAAATAACGGATTTTGAATTCAAAAACGGGGTCAGGCTGCCTTCAGCATCCCGTGGCATCGTTTACCTCAAAAATAGGAATACAATGTGAAAACAATCATGTAATTCGGAGCATTGTACGTAAAGTTATTGTATTTCAAAGCTCGTCGTACAATTCATTGTTGTAGTCGTCTAATCACGTGAAAACAATAACAAAAAGCGGAGAAGGGGTGCAACACGAGAGACAAACGCAAATAGGAAATAGGAAGCTAAAGGAATATCTGAGTGACAAACACAACGCAAGCGGCGTATTGATAAGAAATGATATTTGTATCCTATGAAACTCGAAAAGGGCATCTCCCGACTCTAAAAAACCAATGTATCGACCTAAATAAAGGATTTTGAGCTCGAAAATGGGGTCGGGCTGCCTTGAGAAACCTGAACCATCTTTTTTCTCGAAACGAGGAATAAAATGTGAAAAAATCATGTAATTCGGAGCTTCGTATGCAAAGTTATTGTATTGCAAAGCCCGTCGTACAATTCATTGTTGTAGTCGTCTAATCACGTGAAAACAAAAACAAAAAGACGAAAAGGGGTGTAACACGAGAGACAAACGTAAATAGGAAATAGGAAGTGAAAGGAATATCCGGTAGACAAACGCAAAGCAAGCGGCATAATTACTAGAAATGACATTCATATCCTAAGAAACTCGAAAAGGGCATCTCCCGGCTCTAAAAATCCAACGTATCGACCTAAATAATGGATTTTGATCTTGAAAACGGGGTCGGGCTGCTTTCAGCAACCCGCGATATCATTTATCTCGAACAGAGGAATAAAATGTGAAAACAAATCGTGAAATGTGGAGCTTCAAACGCAAAATTATTGTATTTCAAAGCCCATCGTACTGTTCATTGTTGTAGTCGTCTAATCACGTGAAAACAAAAACAAAAAGCGGAAAAGGGGTGCAATACTAGAGACAAATGCAAACACGAAACAGGAATGAAAAGGAATATCTGAGAGACAAACGCAACGTAACCGGCGTATTGACAAGAAATGACATTCGTATCCTAACAAACTCAGAAAGGGCATCTCCCGGCTCCAAAAATCCAATATTATTGACCTAAATAAAGGATTTTGAACTCGAAAACGGTGTTGGGCTGCCTTCAGTATGCTGTGGCATCGTATCTCAAAAAGAGGAATAAAATGTAAAAAAAATCATGTAATTCGGAGCTTCGCACGCAAAGTTATGGTATTTCAAAGCCCGTCGTACAATTCATTGTTGTAGTCGTCAAATCACGTAAAAACAAAAACAAAAACCGGAAAAGGGGTGCAACATGAGAGACAAACGCAAATAGAAAATAGGAAGCAAAAGAAATATCCGAGAGACAAACGCAACGCAAGCAACGTATTGACAAGAAATGACATTTGTATCCTAAGAAACTCGAAAACGGCATCTCCCGGCTCTAAAAATCCAACGTATCGACCTAAATAAAGGCTGTTTAGCTCAAAAACAGGGTCGGGCTGCCTTTTGCATCCTACGACATTGTTTATCTCGATAACAGGAATAAAATGTGAAAAAAACTCATGCAATTCGGAGCTTCGTACGCAAAGTTATGGTATTTTAAAGCCCCTCTTACAATTCATTGTTGTAGTCGTCTAATCACGTAAAAACAAAAAGAAAAAGCGGAAAAGGAGTGCAACACGAGAGACCAATGCAAATAGGAAATAGGAAGAAAAATGAATATCCGAGAGAAAAATGAAACGCAAGCGGCATATTGGCAAGAAATAACATTCCATTCCTAAGAAACTCGAAAAGGGCATCTGCCGGCTCTAAAATACCAACGTATCGACCTAAATTAGAGGTTTTTAGCTCAAAATGGGGTCGGGCTGCCTTCGGCATCCCACAGCATCATTTATCTCTGAAAGAGGAATAAAATGTTACAAAAATCATGTAACTCAGAGCTTCATACACAGAGTTATGGTATTTCAAAACTCGTCGCACAATTCATTTGTTGTAGTCGTCTAATCACGTCAAAACAAAAACAAAAATCGAAAAAGGGGTGCAACACGAGAGACAAATGCAAATAAGAAATAGGAAGTAAAAGGATTAACCGAGAGACAAACGCAACGCAAGCGGTGTATTGACAAGAAATGACATTCGTATCCGAAGAAACTGGAAAAGGGCATCTCTCGGCTCTAAAAATCCAATAGAATCTACCTAATTAAAGGATTTTGAGCTCGAAAATGGGGTGGGGCTGCCTTCAGCATCACACTGCATCGTTTAACTCGAAAAGAGGAATAAAATGTGAAAAAATCTCATGTAATTCGGCGCTTCGTACGCAAAGTTATTGTATTTTAAAGCCCGTCGTACAATTCATTGTTGTAGTCATCTAATCACGTGAAATTAAAAACAAAAAGCGGAATAGGTGCAACATGAGAGACAAATGCTAATAGGAAATAGGAAGCAAAAGAAATATCCGAGAGACAAACGCAATGCAAGTGGCGTATTGATAAGAAATGACATTCGTATCCTAAGAAACTCGAAAAGGGCATCTCCCGGCTCTAAAAATCCATTGTATTGAACTAAATGAAGGATTTTGAGCTCAAAAACGGGGTCGGGCTGCCTTCAACATCCCGCGGCATCGTTTATCTCAAAGACATGAATAAAATGGGAAAAAATCATATAATTCAGAGCTTCATACGCGAAGTTATGGTATTTCAAAGCCTATGACACAATTCATTGTTGTAGTTGTCAAATCACGTAAAAACAAAAAGAAAAAGCAGAAAGGGTGTGCAACACGACAGACCAATGCAAATAGGAAATAGGAAGCAAAAGGAATATCCGAGAGAAAAATGAAACGCAAATGGCGTATTGACAAGAAATGACATTCCAATCCTAAGAAACTCGAAAAGGGCATCTCCCGGCTCTAAAAATCCAACGTATCAAACAAAAATAGAGTGTTTTAATCTCAAAATGGGGTCGGGCTGCCTTCAGCATCCCACAGCATCATTTATCTCTGAAAGAGGAATAAAATTTGATAAAAATCATGTAACTCGGATCTTCGTATGCAAAGTTATGGCATTTCAAAACCCGTCGTACAATTTATTTGTTGTAGTCGTCTAATCACGTCAAAACAAAAACAAAAATCAGAAAAAGGGTGCAACACGAGAGACAAACGCAAATAGGAAATAGGAAGCAAAAGGATTAACTTAGAGACAAATGCAACGCAAGCGGTGTATTGACAAGAAATGACATCCGTATCCTAAGAAACTGGAAAAGGGCATATCCCGGCTCTAAAAAACCAACAGTATCTACCTAATTTAAGGATTTTGAGCTCGAAAACGGGGTGGGGCTGCCTTCAGCATCACGCTGCATCATTTATCTCGAAAAGAGGAATAAAATGTGATAAAACTCATGTAATTCGGAGCTTCGTACGCAAAGTTATGGTATTTCAAAGCCCGTCGTACAATTAATTGTTGTAGTCATCTAATCACGTGAAACAAAAACAAAAAGCGGAATAGGGGTGCAACATGAGAGACAAACGCAAATAGGAAATAGGAAGCAAAGGAAATATCCGAGAGATAAACGCTAATCAAGCGGCGTATTGACAAGAAATGACATTCGTATCCTAAGAAACTCGAAAAGGGCATCTCCCGGCTCTAAAAATCCAACTTATCGAACTAAATGAAGGATTTTGAGCTCGAAAACGGGGTCGGCCTGCCTTCAGCATCCCGCGGCTTCGTTTATCTCAAAACCAGAAATAAAATGTGGAAAAATCATGTAATTCGGAGCTTCGTACGCAAAGTTATGGTATTTCAAAGCCCGTCGTACAATTCATTGTTGTAGTCGTCAAATCACGTAAAAACAAAAAGAAAAAGCGGAAAAGGTGTGCAACACGAGAGACCAATGCAAATAGGAAATAGGAAGCAAAAGGATTAACCGAGAGACAAACGCAACGCAAGCGGTGTATTGACAAGAAATGACATCCGTATCCTAAGAAACTGGAAAAGGGCATCTTCCGGCTCTGAAAATCCAGTAGTATCTACCTAATTAAAGGATTTTGAGCTTCAAAACGGGGTGGGCTGCCTTTAGCATCACACTGCATTGTTTATCTCGAAAAGCGGAATAAAATGTGAAAAAACTCATGTAATTCGGACCTTCATACGCAAAGTTATGGTATTTCAAAGCCCGTTGTACAATTCATTGTTGTAGTCGTCTAATCAAGTGAAAACAAAAACAAAAAGCAGAAAAGGGGTGGAACACGAGAGACAAATGCAAATAGGAAATAGGAAGCAAAAGGAATATCCGAGAGAAAAATGTAACGCAAGCGGCGTATTGACAAGAATTGACATTCCTATCCTAAGAAACTCGAAAAGGCATTTCTCGGCTCTAAAAATCCAACGTATCGACCTAAATTAAAGTGTTTTGAGGTCAAAATGGGGTCGGGCTGCCATACACATCCCATAACATCATTTACCTCTGTAAGAGGAATAACATGTGACAAAAATCATGTAACTCGAAGTTTCATACGCAAAGTTATGGTATTTCAAAACTCGTCGTATAATTCATTTGATGTAGTCGTCTAATCATGTCAAAACAAAAACAAAAATCGGAAAAGGGGTGCAACACGAGAGACACACGCAAATAGGAAATAGGAAGCAAAAGGAATAACCGAGAGACAAACACAACGCAAGCGGTGCATTGACAAGAAATGACATTCGTATCCTAAGAAACTCGAAAAGGGCATCTCCGGGCTCTAAAACTCCAACAGTATAGACCTAATTAAAGGATTTTGAGCTCGAAAATGGGGTGGGGCTGCCTTCAGCATCATGTGGCATCGTTTATCTCGAAAAGAGGAATAAAACGTGAAAAATCATGTAATTCGGAGCTTCGTACGCAAAGTTATGGCATTTCAAAGCCCGTCGTACAATTCATTTTTGTAGTAATCTAATCACGTGAAAACAAAAACAAAAAGCTGAATAGGGGTGCAACATGAGAGACAAACGCAAATAGGAAATAGGAAACAAAAGAAATATCCGAGAAACGCAACACAAGCGGCGTATTGACAAGAAATGACATCCGTATCCTAAGAAACTCGAAAAGGGCATCTCTCGGCTTTAAAAATCCAACGAATCGACCTAAATAAAGCATTTTGAGCTTGAAAACGGGGTCGGGCTGCCTTCACCATCCCCGCAGCATCATGTATCTCAAAAAGAGGGATAAAATGTGCAAATAATCATTTAATTCGGAGCTTCATACTGATGTGCGTTATATCCAGTTATAAAACCTAGACTAACGCTTCCGCAAGAATACGGATCGTGTAGCAACTAGGGTCGAACACAAGGAATTGATGCAACTCTAAAGCTATTGGACTAAAGAATAAGACGTGTAAAATCAATAGTAGAAGGAATGCAAATGCAAACTAACTAAACTAAAGATGGGAATGACTCAGCGACAAATCACCATAGGTATCAAGAGTTGCACAACGATGTAACGAAGTTCTAACGAGATAATTGGTCTTAGATACTATCATGAGTTCAGGGAATTCAAGCTCTCCTATAGGAACTGACTGGCGTAGACTTGTCCACTATCTAGCATGCATATACCAATGTATCCATTGCGCATCTTACATGGATAGACGCATTACGACCGCTATCCTAATCCCTAGATTCAATCGATTGACCTGGCGTAGATTCTAAACCGATTAAACCCTAAATCATGGCTAAGTTCCAAAGTCTAATGCCCTAGCGT
>CM071862.1:16621046-16646574 GCA_036759665.1 Gynandropsis gynandra | reverse complement strand
CTTGCATCAGAGGGGGTGGAGACAGTTTTGTCAAGAAAATGGACTGAATGTGGGTTGTTCCCTCATAGTACAAAAGTTCTCCATTGGAGGAGAACCTTGCTTCGATTTATCAACAATGTATTTTGATTTGAGTTGTATTTTGATTTCTTTGAACCTCCTTCTAACTTGAACTTCATTTGATCTTGTGGATTTACTATTATTCAATTGTTAGTGTTATTGTTAGTATCGTTGTTTTTGTGGATTTAGTATTATTGTAACAAGGGTAGCAGATGGACAAGGGTCGAAGGGGGACTACGGTCGCACGGGTCCAAGGGTCGCTAGGGACAAGGGTCGCCGAGTCCAAGGGTCGCGAATGTACAAGGCTCGTAGATATTTGAGTCAATTAGTAAATAACTTGATAAATTATTATTTTCAAAATTTTATTCATATTATTTGTAAATAATTGTATTTGCAAATAATAAATTATTTTTACTATATTTTTAGTATCGTTATTTATGTGCATTTAGTATTATTGTAACAAGAGTCGCAAAAGGACAAGGGTCGCATGGGTCCAAGGGTCCCAGAGGGACAAGGGTCGCAGGGGTCCAAGGGTCGGAGAGGGACAAAGGTCGCAGTGGTCCAAGGGTCGGAGAGGTACAAGGGTCGTAGGGGTCCTAGGGTCGCCCTGTGACCTTTTACCCCTGCGACCCTTTGACCCCTTTGCGACCCCTTTACCCCTGCGACCCTTGGACCGTAAGACTCTGTGACCCAGTGCAACAGTTTTTCTGTGAAACCTGCTTAATTGCAAGCTTCTTTGTTCACAACAAACTATTTCAACCTATTGGCAGCGAATCTGATGCCGATTTCAAGCTACTCTTGCTGAATCTGTCGTGGTGTGGGAGAATAGTTATTTTCGCGTCACAGTGGAGAGAGAAATTGAGGTGCTCTGGAGGAGAGAGAAAAATTTTCGACAAGGGTAATATCGGATTATCAATATTTTAAGGGTAGATTTGAAGTTGAAACTTCTTTTTCAGGGAAGGGTATTTTTCAAGCACTTTAGCCCTACAAGGGTATTTTTGAAGTTCCCCCTCTCAAAGCATAGGAACGTGGCTAGATTGAGTCATCCCCTACTTTTGTGGCTGACACCCCAACTAAACCCCATTGCGATTCATGATTCACCTGATACAACCCTCAACCGTTACTACCCTACTTTCGTAACCTAGTCTCGGTTGTTCTAACCCTGATTTTCTAGTATTAGAATTTACCTTTCAGTCCTTCTCCTAATCCCTAACACATGCATATACGTGGCCATTCCTAAACACAAGATAGTAAGTTCTCAGACAAAGAATGGATAATACGAAACGGGGAAATGCATTCATAAACGAATCAAAGACGGTTCCAGGATAGCAATGGCTAATTCCTTATCCTAGAACAAATCTACTACTCGCGCATGAGTCTAAACATCACAAACAAAAATAGTAGAGTAAAGAGCATAGAGATATCGAACGAGCAATGATCCCGAATCGATCTCCAACTCCTTGTTGTGTCTCCCGTCAAAGAGGACTCTTGAATGGATGGATGGATGTTGTGTACCCTCCTAGGGTTCTCCTCTATGTTTTCTTCCTTCTAAACTCAATTTGGGGTCCCTTTTTATACAAATTCCCCATTGGAGACATTCTAGGGAAGTCGTAATAGGCATGTCCCGCGCGGGCTAGGGAGGCAACCCGTGCGGGCTCCTCATTTTCTCCACGACCCATGCGTGCTAAGGGCTAGCACGACTCGGGCAACAATTTCTGGAACACCACCCCGCACGGGCTAAGGAAGACACCCCGCGCGGGCTCCTCTTGAAGATCAATCCGTGTGTGCTAAGGGTTAGTACGACTTGGGCAAATGCTGCTGGACGTTCAGTCCGAGCAGGCTAAGGAAACCACCCCGAGGGGGGCCTTGTCTCCTCACGTCGTATTGTATTCCTTGCCCGTTTCTCGTTCCATTAGTTCTGTTATGATCTCCAATGCTCTTACTTTGTCCTGTGTATGTTCTTTTGCTCCAAAACGAACTAAATACGCATTACAACCTATAAGAACATGAAAACACGAAAACAAGTAAACGGATACAAAACCACACGTAAACATCGCAACTATCATCATAAACATATCTAAAATCATGTGAGAATCGTGTACGGAAACGAGATGATCACAACATGAGATAAACGCAAATAGGAAATAGGAAGCAAAAGGAATATCCGAGAGAAAAACACAACGCAAGCAGCTTATTGACAAGAAATGACATTCGTATCCTAAGAAACTCAAAAAGTGCATCTCCCGCCTCTAAATATCCAACGTATCGACCTAAATAAAGGATTTTGAGATCGAAAACGGGATCAGACTGCCTTTAGAAACCCGGGTCATCGTTTATCTCGAAAGATGAATGAGATGATGAGAAAATCATGTAATTCTGATATGGTATTTTAAAGCTCGTCATAGGATTCGTTGTTGTAGTCATCTAATCACGTGAAGAAAAAAACAAAAAGCGGAAAAGGGGTGCAACACGAGAGACTAACGCAAATAGGATATAGGAAGCAAAAGGAATATCTGAGAGACAAACATAACGCAAGCAGCGTATTGACAAGAAATGACATTTGTATCCTAAGAAACTCGAAAAGTGCATCTCTCGGCTCTAAATATCCAATGTCTCAACCTAAATAAAGGATTTTGAGCTCAAAAACCGGGTCACGCTGCTTTCAGCAGCTCGGGGTATGGTTTATCTCGAAAAGATGAATGAGATGATGAAAAAATCCTATAATTCGGAGCTTCTTACGCAAAGTTATGGTATTTCAAAGCCCGTCATAGGATTCATTGTTTTAGTCGTCTAATCACGTAAAAACAAAAACAAAAAGTGGAAAAAGGGGTGAACCACGAGAGATAAATGCAAATAGGAAATAGGAAGCAAAAGGAATATCCGAGATACAAATAGAACGCAAGCGGCTTATTGACAAGAAATGACATTTGTGTCCTAAGAAACTCAAAAAGTTCATCTCCCAACTCTAAATATCCAATATATCGACCTAAATAAAGGATTTTGAGCTTGCAGACGGGGTCAGGCTGCCTTCAGCAACCCGGGGCATCGTTTATCTCAAAAAGATGAATGAGATGATGAAAAAATCATGTAATTCGGAGCTTCGTACGCAATGTTATGGTATTTCAAAGCTCGTCATACGATTCATTGTTGTAGTCATCTAATCACGTGAAAACAAAAACAAAAAGCGGAAAAGGGGTGCAAAACGAAAGACTAACGCAAATAGGAAATAGGAAGCAAAAGGAATATCTGAGAAACAAACGCAACGCAAGCGGCGTATTGACAAGAAATGACATTCGTATCCAAAGAAACTGGAAAAGTGCATCTCCCGGCTCTAAATATCCAATGTATCGACCTAAATAAAGGAGAAGTGCCATTTTATAGTCAAAGAAGGGATTATCTTGGGACTTATGGTGTCAGATAGGGGCATTGAGGTGGATAGAGCGAAGATAGAAGTTATTGAGAAGTTGCCACCACCGAATTCGGTCAAAGTAATCAGCAGCTTCCTTGGGCATATCGGATTTTATAGGAGGTTCATCAAGGATTCCTCTAAGATCGTGAAGCCATTGACTGAGTTGCTTGCAAAGGATACTACATTTGAGTTCACAGAGGAGTGCCATGAAGCCTTCAACAAGATCAAGCAAGCATTGATCTCAGCCCCCATCATTCAACCGTCAGATTGGGATTTTCCCTTCGAGATCATGCATGATGCAAGTGACTATGTTGTTGGGGTTGTGCTTGGACAACGGAAAGATAAGCTTCAACATGTCATTTTCTAGCGCATATGCATGATTTTATAAGGCGTCGAGCTAATGACGTTAAACAAGCGCTTGTTGGGAGGCAACTCAATGGTAGATTTAGGATTTCCATTTTTTTAGGAATAAGACCAAGCAAAAACTGAATGTAGTAGATGTGTTTTTCTCTAACCCCTTTGGACAAAGGTCTTGTCATGCTTGCTTTTTTCTTTACAAGAGCGACACGCCGAGGACAACGTTCAGTTTAAGTCTAGGGGAGACACATCACATATACTTTTTTCGGTGTTAATTTTCAATTTTTGCTTGAATTTGCATGTTTTCTTTAGTTTTAGGATGAATTTCAAATTAGGATAGAGATATGAATATGATGTTTTCGATGACTGAAATAAACCTTGATCTTAGGATGTTTAGATGCATGCCCTGGTTGTAAACATTGGTGGAAATGTCTAGCTTATTCTCGCTTGAGGCTATAGTGTCGTAGTTCATGAGGATTTGGGTGTCGCTTGTGGTTTGCAAGGATAGGACGGTTGGGTTTGTGACATATTGATCTCTTTCTATCCAATTGATTACGCTTTGTTGAGATGAGGATAATACTTTATGCTTTAGAATTGAACTTGTTTTGCAGAAAAGAAAAGAGAGAAGAAAGAATAGAGCAGAATACGAACACTCTGTTCTCATCGGCAAAATGCAGAAAAAATCAATGCAATAAGCTGACATGAGTGCATCGTGCGTAAAGGAACAAGTTCCATTCCATGGTTTGGGTCTAAGTGGTGGATCAAGACTATCTCTCTACGTCCTAAGGGCACGTGTAACGACACGACCAACTACTCCATTGTGGTATCCAAATGAGCCACATGAGTAACCCAATGAGTTAGTGTGGGTCTAAGTAGAGGTTAGATCGCTTTAACTTCGACATCCTGGAAACCGAGTATGCTAGCTCAGAAGAATAAGAATGAATGACAGCTCTTAGGAATGCTAGAAAGTTAAGTCCTTTTGATCGATTTTCTCTAAATCTGAAGTCTTGCTCAATGGAGAGAGAGTCACGTGTCACTTTCTTAATTTGTTTCTTTGATATGCTTACTCATGGGTGGCTCGATGACTCCAAGATGAAAGCACGACTAGTAATAGATCGGATTAGCTTGAGATTTATTGGGTGATCGCCTTTTCCGTGTATCGAGAATGTCTTAGGTGAAAGGAGGATTTTAGATTTCATTATCTCCCGTTACATTGCACGTTTAGGTTTGCTTAGGGACAAGCAAACATTTAAGTCTGGGGGATTTTGATGAGCGTTTATATTGCATAGCAATCACATAGGTTTTTTATCACATTTTTAAGGACATTTTGATGTTTTGTACACGATTGTGTGCATATTTCTGCAATATATTCCTTGCAAGTGCCTTTTTTAATTTAGACGCAGAAATGAAGAGTATATAGAGCAAAATGCCGCATATATCGATCGTGATGGGAACATGAGGCTAAACGGGACAAGGTACGACGAAGAAATGACTCGGTCACAGCAACAGAGCAGGCGAGATTGGAGGAGGATAGCACCGACTTTAGAAATCATACTAGATATCCGGAAAGGAAGACATCGGACGCAAACACAAGTAAATGTGGAAAACCTACCTAAAATTCAGAACTGCACGACCAAACTATGAAGAACGCCTGACCGAGCACATCCAGCAGCATGACCGGGGGTGAATGGAAGAAGAGAACCCAGCCAAACACACAAGACAGCACGATCGAGCGCTCTTAAAGTATTGTGCCCGACCAAGGACCCAAGAAAGCCCGATGGAGCTCACTAAGCAGAACGTCCCCCGAATGTACTGCATGGCCCCTTTTGAAGACAGCATCACGACCGGGTTGTTTGTTGTGCCCGGTCAGGCAGAGGAAAACTACCAAGCGAAAGCTAAGGGAACAGGTGCGCCGCTCGGACGAAGAAGGAATAAATATGTTTTTAAAAGGGATAGGAGACTGTTCTCATAAGGGAACCAGAGAGGAGGTGGTTGAAGCATAAGAAAGACTGAATAGAGGATTTTGGGAAGCCGGAGAACAGATCTAAACCTATCACACACGCATAGAGAGAGAAGACGGAGCGAGAGAAATCCGAGGACGCCGGAGACACACGAAATCACACGGATACATCATTGAGATTATTCTTTCTCTCTTCATTTTTTCATTTGAACTTATATTTGAGTAGTAGGATTGTTCTAGGAGAAGGGAGTAGTCCTAGGCTATCCCGAAACTCTTGTATTGAGTTCTATCTATTATTGCAATTTCCATCCCCATTTGATCCTTTGTCTGTGTGCTTATCATTTATGTGATTGTGAAGGCCACATAGTTGCATGATATTAGGGATCTGAATGAAGTACCGAAAAGAGAAACTCGAAACCGGACATACAGGTTTAGGGCAGTTTAGGTTAAGCCACGAAAGTAGGAAAACCTAGATTGAGAACTCACAAACGAATCACGAAGCTTAATGGGTGTAGACTAGCTTATCAGCCACGAAAGTAGGAGGTTTGACAGTTTATGCACGTCTCTAGGCCTCGAAACAGGATAGTTGATAGATTAGGATCATTTGCCTTGAAATTGGATGAGAAAAGCATGAGTAGTTGATTGATATGCATGGTTTTGGATGCTTAGTTAAGAAACCGTATCCTAAGATGTTTATTTGATTGGTTAAAGCCTTGTTTTTATATTCGTCATTAATTTAGCTTAATTTTATCGATCTATATTCGATTTGCATGCATTGATTTGATTGTTTTAGTCGCATCATGTTGCTAGTCCCTGTGGGATCGATACCTAGATTTTACACTACACGTGTCTCGTGCACTTGCGGAGTAGGTTTAGGTTTTATTTAACTTGAACACACATCAGTTATATGGATTGAAAAAAGCGCCAAGGGCCCGTTATGACAGGCTAGCCACGTTTCACGTCAACAAAGGATACAAGCGAGTGGGAGTTGATCGGACTTTATTTATTCATAAATCTGATAATCCTTTACTCATTGTCCAAATTTATGTTAATGACATCGTCTTTGGTTCAACATCTCGGAGAACTAAAGTTCTTTTTTGGTTTATAGATCAAACAATTGGATGACGGAATTTTTCATTTTCATATCACAAAGCAAGTATGCTTGTGATTAAGTGAAGAAAATTGAAATGGATAATAGAAAAACTGCTCACACGCCTATGTCTACTACTACCATAAAAGACTCTGAAGGAGATGACGTAGAACAGAAGGTGTACCGAAGTATGATAGGAAGTCTACTGTATTTAACCGTAAGTAGACCAGATCTAGCAGCAAGTATAGAAATTTGTGCACGATATCAAGCCAAACCAAAAAGATCCCATCGTCAAGCTATAAAAAGAATAATCAAATATGTGAAGGGAACTATTGAGTTTGGTATTTACTACACTAAAGATACTAATCATGAGTTAGTTGGATATTGTGATGCAGATTGGGGTGGTAATGCCAATGATCGGAAAAGCACTTCTAGAGGATGTTTCTTTCTTGAAAATAATCATCTTTCATGGCATAGTAAGAAACAAAACTCTACATCTTTATCTATGGAAGAAGCGGAATATATTGCACTAGGGAGTTGTACCATACAACTCATCTGGATGAATCAAATACTGCCAGCTATGGAATAAAATCTCAATCTTTCATTACCGATTGTGATAATACAAGTGCCATAAATATCTCGAAAAATCTTGTACAACATTCTAGAACTAAGCACATTGAGATTAGACATCATTTCCTTAGAGAGCTTATTGAGAAAGAAAACAATTACTAATCGAATATGTGCCTACAGAACGACAATTGGCCGACATTTTTACCAGTGGATATGAACCGCTTTGTGAATTTGAAAAAATCCCTTGGTGTTTGCGAGCTTTAGTTTAAAAGAAAAGGGTAAGGAGTGTATTTCATTGTTTGAGAAATATGTTAGTAGGAGTATGCTTACGCTGATATTAAGGTGCACCTGGTATATTGGAAAAAAAACTTTTAGTGCACAGATTGAAACCGCACTCCTCCACTCTGTTATCAATGAAATAATTGAAATGTACAATAGTTGATAAGACTGCAATGGAATTGGCTTAGGTCTAAGTGGTGATGCGGATATCTAATTTCGACGTCTTAAGGGCAAAAGGTTAGTCTTATAGAAAAAGAAAAAGAGAAAAGAACAAGGATATTCAAGCATATATATATACAAGAATAAACGCAAAAAATAATGATAAAAAGAACAAAATCTACACTCCATTATGATTTGGTATAAGAATATACCTAAAAGGTAGTCTAACTCTAAATGATAGAGAAATCTGTCAATTTCGGCGAACTAGAAATCCATAGTGTTTGTTCTGAATCAGATACAAAAACATCTGAATTAAATAAAAAATCCTTTTTGAGTTTTGAAAAATCCACCAAATGTTTTGTCCATCTACATTTTAATTTTTTCATTTTTTTTCATGATCTATATGTTTGTTGTTTAAATTTAATTCATACTTTTTATGTTTTTAAATATTGGATATTTGGCTAAGACTCATATTTTTAAGTCGAATCTCTACTCTCCGTCGAATATCCATTTCCATCAGAAAACAATTAAAGAAAATATCAAAGAAGAAGAAGATAATCTATGTAAAAACTACAAGAGAAAATTTACTTTATAAACAACTACAACATATATATCCCATTAATTTATATATACTACCAAACCAAATATTAATAAATTGATCCATTTATCCGAGTACCATATTTTATTATTTGTATTTGTTCCGAACTTCAAATCCATTTTGGTTTGGACATAAACATAACGAGATAAATAAAATAACAAATTTTGAAGTAAAAGATGAAACATGTTTGGTTTTGGGGCAAAAAGGGTTCCTTAGAAACAGCTCAATGGATATCCTTCTCTGTTTGCTCTCTCCATAATCTCTTTCTGCTCCACAAAATTTCACAATCACACTTTATTAGTTCAACAAAATCCGAAGTTCGCTTCAGTTTCGCGCAAGAGACGAGCGTTTTATGCCTTTAGATGGATTTGACGTTCCATTAACTCGAAATTAAACGGAACTAAGCAATCGTTAAGTGCGAGAAAGCAACACTAAGTTACCTGGATTAGTTCAGTGATCATCCCAGGTTCTTCCCGAAACCTTTTCTCCTTCCATTGAACTTCCTCTGGTTTTGTTGAAGCTAATGATCCCCATGAATCGATCGGTACTTTGATCATCTCAACATGCTGCAAAACCCTCACGCTACCTGCATCCAACAATCCTAGTCCGTTGAGTAAATGTATAGCGAATAATACTTGTTCAAGGGATTCGAAAATGTAATGGCAAGTCTACAAAATCTTAGTTCGACAAGGAAACTATGAACATCATTTTAACTGTCCTATAAGCACAATAAAATTCCTTGGATAACTAATCGTGATTAACGCACAAGGTTTAACCATAAGGATATGTTTTCTAAACAAATAGAAGCATCAGTTATGTATGGATTGTCTTTCATTTTCCAACAAGTGATGGCCCGAACAGCCTGAAGCTGTGGCGGCTTGCTAGTTGAACAGGTATTTGAAGCAAGATTACAAGGAGACAACATAATGGAATTTCGAGAGATTTACTTGTAATGAAGGCTTCTTCCCAAAGTTCACGCTCAGACCATGAAGGTGCTGTTTCGCGTAACGGGATTCCCTTGGTTAAACACACTCTATCGTCCACAAACAAAAGAGCAAAAGATTTGGATCAAGCCATAATTAGATGGTTACAATAGAGATTCTAAATGATAAACCGAAACTGTAATATTCAGTCTCTTACTCAATCACTAGCTCTCTTATTACTCCAGGAAGCACACCGTCAGTGATAGGTGCTGTCTGCACTTCAAACTGACACAAACTCCCACCAGATAATTTCTGGAAAAAAATCCAAAGTCTGCCTTTAAATATCGAATTTCAAAACACAAATAAACAGGTCTTGAAGAAATAGAGATTTACACGAGAAGAAGCAGAAAAATTATGTAAAACGTAGAGCCCTATACATACAGTTTGTGCAAAAACTATCCCATTTAGACGTTCTAACAACAATTTTCTCGTGATGCTCATTTAAGATCTAACAACGAACATCATGAAACATGCGAATAAGGCTTAAATAGAATACTAAGAAAAGTCAAAATTCCTTCCCACCTTGCGGCAAACAACAAAGAAATTTGTGATGCAGCCCTCCAACAAATGGTCACCATCATTCGACAACAGGATCTCAGTCGTCCTAACAGGTCTTAGCTTCTCCAAAGGTTTTCGTAGCCTGGCTAAATCACATTCAAACCGAAACTAAGAAAGAAACAACACTGAAATATACGAATGGGAGAGAGCTAAAAGGATACAATAAAACACTTCGATTTCTACCAAGGTATGAGAAAATAATTGAGCTAAAAGGATACCAACATTCACCAGGTAATAAGTTTTGAAAAGTATCCGATACAGAAGACAGTCTAGAATTCAGTCTTACATATGATCTAACAAATGCGCTTCAATGCAAGCAGATGGATATACATACTACACTGACCTTACCCAGTCTGAGTATTTAGCAGCTGCAGCATCACGGCCACGACCAACTAATGCCAAAGTTGCGGCATTTTCCCGAACACCAAAGGGAGAAGGACAATAAGACCCAATATGCAACCACACATCAAGAAGATCCAAAACTCTTCTCTCTAGATCACTATTCTCATCATTAATCCTCTTCAAATTCTCTGTATTACCACTGACAAGAACCGTTACTGCTAATTCCTTTTCTTCATGTCTTCCACTTTCTTCCCGCAGATATTCAAGGGCATTGCTCAAAGAACCATTGACGAGACTACGAATATTCAATTCAGGAATCGGTTGCCTAATTGAAAACCGAGATGATCCGGGACCGAACAGAAGCTCGGGCTTTGTGTTCATCAGAATACGAATGGAACCAGCGAGTCTCCTCAAATGTCTCTCCCAGAACAAAAACTTTGTGCCATTGTTGATAGTTCTAGTCGTCGTATAAGCACCTGAGGATGGCTCCAAATCAATAAATTTCTCATAATTTTGACTTGGAAGAGAATTTATCATCTCACAATGGATCCAAGTACTACATAGACGGATACAAGAATACACAGACACTGGAGGACCCCAAAGGTTCATCTTTTCCTACATTTCACGAAGAACAGGTACGTACCCGTATAAGATTGGAGGAAGGTGGTGACTGGAGGAGCCTCGGCGGAGGGAAATACGACGCCATCGTGGTAGAGAATCCTGCAACTTGACATATTCTTCTCTCGCGTCTCGTCATCCGGGTAGGAAGCCAGTAAACTTTTTTTTAATAAACAAAAACAAATTAAAATAACATTGGGTTGCAACGGGTCACACAGTCATATTGACCCTATTTTTATGTTTTGTTATAGTATAATGGATTCAATGATGAAAAAATTACACTAATCTCTTTTCTATATCATGGTAAATGAGTAAAAAACTATAAATGGAGAATTTGAAAGGGTTGGTAGAGTTAAAAAAAAGATAGTTTTTTATTTTTTACTAATTAGTTAGTGTGATATGAGTTATGTATAGAGATGATGGTGGAAAAAAATATAACGAAATTGAAATTAAACTATTTGCCCATGATTTGTCAAAATAAGAACTTGAAATATGTAATGAATGACAAACATCTTATTTGTTATCTATTCGATTGAATAAAAGGGACTTGACCACTCTTTTATGTGCAGATAACATCGGCAAGTGTAAAATGTAAAATGGAACCTTTGGACATATGCAGCCGACTGGAAGACGTTGTCAACTTTGATGGTATTGTGGCTAGAGATGTCAATGGGTTGGGTTATACCCAACCCATTAAAATTAAATGGGTTTTATAGTATAATTGGATTGGGTTCAACCCGACCCATTTAATAATAGGTTATATAGGTCGGGTTAAACGAGTTAATTCATATAATTAACATTTTGTATCTATATTTTTAGCATTTAACATTTATGATATATACTCTTATATAATAGACATTATTTGTATATATATTTTTATCATTTAACATTTATGATATATACTTATATATAATAGATATTATAATTAATGTTTCAATATTCAAACGAATAATTTATGAAACCGATTTCACCCCATTTTAACTCGATTTCATATTTTAACCTGATTTCATCCAGTTGTAACCCAATTTCACCCAATTTTCCGAACTTTAACTTGATTTCACCGAATTTCAACCCAATTTCATCCAATTTTGACTCGATTTCATCTAATTTTAACCCAATTATACCAAATTCTAACTCGATTTCACCCAATTTAACCTGATTTCACCAAATTATAACTCGATTTCACTCATTGTCACCGTATTTGAGTTCGATTTCATCCAGTGTCATTGAATTTCAACTCAATAAAATTGGGTGAAATCGAGTTAGAATTGGGTGAAATTGGATGGAATTGAGTCAAAATTGGATGAAATCAAGTTGAAATTCGATGAAATGTGATGAAATCGAGTTAAAATTGGGTGAAATAGATTTGAAATCTGGTGAAATTGGATGAAATCGAGTTAAAATTGGGTGAAATCGAGTCAAAATTAGATGAATCGGGTTAAAGTTCGGTAAAATGTGATGAAAAAGAGTTAAAATTGGATGAAATAAATTTGAAATCCGGTGAAATTGAATGAAATCAAGTTAAAATTGGGTGAAATTGAATCACAATTGGATGAAATCTGGTTGAAATTCGGTGAAATGTGATGAAATTGAGTTAAAATCGGGTTAAATTGGGTGAAATAAATTTGAAATTCGGTGAAATTGGATGAAATCTAGTTAAAATTGGGTGAAATTGAGTCAAAATTGGATGAAATCAGGTTTAAATTCAGTGAAATGTGAAGAAATTGAGTAAAATCGGGTTAAAATTGGTTGAAATAAATTTGAAATCCGGTGAAATTGGATTAAAATTGGGTGAAATTGGGTTAAAAATCGGTGAAATCGAGCTAAAATTGGGTGAAATCAGGTTAAAATTGGGTTGAGACTCAGTGAAATTGAGTTAAAATTAGGTGAAATCGGGTTAAAATTGGGTGAAATCGAGTTAAAATTGTGTGAAATAGGGTTGAAAGTAGGTGAAATCGAATAATTAGTTGAAATCAGGGGGAAATTTAGTGAAATCTATGTAAAATTGGGTGAAATCGAGTTAAAATTGAGTGATGATTTGAAATTCGATGAAATTGGGTGAACCGGGTTAAAATTTAGACAAATCGAGTAAAATAGAGGTAAAAATCGGATATTCGGAATGACGGTGAATTTGAAGTGAAAGATAAACGGGCTTAATGGGCTAAATGGGTAAAACTCATTAAAATGAATGTAAATGGGGTTTAAACCCATTAAGCCCATATAAATTTAGGCCCATTTATGAATAACCCATTTATATTTTAAATGGATTGGGTTGGGTTAACCCACTAAACCCAACCCAATTGACAAGCATAGTGGCATGTTCTAAATCACAAGTCTTCATCAGAAAATTCTATCAGTCATGATATGATTGACATGCTTGATAACCTGGAATTTTGTGAAGGCTTTACATGGAGGCTTTACATATTTGAGAAGAATATGGATACTTGCCACAAGCACATAGCGGGGAATCACCGAAACTAAAATGGCATTGTGGCGGTTTCATGATCTCATTCATGGTAAGTTATATATATTATTAGAATAACATGAATGTTTGTCGTAGTTTTTGTGTTTTTATCATTTTGTTTAATATTTTAGTTACTTCCATTCAAAATCATCCATAGATTAGATGAAAACGGATGGTACGTTGAGGTTATAGATGTCGATCCATCATGCCCAAGGATGTGAAAGAAATGAGTTAAATCTAATTTTATCCCGAAGTATGTAGATGTGATCAAGCAGAATAGAGATTCTAAGGCAACAATTACACAAGGGTCACAATCTTCACAAGGGTCACAATGGTATTTTGTTGTTTTTGTAGGATATTCAAAGTATTTTTCATTTCGAAGATGATGAGGAAGGTTTTCTTTTGATCTGCAGTATTATGAGGGATTCAACGAACTAGATGTTTAGATATAGATGGAACATCTATAAAGAAATCCAAAGAGACCCTTTGAATTTCTTTGTAGATGTTTCATCCATATCTAAACATATGGGTCACTGCATCCCCCGTAATGCTGCAGATCAAAAAATAAAGTTTTCTCGTCATATTCAACGCGAAGAATACTTGGAATTTCCTGCAAAAACAACAAATAACTATTATGACCTTTGTGACCATTATGACCCTTGTGTAATTTTTACCTTAGAATCTTCGTTCTTCTTGATCACGTTTATATTACTTGCGGTTTAAAATTGGATTTAACCCACTTGTTTCACACCCTTAGACATGATGGATCGACAGCCATAACATCAATGTATCATCTGCTTTTGCCCAAACTATGGATGGTTTCGAATGGAAGTAAATGAAACATTAAAAAAATTATAAGAACACAAAAAGTACGAAAATATTCATGTTATTCTAATAATATATACAACTTACCATGAATGGGATCATGAAACCTCCACAATGCCATTTTGGTTTCGGTGATTCCTCGCTAACGTGTTTTTGGCAAGTAATCCACAAATTTCTCAAATGCGTAAAGCCCTCCATGGAAAGCCTTCACAAAATTCTAAGTCATCAACCATATCAATTAGATCATGGCTGATAGAATGTTCTGATGGAAGCTTGTAATCTCGAACTTTCCACAACACTATCAAAGTTGACAACGTCATTCGGTCAGTGAAATTCTTCGTCTTCACAAGCTTTTCACTCACTTGTGCGACGATCACCTTTCCACGGTCGAAATTCTTCAGCCTGAATATATCATGCATTTTGAACTCCCATCCTACGGCATAGAGTCTGCAGTTCATTCCGGTAATTAGTGCATGCTCCACTATAAAGTACCGGATGAGAACATCATTTACGACAAACTACAACTCCTTATTATCTCATACAATCACCGAGTGATTTAATAGGACAAACATTTGAACCTTTGTCAGGATGGAGTCACATTGGAAATGGTGACGCCTTGTTGAAGTAATGCAACTCATCTTCATTTAACATTCCTCTCAACCTCTTTATTGGTTCGAAAGGATAATATTTGGTGGAAATCTTTAGCATTTTGTCTATGTACTTGAATTCATAGAGAAACTTTGGCTTTGGCGGCACCTGCAAAATGAACAATTAAAAATATATTAGACTTCTACCGACTCAAGCAACCTTTGTGACCCAAGCGATCCTTACGACTCAAACGACTCTTGCGACCCATGAGTCTCTTGAGTCGAAGAAAGTCATAAGTCTCAAGCGACTCACTCAGACTCTCGACCCTCTTCAACTCAACGACTCATTAAGACTCAAGCAACCCTTTGCAACTCAAGTGACCCTTGAGACCCGATGAGTCTTTCGAATTGAAGAGGGTCATGAGTCTCAAGTGACTCACTGAGACTCTTGACCCTCTTCAACTCAAGCGACTCAATGTAACTCATTACCCTCTTCGACTCAAGTGACTCATTGAGACTCACGTCCATTTGAAATCAACAAAAAATTTTAGTTTCAACAACCTAATCCCTAATGCATTTCATCTGCGACGTAAAACCCTATAAATCGATCCACTCACAGACACCAATGAAGATTGATTTGTGCTCTCTTATTCATTATTGATTCTTGTCATTTCTTTCTTTCTCTCACTTCAAAATTTTCTTGCTCTCAACTTCGAAATTTCCTTCTTCCTTATTTGGAACTCGATTCTTGCTCTCAAGTTCGAAATAGGTTTCGTTTTGAGATTTCGCCAAACCGTGTGTGTTTTCACGTGCAAAAAATAATAGCGCATTTGTTTTTTCTCCATTTTTTAATCTTAGATTTTCGAGAGTATACGTGGAGTAAGGATGTCCTCGTCCTTGCTATTTGGCCTTTTGAAATTGGTTAAGATTTTATAATGAAAACTTTTGAAACTTTTTTGTTTATTCATTAAGTGATTTTGTTTTCAAACTCAAAATGACAAAACACCTTATTTGACAGTGTCTTATACGAAATTATTGGACTGATAGTTGACAAACGACACAGATCACACTATTAATCAATCATTTTGAAAATAAAATGTTCATCTCGTTTTTCGTTCATTCAAATTAAACATGACAACAAAATAATTTTTTAACAAAGTTTCTTTTAGAAATTTCTATATAAAAAAAAATTAGATATACATACATACAAACAAATACACATATCTTGTTTAAAGATAACATTTAGAGAAAATGGTATAAAAATCTATCAATCATCCCCCGAATTTTTTAAAACATTTGTAAACTAAAGTAAGAAAACATTATCCTAAAATAAGTGAATCGCCTTCGAATTTCGCACGAATTTCATCTGCTATGCTGTATTATTGGACAAGTTAACATCTTTTTTTTTTAACATGATGTTTAGGTGATACCGGTACGATGAATATGGTTTGTTTACTTACCATGTCATATACTACGTTAGATATAATTTTCTAGATCAATTAAAAGAGTTTGAGATATAATATATAATTCAACTAGATTCTAAACAATTTAAAAAGGGATTGAAAGTATGATAGATAATTTTGTCTATACATACATATATAAACATAACCAAATATATTTACATATTTATACTAATATATACATACATTAATATACTAATCTAATATATATATATATATATGAATGTATATGTAAATAAACAAATAAAAATCTAGTTCGACTTCATAACCTCTTTTTATCAAACTCTGTATCCCAAATTCTTTTGACTAAGAAAATGTGGCAGGTGTGATGTGTGGTATCTGGAAACCATTCGAGAGGTTAGAGATAATGTTTCTCAATACAAAGTTTCACACAATTTACTTTTTTTTATTATATGCAAAATAGGAGTGTAAAATGAGCTATCGACTCGCGAGCCAATTCTAGTTCGGATTATATTTGAACGAGTCGATTTGGATATTTTCTAGCTCATTTAAAAAACGAGCTGACGAGCTGAAACCTAAACGAATCCGAGATTAGACGAATTAACTCGCGAGTTGAAAAAAATCATATAAAAATAATATATTTTCTTTTTTTATATCATATATAATATTATATTTAATAAAACATAATATATTATTATAATGTATTTTTTTAATAAAAAATATAAAAAAATAAAAAAAAAATTAATAAAATTACGAACGGTCGAATTTAATATAATAATATTTTATATTTTTTATTCAAAAAAATTATTTTTTATTTGATACAATAATAATTTATAACATTCGAATTCGAATTTAATACAATGATATTTAATATTTTTTATTTAAAAAAATTATTTTTTATTTGATACAATAATAATTTATAACATTATATTTGAATAAATAACTATTTGATATATTTATCATATGTGACGACCAATTTAAAATAACTATCCGAGCCAGGTCGAGTTAGAGGCCAACCGAGCTGGTACTTTTTACGAACTGCAGAGCCCCTGTCTCTCTACTGTGGCAATGAAGTAGGGTAGGGTTTAACAGCTATTTTCGGCGGGGTCGCGTCTTCTCCGATCATCTTCTCAGCAGAAGACCATAGCTGAGAAAAATGAGCTCTTCCTTTGCTCCCAAACGAATCTCTCAACCTTATCTTCTGCGTCGTTTGATAAAAACCCAACCTTTTTGTTCACATTCTCGATTTCCCAGTTCACCCGAGGAACCAAATCGATGCACCAATTCTACTGGGAAAATAATCTCTAATTCACGATTTTCCGTGAAACATATCCACGGAACCACTTCTGGTGTTTATTCAGTCGATTCCGCGACTTTGGATTCTGTATATTTTCTCTCCACTGCCAAACATGGAGGCGACGACATGAACGAAGCGCGTGTGATCGACGCGCTTCTGGGTGTCAGGAACGACGCACAATCGGCTCTTAGGTACTACAACTGGGTCAAGCCGAGGTGTGGTTTCGACGAAGGTGGCGACGTGTTCTGGGTACTCTTGCATATTCTGGTGGGTTCGCGCGAGACGTTTGCTCCGGCCAGGGATTTGCTCATACGGTACGTTTCACACTATTCGATGCCGAGGCCAAGCGTAGCAGTAACGAACATGGTTGCTTGCGCTGAAAAGTTTGGGTTTGAACTAACTTCTCGAGCTTTTAATTACTTGTTAAATGGTTATATCCGAGGGCGGCGTGTGGATGATGCCGTAGATTGCCTCACTCTAATGATAGATCGAAATGTAGTTCCTTTCGTTACATATATGAATAGTCTTCTTAATGCTCTAGTTAGAAGGAACTCGATAGATGAAGCTATGGGACTGTATAATAAGATGGTTGCCGTAGGTGTTACTGGTGATAACTTTACGACTCAGTTGTTTATTCGAGCCAGTTTGAGAGAAGGAAAGCCTCGTGAGGCTGTGGAGATTTTCAGCCATGCGAAGAGTAGAGGAGCAGAACCCGATGGATTGATGTATAGTCTTGGTATTCAAGCTGCATGCCAGATGCACGATTTGAGTATGGCTCTTGGTTTGTTGAGAGATATGAGAGAGAAGACGTATGTCCCATCTCCGGAAACATTTACAAGTGTGATAACAGTTTCCGTGAAGGAGGGAAAAATGGTGGAGGCCTTGAGGTTAAAGGGTGAGATGGTGAGTTGTGGGATACCGATGAATGTAATTGTTGTAACGAGTCTGATTAAGGGGCACTGCCAGAACGGTAACTTGACCAGTGCTTTGGATTTGTTTAACAAGATGACGGAGGAGGGACCATCCCCGAACAAGGTTACATTTTCGGTTCTGTTAGAATGGTGCAGTAGGAATGGGAATATGGAAAAGGCTCTTGAGCTTTATGAGCAAATGAAACTCCTAGGCATTTCTCCTTCTACCTTTCACATTAACTCAATGATTAAGGGATATTTGAAAGCTGACACCCCATACAAGGCAATGGAAATATTTGATGAGTCTGTTGAAACTGGTGTTGCAAATATTTTCATCTATAACAGTATTTTATCGTGGTTTTGCAAGCAAGGTAAAATTGATGAAGCTATAAACTTAGTTGGGATGATGGAGAGTAAAGGTATTGAGCCTAGTACAGTTTCTTACAATAATATGATTGTTGCCCATTGCAAAGTGAATAACATGGACAAAGCTCGTATTATTTTTTCGAAGATGCTGGAGAAGGGTCTTAAGCCAGATAACTTCACGTATTCCATTTTGATGGATGGATATACGAAAAATGATGATATACAACATGTTTTCGATCTCCTCGATCACATAGATTCTTCCAATGTTACTCCTAATGAGTTTGTTTTGAACACTATTATTGATGGTTTGTGCAAATCTGGTAGGACATCTTATGCAAGAGATGCATTGCGAAGACTTAGCAGTGAAACGTGTTTTGGTATGAGTTGTAGGACTTACAATATCATTATAGATGGGTTTGTCAAAGAAGGCAAACTTGATTCTGCAATTGCAACTTATAAGGAGATGTGTTACAATGGGGTTTCACCCAACGTTGTCACTTATACAAGCTTGATCTACGGGTGCTGCAAATCTAATAAGATCGATCTTGCGCTGAAATTATGGAATGAAATGAAACACAAGGGTATCAAACCCGATATTCCAGCCTATGGTGCCTTAATAGATGGGTTTTGTAAAAGATGTGACATGGAAATTGCATCTGCTCTATTCTATGAGCTTCTTGAAGTAGGGTTGCCTCCATGTGCTACCATTTGCAATATCTTGATTTCGGGGTACCGCAGTCTGAGAAATGTGGATGCAGCGCTTGAGTTGTACAAAAAAATGAGAAATGATGGTACACGTTGTAATCTGTCAGTGTATACAACTCTGATTGATGGATGTTTGAAGGAGGGAAAATTGGATGTTGCTCTGGATTTGCATTCGAAAATGCATGCAGAGGGTATTGAACCTGATGTAGTCATGTCTACAGCACTTGTCAGAGGCTTCTATCAGCAGGGGCATCTGGAGAATGTGCATAAGACTTTCGAAGAGATGGAGAAGAAGGGTACAACTCCAAATGTACTACTCTACAATGCTTTAATCACAGAATATTTTAAGAAGGGAAATCTGGAGAAGGCCTTTGCACTTCATGATGAGATGCTTGATAAGGGCCTTACACCTGATGACTGTACATATGATATTCTCATAACCAAACAACTTGGTGGGATTGATTCTCATTCTGCTTCTGCGAACGTTTAATTAATAAACTTGTGATGGTTTCGGCTTTTGGCATCCCTGTGATGAGTTAGAATGCTCAAGGTATGCCTTTAGCTGCTAAAGATGTGCCTTCAGCTGCTTAAGGTGTGCACTGTTCGTTTCTCATGCCCTTTTAGTTTTACTTGCTCAAAATTTTTGGAGGGCTCATATATGATACGGGAACTGACTGTTCTGCTTATTCCTTAGGCAGTTCCATACAATGAAACGGAAAACCTTGTTTCTGGTAAAGTTTTTAAAAACTCGCCCATTTTGAAACTAGTTAGATTCTTATCATTCTTGTCATCTCTATTGATACCAAGCTGCTTTGTCCCCTAACAGAGTCGCACTTGGACTTTGCAGATTCCTATCGTGCATTTGATTTTGGCACTGAACCCTCCATATGATTCTTGTGTTACAGTCTCTGATTGCTCACAAGATATCCTTTGGTTCATTCCGAAATTATGTGGACTGATGGATTGGACTTCGAACAGGCAAACAAGCAGCTCATTGTCCATATTTTGTGAAATCTGCCGCAAAGCTTTGCATTTTGTTTGCCAGTTGCACAGATCCAAACAGTTTCCAAGCAAGTTCTACTACCCAAAAGACCGGGAAAGGTTCGATTTCTTCTCTTACAGTTTATTTGGTTCTCACTTTTGTGAACTACTTGTGACAATACTCCGAAAATGTCACTGTTACTGTAGTAAATGAGAAAATTAGTTGATTCTAAAATTATAAACCATTTAAAAAGTTTCTTGTAATTTTTTGTCATGAATAGAAACCTAAAAACTACTTCATAGATGATTTAGTATAAATAAAGTTTATTTCAAATTAAAATTTTTAGAAAACACTAGATCTTTTTAGATTTGTTTAGATTTGTGCACCATTTAAGAGTTTTGAAATGTTCAGTTGAGTAGGGGATGTTCTTGCAAAGTGTTTACGCCATTGAAAACGTTCAAGGGATGATGATGGTGGTTGTGCATATTATGTCTACCAGGGATTCCAGGATCAATGAGCACATAGGAAATCGATGGGCTTTAAGATTGAAGTGGATCAGAATGGTTGAGTTTAAGATTGTGATGTTCGTGCGGGATGGAAATTCGATGAGAGAAATGATGGATGTGAGGTGAGTGTATTTCGTGAGAAATACCGAATTAGTATTGTTACGCCTTAGAGATCGTGATAGATAGGCAATTCGTGGTGAGCGATAGAGTTGGGAGACTGGGGTTAGGAGACTGCACTACGGTTTTTTGGAGTCCAACAAGATTGTACGACATTTTGTTATATCGGTTGATATCTTGTGAGATCTTCGAACGTGGGATCGAATGGACCTTGTGAGCACTACAACGACTAAAGTCTAGTGGGACATTGCGTGATATCAGTCGATAATTTTGGGTATTCATTTGGGATACATGTGTGTTTGAGTGTTCATATTTTGTGTTGTATATTGTGGATGTGCAGAAATTGTACATGCATACTCACCCATTACGTAATATCGTGGATGGACGAAATTATGTAAGATTCTTTCGTCATAAGACTACTTTTAACTTTTTCATTTTAAAATCTTGACACAATGTGTGAATTTTATATTTAAGGTTTTCTAAAATGTTTTGAATGTATAATAAATAAAATATTCTAGTTATTTATAATAAATGATTGATATGTGGCACTCTAAAAAGATTGTGATGGTGGCAGTCTAATTCTCCAAAGAAAACTTTCGGGTTAAAAATGTTACAATACATTAAATTTGGATTCGGCGTCGAGCTTCCACTATTTTTGTATCAACCCTTTTTTTGGGGCTATTGAATTTTAACCTCTCCTATGCAATATTTTGTGATGCTGATTAATGAAATTTTAAGAAAATTAAAAAAACTGTTAACAAAAAAGCCTCGTCACAAGGAATTGGATTCGAACCAAATGGAAACTAATAGAGCATGAATTGTTTTTGAATATATATATATATATATATATATATAATTAAAGCACCTGAAACACATGTTTTGCTTCTCTACCTAATCATCCCAACTTGTTCGACAAAACTGTTTAAAAAGTGGAGTTTTTTTAATGATTTCAAAGGAAAATTCAGGTTTACTCATTATATTTGAAAGTAACATCATTTTCTTAGATAAAAAAAGGTGAAGTTTTTTTCTTTTTATGAATCTATTTGCACAATCTAAAATAATATCTTGCATAAATTAGAATCTTACGTCAATCCATTGAGTTGTTTTTGTAGTTTATAGATTACTTGATAAAAATAAATGAATTGTTACTATTATTATTAATAATAAAGAAATTCATAATAATTTCTAAATTTATTTCAAATTGAAAAAAATAATATATGCATTAGTTGTTTTATATACTAGATGATACCCACGCGTTACGCGGTTTTCTTATAATTAAATTATATTTTTTAAAATATTGTATACAATTCAATAATTCAAACATTGTCGTGATATTTGATATATATCAACCAATACGAATGCACGAATCCCAATTTGCAAAGTAAAAATTTAAACAATAATTTTATAAGATGTAATGTAAAATAACATTATGATTTGTTCATAATATATTTAAAAATTTAAAATGTAATTTTTCGGAGAAAGTAATCGCATGATTTGGACATGAGTTGTTCACATATTGTTTTTCCTTTCCTACTCGTATTACCAAATTTAATTTATAGCATGATTAAAAAACAGTTATTGAGGTATGAACATAATTTGGAAATATTTAAAACTTAATTATATTTGAATATCTCGTTTCTCTTTAGATTTTGATTGATGTAGATGTTGTGGAGCATATCGATCGAAGTGTTAACAAACCTGATTGATACATTTACAAAGGATAATTACGCAACGACATGAATTTGGAAAAATATTAATTAATATAAATATTAATTTATTTTTGTAATAGTAATACCTTTGATCATAATGGGAAAAACGACTGTTACGATCATAATTGTTTTCTTGACAATAATTTGAGCAATATTTGAACGAAAATGCATAGCAAATCTATCCCATATATCAATATTTTTGCGACATATTTTTTGTATTTGAAATGGTTCAAGCAATCAAAAGCAAATAAATTAGAAATAAAATCGAAAGAAAGTAAATTAATTAATATAAATGATTTAAAAGACATTGTAAGGATGTAGATTAACACTTGCCTTGATATTTGTTTTGACTTTTGAAAATTTATCTTTAAACAATGTTTGTTACAATTGGTTCTCGATCAGTAAAAATGGATGGAATTAAAGAAAAAGTTGGTGCTGTCGTGGCTTCATGAGAAGCCAAAAAATGGTCTTCTTTTTATATATAGATTTCAAGGCGATGCACGGGTTTCTCAAAAGAATTGTAATTTTATTTCATAATTTTATCTAATTAATTTTGGAAAAAATACATCATCATAATTTATTAAATGAATATTTAAATTCATTTTAAAGAGTTCACATCATAATACTTCAGATCCTCTCACCAGTTGGAATGTAGACATCGGAATGTCTGTCATAATACCCACGACGAATGAAATCATCATGGTTCATATAATCTAACAATTCCTTTTTTACGAGAGAGAAGATTCTCCTCTTTCACACTTTCATGATCTACGGAAACCTTTTACCTTAATTCAGGACATATAGCCTTATCCAGATCATCACGTTTATCATGGAGTACTGTTAATGAATCTTGCAACTTATATGAATTGAATATTTCCAATAATAACCTATCCACTTCTTTGTCACAAAGACCTAATGTATCAATATGAGATAGCTCATCATTATTTGAATAATACAGACGTAGGTTAATATCATATATATTTGAACATTCATATATTTCAGCTTGAATGAGCTTCAAATTTACCAATTCTATGAATAAACCAAGACTTGGTTGCATTTCACCATTAGCATTTCTCAAATCAAGAGAACTACCTAAAATATATGAGATCCTACAAGAATAGGGGCTATTAAAACTATAACCTATAGTAAATTTACCTTTCTCAAACTTTTAAATATAAACATATTTTAACAAAAGCTTCTTAACAGCCAATGATAGAATTTCAATATCAGAATATAATGGATATAGATTATGGAAGCTCATTTTGATTGTAAGAAGCCCATCATAAGGTTCAGACAGTCCATCACCAATGTTGTAGAAATTTCTACAACATCTTCCTAGATTAGCAGATACTTTAGAACCACTATCTATAGAAAGAGCTTCTCCTAGTATCTTCTTCCAGAACATAAACATATGATTTTTTTTCTTTGAATAATGTTGTTGGTTTTATAGCCTTACCTAAGGTCCAAAGAGACATTCTTCTATTTATCAAGTTGTCTGATAGTTCCTTGTTGTTTCTGCCATTTCTTTGTTATTTCTGCCAAAGCTACACCGAGAAAAACCACCAGATGAGGAAGTAGCGTTAGGGTCAAGCGTATCGTTGTTTTTGCTTTTATCACTCATCATAGAAACATCGTTCCTCCATTACCCTTCAATGATCCAACAGAGAACCCCGTAGTATTCGTAGCAGTAGCAGTAGTAACATCAACATCATTCTGCAACTGGTTGCTTCCGCAATGGCTTGGTCCAACATTCATCACCGAAGAATCTTTGCTAAATTTCACATACTTGACATCTTTTGTATCCGAAAACCTAAACCTTGGAGGAGGCATCACAAGAGGGTCAAATAGAATCGGCGAATAACGCATCAGCGCAGGTTTGTGGTTTGTGCGTGCCTCCGATGAGAGAAAGAGACAATAAACAATAAAAAGGCACTGGATAAGCTACCTAAACTACCATCACCCTACCTTTCCTCATCAACAAATATCGAAAAAATACACGTAAAAAACAACAACAAAAAATAATCGAATAGAATAAGGGGACACACCGAACATGGAAGAAGCAGAAGCCATTGGGAGAGTGTGGAGAGCAAAGGACCATACGTTGGGGATTGATAGATGAAAATTAGATAGAAGAAGACAAAAGCTAAACTTAGAATCCGATGTGAGGAGGTTATTCGCCGGATTAGGAGTGGGGAGAGGAAAGGACCATACGTTGGGTTCAAAGCAAAATCAATATGTTGATATGGAATTCAAGGGTAAAACTCCTATTCCCACCCAAAGTTTGGTACTTTGTTTATTCCCCTCATCTATCACACTCATCCTATTTCTCCCTCATGTATCACCCCTAATCTTATTCCCCCCTCAAGTTTTCTAATTCATCCTATTCCCCCATACTGTTTAAAATTCTGTCAAACCCTAAAAACTATCAATTTTGACCCGATTTTATACCAAATTTTGACCCGACCCGACCAAAATTAAAATTGAATTAAATCTAGTTTACCCAATTATTAACCCGGTCCGGTTTAATATAATTTTGACCGGTTTACTGAATTTTGACCCAATTTAAATTTATTTTGACCCGGTTTACTGAAATTTTGGCCCGGTTTTGGTGAAATTGACCCGGTTTCTCCCGGTTTTGCTGGAATTTTTATCCGGTTT
>CM071862.1:16607004-16620903 GCA_036759665.1 Gynandropsis gynandra | reverse complement strand
GGTTTTGACCCGGTTTTGTTGAAATTGACCCGGTTTTCTCCCGGTTTTGCTATAATATTTATCCGGTTTGCTGAAATTGATCCGATTTGACCCGATTTTGTTGAAATTGACCCTATTTTGTTGAAATTGACCCGGTTTTTCCCGATTTTGCTGGAATTTTTACCATTATGGAATTTGCTGAAATCAAAATCCATTCCTTAAATTTTATCACTAAATTTAGAGACGGTCGAAAAAATCGTTAATGAAATTTTGTTCCTAAATAATATATATATATTCGAATATTCACGGGTAACCATATATTTTTTGGATACCCATAGTTCGAAATATAACTACTACTTGGCGCTTCTACAGATTTTCGGTTTCGGGTTCAAAATGTTTTTTAAATATATCGCGAATTTTATTTTCATAAATTATTATTTTTCATATTAATATATTAATTATAATATCGTATATATATATATATATATATATTATATAAATATAAAATGATAAAAAATTTATATACAAAATATTATTACATGAATAGACATGTTTAATCCGAATCCGACATATTTCAGCAAACGTAATTCAATAGTGATAAAAATTCGAGCAAAATCGGAAAAAATCGAATCAATTTCAACAAAACGGAGTCAATTTCAACAAAACCGGTTCAAAACTGGATCAATTTCAGCAAACCGGATAAAAATTCCAGCAAAATCGGGAGAAAACCGGGTCAATTTCAACAAAACGGGGTCACTTACAACAAAACTGGGTCAAAACCGGATCAATTTTAGCAAACCGGGTAAAAATTCCAGCAAAAACCGGGTCAATTTCACCAAAACCGGACCAAAGATTCAGTAAACCGGGTCAAAATTATAATAAATTGGGTCAAAATTCAGTAAACCGGTCAAAATTATATTAAACCGGACCGGGTTAATAATTGGGTAAACCAGATTTAATTCAATTTTAATTTTGGTCGGGTCTGGTCAAAATTGGGTATAAAATCAGGTCAAAATTGATAGTTTTTTAGGGTTTGGGTCAAAATTCTGGTTATTTAACAGAATTTTAAACAGTGTGGGTGAATAGGATGAATTAAAAAACTTGAGGGGGGAATAGGATTAGGGGTGATACATGAGGGGGAAATAGGATGAGTGTGATAGATGAGGGGAATAAGCAAAGTACTCAAACTACTTTAGGTGAGAATAGGAGTTTTATCCAAAAATATATTAAATTTTAAAAACAATGATGACGTGGAGGGATGAAAAACCTCCTTCTCCTACAACAACTATTATATATATAATTTATTTATAATTTATCTATTAATTTAAAATAATACATGACTTTTTCATAATAACATATAAAATTTTTAAATTATTTTAAAATTGATTAATTTAAACTAATAGATAAATTATTATTATTTACCTTTCAACTAATTTCCAGGAGGAATATCGTCCTTGCATAGGTCATTATTTGGATGAAATTCTATTATCAATGAAGATTTAACATTGTATCTATATATATATAAACACTGTCACATAAATCCGTTTATATTTATTTAAAAACCATTCAATAAATAAGTTAATTTATTTATATTTTATAAGATAAACTTTGGATTAACATTAAGTTTATTTTGATATTAGAAAATTAAAAATATATTGACAATATACACTACAAATCAGAGCAATATGCATTTTATGTTTGATAAATAAATGTTTCTCATATTTTTATCGATTTGGGTTGAATCACATTCACATTAGATCAATGTAAAAACTATCGAAAAATATAAGATGATCCAATATGAATCAAATCGAGGGGAATCCTGATGATGCTACAATTGTCTTCAATGATTTTGTTGTTGTCATCGGTGAATGAATCGGAGATTGTTTACTGAATAAATTCATCGTCGATCGGTTAAAACCATTATAATTATAAGAATTTGTTGATGATGATATTCCGAGACTTAATTCGAGATCCTTGTGGTCATTTTCTGTATAAAAACAAAAAGAAATTTGAACACCACAAATGACCAAAATCAAATATTCTTTTGTGTATTTTCAAGATGTTGCAACTTTTTTTATATATTTTGGTCTGTGAATAAATGTTTAGCCCATAATTAGTAAGAGAGTTGTATAATTCAAATTTCTCAAGGGTAACTCAATCGATTAAAAAAAATAGGTGTAAAAGCACATTCCCAAGTTCAAGATTTCATGAGTGGGGCAAAGAGTATTAAGATGACTTCCTAATCCGATATAAATAAATTACACCAAAGATCTAAGAACTTTATTGTTATAGAGAAAATATATGATCCAAATTGGAAATAAATTGCAATAATCCACAGATATTAAATCATTGATTAATCGATTTTTAAAACGATAACTATAATTCGTTATTCAAACAAATGTAATCATGTAGTTTGAATAAATTAAGCTTAAACAACAAACATGATCTTATTAAAGACCTTTAACTATAAGTGTGACGCAAGATTTCACGCGAAAGTTGCTTCAAGATATGGCCTCTCAAAGATTAGGGTTTAATTAGTTATTAAAAAAATTAGTTAAAATTTTGGTCGATGGTTTGGTTAGGGTTATTTTATTCATCTGCCAAGCCAACCAATGTCCTTTGTGATCAACATTTATAATCTTACCTTTATTATGAGCAGCTAACTTCATTGCTCCTTCTCCTTTCACCATTTCATTGTCTCCTACATCCCATGTCCTATATATACACAACACAAAGATTTACATCGTAGTATGAATGAGAACTATTTTCATAGCCTGGGTAACTCATTTGATAGCATTATGTTTGAGTACAAAAAATTGATCGAACCCTATGCTTAAAGTTTAACGTTCTTTGGCATACAAAAAAAATTGATTATTGCGATAAATGAGTTTGAATCTAATTCAACCCCATAGCCAATTATTTCCAAAGTTTTGATAGATAATATATATATCAACAATCTATCTTTTAATCGATGAGAGACAATACAATATAACACTATTTATCATATCTAGGTTTGATGTTCAAGTATGCACATAAAAAAGTCAAACATCAACTATTTAAAGTGGAACATACAAAAGTATGGTAATATGAAAAATGAAATTGGATCTAAATGAATATTAAAATAGCTTAATATTTCAAGATATGAGTCTATAATTTATGTGTTAATCGATGTACGGTAACACAATATAACATTCTTCTATGTTTAGATTCGGTCTTGGAGTGTATATATTTAAAAAAATTTAAAAGTTCTTTGGCATACTAAACTTAGACGGTTTTCCATCAATCATAATAAAAAAATACCAAGAACAATCTGTTCAATGATGAAAGAACTAAGTATCGGTCAATCATACTTGTTTCGAAATAGAGAGATTGAATCCGATTTCAATTGGTGGCATCTATGAAGTGTTAGGCCTTTGTATTTAGAACCTCCTCTAGCGAAACTTGCGCTCTCTCGTCTCAAAGTTTGAACAAACTCTTCTTTGCTTAAGTTCTTCATCTACACATAAATTATTGGAAGATACTAATTAGTAATTACAAAACTAATTTTAAAAAGATTAGACGATGATACACATTATTTGATGCAATTTAATTAATGATATAAAGAATCACCTTTTCGATGACTTCTATGTAATCACTAACATCGAAGTTAATATCTGCGTCGAGGCCTCTGAATTTGATAGCAGCTCGATCATACGCCCTGATTTATATATGTATAATGGTAAATTATATATATATATATATATATTAAAACAACAAAAATTTAAACAAAATTGTAAATATTATCTTTCTTGAACCTTGCTGCTGCGTAGGCAGTGTCAAAACCACCTGTTGAGAAATCAAATAAATTAGAAGATAAAATATTTTATTGTAAGAACTATTACAAAAACTAATAGAATACAAATTCTTCTCTCTCTCTCTCTCTCTTATTTTTTATTTTTTCCATTTAAAAATTCATGTATATATAATGTAAAAAAATCAACATGAAAAACGTATTATATAGTAAGAAGAAGAATTTTGATCTATGCTTACCCAAATAAACTTGCTTTCCACAATCCCTACACAACAAAAACAAAATTATTTATTGGCGAATAATACATATTTCAATCTTATTAGCACGATATTCCGATTAATTCTCTAATCTTGGTAAACCATTATCTAAATACAGATATATTATAGAAAAAAACCAATATCTAAATAGAGATATATTATAGAAAAAAACCAATATAATAAGTAGAAAAAACCCAATATAATACGAAAAATGACCTTAAATTTAATATATTTTTTTACATGTCTTTGACATTAGAGAGGTAGATATAATGAATCATAAATTATACGGAATTAAATAGAAAACATATTAAAAACAAATATTAAGATTAGAGAATGATTACCAAATATGAGATTCCCATCGACCGGTTCTTCGATAGAAAGTGACCCCTCGATACTGAGAACTCCTGGACCTCGGCCCTCGTCGGCTCTTCTTCACCACAGGTTTTGTATTATTATTGATCTTTTCCGAAGTCGACGAAAGATTCAACCATTGATTGGCATCGGTGCGAAGGCCGAGGCCGGGAGAGAAGTCGAAAGGATTCTCTCCGGCGATCGGGAAAAGCTGACGCGTCCTGGAGAGATCGTGATGATTCTTAGGAAGTGATATATCGTCGTGGTATGGTTTGAGAATGCCGAAGGCGATGAAGGCATCGGCGGAAGAAGAAGAATCTTCGACGATCGTTTTCCGACCATCTTCTTCGTAACTGTTGTCTGTGGAGAAGACTCCGAGGTTGAGATCCAACATGGGTTTTTTGTTTCCGTCCTTCCCTTGTTCCAGGTTCTTCTGAACGACGTCGTCTCTACGAGATTCTCTCTAGAGAGAGAGAGAGAGAGAGAGAGAGAGAGAGAGAGAGAGAGAGAGAGAGAGAGAGAGAGAGAGAGAGAGAGAGAGAGGGAGGGAGAGAGAGAGAGAGAGAGAGAGAGAGAAGAGGGGATGATAGTATTAAGTGGCAAAGGGAGGGTTCTAAAAAAGGGAAGAAAAAGAACGTGGGACGTGTTCACTGTGATGTTGCATTGTTTACACTTGCCTCTTTTTCTGCTTTTGTTACGTTTGTCCTCTTCAATCATTTTATTTATTAGTTGGTCCATCTTTTTATTTGCTTGGTCCATATGTCCTTTTATATACACACACATATTCTTTTGCCACAATAATGGGAAAAAAAGAGAAATTGTATGCACGTTTCAAAAAATAAATTTTAAATTTCTATATTATATCAAATTAAATATTCTATAACTGAGTTATACAGAGAATTGTTGGTTTGTATGTTATGACTCGATATCATTTAAAAGTCAGAAATAGGGCCTTGGTTTGTATGTTATGCTCATCCCGCTGTGCCAAATCCTCGCTCTACTGTCCTCCATAATCATTTAGGATTCGTCTCAGGTTTAATTATAGCAATTTTTGGATGTATGTTGGTCGAGATCAAAGCCAACGTAAACACAATGTTGTTTATAAAGATTTCATATTCCACTTTTGGCTTTATGCCATATTTAAGTACATGAAGAAAAAAAAATAATTGATCACTCCTAAACTCTCAGGTACTATAAAGATTACTTAATTAGAAGACCACTTCTTTCTGTTATTAGCACCAAAAGCTGAAATCTTCAATTCGTCATCCAAAGCTCGTCGGTTTATTGCAGATACCTTGGATTGGGTCTTCTTTCACGAACCGGTCGGTTTGGTGCAGTTGGTACGTCTTCATCAATACTCCCCTTGTCAACAAGAACTGACACAAAATTAGAAAATTCAAGTGTAGATTTATTAATCAAACTCTTCAAATATATATACAGATAAATTATAACTAATTTCCTAATTATTCTCCTACAAAGTCTAACAATATCTCCTATTACCCCCCCTCAAGTTGGAGCGTACAGATTTTGTATGCCCAACTTGGAAATGAACACATCAAATTCCTTCTTTCCAAGTGATTTCGTCAGAATGTCAGCTAACTGAGCATTAGTAGAAACATGACGTGTGACTAGCGTTCCAGCGAGAATCTCATTGCGAATGAAATGACAGTCAACCTCAATGTGCTTTGTACGCTCATGAAAAACCGGATTCGCAGCAATGTGAATAGCAGATTGACTATCACAATACAACTGAACAAGACGAGAGTGTGAGATACCGAGACTAACAAGTAATGATTTTAACCATTTGATTTCACGAACAGTCATTGCCATTGCACGATACTCAGCTTCGGCAGACGAACAAGATATTGTTTGCTGCTTCTTGGTCTTCCATGAAATAGGTGAACCACCTAGAGTAAGAAACCAACCGGTGACTGAACGACGAGTGCGAGGACAACCTGCCCAATCTGAATCACACCAAGCCACCAGAGACAAATCAACATTGGCATTGAGAAGAATACCTTGGCCTGGAGTAGTCTTCAAGTAACGAACCACACGTAAAGCAGCATCCCAATGGTCATCCGTGGGATTTTGGAGAAACTGTGACAACTAATATGCATTAAAGCCAAATTTAAGATTACATTTATTATTAGAAATAATATTTTTACTATGAAAAGCAATACGTATAAATCAAAGTTTGTCACAAAATAGCTACCCTTTAATCTCCCATGTAAATTAATTGTATTATAAAATAATAATATTATGTGAATGTCTTTTGAGTTTTCCAACTCTTCATATTCTCTATTTACTCTCCCACTTTATTTCTATTTAATTCTATGAATTATGACTACCTTATCTCTTAATCTATTTGTTTGTCTCTTCATCTATCCTTGTAAGCCTATAAATAGAGGCAATTTCATTTGTAAATGTACACTTGAGAAATCTTCTTGAATAAAGAATTATCTTGCTCTACCTCTTGCTCTCTCATCTTGCATATTGTTCAAGTTTATTTTGCAACAGTTTTGCATTTATTCTATTTGATTCTCATATTTTGGTTAATATTTTATTTCTCTTTTATGTTTTAAAATTTTATCTATCACCTTTTTTATTTAAAATTTTATTAAATTTTTCAATTTCAATCCGGTTTTTACCCAATTTCGATCCGACTCGATCCAAAATTAATTTAGACTCGGTTTAGACTCAACTTTGACCCGATTTAGATTCAATATTTACCAGAATTTGAAACCAATTTTGATCCGGTGTAGGCTCAATTTTGACTAGCATTTAGGTCTAATTTTGACTTGGTTTATACTTAATTCTGACCATAATTTCAAACCAACTTTAACCAAAATTTGGATCCAATTTTAATTTTTACCCCATTAAAATTCGAATCAATATATGAATTTTAACTGAACTAAACCTTAATTAAAGAAAAACTGATTCCTATCAAAATTACACCGAAATAGCAATAAAACCCGAATTAATATAAAATTTCAAATGAACTAAATCGATTAATCCGATTAAAACCCGAATGAATATGAAATTTGAACCGAATTAATCCGAATTTCTTAAACAAATTATTTTCGTTTATTAGAATTATAACCAAATTTACTCAGATCGAGTAAAAATCATACTAATTTCAGGTTAAAAATCGAACAAACCGATAAGAATCGATTTTTGTTTAAATTTCGGCTTAATTTTTTTGAAGTTCATATTGATTTGAGTTTTAATGGTATGAAAATCAAAACTGGGTCAAATTGTACACAATTCGAGTAAAAATCATACTCATTTCGGGTTAAAAATCGAACAAACCGATAAGAGTCGATTTTTGTTTAAATTTCGGTTTAATTTTGTTGAATTTCATATTGATTCGATTTTTTAATGGTATGAAAATCAAGTTTGGATCAAATTGTACACAATTCGAGTAAATTTCACACTAATTTCGGGTTCAAAATCGAACAAACCGATAAGAATCAATTTTTGTTTAAATTTCGGTTTAATTTTGTTGAATTTCATATTGATTCGAGTTTTTAATGGTATGAAAATCAAACTTGGGTCAAATTATACACAATTTGAGTAAAAATCATACTGATTTCGGGGTAAAAATGGAACAAACAGATAAAAATCGATTTTTGTTTAAATTTCGGTTTAATTTTTTTTGAAATCATATTGATTTGAGTTTTTAATGGTTTGAAAATAAAATTGGGTCAAATTGTACACAATTCGAGTAAAAATCATAGTAATTTTGGGTTAAAAATCGAACAACCCGATAAGAATCGAATTTTGGTTACATTTCGATTTAATTTTGTTGAATTTCATATTGATTCGGATTTGATTTGGATAAAAATCTAAATTAGATCCAACTTATGGTAAAAATTAAATCTAAACCGGATCAAGAATGAATCTAAACCTTAAAAATAAATTTTTTTTTGGTTATGGGCTCACCAATTTTGCAAAAATATCAAAGAAAATATTTAATGTTTATATAATTTGTAAATAAATAAAATAAGAAAACCAATTTATATTTTATTGGCTCTTTCATTTTAAATTATAAAAGTTAATGTGTTTAAATTTATTTAAATAATAATAATTTAAAAAAATAATTTAAAGCTGTAATAATAAATTGTATCATTATATAACTATACACTACAACATAAACCCTAACAATATATTTAATAAAAAATATTATATGAAAAAATAATATATATATATAATTAATCAATATATTTATAAACATTTTCAATGTTTTAGCATAATCTATTTATTTAAAGGAATTTAATAAAAACAAAATATATTATTTTATTTATTGTGCACTCAGCTTTTTCCGTTACATAAACAAAGGTGGATGAACCATACAGTGTCATGATATATATATATATATATATATACATGTTAATATAATTCGTCATATTTTAATTTATCATTCTTAAAAGGAAAAACAATCTATTCCTCTTGAATTGAATTTTTCTGTTCATCCGATTTTCCTTAAACTAACATTATTCATCTTATTCTCCCCTTATCTTTAAAAATTCATCATATTCTCCCTCTGTTAACTTTCTATTAATTTTTGTGTTAAATATTTATAAAATTGGGTGAAATCAGGTTAAATTTTTGTGAATTTGGGTTAATATTGGGTGAAATCAGATTAAATCGGTGAAATCGGGTTAAATTTGGATGAAATTGAATAAAAATTGGGTGAAATCGTGTTGAAATTCGAAGAATTCGAGTAAAAACTGGGTTAAATCGGATTAAAATTGGATGAAATCGGGTTAAATTTCGATGAACTTGGGTGATATCGTGTGAAATCGTGTTAAATTTGAGTGAAATATAGTTATGTTAAAATCATGTTTGAAGTTTCGTGAAAAATACCCTGAGTAGAAAAAAAATCACGCATACACAAAAACTCAGGGCCGTTGTCACTACGAATCCGTTGGACCTTTGTTGAATATTGACGTTCTGCAAGAGCACAGAAACTACGCAAATGTGTAGAAACATCAGACTTGGTTCGTAACAAGTAGAGCCAAACCGCACGAGAGTAATCATCAACTATCGTTAGAAAATAACGAGCGCCAGAATATGAAGTTGTACGATACAGACCCCAAACGTCACAGTGAACAAGTTGAAAAATACGAGTAGTCTTATTACTGCTCAAAGGAAAACTTCTCGCGTCCGTTTAGCACGAAGACATGTGTCACAGACTTTTATTCGACATAGTTTTTAAACTAGATTCGAATACAAGACCAGGAAGCAAAGATAAAACTTGAAAAGCTGGATGTCCTAAGCGAGCATGCCACAAATCAATAGAAGTATCACGTGTTGATACATTTGCCGCAGTCACAACACCCATGAAATAGTATAGTCCGTCACGTTGCTCACCCGCTCCAATCAACATCCTCGTAGTGTGGTCCTGAAGTACACAATACTGAGCAATGAAGTGAATCACGAGATTCATATCGGTAAGAAGTTGCGATAAAGAGATCAAATTGCAACTTAGGTCAGGTACAAAAAAAACATTGTGCAAAAGACAAAGTCGGTGAAATCGGTGAAATCGGGTTAAATTTGGATGAAATTGAATAAAAATTGGGTGAAATCGTGTTGAAATTCGAAGAATTCGAGTAAAAACTGGGTTAAATCGGATTAAAATTAGATGAAATCGGGTTAAATTTCGATGAAATTGGGTGATATCGTGTGAAATCGTGTTAAATTTGAGTGAAATATAGTTATGTTAAAATCATGTTACTATAGATAAACCGTGACCCACAGGAACACACACAAACGATCACCGACGGTCGACGAAATCACCGACGATCGACGAAATCACCGACGATCGACGAAATCACCGACGGAAAATTTAAAGACTAACTCAGTCTTTAGAAACAGGGGACCTAAAACACTTAGATCTGGAAATTTTTTTTTAGATGCAAACCTGCTCTGGTACCATGATACAAAATTAGAAAATTCAAGTGTAGATTTATTAATCAAACTCTTCAAATATATATACAGATAAAAAACGATATTTGGTATCCGTCTTTACTGCCAACACCATCACATCAGTAGTTTTGTCTTCTACAGAGGTCAAACCACGAGAATCTTCATCTTGTATGACAAGATTGAAGACCTTCTAAAGTGAGGGCAGTGGATCGAGAGCCAAGAGATTGGAACGGATTGTTCCATATCGAGTGTCATCAAGACCAAGAAGAAACAAGTGAACTCGATCATCTTCTTGTTTCTTCACTAGTTTCGCAGTTAAGTTGCACTTGCAACCACCATCATTCGTAAGAAGAACTTGAGATAAAATACATCCTGGATTATCACTAGACGATAAATCATACGGATTAATAGTGCGACGATTTTTCGAAATTGAATTAACCTCTTCAGCCATCAATTTTAATTTGATTTAAAATAAAATCAAACTATAGATAAACCGTGACCCACAGGAACACACACAAACGATCACCGACGGTCGACGAAATCACCGACGATCGACGAAATCACCGACGATCGACGAAATCACCGACGATCGACGAAATCACCGACGATCGACGAAATCACCGACGATCGACGAAATCACCGACGATCGACGAAATCACCGACGGAAAATTTAAAGACTAACTCAGTCTTTAGAAACAGGGGACCTAAAACACTTAGATCTGGAAATTTTTTTTTAGATGCAAACCTGCTCTGGTACCATGATACAAAATTATAAAATTCAAGTGTAGATTTATTAATCAAACTCTTCAAATATATATACAGATAAATTATAACTAATTTCCTAATTATTCTCCTACAAAGTCTAACAATATATCCTATTAAGAACCTTGTCATAAGGTTGAAGTGAGGAAAGCTTGTGCGGATCTGGTCATTGTTTTTTCAGGTAGCGTCTTCAATGGACAACCCTTTCCACTGTATAAGGATTTCAACAATGAGTTTTGAACCTGCTTCACCCAACGAGTTTGGACAACTTTGCTTGGTTGTAGAATTAGACTTGCATCTTCTTGCAATGGTGGCAGAACTCCCTTGGCTACCAGCGGATCACCAATTTGGTGTTTAAGTAGAAAAACATGGAAGACATGATGAATTTTTGTTTCAGAGGGCAAATTGAGACAATAAGTGACTGCTCCAATTCATTGCTCCACTCGAAAAAGCTTGTAATATCGATTTTCCAGCTTTTGCGAAGCTCGACGAAATACAGATTGTTGTCGGTAGTGACGTAATGGTAGATACACTCAATCTCCGACTTCAAGATGACGTCACGCCGTTTAGAATCTACAAACTGCTTCACCCTATTGTTGGCTATAGCTAAATGTGACTTGAGTTCCTGCAATAATTCATCCCGAGCTGAAAGCTGAGCATCAAGCTCCTTCACTGAAGTCGAACCAGGTTCACATCTCGGGAGTTGCGGAGGCGGGCGACCGTACAGATCTTGAAACGGCGTCATACCGATTGAAGAGTGGAACATGGTATTGTACCAATACTCTGCCTACGGTAAAAGTGCCTTCCATTTCTTTGGTTTCTGATTAAAGACACATCACAGGAACTTCTCGATGCAGTGATTCACCACTTCCATCTATCCGTCTTTCTGTGGATGATAAGCGGTAGATATTTTGAGTTTGATACCAGATTATTTCCCAAACTCCTGCCAAAATGAGCTAATAAACACTTTGTCCCTATATCACTAACAATTGATTGTGGAAATCCATGGTGTTTGAAAATAAATTCCACAAACTTGGCAGCTACTAACTTTGCTGTATACGGATGGGTGAGTGTAACCAACTAGGCTGATTTGCTCAATCTATCTACAAGGACCATGATTGTTGTATAACCTTCAAATTTGGATAATCCATCTATGAAATCCATTGAAATATCTTCCTATACCAGACATGGAATTGGTGGTGGCTGAAGTAGTCTTGGAGGTGATAAGGATTCATACTTTGCTTGTTGATAGACGTCACAAGAAGCAATATACTCTTAAACATATTTGTGCATCGATGGCCAATAAAATAGTTGTGCAAGACGTTTAAACGTGCATAACACCCCCGAATGCCTGATGCTTTCTTAAAGTTAAATAAAATAACCTAAACTATCCGCAAGTGCACGACACGTGTGTAGTATTTTAGGTGTCGATCCCACAGAGACTACGCAACACTATCTAAACTCGAACTATGAATCAAACTTGCTAACGAACAAATATGGATTAAGAATGAAATACTGAAAGTAAATAAATGAGTTGGTTCTTAACGATAGGACAAACATTCTAGCAATCCAATTTCACCACAAGACTACCGAAACCGACAATCGATCTATCTATCATGCAATCCCAGTTAAAGCTATCTAAGGCAGACGATCCTAATATGATATCTACCCTCTCTCAAGGCATAGACACGTGATCTAGACAAGTTGCCCCCTACTTTCGTGGCTGACACCTTGAACTCAACCCATAAGAACTATGATTCATCTGTTTTACCCTCAACCATTGTTACCCTACTTTCGTGGCCTAACCTCGGTTGTTCTAAACCTGATCTTCTAGGACTAGAATTCTCCTTTTGGTCCTTCTCCTAATCCCTAACACATGCATCTACATGGTCTTTGTAAACACAAGTCAATTAAGCGCTCAGATAGAGAATAGATAAACGAAAACGGGAAGATGCATTCAAAATAGAGCTCATGCGTCTGTAAACAAACATAAACGAAATAGAAAGTCTAAGGAACATGAAAATCAAGCAAAACCGAAGTGTCGGGTTGATCTCCAATGCTCCTTGCTTGCCTCCTCGCAAGAGTTCTTCTCCAATCACGAACTGAATGAATTGTCCCTTCTCATGTCGTCTTCTGGCCTCTTTTATGCCTCCTAAGTCAGTCTAAGTGTTTCCTTAATCTCCCCCATGAGTTCCCTTTTATTTTAAGTTAATTTTACTTAACTTGGCTGATAACTCGGATCGCGACCCAATGGCAGTCAACACACCAATAAGATCACATTTGAAGATGAAATTAGTTGAAGATGAAGCTGATTGTGGGGAAATTGATTCAACAACATATCAAAGTGCAATTGGTAGCCGAATGTATGCCATGATCGGAACTCGTCCAAACTTGGAATATGCAATTGGATTGATCAGCCGTTTCATGTGAAAACCAGGTAAGGAGCATTGGTTATGCAAGGCATCTGGTCGGGCATTTGCTTGCCCGAGTCGTGCGTGAATGCACACCAAAATTCGCTGTAGCCTTTGCCCGATCATGCATGAGTTGTGCCCGACCGGGTGGAGGCTCCTCTTGCTAGATCTCGTCCCGTTTGTCCCGTGATGGTCCTCGAAGTTTGTCCTTAGCTCCGTGCATATCCTTTAGCTCCAAAATGATCCAAATACGCGTAAAAACCTGTAAGAACATGAAAACACGAAAACAAGTAAAACGGAAATGGAATCATACGTAAAGCAACACATATATATATATATAAAAACGTCTCTTAAATCGTGTATGAAATACGTATGAAAACGAGATGATCAAAATCCCCTAGACTTGAATGTTTGCTTGTCC
>CM071862.1:16573273-16601976 GCA_036759665.1 Gynandropsis gynandra | reverse complement strand
TCTGGCCTCTTTTATGCCTCCTAAGTCGGTCTAAGTGTTTCCTTAATCTCCCCCACGAGTTCCCTTTTATTTTAAGTTAATTTTACTTAACTTGGCTGATATCTCGGGTCGCGACCCGCTCGGGCGCTGAATGTGCCCGCTCGGGTGCGGCTAGGTCAGGTCGTGCGGGTCATGGGCGTAAGGGATGCCCGATCGGGCATGATGTCCGCCCGCTCGGGTGCAAGGCATCTGGTCGGGCATTTGCTTGCCCGAGTCATGCGTGAATGCGCACCAAAATTCGCCGTAGCCTTTGCCCGATCGTGCATGAGTTGTGCCCGACCGGGTGGAGGCTCCTCTTGCTAGATCTCATCTCGTTTGTCCCGTGATGATCCTCGAAGTTGATCCTTAGCTTCGTGCATGTCCTTTAGCTCCGAAATGATCCAAATACACGTAAAAACCTGTAAGAATATGAAAACACGAAAACAAGTAAAACGGAAACAGAATCATACGTAAATCAACACATATATATCAAAAACATCTCTTAAATCGTGCAAGAAATACGTATAAAAACGAGATGATCAATGCCCTCCTTGTGGTGTATCGTGATACTCGGACAAGAGTTGTTTCACGTATGGGGACTGCAAAGGAATTACTACGTTTTTATTATAACAGATCAGCCCTTCTCGGAGAGAGTAAGGTTTATTAAGATTCTTTGAAGCTGATTTCGTCGATTGCAGTAAATATGGATATGTTTTACTCAGTTCTCGCAGCTCGTCCCAAAGTCCGGTTTGTTGAACAAACATCAGATGGAGACTCATCTGTTTCGATAATCTGGATAATGCAGATGCAGCTGTATTTGAGGCACCCGACTTGTATATAATCTCATAATCATACCCCATCAGTTGCCAACCTACTTTTGTTGTTTTGGTGTGAGAATTCTCTGTTCAAGCAAGTAACGCAAGCTCCCTAGGTCTATTTGTATTATGAAATGTCGGTAAGTAAGTATGGTCGTCATGTCCGTATAACAACAATTATGGCCAACATTTCTCGAGCATACGCCGACCAATTCTTCTTTGTCGAGTTTAATCCTGGGCTCATGTAAGCAATCGGTTGACCTCTCTGTGTTAGAACTGCTCCGATTCCCTTGCCTAACGCGTCTGTTTGAATGACAAAAGGTTTGGAGAAATCAGGTAGCGCCAAAGTTGGCGTCAAAGTCATTGCTACTTTGAGATTGCATAATGCTTCTTTGGCAGATTTGTCCCACATGAATTTGCCTTTCGTTAGCAGATTGTTTAGCGGTCTCACTATAATCCCGTAGTTTTTCATGAACTTTCTGTAGTAACCCGTTAATCCTAAGAATCCGCAAACCTCTATAACTATAGTTGGTCTTGGCCACTCAATCATTGCTTTTATTTTAGTCGTATCGACTCTTACGCCTTTGTTTGATATGATATGGCCAAGGTATTCAAGTTCTTGCTGCCCAAATGTGCATTTTTGAGCTTGGCGTGAATTGATATTTACGTAAGATGCTAAAAATCTGGTGAACCTGATGTAGGTGTTCTTTCCAAGAAGGGCTATAAACTAATATATCGTCAAAGAAGACAAGAACACACTTACAAAGGTGTTGACGAAAGATCGTGTTCATGAGTGCTTGAAATATTGATGAAGCATTGCAAAGGCTGAAAGGTATCACCAAGTATTCTTAATGGTGGTTGTGGGTACGGAAAACTATTTTGTGAACATCTTGAGGGCGTACCCGAACTTGATGGTACCCTGCTGTAAGGTCTAGCTTGATGAAGTAACTCGCGTTGTGTAGTTCATCTAGCATATCATCAACTGTAGGGATAGGAAAACGATCTTTAATAGTGACTTCATTTAAAGCGCGATAGTCAGTGCGAAAACACTACGACCCATCCTACTTTTTGACGAGGAGAACGAGCGAGGAAAAGGGGCTTGAACTGGCCTATATAAAACCAGATTGCAGAATTTTTTGCACTTGGCGCTGGATCTCGTCCTTCTGGAAATGCGTGTATTTGTATGGCCGCACATTAATTGGGTTAGTGCCTTTTTTCGAAATAATACGTTGTTCAACTTCTCATTTTAGCGGTAAACTCAATGAGTTCTTCAAAAATATCCGCGGACTCGTCGATGATTCCTTGTAACTCAGCTGAAATAGGAAATAGCTCTGTTGGATCACTATTGATATAGAGTTTGAACAAGGTATTCCCTTGGTTAATCGCTTTGAACACTTTTGCTGTATCAGTGGTCCAAACAGATTCATTTTTTAGGCCCTGAAGTACACAGTCTTGCTCTTTTCATTTGAACAATATTGTCTGCTCGCGCCAGTCACAAACTGTTGTTCTGAGCTCATAGAGCCACTGAATTTCCAACACAATGACGAGTCCCCGTAAAGGAAGGGCGAACAATGTGACAGAGAATTTAATTCTCGTAATACCAATGGAACATTTTCATAGCGACCTTGGCATCTCATTGGTGAACCATCTGCCACTCGAACAACAAACGTTGTTGTTGGAGATATGTTGAGATTTAATGTTCGAGCTGCTCTTTCGCTGATAAAATTATGTGTCGACCCACTGTCAATCAAGGCGATCGATGAGCTATTCCCGTTCTTTGCTTCAACCTACATGGTTGTCGGACTATCCGAACCTGTCAAACCATACAACATAATTTTTGGTTCATCTATTACCTAGTCATGTGGTTCGTCGACTTCTGCGTCTATACCTTTCATGAGAAGTAATTTTGATTGTCTGTATTTGTGGCCAGGGGTGAATCTCTCATCGCAACTGAAGCATAACCCTAAATTGTGTTTCTTTTGAACCTCATCCTAGCTCAATCTTTTTGGAGTGACTGAGTTGTTCCGTGCGTTAAAGCCGTGCATGTTAGGTCTACCTGTTGAGCCCCGTTTTTTGTCGTTGAAGCAAATCAACTCGCATTCTGGCCAACATAATAGCTTCCTTTAGAAATTTTGGTCAAAACATTCGGATTCCATCAGCAATGGATGAATGGAGTCTGCCAATGTAAGTCCCGACCAATGCCCATTGGGTCTATCCATGGACCTTAGTTTTTAAATGCTCGAATTCACTCTGATAATCATGCAGACTATCTGTTTGTCATATTTTGGAGAGTGTATCGTCAAAGTCCTTGCACTCAGTTGGACCAAATCGTTCCGACATCTCTTCTTCGAATTTTTCCCAATTGAGCACGACTTCGTCTTCCTATATGTCTTCTTTAAGGCTTTAAACCATTCATTTGAATCATTGTCAAGATGGTAAGATGCATATCGTACACACTGATGTTCCGGTGTGTCTTGATATTGGAGAAACTATTTCGCTTTAGTGATCCAAGTTGTAGGATCTCCATTGGCAAAGTGAGGAAATTCAAGTTTCGAGGTCTTTGCGAAGAACATGGGCTGAGTATTGTCGGATTGTCCTTTTCGCTACCTTCCATCAGATCTTCTTGCTCGATATGAGTTAGATCCTTCATGCAAACCCGATATTGACTCATTAATCCGATTGAGCGACTTCTCCAGTAATTGAAATTTCTCGGCCATTGTGCCTTTCATTTGTGATAGTTCGTCCTGTACATGTCCCAGCCCTTGCTCAAGCGATTCAATGAGGTCTTTGTTTGACATCGTGACACACGTCTTGTGCTCTGGATCGAAGATGTCGGTAAAATAATTAATACCAATTGTTGTCTAGATCCACTACAAAAAACTGGCACTTTCCAACGAACATATCCGTTGGAAAATGCCAAAAATCCATTGGAAACAGCCATTTCCAACGGACGCCAACGGATTCCCGTCCATTGGCAAAAGTTCGTTGCAAATGAGGATCCGTTGCAATTCGCAACGGACTTCCAACGGATATTATCCGTTACAAAATTGGAATGGCCTGGCAACGGATTTTTCCGTTGGACATATAGTAACGGGCGCCCGTTGGAAAACGTTGTAACGGATCACCGTTGCAAATTAGGCGGGGAAAAATTCATTTTTGCAACGGACATCCATTTCCATGTGGCGGGAAATAGCAACGGACACCCATTGCAAACTGGTGGGAAAGATTTGGCGGGAAATGTGTTCCAACGGATGCCCGTTAGCTTTGCCAACGGATGCCCGTTGGAAAGTTTAAAAAAAAATAATAATAATTTTTAAAACTAAAAAGTTTTTAATAAAAATATTAAAATTATATTACAAAACACATTAAAATTAAAACTATTTGCTATTACAAATCGTTCAGATCAGTTGCGTCCATATCATCTCCGCCACGATCACCACCACCTCTAGACGGAGATGCATCCGAATCGAGCCCCGGTTCTTGCTGCGATGTTGATCCCCTCACCTGGCCGAACATTAACTCAATGACACTCTCAAATTGTTGTATTTGAGATGTTTGTCGCGCCACTTGGGCTCCAGTTTCTCGAAGTTGTGTTTCGAGATCTTCGATCTGCCGTTGTTGCGAAAAACTCTCTTGCACCGCTGGAGGTACCGTCGTGGCGTCCTCGATTATATCCTTTTGAAGCGCTCCGAGACCGTATAGCTTATACGGTCTCACCGACTACAAGACAAATAAAAGTAACGTTAGATTTTAACAAATTATTTGATTAATAATTTAGAAATAAAATAATAGTCCTTTACCTCTAAATAAATTTGGTCCTTTTGTAAAGGACTGAGGTCGTCAGGGCTTGAACCGCAAGCCTGAGATTAATATGTGATCTTCTCCATCACAGCTCTCACAGTTCGAGCCGCTCGAGGATCGATGAGTTCCGGTTCGGCGGCCTCTTCCCCGATAACCGACTTCTTCTTTGCGTGGGTTTCTAATACCACTTCAAGAAGAGATTCTATAATATAAAAAAATGTAGTTAGATAAATATTTAAGTAAACAAAAAATCTAAATAATTAAAAATTGACCAATTCTTTTTTTCTCTTCGTGAAGGATTTTGATCCCGAAATATGGCGATGCGGACCATCTCCGGGAACCTTCTTACCATAGCGATTTTGTTTGGCCTTCTCGCTCTTGGCCTTGAATGCCGCGGACTCCCAGTGCTCAATCATTTTGTTGAACACCGCTTCGGTTGCCTATCGTGGTTTTCTGTTGTTGGCGTAGTAGTTGCGCTTTGCACCGCAACCGAACCTGCATGTCGCGCATCCATGCTGTGTAGGTGCGCAACGTATGAGTTTGACGCCATCTGTATGAACGCTGCAAAAAAAGTTATAAAATTATTAGTTTTTAAATATATATATATAATTATAAAATGAAATATAATTAAAAAACTTACAATAAAAGTGCGCCACCATCACTGGTGCACAACTTCTGGCGTCACTTGCCAGGAATAGTAGAGGTCGTCCTGTAACGACCCTTGGATGATGTAATTGTTGGTGTGTTTTAACACAACATCCTCATCAAACCTGCATATAAAAAATAAAAAGTTAGATAACATTTATGAAATTTATATGCAATTAATTTACATAGATGTGTATACGAGTACTTACGTAGTCTCTAAACCACGATCCATAATATTGACCTTTCATGTCTGTGAGTTCATTTTCATTTAGATGAGGATATGTACCAAGCATTTCTTCGTCAAATATCCTGAATAATGAAATTACTTTACATTTTAATATATATATATATATATATATTGAAATTATAATATGTACCATGTACGTACCTTTCGAACGGTAATAACTCTTGACAATTAAGTAGTATATATGTGTGGACATGATTATACTCCTCTGGTGTTAACCAATATTCATCGGATTTACCTCCTGTACGTCCAATGGGTGTAAACAACTCAGGAATTGTGTCTCGAAGAATGAAGGCGAAAAAACTTTTTCCAATGCACATAATACTTCAGAGATATTGTTTTTCATTACTTCCAAGTCATCACCTTTTAAATTCTTCGAACATATATCTCTGAAAAATATGTTGATTCCGCATAACACATCGTGAACATTACGTGGTAAGAGCTCAGCAAATGCGATTGGAATGAGCCGCTACATTAAAACGTGACAATCGTGATTTTTCAATCCGATCAACCTCGAACCGAAAATATCCACACACCGAGCAATGTTCGATGCATATCCATCGGGAAACTTAACGTTCTCTTTTAACCACTTTAATAATGTTGTTTTTGCCGGACCAGACAATCTGAATACCAGGGTAGGTGACCTTCCATCTCGTAATTCCAACTCAGGTCGTCGGCATATTGACTTCAAATCTTTTTTTGATTATATATTATCCTTGGTTTTATTCATCACATTCAAAACAATATTTATTATGTTATCGAAAAAGTTCTTCTCGATATGCATAACATCTAAATTATGACGTAATATCAATGATTTCCAGTATGGTAGTTCCCAAAAGATACTACGCTCATACCAGTTATGCCATTCACCTTGACCTTTTGGTTTACGATGCCCACGATCTCCACCGCATTCTATCGATTCTTGTAAATCCTCCATTGTGTTCAATCTTTCGTAAAGGATCTATGTTTCGGTTTGCATGCACGGTGCCTCTTCTTTTTGTACCACGTTCTTCCGAAAATGTTTTTTATCTCTCCTGAAAGCATGACCACGAGGAAGAAATCTTCTATGACAATCAAACCAACATGGTTTCTTACCATGTACTAGTCGAAATGAATCTGTATCCTCCATACAATAAGGACATGCTAATCTTCCGTGCGTGCTCCATCCTGATAACATTCCATATGCAGGAAAATCGCTAATTGTCCACAACAACACCGCTTTCAATTTGAAATTTTGCTTAGTACTGACATCATAAGCAAGGATTCCTTCGTTCCATACCTGTAGTAATTCATGAATCAAGGGTTGCAAAAATACATCGAAACTTTACCTCTCTTTTCAAACACATCTCGGAAGGTAAATTATACAGAGACAAATCACCGGCCACAGGGAATATTGACTTCCAGATTGTCCATAGGGACTAAAACCATCCATGCACAGGCAAAGATAAACATTTTTCGTTTCACACGCGAACTTGGGAATATTTCATTGAAATCTTTCCAAGCCTGACCATCCGATGGATGTTGCATTACACCTTCGGTCGTGGAGTGTTCGGCCTGCTTATTTTCCGGTAAATATTCCCGCATTGTTTTACAAAATGAATCCATGCAATTTTCAGCCACATTGTAGTCTGTTTTAATACTCATCAATCTTGAAGATAAAGATAAACGAGACTGACCTTCACGACAACCTTCATATATAGGTTGTTTCGCCGAATCCAATAGGTTGAAGAATCGACGTGCATCGATGTTCGGCACCTCTTCATGCATTTGTTCATTAACAACTCCAGGAAAAGCATCTTACACCATTTCCACATATGGATTGGTCGTTGATGCTTCATAAATAACTTCTTCATTTCGTTCTACTTGTACATCTTGCACACTATCTCTAACACCGCAATCTTCACCGTGAAAAAACCAAATTCGTAATTTTCAACGAAACCCATCTTATACAGATGTTTGCAAACAATTCTTGATTTCGATACTTCATGTTTTTGCATCTTTTGCATGGACATAACATTGTCCCACGTTCTTGACACAAAGGCTGCATCGATGCGAAACTCATGAATTACTCTAATCCGTGTAAGAATTCTTGCGTAATCTCTTCGGTTACAGGATCTTTTCTTCTATACATCCACTCCCTTGATCTATATATATTTCGATTTGACGACGACGATATTTTTCCGAAAATGTTTTTGTTATTGATGGTTTGATGCAGTCTTTGGTAAGATCTAAATAGTTAATGTTCCGACGGACATCAATTGCAAATTGCAACGGATAGCCGTTGCAGGTTCACGTGAATTTATTTAAACCGGTGCCCTCGAAATTCACAAAATCAACGGTTATCCGTTGCAATTTCTAACGGGCATCCATTAGAAATTGTAACAAACGACCGTTGCCATGATTTCTAACGGACGTTCCAACGGACACTGCCAACGGATGGTTTTTGTTGCCATCCGTTAAAATTTGCGACGGACTTCCAACGGCCTTTATAATGGAGTATATCCATTACAAATCCATTGCAAATTGTAACGGATTCGTAACGGATTTCGGCCTGTTGCAATTTTCCCACATCCGTTGCAATCCGTTGGTTCTCGTTTCCAACGGACGGATCCGTTGCCCCGTCCGTTGGAAAAACCATATTTTTTTGTAGTGATCAAAGCCAACATAAACACAAGTGTTGTCTGTAAAAATTTCCTATTCCCTTCTGGCTTTACGCCATACTTAAGTGCATGAAGAAAAGAAAAATAACTGATCACTCCTAAACTCTCGACACTACAGAGATTACTTAATTAGAAGACCATTACTTCCTATTATTTACCGTCAAAAGTTAAAATCTTCAACTCCCCATCCAAAGCTTGTTGGTTTACTGCATATACCTTGGATTGGGTCTTCTTTCACTAACCGGTCGGTTTGGTACATGTATTACGGCTTCATAAATATATCTCGTACATTTTGAAGATAGTTACTTTAAATGCACGTTTATTTGATCATGATTCCCAAGAAAATCCAATGACTCGTCATCACAAAATCTAACAGGAGAATATTGCTACGCAAAGCGCAAACCAAATCTATGTTGAAGAAATTTTTGAATGCAATTCCAACTCTGATGAAATGCTGGTCCTACGCAGATTCTACGTTAGATTTGTGTTGTCCATGGTAACACGTATGCACCCGGTGCAACATAGTTTTTGCGATGTCGTTGTCTTGGCACGGCTAACATGTTTTTAATGCGTTGGTAACACAATCGTAATGACAAATTTTGTGCAAAAATCCACGGGTCAACGCGCAATTAATGTTAGTGGAACGTTGGACTAACACCAAACATGGGGTGAGAATGGTGTTATCATGTGGTTCATGGTTCTAATGCATGAAAACGCGATAGTCTTAATGATATTTTGCATTGATACTGTGTTAGAACGGGTAACACGAATGTAAATGCATGGGTAACACAATTGTGTTATAGCTCTACTACAAAGTTAAAACAATTAACAGTCCACGAGTGTCATAATTTTCAACATGATGGCTTTATAAGTTGGTCATAGTAACGTCATCGACAATTATGGATATGTACATCTTTTTTTGGGACTTATCATCTCACTCATATATAAACTAACTATAAAATCTAAACTCTTCACTCACCCACTCATATATAAATTCTTTGAGGGGTTTAGATATTTGGTCAATTCGAAGATAGATGTATGAGAGGTTTGACTTAGAGACGAACAATCAAGTTGGAGGAACGATAAATTCTATGGTCCATGTATAAATGAGAAACTCTTAGTGAAGACGTTGTATTAAATCACTTATGAAAGATTGAGTTTATGAAAAGCTAGTATATTTGGGTTTATCATGGCGAAAATATATGTGAGTACATTGGAAAATCATATGCACATTGTTGAAACCAGATGATATTTATACCAATTACAAAATGATTACAAATGAAAGTAATTTTGACGATTGTATTCATGATTGATATATGAAAATTATTAGAGATGCTTTTTCCCATCGTTAGATATACATTATGGAAACATGAATGAAAAAGTGTCAAATGATGTGACCAATAAATTTTACGAGCTACTTAGTATAGCAAAATAACATTTGGATGAAGCTTGTGAAGATCATTGAAAGTTATCACTTGCAGCTAGATTAATGATAGTGGAAACAAGTTACCATGTGATAGAATATTGCATTGATAAAATGTGTTAGACGTTGAGTCCTTTTATGATATGTCAAAACTCATCAAATCTCTCGAAACGCGGCATGAAAAGATTGACGTGTGTAAAAAATGTATGATATTTTAAAAAGATGATGGAAATATTTTCAATTTTCGGTTTTGTGCGATGAAAAGATTTAAACCTAAAAAGAACAATCAAAGAAAAAGAAATCGTTTTTGAGGGACAAAACAAAGACGCTCAAAAAAAGATCATACAAACTATCTATATCAATATAATTCTCAAATTGGTACAATTCCTGAGATATTTACACCGATTAGACGTACAAAAGAGAAATCCAAAGAATATTGGCTAACACCAGAGGAGTATAATCACGTTCACACATATATATTATTAAATGGTCAAGAGCTATTACCTTTCGAAAGGTACAAAACGATGAAAATCGATCCTTTAAATACAAATATATATTTATAATATATATGTGTGGTAACATACTTTCATTATTACAGATATTTGATGAAGAATTAATGGCTACAAATCCTTATCTAAATGCAAAAGAACTCACAAAAATGAAAGTTCAACATTATGGTTCGTGGTTAAGAGATTAAGTAAGTACACGTATATTTGTGTATATATATATATGAAAAAATGTTATGTTATAAATTATTCAAAGGTTCCGATGAGAGATATCCTACCTAGTTAAAAGATTTGGTTAAAGGTCCTACCAGAAATGGTTTATGTTGGCCAATTTTTTTATTCTTGGATACACATTCTACACTTACGAACGCGAAAAACATAGAAGCACGTACAATTACGGTATTTATATAAATAGTAAAATAAAAGGTGATAATTTCTATGGTATTTTGCACCAAATTCTACAGGTAGAATATCTCGGTTTCGTTGGATTAAAGGTAATGCTTTTTAAATGTCAGTGGTTCGACTCAACCGTAGGACATGGTACACGAAAAAAATTGATGGTGAGGAATTGACATCAATCCGGCACGACAATATGGTAAGTATGATCCATTCATCACAATAGATCAATCAGAACAAGTATATTACGTGAAATATTCAACAACATTGAAACGTCGAAGAGAGGACTGGTGGGCCGTAGTTAAGAATAAGCTGCGGGAAGTTATAAGTACAGAAGAAAAAGAAGATCCATTGCAAACTGATCACCCTAAACCGATACAGTTAATTGATATAGGCAATCGGGAGGAGATTCGCGCAAGAAGTGATATCGATGGAGAATACATCCTCTATTATAAAGACATTGAACCGGAAGATGCATAAGATGAACACAACGATGAATTCAATGAACAACTGATGGAAGACTCGCCACTTGGAGAATCTATCGAAGAAGAAATGAGAATTGTGTAATTGTAATATCTAACATTTTTAAATTATTTTTTAATATTATATATGTAAGTTTCAACTGGAATCCGTTAGGAAAAGCAACAGAAACCCGTTGAAGCATTTAATTATGTTTGATACTTAGGAAATTTTTAAGGTTTTTAAATTGTCAACGTGCATCCGTTGGGAGTTAGCAATAGATGCCTGTTGCCATGGTTTAGAATGCTAACAGATGACTGTTGGTAGCCGCCAACGGATGCTCATTGCATTGTAGCAACGGATGTCCATTGAAAACGGTCAGCCGTTGGAAGGACGTACATTCATTATGTCTTCTGTTGCCTCGGGAACACGCTTTGTCAACAGGCATCCGTTGAAAATTCTAACTGATGACATGTCAATTAATTGCGTTTGTTGAGATGACATAATTTTTAACAGGCATCTGTTGGCATTTCCAACAGATGCCCGTTAGAAATATATGTATTTGAACCGTTAAACATATCATTTTCAACAAATATCAAAAACCTAATATCAAATGCTCTCAAACATAAATCCTAAACATTAGTATACAATCTAAGTTTAAAATTTGTTTTAGATGAATGAAAAAAAAAATCAAAACCAAAATATCTAATGCTCTCAAACAGAAATCCTAAACACTTAGTTTACGGTCTAGGTTTAAAATTGTTTTAGGGGAACAAAATATCAAATGCTCTCAAACAGAAATCCTAAACACTTACCTTAACTATATATATATATATATATATATATATATTTTAATATATGTTTAAAATTTGTTTTACACGAAATAAAAAAGACACATAACCAACATATTTCAAATTACTCGAACGGTCACATAATAAGTTGGATGGTTTTTGGATGGATGCTAGAGCAATATAAGTTCACGATGATAGTCAGAAGGTGATATATGAGCAAGCACCTCAAATTCTGCCAAAGGAGAAGGGATCACAACCGCCTCAAAGTCAGTAGGAATTCAACGAGATATATCTCCAGGTAAATCTATAACTTTTTAATATAATTGAAAAATTTATAAGATCCAATATTGCAATTTAAATTTATTTCTAGCATGTTACACCATACAAAGTTTGTTTTTTAGTCTTAGAGGAATGACATCACAATTTTCAACTTTCTCTAACGGCATTAGAAACCAGTCGAAATGAATTGGAGACCACTCGAACTGAACTACAAAAGATTTAAAACAAAACAATCGTAGAGTTAAACGGGTTCATGCATATTCTCAAAACACAAATGTATTCAATTAAATGCGGTGAAGACGTAGATGACAATGGATACAATGATTCACAACCTTCGATTTCATTATGGAGTATTGTTTAAAACAATTGTATACATAATAATTTTTCAAAAAACTTAATGCATAATAATCTTAATTATCTTTTTAAAAAAATATTATTTTTAATTATTATTTTCCTTGAAAATATTTCCTGGACATGTTGTATTTTCGTTGAAACAATTTTCTGGGCAGGTCATCCATATTTACAGATGGCTTATGGACTATTCTTTCTGTGTGTAAAAGCGAACAAACTCCGGACGAAAATCAATTATATGAATGCATGTTCCAGACGGATGTGGACAAGATGTAAATTGGTCCACGACAATGTTAAAGAAGTAGACGAGGAGGTCGAGAAAGATGTACATAAATTTTGGATATATATATATATTACTAAATAGTTTAACAATGAAAAGAGATAACACAATCCAAAAGAGATATTCAACTCATGGCTAAAGGTTGGGATCTCCAAAGATCATCCAAGTGATGCTCGACGAGCTATACCTAGATGTAAGTATTTTAAATGAAACTTGATTTATGTTTTAAAAAATTGAATATCAGTTTAATAATCATATTATTTTTTTATTTTGATATTGTTTTGAAAATGAACTGCTTAGGATTTCTCTTTACTAAGTGTTGAAAATGAACAATTTAATATTAGTTACTATAATTCTTTAGTTAAATAAATTTTCTAACGATATGCTAACTTTAACGTGTTTTACAATGCAGTCTATTGGATAGTATAAGAGGCCTCTTACGGTCTAGTTCGCTAGGAAAGGATATCGTCGAGGACGCCATGATGGTACCTCACGTGGTCCAAAAGACACATAAGAACGACGCATCGAGCAGCTTGAGCCTACACTTTGAGCAACACAAGATGAGCTTCGAGATACTTGAACGCAGATACGTTACATGGATAGTATCATCGAGTGATGACCGTCGAGCGTATCAGCCACCACCACCGAGGGGGCAACAATTCCAAGACAAGAACTAAGCATAGACTCCGATGCAACCCCTTCACGAGGTGTTGGCGATCACGGGGATGAAGACGACGCTACTGGTTTAGATGATATGTAGTAAATTAGGTTTTTAATTTGTATAAATTTTATTTATATTAATTTCTAAATTTTAATTTTTAATTTTTTTTAATCTTTTTGAATTTTGTTTTGTCAATTTCTTATTTTCAACGACCATCCGTTGGATTTTTTTTAAATTCATGTCATTTTTTCTAATAGGTATCCGTTGATCGCTCCCGCCATTTTCTGCCAACAAGTATCCCTTGAAATGCTTTAATATTCCGCCATTTTGATTTCCAACGGGTGTTCAACGAACATTCGTTGCACTACGCCAATGGGCATCTGTTGCACCATTGTAACGGGCATCCGTTGCACTCTATTGACAGGTATCGACGGATATATCCGTTGCACTCTATTGGCAGGTATCAATGGATGTTATCCGTTGCACTATCGTTGTAAATCGCAACGGATGTGGATCTTCAACGATCGATTTCTAACGGCTCCAAATCCGTTGAAATCCGTTGGAAAATATCATTTTCAACAGATATGTCTGTTATATATGGTCTGTTTTTTGTAGTGAAGTGTGATAAAAAAATGTTTTCACGATGATCAACATATTGCTAGTTGTTTGTGGCGGTCTATGAACAAATGAAAAAAGAGTTAGGTTAAATATTTCGACTTTTGAAATATTTTTTTTTCTGAGAATAGTTGAAATTTCTAAAATAAAATTAGTTTTTATGTTTAGTTTTAACAAAACAAAAGGTTCCATTTATTTTAAAAAATATCTTTGCAAACTCAAAATTAATAGTTTAACTAAAAAGTGAAAAAAAAATTGGATTGGTTCAACTTCAAACGCAGGGCCCTCAAAGATATTTATACTAAACCAAATCTAATATATAACAGAAGGCAATTTATGAAAATATAGGAAAATAAAAAATATTTCAATAGTTATTTTATGGTAAGGTCCCTCGTAGTTGCATATTTGTGTGATCAAAATCTAACGGTTAAGAACAGTTAATACTTTCCTTCGTAATCTAATATTTTGTTTACTAAGTCATTTCTGATAATTTATTAGAGATTCTTAAAATACATATTTAGTAACTTTCACATGTTATAGTCGTATTTACAAGGAAATTGTACATTTATTCTCTCTCATCACGTATGAGTTATTAGATTGCGATTACTTTTTTCTAATTAGATATATACTTTATATATATATATATATGGGTTTGCTTCTTTTACAGCAGACACGCCTTTCTCTATATATATATAGATATACATATATTAGATATATTCTTATTATAGTTTTATTATACATAGTTAATATACATATATGTTATATTGGCATATATGGTGCAAATGCAACACTTAAATTCAAAAGAATGAAACTTCAAACATATCACACGACACGAGTGGGTACCCAATATATGGAAGATATCTTGTTGGATCTTCATTCAAAATAATTGGTGGAGCAGAAAATTTCCTACACCACATCTTATAAATACTAAAATCATAAACGAATCAATTATAAATTCAATATTTATATATATAGAATAATTAAAAAAAAATGTTGGAATACTGAAGGTCGGTCCAAAACGCTATCAACCATTTCTTATATGTGTGGACGAAAGAGATAAAAACCTTAATGGAGACAGAGAGACAGTGGGGTTATGTCAGTTGTCACTAACCTAACATTCAAGCAATATATATACACACAGATAATTATATATATTATATATGTGTGTCAAATTTTAATTTTTCAAATAAAAGTGATTGATATTATCCACAAATCCTGGCCGTCTATTTCCTAGATCTAGGAAAACTACTAGTTTTAAGGAATCTATTTCTGTACTTGTCTTATATGATGACGCCATGATGGTACCTCACGTGGTCCAACCCTAAAGGGTAAGTCTAGATCTTTAATTGTACTTCCACGATAGTGATCCCATCTTATTTGGTAATATATACAAACAATTATATTTTATCCACATCAATTAATAATAATAATATAAATTAGTTTTATAGTGAATGTAGTGGAGTATATAAAGTGTATTTTATCTAAATTCGAATTTTTATTTTGGAAATGTTTATGTACCATCTGATATCAGGTTTAAGTGAAAATAATAGATCTTAAAATCCATGAATTTTCTCTGAAAATATATAAAAAAATATTGCCACGTGACATCATTTTTACAAAATTAATAATATCAATATCCAATTAGAGTTATTAAAAAGACTAATATGGAGTACTTCATTTATATCATGTATTCAAAAACATTGTCTTCTTAATTGGAACTACAAATTTTAAAATTTCACAACTTTTAGTGGGTTTTATTTTTCAATACAATCCAACGGTTTATTAATCCACAATTCATAATATATATAATGTTCGAATCCCAAACGAGTCTTATTAATATTATCTAATCCACTGGAACATATTCACCATGAGTAGTTTGTAAAATTAATTTAACATAATTTTTTTATCACTTGTATAATTCTCTATAAAACAAAAAGGCTAAAAGTTGATGATGGGTATTAAGAAACAGGTCTTAAAATCATATAATAAAGTGATATAATTAAGGAAATAAAAAATGAGTCATTTCAATTGATTATTGGTGTTATCAAATGTGTTTTTTTAAGTTTGATTTTTTATCTTTTAAAATAATATATTCATTTTAATCAAAATATGAGAAATAAAAATATTACGGATAAATAGATTATAATTTTTTTCTTCAAAAAATAATAACACATATGATAATAATATCGATCGATCATTTCATTTAACATTCATTTACGGTATTACACTGTCTCTGTGTATATATGTAGTTTGATGCTATTATGACGTCGGAGCGAAGGTTTCTTTAACATTTTTCATGACGTGGTTGCTTCTCCTCTTTTCCTTTAGTGTGTAATATATATATATATATATTATATTATATAATAAATACATACCTACATACATTAAATCTATGTAGTCGCATCAATTTTGTCAAAATCTACAAAGGCAATTTTATTTTTTATTTTATTGTTAACCTACAGAAATTGTGGATTATATAACGAAGACAATAATTTCTGCTTTTTAAGATATTTAAAATCGATGAATCATTGTAGTGATCCATATTATGGGTATAGAGAATAGTAGATTAGTAATCATCATGTATTTAGTTAAGATTATAAATTGTATGGATATTATCAAATTATAATAATTTAAAGCAAACTTTCATACATGTATATATATATTATTGATTTTTAGCTAATTTTTATATTGGTCTTTTGATATTAAAGTTTAGTTGTCTGGATTTAAATATTTGTATACCGATTCTTAATTTATGATGTGCACGTTTCAAGATCAAGATGGAGCGTAATTGTGATGAAGTATTTTGTTGTGTTTTTATAGCAATTAGAACGTAAATCAAAAATTATATATATTACTGGAGAACCATAAATTCTTAAACTAATTTTTTGATTGAATTAGATTTAGACTTATTTATCATGATATCAGAATAAAATTATCGTGAAATGAATATTTTTATGTTTTTTTTATGATGTACATGCTCCAAAACAAAGTGTGAGCATGATTTGAGTGTTGTGTTATTTCACCTAAGCAAGAATATAAACTATAGACTTATATACAAGCACTGTACAAAATACATAAAAACCAACGTAATACCGTGTAAAACACAATTGATTTTGGTTTGAAATTCTTGTTTCAATGCTATTTTAATAGTTTGACTCAGACACCTAATGGATTGATACGAGAGATGACAAGTTGTAACTCCACAAAATATACACGGATCAAATGTGTTAGACGAATGTGTGGTGTTTTGCTAAAATGTGACACTTTACCTCTGTCTTTTTACGATATATAAAACCTCATTGAAACTCTCGACATGAAAATATTAAATTGTGAATAAATGTATGATCTTTTGGACATAACATATAAATATTTTAAATTGTGATTTTTGTGGGGATGAAAGAGTTAGACTTAAAAAGACAAACAAAAAAAAGAATTATGTATAAAAAGAATTTTATACAAGACAATTATTGATAAATGGAAGAGATTGTACGAATAACAACATACGACACCACACATGATATGGAATGAACATGTAGATAGAGAAATATAGTATCCTTTATACGAGAAAGCATGGAAGCATTTTGGTGAGTTATTTCCTAAATTTGCTTCAGAAAAATGAAATATTTACCTAGTCTTATGAATATATGGTTTCACTTCGTACGATGCCTAGTAAAAATTTTTCGTTGCAGCTCGTAATTGTGTTATCATATAATTAGCCGCGAACGATGTGTTTGAAAAGGGAATTCTTGTTTTCAAGTATTCTCATCCTTGATCCAAATAATCCAAACAAATAGTTGATATATTTGTACAACCGTTGATTGATGAGTTCAATTATTTGTAAAATTACGGTGTAAAATCATGTCATGTTTCAAGGAATAAAATTTCCACATGGAACTCGTGCTGATGTGGATAATAAGTGATTTTTCTGCTTATGAGATATTGTGTGGTTGGAGCATACATGAATATATTTTGAGTCCAAACTGTAAAAAACTATGTTGGTTTGATAGTCATTGTCGTTTTCTATCGTCATATCATCCCCTGAACTGAATAGTATTTTAATAAAATAAATAAACATGCTCCATGCATTTTGATGAGAGATGAGATATTGTTTGAGCGATTGACGGAGTACAAAAGGCTATTGATTGTGGTGACAATGGGCATGATAGATGCGAAAGATTTGGAGATTACAAAAGGCTATTGATTTTTTAGATCTACCATATTGAGAATATGATCTCCTTCATCATAACGTGAATGTTATGCATATAGAGAAATTTTCTTTTGATAATATTATTAATACGAAACTTAATGTCCCTGGAAAATCAAAAGATAATGCAAAATAAAGATTGGATATTAGAGATATATGTGCACCAAAAGAGCTTTAATTAGTAGAGATGGTAAAAAAATATGTACCTATTTTTAGATTTAGTTTTGCAGAGCGAAATGCTATGCTAAAATGGTTGCAAGTAGATATTAAATTTTCGGACGGTTTTGCTTCAAACATAGCTTATTGTGTGTACCACAAAGGATACAAAGTTGCAAGGTATGAAAAAGTTATGATTTTCATGTTTTTATGCAATTACTTCTTCCAATATATATTGTAGACCATCTTCCAATCATTTTTCAAAGATATTTTGCTCGTGAACATTTAAAGTCAATGACGTGAGAATTTTGAAAGATAATACCCTCACATAATGTGCTTTGGGAAAGATCTTTCCTCTTTTTTTATGTTATGGAGCATTTGATGATATAAGTTCTATATCAAATAGAGTTGGGTGGTCCTGTATAATTTCAATAGAAATATATGTTCAAATAGTTCTTTTTCAATATTAGAAGGAAGATGGAAAATAAAAATAGATCTGAAGGATCAATTGAGAAACAATATATCAACGAATAGATTACACATTTCACAAAATACTAATTTGACCCATACATTGCGATAAAATCCAATACATATAGCAAAGCATGAATGAAATTTTTACTGATATTCCTGACACTAAAAAAGAAGAAGCCATTTTCAACGAACATATTCTTTGAAAATGGTCACTTTTCAATTGAAAATTGCTCTTTTCAACAAACTATAAATGATTCGAAATTGTAGATAATTAGTCATTGAAAATACCAATTTATTGCAATTTCAACGTATGTTTAACAACTGTAATCCGTTGAAAAGATATCACTTGAATCTAACAAATCTATCCATTGACGTTTTCAAACGAAAATCCACGACTACCATTACAAATATCAATGGATATCCATGACTATATCCATTACAAATTTCCATTACAAATATCAATGAACGTTAGAATCACAACCTTTCGATTTTTGCCTCAACAGGTATCTAGTGAAATTTTCAACAGATACCCATTGAAAAATGGATCTTCTTTTTTCATTTCAATGGATCTTCTTTTTTTTTTCTGTGTTTAGAACTCCATGCATTTTTATTTTCACTACAATCCACCACCATTCTCTTCAACATTTCAATTGTGTTGAATATTAAATGTAGCATACTTGATTGATTTGAACAAATATCTCTAAAGAATATGTAAACTCTGTCTAAATCTTTGTGTACAGTACGTGGTAATAACTCCACAAATGAGATTGGGTTGAGTCGCTGCATGTAAACATGACCACCATGAATCTTCATGCCAATTTGTCTTGAATCTATAATTTCCACACATTGGACGATGTTCATTGCATATCTATTGGGAAATTTAATGTCATCTTTTAACCATATCAACAATGTTATTTTCATAGAACAAGACAATTTGAATATCGGGATCAGTTCCTTTACATCGTGTAACTCCAACTCTAGTCTTTGACATTATATCTTCAAATATTTCCTCAACTATTTTTTATCCTTTGTTTCCTCGTAACAATTAAAACAATGTTGATGATATTTTGAATTTTTTTTGGAAATGCATAACATCTAAATTATGCCGCAAAATGATTTCCATTACAAAAAAACAAAAACTCAAACAATATTGCATTTGTACCGATTATGTCATTTACCTTGGCTTTGCGGTTTTTGGTATCCACGATCATCTCTACATTTGAAAGATTCTTATAAATCTTCCATTGTGCTTAATCAATCGTATAGGATTTAAGTACATGTTTTCATACATGCCACATCTTCTTTCTATAACATGTTCTTTCGATTTTTTTTGTCTTTTATAAATATATGTTTACGAGGAATAAATCTTTTAGAAATTTAAACCATCATATTTTTTCCATTAACTAGAAAAATGAATCTGTATCCTCCATATAATGCAGACATCTTAGTCTCTCATGCGTGTTCCATCCAAATAACATTTCATATGCAAGAAAGTCTCTAGTTGTCTACAATAGCATTGGTTTCAACGTAAAATTATGCTTCGAACTTACATTGTATACATTAATTACATTGTTTCATAAATCTCTGACTGGAAAAAGATAAAAACTTTTCTTCGGAAGTTCTAGTCTTGGAATCAATAACACCAAAAACATAATTTCTTTTTTCAAATAAATCTAGGTAAACAAAATATACAGAAATAAAATACATTCCATAAAGAATATTGATTTTTAGATTGTATATATGGACTAAAACCATTGGTGCACAGATAAAGATAAACATTCTTGGTTTTATATGCAAACTCTGGAAATATCTCGTTATAATCCTTCATGATTTACCACCCGACGGATGTTGCATTATTCATTCACTCATCGAGTGCTTTGCTTGTCATATCATTGATGAAAGAGTTTTTAGACTCATGTAATCTTTTCAACATGTTTTCTACATGCATGTAAACCATTTTTTTGTACGAAAAGTTTTTCTATAAAGATGACTTTTTCGGATGAAATCTGCTTGCATTGCAAAATTTACATTCCAAAAGGTCTTTATCTTTTTCCAAAACAACCACAACTATTTATACAAATATTAATTTTCTCATGTGGTATGCCCAAATCCTTTAAAAATTCTTTGTTTTATAATATTTTTCTTGAGATTGATTATTTTCGGGTAAATATTCACACTTATTAATGTCATCTTTTAACCATGTCAATATTGTTAGTTTTTGCAGGACTAGACAATCTGAATATCATAATCATTTCTTTTCCATCATGTAACTCTAACTCTAGTCTTTGATATTCTATCTTCAAAATTTTCCTCAAATGTTTGTTATCTTTTGTTTTCCCGTAACAATCAAAACAATCTTGATGATGTTATCAATTTTTTTCAGATACGCATAACATTTAAATTATGTCGCAAAGCGATTTCCATTATAAAAATTCCAAAAAATTATGTATTTGTACAAGTTATGCTATTCACATTGGCTTTGCGGTTTTCGATACCCATTATCTTTTCTACACTCGACTAATTCACGTAAATTTTGTATAGTGTTTAGTCATTCGTATAGGAGTTACATACTTGTTTGCATTCATGATGCCTCTTCTTTCTGTAACATGTTACCTTGAAAATTTTCTAGTCTTTTAAAAAACATAACATCTTTTTTCCAAACACATATAGGCAGAAAAATTATGTGGGGACAAAAACAAATGTCATAGAGAATATTGACTTTCAGATTATATATATGGACTAAAAACTTCAGTGATAAACCAAGATAAACATTTTTTATTTTTTATGCAAACTTGGGAAAAATTTCATTGAAATCTTTCTAGACTTTACCATCTGATAGTTGTTGCATTATCCTTCATCTGTTGAGTGTTCTGCATGTCATCTCATTGATGCAACGATTTTTTTACACGCATAAACTTTTCAACATTTTGGTTACATTCATGTAGACAATTTTTTGTACGGAAAATATTTCCATAAAGATGATTTTTCGGATTAAATCTGCTTGCATCACAAAATTTATGTTCCAAAAGGTCTTCAAATCCTTCCAAAACAACATGCAACTATTTATATATATTATTTTTTTCATGTGGTATGCTCAAATCCTTTAAAACATTATTTGTTTTATAATATGTTTCTTGAGCTTGAACATTTTCTGGTTAATATTCATTCATTGTTTGACAAAATGAATCCATTCATCTTTTCGCAATATTTTAATCTATTTTTATACTCATCAATTGTAATGATAGAGATAAATGAGACCGAGCTTCATGACAAACTTCATTATATGTTGTTTGGTCACATCCAATAGGTTGATAACTCGTTGTACTTTATTGTTTGACATCTCTTCATGTGTTTGCTCAACAACTAGTGGAAAAGTGGTAACACCATTTCGAAATATGGATTGATCATCATTGTTTCTATTTGCTTCTCCGCATTTTCTTCCGTTGCTTATGATTCTTTCATAGTTACACCTCCCTATATTCACTGTGCAAGAACTAAACTTGAGAATTCTCCACAAAGCCAACATCATAAAGGTTTTTTAAATTCTTGACTTTGATTGATACACGTCTCGGGGTAGGGAACATGGTATGCGTACGGATAATCCATTAACCTCGATCGCTAGAATAGGTTTCGGGGTGTCAAGGTTGATCTTTTATTGGCTTAAGGGAACTCTTCAAGAAGTCGTCTGTTGACGGTGGATGATGGTGGATAATCTCTTGATTGGCCTAAGAGCTCTCTTCAAGATTCGTCCGGTGAAGGTGAAGGATGTAGGTTGATGGATTAACTCGAGGTGTTTAGGGTGGAGTGATGGATACCACAAGAGGTGTCAAAGCTCTTGATATAGTCGGATAATGGCTTCAATTGTTCTCGCAACAAGTTGAAGTCACTATGTTCTTGGCACTGCTCAAGAATACGAAAAAAGTTTATTACTTCAAATTTCAAGGTCTCTTGCAAATGAAATGGAGTCCTCTATATATGAGAGGTTCCATGTTATAATAAGGAAAATGTGTAAATGCTAGATAACATATTGATTTTCTAGCCGTTAGGAAGATTTTATGGTCATTGGGAATCTTTGGAACGGGAAAAAAACCGATTCGGTGGGATAAGAGTGATTTGGAAATGATAAGGAAAGATCTTTATCTTCCAATTTTCCTTATTTGTATCGCCCAAGTCCGTCAGTTCTTAGGTGGGCGAATGGAAGCTCGCTTCAATGTAAAAGACGGACATGACATTTGTTTGGGTTAGGACCGAATCCTTCTTTTGGTTAAAAGTATCCCATGCCTCCATCACAATCTCAGTTGCCTTGTTACGCAAGCTCCTTGCTCGTCCACGTGTTACTAGAACGTGGAAAGATTGGATCTGTTAGTTTCCTTGCGGTAGCTCCTCATTTGTGTGACCCTCATAGGTTCCGCTTCGAGTCCAATGTCTTCATCATTGATACTTTATACTTTGTATCTTTTGTAGAGATATAACATTGTCCCACATTCTTGAAACAAATCTTGTATCGACGCAAAACTAATGAATTCTTCCAAACCATGTCACAATTCTTGTGTAAACTCCTCTATTACTAGATTTTTTTTCTATAAATCCACTCTCTTGAACTATAATATTTATATTTAAAGAGGATGACATCGCTTCAAAGTATGTTTACAGTTTAACTTTTGGTGCTAGAGGATGATATAGTTGTATTAATACTATTATTTGGAATGGTCATTTTTGAAAGTATCAACGGATGAACGTTGATTGCTAATGGTCAAAATTTTCCAATTTTTACATCGAAAATGTAAATCAATTAAAGGCATCCATTGATATGGGACGCAATATTTTCAATGTTCTACAAACAGAAGGTTCGATGTATTTCAATGAACCAATATTCGTTTGAACTGTGTTGCACATTTTCAACGGAAAAAGTCCATTGTCGATCCATTAAAAATTCGATGGGATTTTAATGGATTTCAATGTATGCCTCAAACCACTTATTCATTGATATTTTATTCCAATGAATTATAATATATTTTTGATCGTTGATAACCATTGGTATCTGTTGGAATCCGTTGGCATTTTTTCAAGAGAAGGATCCATTAATCCGTATGATGATATTAACATATTTTTTTTTATGTAATATGTTCAACAAAACTGGATGGTTGAGCATGAAAGTTACACAAAGATTTCTATCTCATCAAAAGGTTCATCACACACATATTTACATTTTATTAAGTTGTGAAGAGCTCTGTCAATACGAAAGATAAAATAAAAACCTATTCCTCTGTATATATATATATATATATTATTTAATATATAAAGCTATTAAATGTGTATATACATATATGTATATTACTTTTTGATAACATGTAATCCGTCATAGTATTTTCATCATTCCTAGGTTTAATTTTGATTACGTTTCTTGGACATAACCGACTTATTGAGTATATTCGTGGACTTCTTCTATGATTTCTTGTTTTGTGTAGGAAATGAAGACATGTGAAGCAAACCCGAGGGATTACGGCAAACCTACCCGAAATCGTGACCAAGTGATAAGAGGCAATATGTGCACGGCCACAGAACCAAACGGAACACCCGAGCATCGAGCGAAAGGAGCGAAAACAACAAGATAACACAGTCCACTCAAGCTTGGAAGAGGCCCCGTGCGGGCTGCAACTCCAGCAAAGTTTGCACGACTCGGGGAGGCTTGAAGCACGCACGGATTTGGCTGAAGAACATGACCCCGCGCGGGGTGGATAAGGAGCCCGCGCGGGCTGCCATTCCAGCAAGAAGAGCACGACTCGGGAAGGCATGTAACCCGCTCCGGCTGCGGGCCCCCTTTCCAGCAACAACTTCTTTTAGGTTTTCAAACGTGAATTAGAAAGAGGAGGGGCGATCTAGGGCAAGCAGGATGACGCACAGGCCAAGAGAGGGACTGAAAAACACAAGGAGAAACTCAGGAGAAGCTGGAGAAGAAGAGAAAAACGATCCGAACATCGGTAACAAGATATGGAAGATCGAGGAATGGTATTTCTTACTCTTTATCATGTCTAGAGTTTATTTATCTTGTTTTACAGTGGAATCCATGAGTGACTAAGCCGCTAGCTATGGGTTTGGATTGCCGGATTTGTAATAGATGCTTGTAATTATGCGTTAATGCTTAGACTTATCGAAGCTTTCTTGAAATTCGGTTTTACAATCAACATCGTAAATGTCTTATACTTATACTGACCGCTCAGTAATCTAGGAATTTGTGTTTAGCTGGAAGGTTAGATTATGAATCTGAAACAGTTGATTGTAGATTAAGCTTGATTAATAAGAATCTGACCGGTCGGTTAATCGACTTAGGAATTAGGATTGCACGCTTAACGCTACCGTAATCACGAGTTAATTACTGCTGGAAGGTAGGATTGCACGTTGTTATGGTTAGGAGGTTTAGGTGTCGAGAGAACCATTCCTTATTTATGAGCATGAATTCCCCGTTATCAGGATAGTTCGATAAGTTTATGATCTTTTGTTCATTACATCCTTGCAAATCCTGGTAACCCCAAACCCATAGTGTTCTTAATTTTCAAGTTTTTCACGTTTCCTCATCGTTGTCATTATCCATTTTAGTGTTTTAGAAATCTGTCCCACATCACCATCAATTCAACCCATCTTAGTTTAGTCGTATTCTTAGCTTAGGTTGCATTAGTCCCCAGAGTTCAATCCTTGTATTACACTAATCAGTACTCTTGCGGTAAGTGAATATTAGACATTTTTATTGCTTGATAGTTCGTACAACACTTTTTACGATGAGATACTGAGAAATAATCCATATTTGACATAGAATAATCATATGTTTTATGACTACAAAACTATGTAAGCAATTATTTATATATCATATGATAGTGATTTTTTTAATTATGTAGTTATGATGATAATGATTGGTTATATATCATATTTATTTCAGGTTTACAATTGCAACAAAGCTTATACTTTCCCCTCCGCGTGGTTGAATGACTTAGTATGACCTCATATAAGAATGGTGAAATGTTGGCTTATAATTTTACTCGTGGTTACACGTTTCATTTACATTTAGTCATTGTTTAGGCATAAGGTACAATAATTATGGTATTTGTGTAAAAGAAACTAATTATTCTGACTCATATGAATAATTTTACCTTTACGATATTCTTAAAGAGATTTTACATCTCAAGTATCAAGTATTTGTTGGACTAAAAGTGATACTCTTTTACCATGATTGATTTGATCTGTCGATCAGGTGAGGAACTAGAAGAAATAAGTTGATGTCTAGATATCTTATTGGTTTTGGAAGTATAAGCCTTTCATTTTATCATTGAAAGGAGATCAAAGGGTTTTCTACTATATCTGAATACAAAAAACAATGAAAGAATGGGTGGTTTGCCACATTTGCTTTTTTTTTCTTCTGATGTCTTCCTTTCCTACACAACACGAGAAGATGATAGAAGAAGCCCTCAATTATGCTTAATTTGCCGGTAAAATCCAAGAATCATAACAAAACTGAACCTAGTAAGGATGAAAATACTAAGGTGGATTAGACGTTATTAGTGACTATATTAAGAACTTACACAACCACAATTTAATTCTCTTGTTATAAGTGATAGCTTAGTGGCATTTGAAAAAAACATGTTAATTGATGTGGGTAACTCCACCACGTTAGATATTGTCACACAATTACATCATCGTTACGTTGGCATCCATGATGTGGTGTTTCGTCATGCATGTGCATAAATGCTAATGTAATTGCATAACATCGAATACCCTTGGGAATAACCCTTGGGTAGTGTAATTGCATTGCTAATATTCATTAATTCGAACTGACAGTTCTTCCTTTTAAATTTTGTAAATCATAAATAAAAGATTTTCTCTCTCCTTGTTCGTCGCCTCCTCTCTTTCTATCTCACTCTAGCCAACATTTATTAATTTTTGTTACCGAAATCAATATTATTAGATGATATAATCCTTAAGACATGTTATCTTTTGTCCATTTTCATTGTTTATGTATACAATTTCTCGAGTGGAGTGAGGAATAGAATAGAAATTGGAAGACATATGTTAAACCAAATCCGAAATCATCTATGCATACATTTGGTACAAAACTACTTGTAAAAGTCGTTTATGACTTGGTAAGTATATATAATTTAAAGGTATAAATAATTTTCAATGATAATCTATAATAATATTTTACTCTACTCAACAACAATATTATTGTCAATCTCCAAGTTTATTGGAGCTTATGCAAAAAATTCATCAGAAAGCACTACTACACAATTTGATTTTTCATAATAACGCATCCCATTCGTAAACTGTTTGCAAATAAACACACGAGAGCGACGTCTATCATTTCTCCACAATTTCAAACGGTTTTAGATAGCTCATACTATTGTTTGTAATTTATGGACGGGAAGGCTATTTGTATGCAATATCTGGACGGAAGAGACATCCCTCCGAAATTTTGAAACGGACATAAGAATCATCTAAAAATTTCCAGATGGCATAATTCACTCGTTTGCAAATTTTGGACAAGTCAGAAAAGCGTCTAAAAGTCATCTAAATGTTTAGACGATTTATGGACGACTCATCAAAATATTTTGACATATCTAGTCCCTAATCCATCTTGAAATTGCCAAAAATTTCTTATATGAACCACATTACACCTTCTTTCCCTTCTAACAAAAAATTATCAAGCAATCTACTCAATATCATCTTCTTGTTTCTTATTACAATGACATCATGTCGAGATCGTATATATTCTTTTCAAGAAAATGGTGTACGAAGAATTGACCTAAAACTCTTTGTTGACGAAAGAATTATGTGGAATCATCTTTATTTAAGAGATTTTCCTCCAAATTATTTTATCTGAATATCTCACGGAGAGAATTTGTACCACGATCTTGTAATATTGTGGAAGATTTTAATAGAGGTATTGCACATAATAAAGTAACTGAGTCACACCAAGATATAGAAATTAATCACTATCTAGAAATGTTACAAGATATATTTTGTGAAAGAAACGAGAAAAATATTGAAAAAGATATGAATAAAGATGCAAAAAATATTTTTTGATATGTTTGGAAGGGCTAGATATCCATTTTATGATGGTTGTAGAATGAGTCTTTCATAGTTGTCATTGTCTACACGTATGATGAATTTGAAGATATAATCTCTCCTAAAATTGCATGGATTTTATATCGCAATTAGAAAAGAGTTTTTGCTTGAAGATAACAATCCAATACAATCATATTATGAGACAAAAGTAAGATGAGATTCTTGGGTTTATTTTCATATCAAAATATTAGTGTTTGTCAAGGATATTTCATAAAATATTTGGAAAGAGACATTGAATTTAAGTAATTATCAAATTTGCGGTCAATTTTATTTGACAAGAAAGGGAAATTTGGTTCCACATAGCGTTTGTGGTATTTACCAATTGCATATAAAATCAAAACATTGTATCAATCTGAGAAGACTATAAGTGATATTAGATTACATGTTGAGCACTCGAGTCGTAATGGAGAAATGTAATATCCCTCAGATGATGAGGCTTGAAAATACTTTAACAATGTACATCCTGAATTTACAATTGAGAGTCGAAATATTTATTTAGACCTTTAGAGTGATGGTTCTAATCCATTTGGAATTTCAAGGACAGATTATTCATTATGGTCGGTTATTATGATATTGTATAATTTATCACCAGACATGTGCATGAAAGGGACATTTTGTTTTTAACAATACCGATTCCATGGTCTAATCATTCTAGAAGAAGTTCAGAAATATTTCTTCAACCATTGATTGAAGAATTAAAATATTTGTTGATGAGACTAAAGTGTACGACATCTCAGCGTGAAAGGATTTTATATTATAGCATAACATGTAAAAAAGACAAGTTGGATTGATTGTAATCATTTTTTTTCCTGCT
>CM071862.1:16536768-16573250 GCA_036759665.1 Gynandropsis gynandra | reverse complement strand
TTAAAGAGGAATATGCAGAAGTCTCTTCCTTCAATTATGACCACTAAAGAGATTTTGTATGAGCGACTTCTTGCATTAGGCATTTCTAGGAGTATCGATTGCGAATGAAACAATCATCTAAGAATTGATGGGTATAGAATTACTCATAAATGGTACAACAAAAACATATTTTGGGATCTACCGTATTAGGAAAAACTAAGCTTCGACATAATCTTTATGTCATGTACATAGAGAAACTTTTTAATAACAACATCAATACAATGTTGAACGCCACAGGAACGATGAAATATCATTTTCTACCATTAGTTTTTTTGTATTATGGAGCATCTGATAGTTCATCTAACGTAAAAAACTGAATTAGGGGGTCTTGTTCAATTTTGTTGGATTTATCCATTTTAGAGATTTCTGTTTCATTGAAAGAAAAATTTCAAGTAAAAAGTTCGTCAAGAGGGTTCAATTGTAGAACAGTAGGTGAATGAGAAAATATCATTGTTGACATCATACTACTTCGAATCACACAGTAAAATTATAGATAGATATTTTGATGGCGACGTGACGGTTTCATATATAGTACTCGATGTTTCAGATATATTTTACAGAATTTTTCGAGCTGTTAGAAAGAGAAAAGTTGTATGACTATCACAATGAGATCTACAAAACACACATATGTATTATTCAACTGTGATATCTAAGACCTTTTGAAAGGTAACATACTAACTATGTATATATACACATAATAACTAAGCGAAATCAATTATTAATACCTATAATACTGTAATAAATACATGATATTTGATGATATCTTGAAGAATACATATGTCAACATCAATTAATCTCAGCTTTAAAAACTTAAAGAAGAGATTTCTTAATATAGATAAAAAAATATGTAACTGAATTATCCATTACTAAATTATACGAAATAGTTAGTAATATAATATATGTATTATTATAATAGTATTACACATTGTGTAGATTGAGATACTCAATCACCCATTGTGGCTGTGAGATCTTGTTAAGGGATAAATCGTGAAAACTACGAGTTAGCCAATGTTTTTTTAATACGTGGCTACCACTTTTACACTATCGGCCATGGAAAATTGAAGTCAATTGTATGAAAGATGAAAGGTATTGCGAATGATCAACGAGCCTGACTTTTATAGGATCTTGAAGAAAATTTGCAATTGGAATATCCAGGTTTTATATTTGTTACTAATGGTGTAAAAAGTTCAACATTATGATTATAACATCACTTATAGCAATATTTGTAATTGTGAAGCTTACTTTGGCTTAAAGGTGATGTTGTTCTGATGTGATTGAGTTGATCTAATAATCATACACGAAAATAAAGTTAGATGTTGTAGAAGTCAACTCAACACGAAGATATTTAAAATGCGAGCATTTTTTTCTTGCGTCACAAGAAGATCAAGTTTTTTACATCCATATCCGCACACTAGACGATCATTCGGTTGACTTGTCACAATGAAGAACTTCCAAGGGGTAAATATATTGACAACACTAAAGACTAAAAACGTGTGATGCAATCTGAACAAACTACCCAAGATTGTTTCAACTGATGCGATAATTATTGAAGAATTTGCTCAAGGAGAAATAGAAGAAATTGAAACAAATGAAAAAAAATAATTAGAGTGATAGAAAAATAAGAAGAAGAATTTGAATATCATTCATAAATAATCAACAGAAGAAATATTCAACTCTGAAAATGATTCATGTTAAAGTTGTTACGGCTATATAACTTTTATAATTTGAGTATCATCTTATTAAATTTTAATTTTTATTTTCGAACATTAAGTTTTTTATTTCCAAATTTTCTTATTCATTCTTCAACGTTTGTAATTTAAATACCATCTTATTAAATTTTAATTATTTTAGTTCATTCTACTAACGATTTCAGTCAAAATTCACATACAACTACACTACTAATCTGAAAAAATTGGTCAAAGTATTTTCAGATGGATTTATTTTTAGTCGTCTGTAACTACGGACGAAAATATGTTTTGATTCACAGTTGCTAATGGATTTAGTGATTCCATCCGAAATTGCAGATGTAAATTGGCACATCGTCCATAATTTTGGATGGACGAATAGGCAGTTAGTACTTGTGAACCTTCCGTAGTACCCGTCCGCAATCAGGGACGGTCATCCGTAACCCTTCTGTAATCATGGGTATTCGCACACTGTCCGTAATTATGGATGAAAGTCATATCTATCTGTAAATACAGATGGATTTTTGCATCCAACGAGAATATTCTATTAATGTCGATTTGTCACATGATTATGTATACATATATATTTGTCTTGGTCTCAACCCGTTGCAACTCTGTCACTTTTTGTTTTCACTGCTGCAACCTTGCACGTTGTCGCTGCCACACGCTTAGCCATTTTTTCCTTCTGTTCTACAGTCGCAAGTATATCATAAGACCTTTTTTCCCAAAATTTTTAACGCAATTCCTCCTCTGGCCACCGATCTGCTCCCAACTGCAACGTCTACACTCGACACATGACCATGCCTTGCTCGTGCCTACGCCAGACCCTAGCCCATGGATGGCTGCATCTAGCCACACCACTCAGGCACGCACCTAGTCACCTCGCCTACGCACACACCTGGTCGCCGGATTTATTCATCCCTTGGTCAACCCACTGTTGTCCCCTGATCATTTTACTACCAACTCAACATCATCCTTAGGTCATCCCACTGTTGTCCCCCTTTATCGTTTTATGGTCATCCCATCATCCAAATAGATTGAATACTTGTTGTATTGTCAACGTACACTATACCATCTCATTAATGTTAAGTAAAATTGAAATGTGATTTAGGTATGATCACTTTCTCGTCACATAATTAAAACAATGAAAGCTTATTTGATTGATCGTGTTAATTGGACGCGAATCGATCATGAAATCAAAGAATATTAGTGAAAGGTATTTGTGGTACATTTTTAATAAATATTATTTTTAAAAATTTATTAATAGTATAATTTTAATAATTTAATAAATTTTTTATTTCAACAAAAAATTTATTGGAAAAATTATTTTTAAATCTCTCGTTAAAGAAATTAAATAAGACCGATAGAAGAAGGAAAAATCCGTGTGGATGAATTTCGGTGCGTGGTAAGAGATGTTTGCCTATTGGGATGATGTTGGGCAAAACAAATAAGTGAGATAGCAAGTCAATGTCGTTGATCTCAAAGGGAAGATTTCGGGATGAGCGTCATACATCCAAATCTCATTTGTTCGTTGCGGTGTACAAACAATTGATATGATTTGATTATTTAAAAAATATATATATAAGTTTATTACCTTAACTATATATTTTTTAAATATATTTTTAAAATTTGTTTTACGCGAACGAAAAAAGACAAATAACCAACATATTTTAAATTACTCGAACGGTCACATAATAAGTTGGATGGTTTTTGGATGGATGCTAGAGCAATATAAGTTCATGATGATATTCAGAAGATGATATATGAGCAAGTGTCTCAAATTCCACCAAAAGGGAAAGGATCGCAACCATCTCAAAGTCAGTAGGAATTCAACGAGATATATCTCAAGGTAAATCTATAAGTTTTTAATATAATTCAAAATTTTATATGATCCAATATTGCAATTTAAATTTATTTCTAGTATGTTACACCATACAAAGCTCGTTTTTCGGTCTTAGAGGAATGTCATCACAATTTTCAACTTCTTTTAATGGCGTTAGAAGCCAGTCGAAATGAATTAGAGACCACTCGAATTGAACTATGAAACGATTCAAAACAAAACAAATGTAGAGTTAAACGGGTTCCTGCATATGCTCAAGACACAAATATATTCAGTTGAATGGGGTGAAGATGTTGACGACGATAGAGACAATGATTCACAACCTCTGATTTCATTATAGAGTATCGTTTAAAACAATTGTATACATAATAATTTTTCAAAAAAAAAAATCATGCGTAATAATTTTAATTATCTTTTTGTAAAAAATATTATTTTAAATTATTCTTTTCCTTGAAAAATTTTTCTGGACACGTCGTATTTTTCTTAAAAACATTTCTGGGCAAGTCATCCATATTTACATATGGCTTATGGACTATTATTTCTGTCTGTAAAAGCGAATAAACTTCGGACGAAAATCAATTATATGAATGCATTTTCTAGACGGATATGGACAAGATGTAACATTGGTCCACAACAATGTAAAGAAGTAGACGAGGAGGTCGAGAAACATGTACATAAATTTTGAATATATATATATATATGTATATAAATCACTAAATAGTTTAACAATGAAAAGAGATAACACAATCCAAGAGAGATCGTCAAATCATGGCTAAAGGTTTGGATCTCCAGAGATCATCCAAGTGATGCTCGGCGAGCTATACCTAGATGTAAGTATTTTAAATGAAACTTGATTTATGTTTTAAACAATTTAATATTTGTTTAATAATCATATTATTTTTTATTTTGATAAACCGTCCAAGCGAACCGATTATGACATATATTCAGTTTAGGCTAATTGAAGTGACAAATCACCACAACTTCGAGAGATAGAATGTCAATGGCTATGCACAAGGACATGAGCCTCGTGCGACGCATTGATGATCTCACCGCACTTGTGGAAGCGCAACAAACACAACTCATGGCACAACAGATCAAGATCACGAGGTTCAAAGAAAAGTTCGCTCATATTAAATTGGTTATAATGCTTTTACGGCCCTTGATGTTACACTCTACCCCTTGACTCGCACTCAAACCAGTATTAGGATCCCCATCTTCTTCATCACTGCATATCGACATTACGAGATTATCAGACTTTTTAAATGATAATTAGTATTTGTATTTTTGTAATCTTAGATATTTTTAAAAAAATTTGTTTTATTTTATAAATTTAAACATATAGTTCTAAAAATATAAATGTTCAATGCAATCCAAGTTGAAATGGCATTGCGATAATTCAAATGAAGTTATAATAGTGATAGTGCCATGTACAATGTAACACAAATTTTGCTTTGAATTATTGTTAAAAATTCCTAGGCGGATTTGTGTAACCTTGCATTGCTCTTTGTAGCATTGTTTTGCATTGAAATGAAGTTACGTTATATAACGCATACTCGAGTCAACCCTTTGGAAAACTTTGAATAATTCTCGCAACCTTAATACAAGGTTATTTTGCTGCACCAAGTAGCTTATAAAACTTGTTAGTTTCAACATTTAACATTTATTCATTTTTGTTTCTATCAGATATAACTTAATAACTGGGAAAAGTATCCCAAATTTTCCGTAAATCCATCATGATTAGTACGATCATCAAAACTACTTTCATTTGTAATCACTTCGTAATTAGTATAAACATCATCTTGTTCAACAATATACATATGAGTTGACAATGTTCATATATGCTCCATGGTAAACCCAAATATAGTATTTTTTTCTACAACTTCTGCACTGAAATTTTTTTTTTCATTTCTAATAAGGCAAATATAACTTACTGCTCTTTACGTATCCAGATAGATCTGTAGCAAATGTCATAAAATTGTTTAACCCACTTTTGAATTTGATAAAAGTATTTTTCGGCTCTGAATTAAATCTCTTATATATCCACCTTCAAAATGACTAATATTTGAAAATATTATATACGAGTGAATGAGAAAATTTAGATTATTTTGTATGTTTAGATATGAATGGATTGATAAGGTTTATTGTAATATATATATATATATATCCATAATTGTCAATGCAATTATGTTGACAGAACCTTACGCGTTCATGTTACCACATCTAACGCAATGGCAATGGGATTAAAAATGCATGACCAATTGTAACATTGATGTCACGTAAAGAGTAGCTTTAGTCTTGTGATACACTAGCGCTTTCGTGGTTCAGTGGCCAACACGAATGCTTGCACAATGTTTGTGTTATTCGTGCGTTAACATTGCATCACTGTCGTGTTAGAAATGTCATGCCACAAATTTTACATTGCACCTGCGTAACATCAGCGTGAGAATTGCGTTACTAAGTGTAATGTCAATTTAACGCAAATTGGGCATAACATTTGCATACATATGCATTGGTTTTTTAGCGTTGAAAAAGCCATTTGTGTTTGAAATTTCATGTTTTGTTTGGTAATGATATGATATTGTAAAAACCACAAACCCTAATCCATTTAGATAGTTTCTAGATTGACTTAGACCCAACTCATTTGTTGGTACTAAAACATGATTTATTTTGATTTGGATATTTTTCATGTAGATCCATTATTATTTGTGATGAACATACTCCAAAAAAATTATGAGTGTGAATAGGTGTCAAGTTGTGTTGTTCCATATTAACTAACATATAAAATATATATATATATAATGTATATATAATGTATATATATATTATGCAATTCTGAAATTTTTAATTCATTTGGGTTGAATTAAATCATATAATATTTGTCAAACTTGTAAAACGATCTTATAATCAATCTCTGTTATTTAAGTTTTTAAAATAATAATTCGAATTTTGAGATTGAGACACTTTATATCATTGTCGTATGTGATATTATATATATATACTTTTGTATTTATATGAAAAAATCATTTTATTATTATTATTATTATTATTATTATTATTATTTTATTGAAACCCAAAGGTTTTTTAAATAAAATAATATATTTATATTTTATTTGTAAATTGAATTGAATACTACAGATGATTCTCGTATGAGAGTAAGCCGCATGTCTCCACCTTTTTTAGAAGTTTCGTGTCCGTGTTCAAAAGCAACAAAGTTGTATTCGAATGGTTTTTGTGACGTAAACAAATTAAATATATAAAAACGTCTATAAATCCAACCGTATTTTAGATTTATAATTATAAATTTTTATTTTTATCACTATATATATATATCATATTAATCTTAGGGAATATAAATCTTATTGAAAAAGTAATAAAACAAAAACAATTAATTTAAGTGACAAATGTATATCATAAAATATATCACACAAAATTTGAATATTCATATTAAAAGAAATGTATTATAATAATTAATGATATATAAAGAGATTAAAGATGTGAAGGAATCCATGTTGAACATGAATTTGAACAAAATGATAATGCAATATTTTATCTTAGAGCGAAAAACATAATTGATAGATAAATATATAGTATTAATATTATTAAAGTAGATCATAAATGTTAAGTCTGATGTGTCTTCAAATTCTATCAATAGATTATGTACAAACAAAGCACAATGGATGGAACGATATTCCATATTCGTGGAAGAACGAATAGCAAATTCTTTTTATTCGGTGATCATATAATTGAATGTCAGTCAAGATAAATAATATATGTATTTATTGAAAAAAAAAACTTAGAATAATCTAATGGCTCTTCACCAGCCCGTGCGGACTCCCCTCTCCAAGCCAGCCCGTGCGGGCCGAGTCTGTCGCCTGTAATAACCAAAAAAGGAAAATTCGCAAAACAAGAAAGGAACGTGCTAGCTGTTTAAACGAAAAGGAAATATGGTTAGAGAAGATGAATGAGAGCTACATGGTTAGAAAATAAAGAAGAAACGTTGATAATTACACAAGAATGGAAAAAACACGAGATGGAAACACTCGGAAAAGGAAAACTGCAAATGTTGTAAGAAAGAGGAAATATCAACAGCTGGAGATGAAGGAAAAGGGACGGTCAAAGAGGAAATAATAGAAGAAAGAAAAGAGGAGAAAGGGGGAAAAACGATAGAGCTTCAGAAGGCACAAGATGTACAAAAAATTAGAGAAAAAACATAGCACGCCTAAAGAGAGAAAGGGAGAGCATAATGCACACGAGGGCAAAGGATGGAGCGACGAAGTCGGATCGTGGAGGAGCTATTGAAGACGTCGGTAATAGAATAGGGAGGGATATTATTCATTATCCATGTTGAATATAGTTATCTTTCGTTTTTTGTTTTCTAAGCTCATGTCCGAGTAGGTCCATAGCCATGGGTTAGAGAGCTTTGCCGATATGTAATGAAGTTTTGTTCTTAATGCTTGGTTATAATATTTGTTCGTTTAGGATTGATTGGTTTTTCATAATGTTTTTATTCTTGTTGGTAGTTTGAATTAATGTTTATAAAAATCTAATGCATTGGGAGATGAATTGGATTTTGGAACGTAGCCATGATATGAAGTCTCAATTGATTTAGAACCTTGGCCGGTCAGTTAATTGAACTTAGGAATTAGGATAGCGATCTTAATGCATCTAGTAGGTGAGATTACACAATCGAAAGAGTGGTAGTACGCATGCTAGATAGTGGGTTTAGGCATCGAGAGAGTCATTCCCTAGGAAAGAGCTTGAATTCTCCGAATACGTAACGATATTTATAACCATGGTCTTTTTAGAACTTTGTTGCATCATCGTGCATCTCTCGAAACCTGTGGTGTTTAGTTCATTGAGTTTAATCCGATAGTTAGTTAGTTAGTTTATCTTTATTCGTATTCTAATCAATTATTGATTTTACACGTTCTATTCATCAGTTACTAGCTTCAAAGTTGCATCGATTCCTCGTGTTCGACCTTGGTACTACACAATCTGTATTCTTATGGAAACGTTAGTCTATATATTTTTTTACTTGAGATTAACCACATCAAATTTTTGGCGCCGTTTCCCGTGAATCGATTACGGTTTTAGAGTTAGGATACTTTTCGATTAGGACATAGTCATTTTTGGAGTCTTATTTGTTCTTCGTGTTTTTCTTTTATTTTCTTTTTCTTGAGTTAAATCTTCTTTACCTCTCAGAGCCTAACCGTTTCTTGTGATTCTATTATGTGAGGTACTTTATCGCGCGAGACCGAAGAAGAACAAATGGCAGAACGTCGCATCCTAAACGCGCCATAAATTTCAGCCGTGTTAACCTATAGAACATACATTGCTCCTAGGCATACACAACTCTTGTCTTGCATCGTTAGAAGGGATTCCCGTGTCGAGTTAAAACCAACATTCATTCAAATGCTCGGTAACGTAGAGACCCACCGAGGATCCAAATCAGCATCTTACCGATTTCAAGATGCTTTGCCAAACTACTAGAGCGGGAGAAGGAGTCTCGGATTAGGACATCATGCTCACTGCCTTCCCATTCTCTGTGAAGGATAAGGCCCAAGACTGGTTGTATTACCAGCCGGCAGACTCTATACGATCATGGAGACAGCTTGAGGAAAAATTCATGACGCGGTTCTTCCCTTAGAGTAAAGCTCAGCTCACCAAGAATCAAATCAACACATTCGTCCAAGGAGCAGCTGAGAGTTTATACAAAGCGTGGGAACGTTTCAAAGGCTACCAACGTCGTTGCCCACATCACGGAATGGATCACAGCTATCTTATACACAATTTTCTCCAAAGACTCATGGACAACACGAGAATTCTAATCAAAGCCGCAGTTGGAGGTTCTCTGAGCAACCTCACGTTTCCACATATTGAGGACCTAATCGATCGTATGGCTGATGAAGGCAGAAACGCCGCTGGAGAATATAGTTGCAACGCTCTAGCAAGGGTGGCTAACTTGAACGAGATACATGCTTTATACGCCGGTCTAGCCGAGGTGAAAGACCAAGTCGCAGGGATCAACAATCTCCTATCTAAGTCGTGTCGTCCTCATTATCTAGAGCAATCAGAGGAATAAGAGGTTCAAGGATACCAAGAAAAAAATTATGTAAGCAACAACCAGCTTTTGGGGAACACATACAACTCCGGATGGAGGAATCACCCTAACTTATCCTACAAGAACTCCGACAGTGCATTGAACGTGCAATAATTATCGGGAAGCTTTCGGCCGGAAAAAATGCAAAGAAATCAGAACTTTCAGCAAAAGACGCAGCCTCAAACTCAGACTTATCAGCCACACCAATCTGAAGCAGCCCCCAACATCAATACCATGTTCACTCGTCTCCTCCAATTCCAAGAAAAATCAAAGCAACTTGTTGATGGAAGTGCAACAAAGTCAGAATAATTTTGTGAGGGAAGTGAAAGCGAATCAAGAGAACACCAAGAAGCAGCTACAGAGCTTTCAAACTCATCTGAGACACGTGGAGACACAAGTTGCTTAACTTGCACAAGAGGCAGCACGTCCACAAGGAGTTATATCGGGAAGGCCAGAAGCGAATCCCCGTGAGCATGTCAACGCTATATATCTATGGAGTGGTAAGACGGTGGATCAGTCCACCCCTTTGATGTTTCAAAGGGGTGAAACACCTCGTAAAACAATGGAAAAGGGCTGCAACGATGAAGAGCATAAGAAGAAAACCGAGGAAGAAGAAGAGCCAAAATACGTAAAAGTCGAACCAAGACTGCCTCCTTTGCCGTTTCTACAACGTCAACGCAAGAAACTGATGGATCAGGACACTCCCTCGACATTTGAAAAAGGTGAAACTTCTAGTACATCAATGGAAAAGGCAATAACGTCGAAGTGCATAGAAAGAAACCCGAAGAGAAGGAAGAGCCAAAATACGTAAAACCCGATCCAAGATCGCCTCCTTTGTCGTTTCCCCAACGTCAATGCAAAAAGAACGAGGATGCTCAATTTGCTAAGTTTTCTGAGATGTTGAAGAAGATGCATATTACCATTCCATTCCATGAAGTGTTGACTAAGTTCTTGAAAGATGTGCTTGCAAACAAACAAGACGTGGAGATGGAAACCGTCATGGTGACTAAATCGATGCTGCAGCCAAACCTACCCAAAAAGATGCCCGATCTAAGTATATTCATGATCCCTTGTAAAATAGATGATTATGAAATTAAACATGTACAAATTGATGTCGGAGCAAGCGTGAGCGTGCTACCATTGCCGTTATACGAAAAATTGGATCTTAGGGATAGGTTGGATCTTAAACCTACACGAATGGCGCTCACCATGGCTGATCAAAGTGTTAGAATATCCGAGGGCATGCTGGAAGATGTGCCTTTTCAAGTTGGGAGATTCTTCGTCCCGATCGATTTCGTCGTCTTGGATATAGAGGAGGACAAGAAAATCACGATTATTCTCCGTAGGTCGTTTCTCAATACGGCAAAGACGATCATACAATGTAGTGAAGGTAGAATCACGCTAAAATTCGGAGATGAAGAAGTGGAGTTCAATCTGAACGACACACTCAAGCAGCCTTGTATGGTGGATTCGGTATTCCACATCGACTTCCAAGAGAAACTAGTCGAAGAAGTCTTTGAAGAGTTCGGGAATATGAATTCCCTTGAGTTAGCTATCTTAGCAACCAAAAAAGAAGTGTATAAGGACCCAAACAATGCAAATTACTATACTAAGCTTCTGGACAAAGAAAAGACGCACTCTGAGCAGATTTCTGAGCAATCCAAGCACAACAATTCGTAACCCAAGCAAAAGATGAAATTTCGGACAATCATTATCGAGAAGGGTTCTCAACTCACAAACACATAAGCACAGATTGATTGGACATCAATTTGAATCAAGAAAATGTCCTAAATCAGTGCGCAAACCTCCGCGTCCAAGGCAGATTCCAGCGCGTATCAAGCAGAATACAGCGCAAGTTCAACCACTTCCGAGACACCTAACAGCCACGTCAAACGTCCAGCACCTGATTGGAGGATCGATAAGACACCCAAGGTGAAGATGAAGCCTTCACCACAAGGGCTCACACACCAACAAATTCCGGAAAGGTTGAAGGAAACGAAAGACGAACTCCTAACCGTTTTTTCATGGAGTGCATAACCGGACATATGGATAGCTCAACCAAATTCTTTGGACAGCACGATCTAGCCCCCAACATAGGGAACAACACGACCGAGCTTAGGGAGGACATGACTAATCATGCAAGGAATCCAACTGATCCACGTGCTACACCCTATCGAGCACACTATGCACGCAAGACGCTACGTACACGACGACGTTGAGGACGTCCACCTAATGAGTAGCACGTTTTGGTCAGACTCGTGACCTTAAACAAGCGTTTCTCAGGAGGCAACCCGAGTCCCATATCCTTTTAGTTATTTCTTTTAACTTTTTTTTAGAATTCGACTCTTATTCTTTTCACAAGCATGCTCCTTACCAACAACCCCGATGTATCGTACTGTCTCCTTCTGTTTGTGTGACTTTTGTTACAGGTTTTCCACTTCGAAATCATCGACAACATAAGGAAAGACGCGTATGCCTAGCTGCATCAACTCGGGACAGCAAGCACGCATCAGGCGCACATGTTCTTATCTCTTTTATTTTCCCCGAGTTTTTGCATGCTAGTCATTCTCTTAGATTTTGAACACCGAGACGGTGTTCCATTCAAGTCTGGAGGGGTACTCTTCGAATGTCATGACTGTGATTAGGATTTAGATGTTGAGTTCTTCGTTTTATTTTTGCTTTTACGTTAGCTTTGTTAGGATTAGACGGACGGATATCTAGTACGAAAAATTTCGAACTTTAGTCACCTATGTGCAACTTTGTCGAATCGAGAACAAAAGTTTAGGTTTGCTGAAACATACCTTTAGATATCGATTAGTTAGTGGTCGTGCATGAATCCATATCCTATAGTTGTATTCCGCCCCTTAGCCTTCAATCCCAAGTACTTATATCTCCGAGCATATCGTTCATTCTTTGTTTTGTTTCAATCGTTATATTTCCATGCACTTACACTCCGCTTTCAATAGAATAAGTTCTTTAAATATTCCAGCCTTACATTGACATGAGTGCATCGATATTGATGGTTCGGGTCTAAGTGGTGGGTCGAGGCTGTTTTTCTACGTCCTAAGGGTTAGAGTCGATACGTAATCACAATAGTTTAATCAAAAGAACAAAAATCAGCAATGACACAATCTCTTCACTCCGTTAAGGTTACAAGACCTTATGAGTGTGCCAATTGGCTACCTGGGTCTAAATAGAAGTTTGTCCTCTTCAACTCCGACGTCCTAGAAAACGAGTGCGAATTTTCAAAAAATGTGTGGAAACCAAAAAGAAGAAAAAGAGAATCGAAAAAAATAATCTTAAGTCTGGTATCAAACTGTTTGCGCATTAGAATAGGTATGGAGATCGCTTGGATATTGTCTAGGGGTTAGTGAAATGAACTTAGAATATGTGTGCGATTGCACGGTTAGTGGCTTTCGGTAGATAGGGGTCTAATTCGATGCGCTTAGATCTATGTTTGTGTGACGCATTGTTGCGTAGGGTGGCTGACTTTTCGAGTTGATTGTTCTAGTTTCCGGTTGTTGTCGAACTCTTCTCGTGCTTAGTTCTAGTCCTGCTCGAGGACGAGCAAAGGTTCAAGTCTGGTGGAGTTTGATAATATCTTTTTTGTTATAGTATTTTCGTCTATTTTTATAGTTAGTTTCATCATTCATTTAGATTTTACCAAGCATTAAGCATCACTTAGTCATCTTTCATAGTTTTTTTCGTCGTTTACAGTGAATGGAGATAGCAGGACACAAACACGAGCTAATACCCCAAAACATGATTCTTCCACGTCAAAGGAGAAGTAACCCCTACGGGTGGATACCTTAGCTCGTACGGGCTTTCCAGCACCTTCAGCACGCCTCGGACTCATGCTAAACCCGAGCGGACAGCCATTCTCCAATCACCACACGCAGGGTGTCCACTTTAGCCCGCGCGGGCTCATTGCTCCAACAGCTCTAGCCCGACTCGGGCTCCCCTCTCCAAGACAGCCCGCGCGGGGCACTCACCAGCCCGTGCGGGTCGAGCCCGTCACCTGCAATAACCAGAAAAGGAAAATTCGCAAAACAAGAAAAGGAACATGTTGGCTGCTTAAACCAAAAGGAAATATGGTTAGAGAAGAGGAAGGGGAGCTACATGGATGAAAAATAAAAAGGAAACGTTGACAATTACACAAGAATGGAAAAAATGATAGAAACACTCGGAAAAGGAAAACTGCAGTTGCTGTAAGAAAGAGGATATATCAGCCGCTGGAAAGGAAGGAAAGGGGACGACCAAAGAGGAAAGAATAAAGGAAAAGAAAGAGGAGAAAGGGGGCAAAAGGAGAGAGCTTCAGTAGGCACAAGACATACAGAAAATTAGTGAAAAAAACAGAACACACGAAAGAGAGAAAGGGAGAGCAAAATGCACACGAGGGCAAAGGACGGAGCGATGAAGTCGGATCGTGGAAGAGCTATTGAAGACGTCGGTAATAGAATTGGGAGGGATCTCATTCATTATCCATTTTGAATATAGTTATCTTTCGTGTCTTGTTTCCTAAGTTCATGTCCGAATAGGTCCATAGCCATGGGTTAGAGAGCTTTGTCGATATGTAATGAAGTTTTGTTCTTAATGCTTGGTTATAATATTTGTTCATTTTGGATTGATTGGTTGTTTGTAATGCTTTTATTCTTGTTGGTAGTTTGAATGAATGTTTATAAAAATCTAATTGCATTGGGAGATGAATTGGATTTTGGAACGTAGCCATGATATGAAGTCTGAATTGATTTAGAACTTTGGTCGGTCGGTTAATTGAACTTAGGAATTAGGATAGTGATCTTAATGCATCTAGTAGGTGAGATTACACAATTGGGAGATTGGTAGTACACATGCTAGATAGTCGATTTAGGCATCGGGAGAGTCATTTCCTAGGAAAGGGCTTGAATTCCCCGAATGCGTAACGATATCTATAACCATGATCTTGTTAGAACTTTGTTGCATCATCGTGCATCTCTCGAAACCTGTGGTGTTTAGTTCATTGAGTTTAATCCGATAATTAGTTATTTATCTTTATTCGTATTCTAATCACTTATTGATTTTACACGTTCTATTCATCAGTTACTAGCTTCAGAGTTGCATCGATTTCTCGTGTTCGATCCTGGTACTACACGATCCGTATTCTGGCGGAAACGTTAGTCTAGATATTTTATTACTTGAGATTAACCACATCATTCCATTTTGATATAAGATTTCATTTCTACATCATGGCTCGTCCAAATAATCTTATTATGTACAATACCTTTATTAAATACCTTTATTAAAATCTTCAACAAAATTACTACTACATGATGTAAAGTTTTTCCCGTAAAATAATCATATAAAATCGTTGGGAGTAAAACCTCTTAAATAAAGATAATTTGATGTAGTTTTCTCGTTTACTAATTTTTCATTCTTACATTTAACACATAGACAAATCAATTTACATTGTAAACTTCTGGATTTATTGTCATCGTCATGAATTTGGTAACGCCTTCCAGAAACTACTTCAATACACATTGATTTTCTAGATTAATTCTTTTGTGCATCCATTATCTTGAAATGAAAATATTCAATCTTAATGATAAACTATAATGATTATATCAATTAGAATGTATGATAATTTTGTATTGATAACAAATGAACGTGTATGAGTTATATAAACAATGTTCGATAATTTCTAGACGGATTAGGGACGGACGCGATGGATTAGAAACTAAATTGAGGGCTTACTAAGCCGCCATAAATTACATATTGGTTGTCTGTTGATAATCCGCAATGACAGACGATTTTCGAACGCACTCTATATGTTTAAAATTTACAAACAATATATTTGTCCGTCCTTTATTTACGGACGAGCATTGTTTCCCATATGTAAATAATTGACATATATTTCGTCCTTAAATTTTGATCGATTTGGATTTACATTCAGAAACTATATATAATTGCGGACAATTACAAACGATCCGGGTGTTCGTAATTTTTCAAACGGAATAATTCTTACCCATTCGAAATATAAAAGATTTATAATAATGAATTTAAAACTAAAATAATCTTAAATTATATTTGTAAGATATTTTATTAATATTATATTTTTAATTATTTTTTATTTAATTATAAATTACCCACATCTAAATTTATTCTATAAATATATATCTAATATACTCTAAAACAAAATCCTGAGCGAACAGTAAAAATGCCACGTGTTATTATGCCAACCGTTGGATCGTCTCTTTTTTTTTTGCTGGACAATTCTCCATCGTTGGATGTAATGTTGTTACTGTTCACACGAATTTAGGGTTTTAGTTCAAACCCAGCACCCGGCGGCTCCCTCTCCACCCAGCACCCGGCGGCTCCCTCTCCGCTGCCCCTCGCCTCCCCCCCGCCCGCCGCCCCTCGCATCCCCGCGCCTCCCTCTCCACCTGCCTCGCCTTCGCCGCCCCTCGCATCCCCGCGCCTCCCTCTCCACCTGCCTCGCCTTCGCCGCCCCTCGCATCCCCGCGCCTCCCTCTCCACCCGCCTCCGGCAGCTCTCCTCTCTACCCACGTCGCCCTTCAAGATCGGATTTTTATTTCCTCCTTTGCCCCTTATCGCCATAGCTTGAGAAGCAGCTTAAGGTAAAATCTCTCTCTCTCCAGTCTCTCTCTATCTCTTATTCTTAGATATGTAGAACCCTAAATTTGTAATTTTGTTCTTTTGGATCTTACTTCTTTCGTTTTTGTTAGATCTGCAATTTTGATTTTTTCATATGTTCTATAGAATCGTAAAAATTCGAATACTCCTCGAAAATATCAATACTTTTGTGTTCTTTTGCCATTTTCGTCTAAGTATTTCATGTTTCATAAGATATTAACTGGTGCTATAAACTCTGACCGTAACTCTGATCCCTTTTTTCGCAAGATGTCACGCATTTTATTCGACTTCTATGTCAATTTTTTAGAAAAAAAACTATCGCGTGTAAACATTATTACGTAGCGCATTTGAATGTAGTATTACAGATATGTACATAAATTTTATACGATCTTTGTATCAATTTCTTTTAAAAAACTCTCCCGGGCATAGCGTGGATACAACATTAGTATGCGTATATATATATGTGCCAGAAGAGAAAAAAGATAAAAAGCGAAGTTACCAGAAGAGGAAAGTTGTCGATAGTGGGGACCATAATCACCGCTAAATACGGAATAATTAAGATATGAAAGGTCCACGTCTCATTAGTTTGCTCTAACGGGGTAACTTCAAAAATATCCTCCTAGGACTAAAAGACTTCAAAAATATCCTTTCCGAAAAAAAATTTCGCTTCAAAAATATCCTTATAAATGCTAAAATTCCCAAAATACCCCTGCGACCCTTCTACCCAGTTTGACCAGTTTGACCCTGCGACCCAGTGACCCAACGACCCAGTCCGACCCACCGACCCAGTCCGACCCTGCGACCCTGTCCGACCCAGCCGACCCTGCGACCCGGAAACTGCCAGAAATCACTAAAAAAGACTGAAACATTGTTGGAAATCGCTCGAAAATTGCTGCAAACCGCTCAAAATAGAAGGAAATCACTCGAGAATGGAAAGAAATCACTCAAAAGTTGAAAGAAAACGTTTCGAAAATGAAAGGAAACACTCGAAAATGAAAGGAAACACTCGAAAATGAAAGGAAATAGCTCTCTACTTTGTTTCCCTCCTCTCAATTTTCGTTTTCCCCCTCCTTTGTATGTGTTTTTCATTAAGGGCACATATGTCTTTTCTCCAATTTTTTTTTCATCAGATTTAGGAGGAAGTGTTTTAACCTAAGGGACATTTTTGATATTCTCCCGCTCTAACGACTCATGGGACAACACGAATCGAGACAACCTGGTTCTCTCATGCCCTCGTTTTATTTTATTAAAACAAATACTAAATTCGGATAATGATATTATAATTTATAAATTATAAGTGTTTGACCCATAGTGAGAAACGACCGCTTATTATTAAAGCATTCGATATAGTAATTTGAAAAAATAGAAGCGTTTAATTTTTTAAAAACCAATATATTAATAATCACATGAAAATGACGTCGACAAAATTTTAAAATAGTTATATTTATACTGGATCCAAAATCTGATTATATCCTAATGAAAATTTAAGATACTCTAATGAAAATTAAAATATTTAAATGATCAAATATAAAATATTCTCAAGTATAAATAAGTATATATTAAATAGTTAACTTATTAAATATATAAATAAACGTATATTTTAGAAAGGAAAACAATGATTAAATTGTAGATAGTAAAAAGATAGAAATTTAAAATCCTAAAATATAAGATTATAATAACAAAAATATAAAAATTTATATCTAAAATACAAAAATCAAAATGATAAAATTTAGAGTAAAACTCTTATTTTTATTTATGTTTATCAATTTTATCTATTTTTCCCTCATGTTTTACATTTATTTTTCTCTCATTTTTTGTATTATCCTCTATGTTTTATAATTCTATCCATAACTTCTTCTGTTTAAACTCCGTTAAATCTTCCAATTTTAATCTGGTTTACGTCTAATTTTGACTCAGTTTATGATCAATTTTGATTATAATTTGGGTCCAAATTTGACCCAGTTTAGACTCAAATTTGGCACGGTTTAGATTCAAATTTGACCGTAATTTGGATCCAATTTTGATTTACATCTAATTAAAACTTGAATTAATATGAAATTCAATAAAATTAAACCGAAATTTAAATAAAAATCGATTTTTATGGATTTGTTCAATTTTTAACCCGAAATTAGTACAATTCTAACTCGAATTTTGTACAATTTTGACTCAATTTTTATTTTCATCCAATTAAAACCTGAATCAATATGAATTTCAAAAAAATTAAACCAACATTTAAATAAAACCAGTTTTTTCGGATTGTTCAATTTTTAACCCGAAATTGGTATAATTTTGACCCAAATTTGGTATAATTTTGACCCCATTTTTTATTTTCATCCAATTAAAATCCGAATCAATATGAAATTCTCCAAAATTAAATCGAAATTTAAATAAAACCCAATTTTTATCGGTTTGTTCGATTTTTAACCCAAAATTGGTATAATTTTGATTAGAATTGAGTATTTTGACCCAATTTTTATGCAACTTTGAATGATTCGGATTTCAATCGGCTAAAATCAAAATAGGATTAAGATTGGGTGCAATTTTGACCCGAATTCTGTACAAATTTGATTCATTTTTTATTTTTACTCGATTAAAAACCGAATCGCTCAAAATTACACCGAAATTCGAGTCATAATTTGGCCAAATTTGATTCTAATTCGAATAAAAGGAAAATGATTTGTTTTTATTTAAATTTTGATTTATTCGTTTTAAATTTCATATTGATTTAGGTTTTAATCGGGTCAAAATCAAAATTGGGTGCAATTTTGATTGCAATTTCGGTGTAATTTTGAATTTCACTCGATTAAAACCTGAATTACTCAAAATTGCATTGAAAACTGATAAAAAAATTTTGGTCAAAATTGAAAAACTGATAAAAATCGTTTTTTGTTTAAATTAATGTTTAGTTTGGTTAAAATTTCATATTGATTTTGATTTTAATCGGGTAAAAATTAAATTGAATCCAAATTTTTTTGTTAAAATTGAGTGTAAACCAGGTCAAAATTGATTTCAAATTATGGTTTAATTTGAGCCTAAACCGAATCTAAATTGAGTCTAAAGCGAGTCAAAATTACATCTATACCTTATCAAAATTGAATATAAACTGGATCAAAATTAATTATGGATCGGTTGGATCGAAATTGGGTCGAAATCCGGGTTAAAATTGATGGGTTTAACAGAATTTTAAACGGATGGGTTATAGGCAGATTTTTAAACTTGATGGAGAATAGGATGTCGACCAAAACATGAGGGGAAAATAGAATGAGTGTGAAACATGATGCAAGTAGATAAACTTAAAGAGGAGATATGAGTTTTACAATAAAATTTATAACTGTATAATACAAAGATCATATAAATATAAAAACATAAAACTACAAAAACTTTCAAAAGTTTTAAGCTTCAATATAGATATCCAATAAATATTCATTTTTTCAATTTTTGAAAATTTAAATATCCAAATTTTCATATATATTTGTAAATATTAAAATTTGATGAAAATAAATAATTTAGATAATTCGATATTTATCCATGCCTACGTAAAATCATAAATCCAAGATTTAAAAAATGCTTCAAATTTGAATTGTTTCCCATCACATTTTATGTTGACGTTAGTAGATAAACTTTGAATTGTAATTCGTTTTTACTAACAAGGTAATCGGCTAAAAAAACAGATTACCAATTCTTAGTTTCGTGCAATATTCCATGTAATTTTATTTTACATTGTAAAAAGGCCCCCCAAAGTACCCTTTTGAGAAAAGCTAAGTCATCAACCTAACCACAAGATTAGCCAAATTTTCAATGAGCGTAGAAACCAAACCTGTGGTAATCCTACGACCGTCCACCCAAAAGCCAAAAACCAGGTACGAGGTTAAGAACAAATCAACACCCAAATCTCGCTTATATGTTTTAAAGGCATAAGATTATTTCACAAACAGATCTTTAACCAACACACATTAGTACCTAGCACCCTTTCTGATTACACGGAAACCCGGTTGACTGAAACAACAATAGTTAAGGCCAAATATTTACCTACCCAACCCCAATGATGAAGAGAAATGTTAGCTCAGACCGCAGAAAGCAAAACACGAAGGTTGATCCTCTGCCATTTTTTTTTTGTCCAGCAACGAAGGATGACCCATCGCGACAACCGTGGAAGCTCTTTCTCTCCCTTCCATTAAAGTCTTGTGTGTTGTATGTCTTTTCCCAACCAAAGAGATAATTCTCGCATCTGGCTCGAGCAAATGTTTCCAAACATACTTCATTCATATCTTTGCCACTGAATTGCAGTCAGTCACTTTCTTCTGGTGTGGTACGACCCTCCACCTCCTTGGTGATAATAATACCGGTGTCGCGATCCACTACTCTTTCCGCTTCCTTCCCAGGTGTTACCTCGAGCAGAGCCTCTGCTTCCCCCGAGCGTCCAATTCAACATTTGGTTTCCTAACCCGTTAACCTCCTCTTCATCCCTATCGTTGTACTCCAACACTAACCTCTTGATGTCTTGTTTCTCTTCCAGCTCTGCAGCTTCTTTCTGTTTCGTGCTCTGAATGAGCGAACAATCCCTTGGTATGAACATTTGTTTTGTCTGTTGTTTGTTTCCTCGTTTCACCAGAACTTTCACTTGAACATCCTTACGCCCTCCACTCTCTTCATCCAACAGTTCTTCACTGCTTTCGCCGAATCTTCTGAGATGATGATCCTTCCCCGACCCCTCAAAAACGTTCATTGGTATTGTCATGTTCAATGCTGGCCGGCCTCGTAGCTCCTGTTTCCGTTGTTCCATGCTCTCCTGCACCCAGAAACATACCAATAATTCAAAAGACGACAATAATACAACTTGTAAAATATTATCCTGTCTTCACTAATCTTGTCTTGATACGTATGCATAAACTAAACCAAGAAGTAGAAGAGAAACAGAACTCCAACGTATATCATAGGTCTCTCCATCTTTGATTAATATTTTTCACAAAACAGAAATATGGAGGCATTATCAAGGGAAATGTAGCATTCAATCTAGTTGAGAAATACAACTAATCTGAACTTGCCTGCAACACAGCCTTGAGTTCCTGGTCAAAGTCTGCTTGCTCTTCGGGATCCACCGATACTACTTTCTGCCTGCGGAATTCGTCATCATCATCTGAGGCAGGTCGATCACCATCTCCATAGTCATCTCCATCGTCACTCTCAGATCCACGATCATGATTCCCTTCATCTAACTCTTCATTATGCCCATCTGCACCCATGGAGCCACTACCAGAATCACTGTTGCTATCTGCCATGTCTTCATGAGCTTCCCCGTTTTCTCCAGCACCATCTGCAGTAGTTTTTCCATTAGCTGAGGTTGCATCGGAACAAGACCTGCTTGGACACTTGTCTGTACCAGAATGTTTCTCTACTCTGGATTTTTCTGTTGAAGCATGCTCATGCTCCTCAAGTTCCAATACAGCTGCATTAACCTCATCGGCGGTCATGTATCGGGTCATGTTGGGTCGCAGATTTGCAAAGAGATCCTGTAAATGGTTCCACATGAGCTAGCAATTAAGAAACTATCCTACAAATTTCATTATTCTATGAATAAAAAGAGAGGACATCAAGAAAATATCAATCGGTCCACATGAATGAATTAACTATCATATTATAACTGATATGGTTCTAAGACCTAATAACAGGGAGGCAAAAAATGAACATCAAATTCTAAGTTCAGCAATAAGAATATACACAAGATTAAGACTAACCTGCAAGTCAAATTCAATATCGAGGGGTAGAGGACCTTTGCTTAGTATGTATCTCTGGAAATGCACCAAAAACCGATCTAGCCTTTTCTTTGAAGATCCTCGATCAAAGTAGTGCCCACAGGTTTCAAGAAGGGTAATAACCATCCTGATCCTGAAAAAATCTTCTGGTGGATCCAGCACCTCTTGCTAATTCCCAAAAAGAATAGACTACAGTCAATCAACGAAGACGAGCATGACCAGACATAGATTCAAAATATAATATTAGAAAGGCAGTGCAACACCACATAAAGGTCTCATGCTTGATCGTGGAACATATATCCTGATTTCAATATTATTTCGCAGTTTTCATGATCCTCACCAACTTTGTAATACAAGAGAAAGTATCATATTGGCATAAACTGAGATATGCCTAAAAGAACCAAAAACAAGCAAAGATGCTTAGAAACTTGCGTAACTTTTAAATTTCAGAATGTCCGAGCCACACCGCAAGAGAAGCCTTTAGAATTCATGAACTGAAAAATAAATTTTCAATAAACTAATAAGGATTAGAATATAAAGAGTGAGGGCTAACATACCTCTGGAGTACCGTGACCAAATACAAGAATCAGATAAAGCGTTTCAAATATAACAGATGAATCCACAAGCTCGTAGTTGTACAGCTCCCCTAAGAATCTCATATGGGCCAATCGCTTTTGCTGCGCACCATAGTCATTCAACTCAAGTCCAACCCTGATCTCCTCCAGGATCTTGATGTAAAATGTGCAGAAATAACTTCAGAATAACGATTTAAGAACTGAAGGTGATAAAATGTAACGTGAAATGTTGTGGCAGATGATGTAGAAGTATCAGTGACACACGCACACAACACTCGTGAGATGACATCACAAGTGTGTCATCTGCCTTAGCCAAACAAACAAATGAAACCAAGCATCAAGCTTAATCAAAATCAAACAAATGAAACCAAGCATCAAGCTTGATCATGAGAATGCATCTCCATTCAGACATCAAATTAACTAAATCAATTGAAACTACACAATAGTGCACACAATCAACCCATTTCAATGTTCAGCAAAATAAGGAGAAATTCCCAACCAAAGTACATTCCATACTTACTGTGAGAACGTCCACATTGAGCATATTTTGTACACCACCCACGTCCACAAAGACAACTGTGTTTTAAGTTCTATGTTACAAAAGGCATTCAGATGGCCTATCTTTCACAATAAAACCATACCTACAACACCAATTCAACCCACCACTTGATAAAGTAATATAAAAAAATATATGTTAGTCATGCCCCCTGAAGCCCAAAAGCAGCCAATTTTGTGTAAATAATTATCAAGAAAATCATTCGAGGCTTAGCAACTAAATTGCATGTAAAAACACAGAATCATCGCTAGAAGCAGATAGATCAACATAGACCTCTTTATCAGGAAATACTCAGATAATATATTGTTCAAAACTAACAGATTGCAGAGATCCAGGCATATGCAAACTGAAATTCGTGTGTATTGCATGTACATATAGGAACAGACCTCGTCAACAACAGCTACTGCAAACTCATCATGATAGCGGCTCAAACCAGCAGTCAAGGAAGCAATCAAGTGAATCTGTCCATACTTCCCTTTGTGAACCTTCATAAAGCACTTTAAGATGTATTGCTCGCATTCACTCCATGGCAACTTCCGAAGTTGCCTCAGCACATGCTCGATGGTCAACTTATCAAGATCAGAGAAAAGCAATTTCCTAATATACTGCAGAAAAAAGAAATAAGACAATTGGAAAAAAGCCAAGATTAACAGTGGACTGGCCTACAAATATTATTTGAGACACATAGGATTCTGAACTGGAGACTAATCCAGTACCTGATGCAGTGGAGGCCGAACTTTGGCAATTCGTGCTGATCTTTCAGGTGGTTTACAAAGGTAGTAGGCATTTTCCACGAGAGTGCTTTGACGGGGATCTAAGTTTTTTACATTTTTTAGGCGCATCAATATCTCCAACATGTTAGTCATCCTGGTCATGGTTTCCGGGGACCTATAAAGGAAACGACCACATGTCTCTAGAAGATTGCAAGCAACATCAATATTATGATGAGTAAAATCATCCAAACAAGCCTGCAAAATAATAGTGAAGTGAGTGTCAAATAGAGCTGAATGGTTCAACCCTCAAATCAAAACAATATATCTAATGGTAGAATTCTTGCGAATGCTATTTTTTCCCTTTTTCAAATAAAAATCCCAATCCAGATATCTGGATCTGTGATAAACATATACAAGCAAAACTTATCTTAAACATGCCTGAAGAACCAAGAGAGATAATTTCTCTATAAAAGGCATTTGTGTTGTTATACCTTCAAACAACTGAACACAAGGCCAGCTGGTACAATTTTAAACTTGCATAGTTCTCCAATAAATCTGATGTTCCGGATTTTTGTTTCGATATTCATTTGATCCTGAAAATTATATATGGAACTCCGTCAGACCGATTGTGAAAGCAAGATGCTTGAGAAAAGCATTGTGGAAACGAGTCATTTGCATTGAAAAAATGAAACCACTTTCACTCGTACTAATGAAAATAAAAATATTTTTATCAAAATGAAGTCTATAGAGTATAGATAACCACTGTTTCTATATTTGCATAATGCACACTGATACATACAACCCACCTTTTTATTGATCAGAAAGTTGAACTCATCCTCTAACATCTGAACAAGCATAGTAGGGATGTCCTTCATACAAGTTCCTAGTGTTGCCACCATGCGTGAATAATATGGTAGCAACTCTAATGATGTCCTTGGGACATTAAATAACGCTCTCACAAGCTTTTTTCTACTTGACTTAGAGTTCAAATAACAGAACTCCACCTGAAAATACGCTCATAAAAGTTAATATATATATATATATATATGATAATAAGTGATAACTAGGCGCACCCACGATAACATCAAATAGGAAAATATTAAAAGGACTATTACTGTTAACTGGTCGATCAGATCACGGCTGACACAACCAGGAAGTCTCTGTAACAACGCATCCAAGTTTGCTCCATCAAGGCTCTTAATTTTCTCCTTTTCAGATTCCACTTTCCTGTCACCTTCCTTTTCTTTCCCTTTTTCTTTCTCCGTGTCCTTAGCCTTTTCATTATTTATTTCCTCCTCATCCTTCAACATCTCAGCATTTGACCCATCAGCCAAACTGCCAGAGTCTGCAGGAAAATCTGCTGTTTCTTGTGAAGCTATTTGACTTTCAACGGCTTCAGATCCAGACTCCTTAAATTGGCCACAATCAGACACCAAATTTGGTATTTCAACACCCTTAGTTGTGTTTGAACAATGCACAAATACATAGCATAATAATTTGACAGAATGTAATCTGCCATTCTTGATGTAAAAAAAATTACCATCACGGTCAACTTCACAAAATCTACACATGTTTGGGAATGCTAGCAACAGTATATACCTTCATATACTAGGGAATGAGATTGACTAAAGAAAAGTGCAGTATGTTATCAACTTACGGGGGATTTTTCTTTCATCTTTATAGATTGCTCGTTTGATTTATGCTCAGCCTCTCCCAAAAGAACTGCTGGAACAAATGCCCTAAAACATTGCATCTAACTTAACAGTATTGAAGGAGAAAAAGAAGACCAAACTTAAGCTTTCACTGTCATTGCCTTGAAAGCCATAAACAATAACAAACCTCAGATCAGGCCAGCACTCATAGAATGTCTTCGTATCTTCATCATCCCAAATCGCTTCAGTGACAGAGGTGTCCTTTGGCGCACTAGAAGACAAGATATCTTCACCTGTGGTGAGTCTAGTTGTACCATCCTCTGGCATAACAGGGGGTTGCATATCAAGCGCTTCTGCTAACCTACGACAGGCAAAGAAAACACAAAAGCACTTAACCTGTCACATATATATGGGATAATTACTTAAGACAGAATGCGTGAGCATTACATTAATCGTGATACCTTCCTCCAATGATTGAACAAAAAGGTAAAAAGGAAACACATTCAGACTAAAAAATCATTTGTGGTCACATGAAACCCTAGTTAAATGTCTCATTTTCATGAAATACAGACATCGCATGAATTGATATGCCACACTCACAAACATTGGACACATACCTTCTCACATTTTCGGCTAACGCCGTCTAACTATACAAGATTCGGACAGCAATAAAAATTACCATCACGGTCAACTTCACAAAATCTACACATGTTTGGGAATGCTAGCAACAGTATATACCTTCATATACTAGGGAATGAGATTGACTATATAAAAATGTTCCAAGCAATGCCATCCGAGAACAAAAAAAACCAATATATGAAAAAAGCAACTTACGATGAAACATTGCGATACAGATGGTCATATGATTTCCTCAGTTTTTCATATGAAGTGACGCTCTCTTCACTAAGCTCACCTTTAGCATTTAACAGTTTAGCGTTTTCTTGCTCCATTTGATGAAGTGACTGTCAAATGGAATATCACAGAGAAATAAAACAGATTAATGGAAGCAAAATGAAAAGGAAAAAGAAGCAATATTTCATTCTCTGGCTAATATTACACTAAAAAGCAAGCTCTATGATGATGAAAACAAGAAGCATAATAAAGGAACTACATCAAAGAAATCCCTGCAAACCAGCCATACGTGCACACACATAATGGATCTTACTTTATGCTCGATTTGAAGGACTTCTGCCGCAGCATCATAATATGTGATCGAAGCTTTCTTTAAAATCTTTTTCTGATCTGGAGTGATGTTGAGGCCCTTTAAAAACTGCGGTAAACCACGATAATATGAGCTAGAAATATCACATAAAGGCAGTAATCAAGAACAACAGGAGCAGGATCAATAATATGCCTATGTGTTTATGTGTGGAAAACCAAAAGGATAGCACAAAACCATTGAATTTTGAAAAGGGAGGGTAAACCTGGACCTCTAGTAGAAAGCATTTTACCTCTTCATCTTGCCCAGAGATAGGAAGCCCCAGAAAGGCTCTTCCTTGCCGGGCAAAACTAGCAAGAAGCGTCAAATTCGTGTGGGTTGTATCTCTATCTTTCAAGTGATCAACATTAGTAAGATCCTTGATAATATTGATGAAAATGCTACTATCTTCTATAACACCCACATAGTAGAGTTCCAGAAGGAGTTTTAGAGTACTGCGCTTTTTCATGGTCTTCAAGTTTTTGTCTGCGTCTAAATCATCCGCAGATTTTCCAGGGGAAAAGACTTTTAAGAGCCCTTGTGTCAGACTAGAAGAAAAGTCTTTATACCTCTGATGAAGTAATGAGCATATCTGTAGGCAAACATGGACATCAGCATACAAGGCTATATAACAAGCGAGAAAAAAAATCTTTTCTTGCTATCTATTAAGTCCTATTGAATAAAGTCACAAAACCAAAACGAAAGAAGCCAGGACAATCTAGACAGAAAGAATGAGAAACCTTTTAGCAGGAATTTATACACTGACATAAGAAGTGGATAATTGGTTTACTACTCCTTCAAAAAGAAACAGACCTACAGAAGTACAAGAAACTGTTTGACCAGAGAAATGAATGGTTAATATCCTAAACAGTTGAAGTGCTGCTCACAAAAGTAACAAGAATAACAAGGCATTGAGATATACCAGTCTGCAACAATCCAACAATTTTAAGAAAAACAATGGTAGAGTGTCTATAGCACTGAACTTTATTGAGAAGAAAGTGACCATAGGAAAACACACATCCTAATAAACCACATTTATAGAAAGGTGAGGTAAGAAACAACAAGCCTTACCTGAATAGCTGCTTGTATGTCTGAACTTCTGAGCTTCGCTTCACAAATAGCAGTAACGGCTTCACTAACGAATTTGCTAAGGTTTAGACTTCTCAGCTCGTCCATCAGCCCTTCTCGCTGCTCTTCATTTATCTGTTTTAGTTTTTTTATCACCGCCGTGTTGCGCTTGATACTAGAATCAAGAGTCCTAAGAAATGTCGAATCTGGAACAAGGAGGAACCCGTATAAGTAACAAGCCCCAACTTTCATCTGAGCTCACATGGCATCGTACAGAGCAAATAGATAAACCCTAAATAGGCCAATTCCACCTATAAAACCTCATCTCTTCCAAACCAAATACGTTCATTCCAAAGTAACCAAAAACCATCCAGAAGTAGCCAAACGATTCCGCAAAGAAGAACAAATACGAGATACAAGAAAACAAACCAGGCCTTTCAGGGTTCAAGTTGCTCTGACGAAGAGCCATTTTAGCTTCAACTGACTTCTTAATCTCCTCGAGACGAGCAAGAGCTTCCTACAATACAAAAATAAGCGAAATTACATTGAAACAAATCCTGAGACCAAAAGAAAACAAAAAATTAACAAAAAAAATCTCAAAATCTGAAACAACGTCGACATCTTCAGTTCAACTTCCGCAAAAAAAAACGAGAAATCAAGACAGAGACTCGTAATCTCCAAAGCTAACCTCGTCATCTTGCTTCGTATTTTGGCTTTCCTCTTCGTGATGGTCCATTTGGGGTTTCAGAATCATAAAACGAGAAACACAAGGAAAGGTCACGAACAGTGATGGATTTCGATCAAAATTAGGTTTATATTGCCGGATGAGAGACGGTTGCAGCCAGCGAGGGATCAGCGTAGAGAAACAGAAATGAGGATCGAAGTTCAGAGTTCGACAGATCAAATGGGCCGTTGGATCGGCAATAGATCTAAGGGCCAATATCCCAAAACCAGTGGTAAATAGTTTATATATTTTCTAGGTCCGAACCGCCATATACGCGGATATATATAAAAATATATTGTTATTAAATTAATAAATTCTAGAAAAAACTCCGCGCGATGTGTCGGAGGATGATTTGTTTTTACTGAATTACATTAGATATATAATAAGTAGAAAAAATATATTAAAATAAACAATATTTAAGTTTAAATTAATCACTAAAATGAAAATAATTTTTGAGACGTTCACTCATAAAACAATAGGCCTCGCAAATAAATTTTGATAGAAAAGTGATAATCGAAGTTTGTTTGCCAATATTTTGATTAACGTATTTTTCGCATGATCAATTGTTTGATTCTATTTGAATTTGTAAAATAAATATATTTGAAATTATATTGAAATAACAAATATATTATTGAAATTGGTGAGGATGATAAGTTAAAGAAAATTGTATCGAAATAGTAAATGAAGATATATATCATTGCAATGTTTAATTGTTTATTCTCTATGAACTTGATTGTTTTCAACAAAGAAACACATAAAATTAATATGGTATAGCAATTTGTATCATTGAAAACGTTTAACAATATATAGAGAAATAGATGGATTTAGTCTAAACATTAAAGGGCTAATTTTTCATATACATAGAGTGACGACAAAATATGTGTTTAAAAAATTACGATTTAATGTCAGAGATAATATTAAAGCGGATATTTTTCTGTAAACGAAAGAATGATCATGTTAATGAGCAATTCTACAATTATTAAATAAAATAGTGAGATACATTATCATATTTGATATATAAATATTGATATTAGATAACAATAATAAAACTTCAAAATATAACTCTTTAAATACAAATAATATTATATAAAATTAACAATTAATTTATCTAGTGCTAACTAATAATTCTATCCAATACAACACTATGTTAAAAATGTTAATTTCAAAACCACGTGTAAATAACCTCAACGACTCAATGTGTTCTAGTATAATGCCCTCGTTTGTATATTTATTTATTTCAATTTAATTATTGTCTCTTATTTTGAGCTTTACATGACCATATTTTTTTCTTACGTAAACTAAAAATTTTAAAGTTCACACTAAATATTTCTAATATGTATATATATATACGTATATATATATATAGATATATTAAATTAATTTGATTTGAACCCTTTGGCCAAAGAAACTGAGAAGAGGTCGCACCGAATTGGCTATGGTGATGACTGTTTATAGCCAACTGTATGTTTAGAGCATTTACAAAATGAAATACAAGAAATAAAACGTAGATGAGTGGGACATCTAATCTCAAGCAGACATATGGCCATTGTATGGCGTTCATGATGAGCAGATGGTAGAAGAGAGATGTAACAATGAAGATACTCTTCTTCATACTTCTTCCCTGCAATTCTGATCGCCAGGTTTTAGAATGTTGAATTTGCAAAGAGGGCAAGTGGCATTGATGCGTAGCCATCTATGCATGGACTGTGGAAATGGTGTTTGCAGGCAAGTTCTCGTAGTTCTGTTTCGTCACTGTAAGGACGAAGACAGATGCAACATTCCTGCAATAAAAGGGGTGAAGGGTGTTATAATCATTCATCCCAAACAATGCTCTTCTGCTCATGATCATTTTGGTACTTACAGCATCATCGCTCGATAGAACACGTTCGGTTAGAGCATCAATGCCCAATTCAATCATTATCCCTCCATTAGTTTCCCGAATTTCACCCTTCACTTTCTCTGAGTTTCTTAAAGTGATAAACTTGAATTTTGGTAGCCGTTCTATCTCTTCATCTGTAGCTCCTTCCTGGATATAAACACCAAGAAATGGAAGCTGTGTATATCATCGTCCAGTCATATATCATCATTCAATGGACAAGATCTATTCATAACCACTGTGAAGAGAACTTAAAAGCAGAACAAACTATTCGCCCTTGTCTATTACCCAATCTGCTAATGGATACAAAATCACAGTGATGCATGGTAAACAACAATACCGATCAGACAAGAAACAACACCACAAATGACAACAAAGATAACATCAAAGGCAAAAAAATGCAACGTAGAGCCTGCAAAACAGAAAGAAACCAGCCATAAGCATGTGAAGATGAAACCATTGAGGCCGCCATAAGATAAACCAAGGGGAAAAGTAAATTCTCAACGAACCTGTAAAGGTGAGGTGAACTTTATGAGAGTGTCTCGGTATCAACGGTGACCCAGTAAAACCCTATGATCCACCAGACAAAGGAGAACATTGTATTTGCAGATTCTAGGTGCTTGGCGATATTGCAACACAAATGTAAGAACACATTTGAGAACATATACGATTGGGAAGTAGCTCCTCAGGGTTTATGATCATTTCTGCAAAGAGTTATACAGCTCAAAGAATCTCAGAAACATAATCGGCAAGGAACAGCAGGAAAAAGTCCTCGCTTCAACCTTGACCTAAAGCAGAGCTCTTGCATGATTGAATTATCAGATATTGGGAGAAGAAAGTTAGAATTTCACCTTGTTTCATGTTCATTCCCAGCTTCATATGTGCCATAATCATCAGAACCCTCCTCTTCGCTTCCACTGAAAAACCCGGAATCTCATGGGGTAGTGAATCTCCATCTGAGTGCTGATGGCCAAAAGCCCATCAGCATGTTTTTCAGCTCAACATCAATACGCATGAAGTCTTTGTACTTTTCGATTTCCTTTTCAAGCATAGCCATCTTGTTAGCATACTTTGACCGTCCAATAACAAATCTAAATGCTAAGCCAGTAGCTTTTTCCAACCTAGGGTTTCAGTCAACAACAAGATTTCAGAAGCAAAATACAACTGAACACATAAAAAAGGAGCCGAATTCAAGCAAAAGTGGTATGTGAATTGGAGATTGGAGAAGAAACCCTGGATTTGACGTCTCCGGTTGATTTAACATCGGGATTGATATTCCCTACCTCTCAAGAAAAATTCGATGTAGCTTCTTGCTTCGACGGTCCCTGCGACTGCCTCATCATTCCATACAATACCTTTGCGATCTTGATCTCGATCTCGTCCTGAGCCACCTTGGGAGAATGACTTGCACGACGACGACTTGGGAGGCAGAGGCTTCTTTTTTGGCGCCAAAGGCTACGACAACAACAGATTCTTAGTCACAACTGAGAAGATAGAGGCGAATAGGAGATAAATTTGTATTGTACCAACACAGATATTGATTGGAGAAGATGATCTCTCAGATCTGTGCTTGATATCCTTGTATCATTCAAGTGTATAACTACAAAAGTGACCTAATGAGGCAAGAATAAGCAGTAAGCATGATTATAAACATTCCACAACTCATCTTAAGCCTAATTAGTGATGACCCATCAACATTATAAGAATATATTTCCTCCAACATCCTATCATTATAAGCATAGAAAGATAAAGAATGTGATGAGAAATTCAGACGTACAAATGATGAGAGCCCTTGGGTTAGAAATATTGCTGATGGGACAAAGGGAGGATCGCTCTTGCGAAGCACATGGAAAAAATCTCTTGAGAGCAAAAGCAAAAAAGAAAACCAAAGAGATATAAACAGAATAATTTAGAAGAGATCAACAAAATATATCAGCAGAAGTAATTTACCAAAGATTCAAGGTAAAATTCTGGAATATAAACAAAGACAAAATCCATTTTGTTGAGTATCAGAAGTAACTTGACAACCCACATGCACAATGCATACATTCCTTTTTGTTTCCATCGAGATAGTAACAAGCTGCGGAACCTATAAATAACTCGGGATTGTAAGAGAAAGAGTACGTCAGATAATAAATTATAATTCCTTCAAACGTCTTAATTGATCAGTACATGCCCGTGTTGTTTATCAGTTTCTTCGAGAAGGGATATTGATTGCGATTGTTGATACATGTAGTATGAAGCCTAAGGATAAACTAAAATCTGTCAAGACATTTTTTAGCTTCAAAGATGTAAGGAGATGGATTTGCCTTTGAAAATCCATTTACCTGCTGGAAGTTTGGTGCGACACCAATATGATATAACAGTAACAATGATAATAATCAATTTTGTTCTCTTGTGGTGCAATCCTCATAAACCGTACTGGTTGATAACCAAATTCAGATTCAAAGTGATCACTTGAGCTATTCTTCACTGAAACTTCCACTACTATATTCTGCAGTAACATGGGAGGATCTTTCAAGCATGGAGCTGCACTGACCATGACAACTTTTAATGGGGTTTCTCATCCCATCCTTCAAGGTTCTTGTGAAATCAGCATCATAAGTTAAACAACAAAATGGTTTTTTCTACGTTGAATGAGTAACTCTAGTTTCTTTACTATATCCAAGGAAAACCAAATAATACCTTTTGAGCACAACATGTGTTGAATACTTACGATATACTTATCACGCAATTGAAGTCCTTTACACATGCCGAATATCTGTTTTCAGGCGAAGAATGGGAAGTCTGATGGGTTCACCTTATGCAAGAGTTGCCTCACTGCACATTTCTTCACGTCTTCGCCTGGAAAAAACCAGGCAATGTTTCTCTGGAGTACCCTCCTCTGACGGTTTGTTCCAAGTAGATTTTCTGGAACTATACTCCTACAAATCGCCCATATAAAGGATACTACCTAGGCTTTTGTGCAATATGGCTTCATTCCTTCAATCCCGGGATCAACAACTTTCGCCTCTTTCTTAATCCTTTTTTTACTTGACCCATGAGGCTGCATATCTATATTTTTGCCATCTTTACTCTGTGAAAAAAGATACGAAAGCAGTGTCACAATCGGGGTTTCAGTGAAAAGTGACAGATGAATCATCGGAAAGATACGACATCAAGGTAACTGTCTGGCCTAATTGAAAGGACAAATCAGGGGTAGGATTTTCAGCACAAAATTTTACCAAGACGTGATTGCTAAAGAAAAAGAACTTAGCCTCAAAAGAAATTCAACAATAAGGGAAAACGAATATGGATGAAAGAGAACAAATCAAACCTGAAAATTCGATTTTGTGGACACCGATGCCTCATCTTCAAAAGGGGCAGCAGGACAATGCTTATCCAGTAACTTTTCAAGTGTCGCGACCTTACTTTTCCTATAAGACTTTTAAAAGACGAACAGAGAATGATACCTACATGATGGTCGAAGGAAATACAATATGATAGATAGGAATACGCTCTTGAATATGGGCATTCAGTCAGAATCTTCGTCCTCCCATTTCCAAACGATCCTTTGAACCTCTTCCCCCTCTTCGCTACATTGTCTCCTCTTCCGGAAACCTCCATCTTCGTCGATGTCGAAGCAAACGAACATTTTGTCAGCAGCTGATCATCTCGTTTTCATACGTATTTCTTGCACGATTTAGGAGACGTTTTTGATACATATGTGATGTTTTACGTATGATTCCGTATCCGTTTTACTTGCTTTCGTGCTTTTCATGTTCTTACAGGTTTTTACGCGTATTTGGACTATTTTGGAGCTAAAGAAACATGCAAGGAGCTAAGGAGCAACTTGGGGGATCATCACGGGACAAACGGGACGAGATTGAGCATGGAGAAGCAAACTTAACTTAAAACATAAGGGAACTCGTGGGGCAATTAGGGCAACAATTGGACCGACTTAGGAGGCTTAAAAGGAGGCAAAAAGACGCCGTTACAGCAAGCATACAGAGGAGAAGAATTCAGCGAAGTTAGAGCAGATTCTTGCGAGGAGATAAGCGAGGAGCATTGGAGATCAAGCACCACCACTTCGGTTTTGTTTGGTTTTTATGTTCCTTAGACTTTCTACTATGTTTATGTTTCTTTACAGACGCATGAGCGAGTAGTTTGTTTGTTCTAGGAGAAGGGATTAGCCCTTGGCTATCCCGAGACCGCTTTTGATCTATTTTGAATGCATCTTCCCGTTTTAGTTCATCTATTCTTTATCTGAGTTCTTGAATTTACTTGTGTTTGCGATGGCCACGTAGATGCATGTGTTAGGGATTAGGAGAAGGACCGAAAGGAGAATTCTAGTCCTAGAAAGTCAGGTTTAGAACAACCGAGGTTAGGCCACGAAAGTAGGGTAGCAACGGTTGAGGGTGAACGGGCGAATCACAGAGTTTATGGGTTTAGTTCATGTTGTCAGCCACGAAAGTAGGGGGCAGTTTGTCTAGATCACGTGTCTATGCCTTAAGAGAGGGTAGATATCATGTTAGGTTCGTCCGCCTTAGATAGCTTTAACTGGTATTGCATGATAGATAGGTTGGTCGTTGGTTTCGGTAGTCTTGTGGTGAAACCGGATTCCTAGGACGTTTGTCTCATCGTTAGAACCCAAGTAGTTTAGTTAATTTCAGTATTTCATTCCTTATTCACATTCTTTCGTTAGCAAGTTTGATTCATAGTTCGGGTTTAGGTAGCGTTGCATAGTCTCTGTGGGATCGACACCTAAAATACTACACACGTGCCGTGCACTTGCGGGTAGATTAGGTTATATTTAACTCTGATACGCATCAGCAGCAGAAGGCGAAGCGATCGAATCCAAATATATCTGCGGGAACTTGGTGGCTCCTACGGAGGTGATTTTCCCCTAACAACGGCAGCATCAAATGTGGCTATGTAACGGAGAGATGGTGGGAGTGAGAAGGAGAGATCGTGGGAGTGGGAGATGAAATGAATACAATTAAGGGTTTTTTTAATTTAAATTTTCTTTTTTAATTAATACAGGTAGTTGACATGGAGTGTTGGGAATCAGAATGTCTGAGAAGCAAGGGAAAGTTTGCCTTTTAAATATATAGATTTGAATTTTAAACTATTTATTTTATTATATAAATTAGTAATAGAAGATAATTAATATATTTAAATTTAAATATTAGTTAAAATTTTTAGAGGTTATTTTTGAAATTAGTTAAAATTATGTGTATAATAAAAAATAATTTGATTATTTTTTTCAAATAATGAGCAAAATATTTTTTGTTGATTTTGAAAGAGATACATCAGAATAAAAAATAAAGAAAATTCTAAAACCAAGTGGATATTTGTGAATGGGTTTCGTGACTCTATCGAAGGTTGGTCTCTATTTCAGTTTTTGATTTTTATCCGCCAATCGTCGTCACAACTAGTACGTCCAGCCACAGATCTCTTGTTGTTTGGTTCGTGTACTCCAATCATCGTCTATCTGTGACTAGAAAAATTTCTCCTTCAACAGTTGAAATGAAGAAACTGTTCTTCACACCGGTTCTCATCCGTGCCGGATCGGTTCATCGACCTATTAGGTTCTCTATTTTGAGTCTCTGACTGATCATGCTCTCATGTCTTACTTCTTTGACCGAGTGCACCGTTGATTCTTCTGAGCTATAGCCATTGACCTTATGACTGCATGTTTTTGCAATCATCGTCTAATTCTCAAACAATCGCTAAGACGACGGGATTTGTCGGGACCAGGTATTCTTTGTCTGTTACTGGTGTTTATCGACTGGTGGTCTCCAGTGGGTACGGTTCATGTTGATTTGGTTCTGTCGATCTCCATGTTGTTGCTTTCGTGCTATTTTAAGAAGTAGAGCTTGGTTCCAAAGTCCAACGATTTCCAACAGTCCTATCCATCACCTATTGCCTCGTATGTGGTTCCAAAGTCCGATGATCACCAACAATCCTATCCATCATCTATTGCCTCGTCTCTTTTGGATCTATTGTTCCATCTGTAATTTTTTTCAGATGGATTCTGATAACACGTAATCCGTAGTAGTTTTTATGTCATTCTTAGGTCTAGTTTTAGGTA
>CM071862.1:16466985-16491266 GCA_036759665.1 Gynandropsis gynandra | reverse complement strand
TGACACTCACACCCATTTCAAATCAATAAACCATTTTGGGACTTGATAGAAACCGACTCACTAAGACAACCGACTCAAACCGACCATTGCGACCCAAATCGACTCACTCAGACTCAACAGACTCACTGACACTCACACCCATTTCAAATCAATAAACCATTCTGGGACTCGACAGCCTGCAAACCCTAGAAATCGACGCTCAACCGACCATCGCGACCCAAACCGACTCACTGAGACAACCGACTCTTGCGACTCAACCGACTCACTTAGACTCAACTGACTCATTGACACTCACACCCATTTCAAATCAATAAACCATTTTGGGACTCGACATCCTCCAAAACCCTAGAAATCGATCTACTTACACTTATTGACGCCATTGAAGATTGACTCGTGCTCTCTTCTCCCCCACTGCTGATTCTAGCCATTTCCTTCTTGCCAACCTCGAATCGATCCCTCTCAAGTTCGAAATCACTTGTTCTTTCTTGACTTTTACTCTCCCAAAATGCGGGTTTGGCTTTTACTCTCCCAAAATACGGATTTTCTCACGTTCGAAAATTAAGGGTAAATTTGTCTTTTCTTCAGTTTTTTTCTGATTAAATAATTATTTTAGAGAAGGGTATTTTTAAAGTGTTTTAGCTCTACGAAGATATATCTGATATTCTGCCCAATAAAACGTATTGCTGCCAAAATAAAATATATTACCACCTATTCTTTGGAAAAAAAAAAACCTTTCTATTATATATATAAATTATAATTATATTATTAATTCAACTGTAATTTGTTTATATTCATATATGAGTAGTGAGTAGGTTAAGAGATATAGAATATTCGAATATTCTTCATCTATAAAACCATATTCATATACTTTAAAATCACCTTAAGGAAAATATCTCCATGGATTCATAACAGGAAAAGGTCGTTGACCAAACACAGAAACAGTTTAGGGTTTTCGGTGATATTTTTTATTTGCACGGAGAAAGGAAAAATGAACACGTGTCTGAAATAACAACACAGAAAGAAACTAGACACGTTCACTTCACGTGCCAAAAGCTCTCTCTTTTTTTCACTTAAGCAATGCAAACGAAGGAAAAAAAAATAGAGAATTTTGGTTTTAGGTCGTCTTGATCATGGCGGTCTTTCCCCACCTATCCAGATTCTCTTCGCCGGCGACGGCGACGAAGAAGATCGTTTTAGCATTCTTCGTTAGGGCTCTGTCATCATCTTCTTCTTCTTCTTTCTTTTCTCCTTCGTCGTTTTCGTCCTCTGTTAATTCTGGGATCGATCTCGAGGGGGCGACGGCTCGGCTCGAGAAGTCTTCCCCTACGGCGTCTGAGAAAGGCAGAGATGTTCACTGGGTGTTCCTTGGTTGTCCCGGTGTTGGAAAGGGGACATACGCTTCCCGCCTCTCCACCCTCCTCGGCGTTCCCCACATTGCCACCGGCGATCTCGTTCGCGACGAACTCTCATCCTCCGGGCCTCTCTCCGATCAGGTTAGGATTCCGTCTTTGAATATTTCCTGGACCATTCTCACTGATTTATCTTTGTTTTTTGCTTAAAAGTTTTACTTGTCCAAGCAACTATTGCTGCCGGAATTTCCCAATTGAGAGTTACTTTGCGTTCTGTGTGATTGAATTTGGAGCTTTCTTGGTTGTCTGGGAAATTTACGGAAGCTTATAGATTCTTGTTACTTTGGCTTTGGTTGTCTGTCGGAAGATCAAACTGGTGATTGTTTTCTTTGATCCATACAAAATCAATGTGATAAGGTCAAAATGAAATCACCAACTCTATCATCAGTTCTGCTTGTGGGGATGAGCTACTTCAGAATATGATATATGGCATATGAAATGGAACTCGAAGATTTATTGTATCGTCCTCTGTCACTCTCATTAGTGTGCATAAAGGTCGGTTTAGATGCGGACATTTGGTGTGGAAAGCGGTGAGGAACTGTCTGGATTAAAGAAGAGTTGAATCTCAATCTCTTAATAAGGTCTATCATGTGTCCTATAATAATCAAGATCAATGATGGGGAGAGGTTATCTTCCAAAATTGCAGAGCTTAATAATCAAATTTGTTCTTATCATAGTTGTTTGTTGTTTTCAAGTCTCTGTAAGGAGTTTATCAGTTTTATATTCATCGATTTTTCTATCTTATTGCAGCTCAAGGAGCTTGTCAACCATGGTAAATTGGTTCCTGATGAAATCATAATAAGTTTGTTGTCCAACCGGCTTGAAGATGGCAAAGGGAAGAGTGAATCTGGATTTATTCTTGATGGTTTTCCACGAACTGTGAGACAAGCGGTGAGCATTTATAGTGACTAATTTTTTTGAAATTCGTATGTTAAGGTCCTTTAGCATATCTCTGTGGTTTTCATTGTCTTCCAGGAAATACTGGAGGGAGTAACTGATATCGATCTGGTGATCAACTTGAAGCTCCGAGAAGAGGCTTTACTTGCGAAATGTCTAGGAAGAAGGATTTGTAGTGAGTGCGGTGCAAACTACAATGTAGCATGCATAGATATAAAGGGCAAAGCTGGTAGTCCCAGAATGTATATGCCACCGCTACTTCCTCCTCCGAACTGTGAATCAAAGCTTATAACCCGAGCTGATGATACTGAAGAAGTCGTCAAGGAAAGACTCCGAATATACAATGAAATGGTACTTTTCTACTACTCAAATTTCCACAACGATGCCATATTCTTACATCTGTTAAATTTCGCATAATATTTGTTCCAATGCTGGAAGAACTTTCCTTGAATTGGAACGTTCATTAAGCAAGAAATGCTCTGTTAAAGTGAGACTACAGATTCATCTCACATCAACTTAACATGTTCAAAACACGTTTCGCCTATCGTGGCAGACTCAACCAGTAGAAGAGTTCTATCGTGGGCGGGGGAAATTGTTAGAGTTTGATCTTCCCGGAGGAATTCCGGAATCTTGGCCAAGGCTTCTTCGAGCGTTAAACCTAGAAGATCTTGAAGTTAAACAGTCTGCAACTGCATAGTCTCTGTATGTTAAACCAATACGTTTTATACTATGTATTGTTGAACAATGGGTCATTCTTTGCATGAGCAATGTTCCTCATGCATCCATAAGCTTGGCAGTATAGACAGAAATACTAAATATACGAAAAGTTTAGGGTTTGTTTTGTAATTTGGACCTTTGTATATTATACCTACTCAATCGATGTGTGTGAAAAATTTAATTTCTATTTCTTTGTTATAATGCGAGCGTTTGAACGTTTAAACGAATAGGGTAAAAGTTTATAATCAAATAATATAAAAATATTTAGATTTTTATGATAAAAATAATATTTGATAAAATTGGAAAATTAAGTTTTTATTTAACAATACATTTTAGTTTAGAATGTTTCAAAATGGCGAAATATCAAGGATGTCCACGTAGACAAATATGTTTTTATTTTATACACATGAAGACACAAATAGTTTGGCGAAATTTCTAGTGAAATCTATTTTAAAGTTGAGAGCAAGGAACGAGGGGCGATTTCAAAAGTTGAAAGGAATGATCGAGTTCCAAGTAAAGAAGAATGAAATTTTGAAGTTGAGCGCAAGAAAATTTTGAAGTGAGAAAGAAAGAAATGATAAGGATTGGTAATGAAGAAGAGAGCACGCACCAATCTTCATTGGTATCTGTGAGTGGATCGATTTTAGGGTTTTACGTTGTAGATGAATATACATTAGAGATTAGGTTGTTGAAAGCGAAATTGTTTGTTGATTTCAAATGGGTGTGAGTCTCAANGTGTCTCAGTGAGTCGCTTGAGACTCATGACCCTCTTTGACACAAGAAACTCATTGGGTCTCAAGGGCCCCTTGAGTCGCAAAGGTTGCTTGAGTCTCAGTGAGTCGTTTGAATCGAAGAGGGTCAAGAGTCTCGGTGAGTCACTTGAGACTCATGACCCTCTTCGACTCAAGAGACTCATTGGGTCACAAGGGTCGTTTGAATCGCAAGGATCGCTTGAATCAGTAGAAAATTAATGTATTCTTATTTTGACATTTTGTAGGTGTCAAAACCAAAGTTTCTCTATGAATTCAAGCACATGGATAAAATGCCAAAGATTTCCGTCAAGTGTTATCCTTTCGAAATAATAAAGAAGTTGAAAGAAATGTTAAATGAAGATGAGTTGTATTACTTCAACAAGGAGTCACAATTTAGGTATATATTCCATTTCCAATGTGACTCTATCCCGATGAAGGTTTAAATGTCTAACCTATTAAATCACTCAGTGATTGTACGAGACAATAAGGAGTTGTGGTTTTTCGTAAACAAGTTTCCTATTCGGTATTCTATAGTGCAACATGCACTAATTACCAGATTGAATTGCGGACCTTATCCCGGAGGATGGGAGTTCAAAAGGTGTGATACATCCAAGTTAAATAATTTCGATAGTGGAAATGTGACCGTCGCACAAGTGAGTGAAAAGCTTGTGAAGGCAAAAAATTCCGTCGACTGGAAGAGGTTGGCAACTTTGATGGTGTTGTGGCAAGTTTTGGATCACAAGCCTTCATTAGACAATTCTATAAGCCATGATATGATTGACATGGTTGATGAGTTGGAATTTTGTAAAGGATTTCCATAGAGGCTTTACACAAATGAGAAGCTTGTGGATACTTGCCACAAGCATGTTAGCGGGGTATGGTCATAAGGGTCACAATGGTCATAAGGGTCACAAAGGTTACAAGGGTTATAATAGTTATTTGTTGCTTTTTGCAGGATATTCAAAGTACTTCGTGTTAAATACGACGAAGAAGCTTTACTTTTTATCTGGAACATTACGAGGGATGCAACGACCCAGATGTTCAGATATGAATGAAATATCTACAAAGAAATCCAAAGAGTATTTGTTGGGAGGACATCCGAAAGCTCGAACTACTGATGCGAAAAACAGTTCTTGATGAGAAACAGAAGAAGAAAGAAAAAGGGAGTAAAAGGAAGAAAAACAAGAGTGAAAAAGCAATAGAGGTTGTAGATGTTCCACCCATATCTAAAGCTGATGAAGATGAAGGATTTGTAGAGGCTGAAGTTGATGATGAAGAAGAAGAAGGTGATGCTAAAGCTGAAATTGAAGAAGAGACTGAAACTAAAGGAGAAGAAGCGACAGTCCCTCTGACACTGGAGCAGAAATTAATGAAAAAAATAAAGAAGTTGGAGAAAAGAATTATCAACACCGAAAGAGACCTTCTAAGGGACGTCGGGTTTGATTTGCCTAATCCAAAATCAAATACGAAAAATCCCTAAGGTGCTGACAAGACAGAAAAGACTAAAGGCCGAAAGACGGAAAAATCAAAGGCTGTCCAGAAAGATACGTGCACCGAACATGAATCTGATGACACTCTGAGAGATGATGATTTTGAATTCTTTCAACGTCTATATCTAGTATCAAGAGAAGAGCCAAAAGAAGACCCGATGGAGTTAGGGGCTGAAAATGACTCTCGAGATGGCTTACAAGAGAAGGTGACAAACATTTCAACATTAATTAAAAAGATTACCGTTAATCCTTCAAGTGGGCTTCAGCCCATGATTCCTCTACTTGAATATATTCCTAAAGAGGTTCCTGCAGTGGTTGCTCTTGATACTGGCGTTGGTGTTCCTGATAAGGTTCCTGTAGAGGATACTCTAGTGATTCATGTCGAAGAGGTTGCCGCTGAGGTTGGTGCTGAGGAAACTCCAGAAATTCTAGTCAAAGAGGTTGATGCAGATATTCATGTCCAAGTTCCACCAAGTAAATAATATTGAGTCATAGAGGTCTTTTGAGTCAAAAGGATCACAAAGTTCACAAAGATTGCATTGGTCGCAAAGGTCTCATGGGTCACAAAAGTCACATGGGTCAAAAAAGTCGCATGGGCTAAAAAGGTCGTATGGGTCGCATATGTCACAAGGATCGCATGGGTCGTATATGTCACAAGGATCGCAATGGTCACAAAGGTCATCAATGTCACGAAGGATAATGCTGGAGCTTCATCAGATGAGTATGATGAGCCATTTATAATTAAACGAAAGTTTAAACCATTGATAACACGTAGTGTGTGTTAGTTCTAGGCTAGGTATTTATATCATTTTCGCATAGTTTGTATATCACGAGTTACGAAGGCCTAACCAAGCTATAAAGTGTCAATTCCTGGATTCAACCGCACATACTGGAAGCTACAAACCATTCGGAGCAAATTCAAGCCACAGAACCAAATGGAACACCCAAGCATAGAGCAAAAAGGAGCAAAGGCACGGAATTAACCCAGCCCTCTCGGGCTTGTAGAGGCCCCCGCGCGGGTTGCAACTCCAGAAAATATCGCACGACTCGGGCTAGAAGAGAACCCGCTCGGGTTTGGACAAACACGACGACCCCGCACGGGGTGGATATCGTAACCCACACAGGCTGACTATTCCAACGGATATTACACGACCCGGGGAGGTGAGTAGCCCGCTCGAGCAGAGTGAGCACGATGAACCCGCGCGGGTTGAGCACATAGCCCGCGCGGGCCCCCTTTTCAGCAACAACCTGTTTTGAATTTTAAACTTGAATTAGAAAGGCTAAGGGGCGATCTGAAGGCAATCAGACGGTGGCTAGGGGCTAAGAAGAGACTGAAAAACACAAGGAAAACTCAGGAGAAGTTGCAGAAGAAGAGGAACAACAATCCGGACTTCGGTATCAAGATAGAGAAGATCGAGGAATCGTATTTCTTATCCCTTATCATATCTAGGGTTTATTTCTCTTGTTTTACAGTAGATTCTATGAGTGAGTAGATTTCCAGCTATGGGTTAGGGAATATCGGATTTGTAATGGATGTTTGAAACTATGCGTTAATGCTTAGACTTAACGAAACTTTCTTGAAATTCGGTTTTACAATCAACATCGTAAATGTCTTATACTTGTGCTGACCGCTCAGTAATATTTGTGTTTCTTGTGCTGACCGCTCAGTAATCTAGGAATTTGTGTTTAGCTGGAAGGTTAGATTGTGAATCCGGAACAGTTGATTGTAGATTAAGCTTGATTAATGAGAATCTGACCGGTCGATTAATCGACTTAGGTAGGATTGCGCGCTTAACGCTACCGTAATCACGAGTTAATCACTGCTGGAAGGTAGGATTGTACGCTGTTGTGGTTAGGAGGTTTAGGATTCGGAAGAACCATTCTTTATTTACGAGCATGAATTCCCCGTTATCAAGATAGTTCGATAAGTCTATGATCCTTTGGTTGTTACATCCTTGCAAATCCCGATAACCTGAAACCCATAGTGTTCTAATTATCAAGCCTTCCGCATCTCCCCATCGTTGTCTCGATTTACTTTAGTGTTTTAGAAATTCATACCACACCATCATCAATTCAACCCGTCTTAGTTTAGTCGTATTCTTAGCTTAGGTTGCATTAGTCCCTAGAGTTCGACCCTTTTATTACACCGATCCGTACTCTTGCATTAGGTGGATATTAGGCATTTTTATTGCTTGATATTTTGCACATCAAGTTTTTGGCACCGTTACCGGGGACTAATTACGGTCTAGATTAGGAATTAGCTAGATTAAGATTCAGTCCGTTCCGGAGTCTTAGTCATTTTTCTGCATTTTTTCTTTTCCATTCATCGAGTCTATTTTACCTACTTCAGATCTGCACTTTGGTTGTTCGTTTATTGTTGTGCAGGTACCATTATATGAGAAGCTCCACACAAAAGCTACTCATATACGATCGCGAGGTTGAAAGAACGATACGAAACTTGTGCAAAAAGAGGAGAATTAGACTTGCAGATTCTGAATCCAAAGTAGATAAAGAGAGCATCCCAGAGACACACGGTTCCGAAGAGGAAGGAACTAACAGCGAAAGCCCCAACACAAGCAGCATAGTAGGCAACACCGATAAGCATGAAATGGCTGTTGCTGAAGAAACTTACGGAGCTTACACATCTCCAAAGCACACCCAATTGCTTTCATGCATGGCTCGTCCGATAGAAAACCAAATTTAGCTATAACCCGCTTTCATCCAGATGCTTAACAATTTCACTTTCAGAGGAATGGAGAATGAGGATCCAAATTCATACCTCACGGACTTTAAGATACTCTGCAGCACTACTAAAGTTGGCACAGGAGTCACACGGGAAGATCTATACTATCAGAATTCACATTCTCGCTCAAGGACGCAACACAACGTTGGTTGTTCAACTTGCCTACTGCGTCTATTACTTCGTGGGATGATTTAGAGCAGCGATTCTTCCCAGACCACAGGACGCTGCTCGCCAAGGGCCGAATAAATTCATTCCTGCAAGAAAGAGGTGAGATTTTACATGATGCATGGGAGCGCTTCAAGAATTATCAAGGCATTTGTCCGCATCATGGAATGGAAAAGAGGTACCTTATCACGAGCTTCATGCAAGGTCTCCAAGAGACCACACGCTTCATGAGCGTAGCAGCGGGTGGTGGTTCCCTCAGCAACCTCACTTTCCAACAACTCGAGAATTTGATCGAGAACATGGCAAAGGAGGGAGGCAAGAAGGTCGGAGACTACAACTGTGATTTCTCATCCAAAGCGACGGTAAATGAATTAGGTATTGCCAAGCCGGACTTAACAGATGTAAAGCAACAAGTTCGGAAGATATACAGGATGATGGCAGACCTTCATGTCGATCGACAAGATACATCCATCGATCAAGGAATCGAGGAAGTCAACTACGTCAACAATCGAGCCTACCAGCATAACTACATCAAGAGCCATCCCTACCTCTCCTATGGCATTACAAGTAATGTGGCAAACCCATAGGATTTTCAACCGCAGATGATGGCAAGAAAACAAAATCAAGGTTTCCAGCCGAGAGGGAGTGGCCAAGACAACAGCTATCAGCCTCGCGCACAACCTTCAGGTGACTCCGAAATTCTCTCTATGCCCCAATTGATAATGCAAGAACAGAAAAACCAAGGTTACACGATTGGAGGAATCAAGGCTGAAGTGAATGACGTGAGGAAGAGAATGGATGGTTACGAAACACACTTAAAGCTCTTGGAAATGCAAGAGGCACAGCTAGCCCAAGGGTCTAGCCGACAGCCCGAACAGCTCCCCGGGAAACCCGAGATGAACCCCCTGGAGCAGATCAATGCCATCCATTTGAGGAGTGGCAATACGGTGGAACCACTCATGCCTTCTACAGCCGCAAGAGAAGAGCCTCTGAGCAATGCAAATGAACAATCCATCACTCAAGGCGTGGAAGAGGATAAGACCTACGAGGAAGAGGAGAAGGAGCTGCCTTACGTACCACCTGCCCCGCGGGCACCGCCGCTACCTTTCCCCGCAGCGCCAAGGGAAGCAGAACGCCGACGTTCAATTCACCAAATTCGTGGAACTCCTAAGGAATCCGCAAGTTACCATCCCATTCTACGATGCACTCATAAAGATGCCATCTTACGCCAAATTCCTCAAGGACATAATAACGAGGAAGATGACCACAGAAAATGAGGTAGAATGGTTACCAACTCGCTCATACAACCACCTACCATGACCAAGAAGATGCCCGATCCAGGTAACTTTTTCATCCCTTGTACGATCTATGATAATGAGATTGAACATGCACTAATCGACATTGGAGCGAGTGTGAGCTTGCTACCACTGTCTCTTGTTGAGAAGCTTAATCCAGTAGGAGATCTTCAGCCCACGCGTATGCTAATCACCCCAGCCGATCAGTCCGTAAGAAATCCAGAAGGTATCTTGATGAATGTCGCAGTACAAGTGGGAAAATTTTGGTTCTCCGCGGACTTTGTAGTCGTGGACATGGAGATAAACCTGAAGATCTCCATCATTTTGGGAAGACCATTCCTCAACACGGCGAACATGATTATATATTGTGCCAAGGGTAGATTGGTCATGAAATTTGGAGATGAATCCATAGAGTTCAAGCTTGACGAGACGCTCAAGAAGTCGTACATAACCGAACCCGTGATGCACATTGACATGGTGGATAAACTAGTAGAGGAAGTTAAATGTGAGCATCGAGCCATCCATCCCATGGAGATAGCACTGTCAGCATGCAGCAAGAGCCTATTTCAGTCACCCCAAGACATGGAGGAATGCATACAACTCATGGAGGAGTTGATCACACTTGAGTCAAGCATGGACCCACGCATGTCAACCACAGAGCCCGCGCGGGCTGAATGAATACAGGAGAACCTGCGCGGGGTAGATCACACCCCGACTCGGGCAAGTCTCTCGGGGGTAAATGATGCAATTCATAGCCCGCGCGGGGCGAAAGAGGAGCCCACTTGGGCTGACCACATGAGCAATAATCCGCGCGGGGTAGAACACGCCCCGACTCGGGCACAGCTCTCGGGGGTAAATGACGCATTTGAGACCCTGCGCGGGGTGGATGAGGAGCCCGCTCGGGTTGATCACACGGGCACAAACTCGAGCGGGTTATCTGGAACCCCGACACGGGCAACATCTTCGGGAATAGACAACCCGTGCGGGCACGGTGTACAGCCCACACGGGCTACGTTGTTTCAGCCTTGCACTTCATTTCCTGCACGCTCGATTTCTCACCTCCGCACGAATCCCGACTAGAGCGCCGAGAAAGCACCCAAGGTCGATCTCAAACCCCTTCCGCAAGGGCTAAGGTATGAGTTCTTTGGTCTCGAATCTACATACCCTGTGATCATCAATGACACACTTGATAGACTACAAGTCGATAAACTCCTCGGCGCACTCAAGCGATACCGAGTCGCAATCGGTTACATACTGGAGGACAACAGGGGTATCGACCCTAATCTCTGCACGCATCGTATCCATTTGAAAGATGAGTCAAAGTCATCCATAGAATGTCAACACCGACTCAATCCCAACATGATGGAGGTAGTCAAGAAAGAAGTACTGAAGCTTCTAGACGCTGGTATCATATACCCCATCTCTGACAGCACTTGGGTTAGTCCGGTACAAGTGGTACCAAAGAAAGGAGGCATCACCATCGTCCCAAACCATAACAACGAGCTTATTCCCACACGGACGGTGACGGGATGTCGCATGTGCATAGACTACCGCAAGCTAAACACGAACACCAGGAAGGACCACTTTCCTTTGCCCTTTATTGACCAAATGCTTAAGAGGTTAGCGCTTCACTCCTATTTTTGTTTTCTTAATGGCTATTCAGGAATTTTCCAGATCTCGATTCACCCAAACGACCAAAAAAAGACAACATTCACTTGCATATTTGGGACATTCGCCTACCGGATGCCATTTGGCTTATGTAATGCACCCGCCACGTTTCAAAGATGCATGACTTCCATCTTTTCTGATGTTAATGGCGATATTATGGAGGTGTTCATGGATGACTTTTCAATCCATGGCTCTTCCTTTGATTTGTGTCTGACCAATCTCTGTAAAGTGTTAGACAGGTGTTTACAGGCGAATCTTGTGCTCAATTGGGAGAAATGTCACTTTATGGTACGGGAAGGAATTGTTTTAAGGTATAGAATTTTAGAAAAGGGGATCGAGGTCGAAAAGGCTAAGATTGAGGTGATTAAGAAGCTACCCCCTCCTAGGAATGTCAAAGCAATCCGTAGTTTCCTTGGGCATGCGAGATTTTATCGAAGGTTCATCAAAGACTTCTCCAAGATCACCAAACCGCTCACCGACCTCTTGAGCAAGGATGTTGTGTTCGAGTTTAATCAAGATTACCATATTGCCTTCGAGAAACTCAAGAAAGAACTGATTTCACCCCATCATCCAGCCTCCGGATTGGAAGCTCCCTTTTGAGCTCATGTGCGACGCTAGTGACTACGCTGTGGGGGCTGTATTGGGACAACAAAGAGATAAGGTGATGCATGCCATTTATTATGCCAGCCGGACCTTAGACGACGCTCAGTGCAATTACTCCACTACAGAGAAAGAGCTATTGGCCATCGTCTTTGCTTTCGAGAAATTTCGATCTTACCTTGTTGGATCCAAGGTAATTGTTTACTCCGATCATGTTGCGCTGAAATATTTGTTCACCAAGAAGGACACGAAACAAAGGCTGATACGGTGGATCTTAGCCCTTCAAGAATTCCACTTGGAGATACGCGATAGGAAAGGGACCGAAAACAGTGTTGCCGACCACTTGTTCCGCCTTGAGATTTCAGATGGTATCCCTATAGACGACTCTCTCAGAGATGATGTTGTCATGGCCATAGACGAAACGCCTATTCATTGATTGAGCCACCGTTGAAAAGACCAAAAACACTTGGAGAACAAAATCCACGAGGTTGACCAACAAGAAGGGCAGCGAGAGGAAAATGGAGATGTGTAGATAAGGTTGTTGCTGCAAAAGAACCCGCAAAAAAGGTGGTTTAAGAACCTGCAGAAAAGGTGGTTCAAGAACTTGTAGATGCCGAAATACCTGCAGAAAAGGTGGTTCAAGAACTTATAGATGCTAAAGGAGTCAGAATTTTGTGTGGAAGCCCAATGGATTAGTATAGGGCAAGATATTCCTAACTTTTTCGTCCATTGATACTAGTAGTTCCGAGTTGACTAGTGTATATAAATTTATGATGAAACCTCGCCAAGAGCGTTGGTGGAAATCTGAAATACGCTGTCCTCAAGGGTCAGAATTTTGGGACATCATACTAAACGATGACGTATGGCTTGAAGATGATGTAATTTTTTTTAACCCTAAGTCATGAAAGTCACAAAGGTCACATAGGTCATTTTGGGTCATATGTTGTCATGTGTGTGAATGTTTTTACAACAGTTGGATGAGGCGCTATTGGAGCTGCATAATCGCATCCGGAAATATCCATTTCAATATGGATTAAATAATTATCACGTTTGTGATCTTGCTTTCATTTAGTCGCTCGCGATGTGGATGGACGAGTGCATGAAAGAATTTTCGGATGTTCTTAAGGATTATTTGGAAGATACATATGCATTGAGAGACACATAGAAGATAGTGGCAGATTACGATTCTAAACATTCCATCACCTACAAATCGATATATGCCTTGCCATTGGGTAGTTGTTAAAGTGGATTTGAATAGCCAATGTATCACGGTATAATGAATGCTAAAAAAGGTTGAAGGAGTCACATATCGATCCAGTGGTGGAGATTATAAGAAGAGCTTTGTCCAAGATGTTGCAAGTCGGAGGGTTTCATTCCTTGACTTTCGGAGAAGATAAATGGCATTACGAGTATAATGAAGGTCTATCATAGAAGAAAATCGCGAATGACTGTGGTGTTTTCTTCTTCGAATACTTAGAAGACAATCTATCAGGAAGGGGTGACAAGTTCCCTGACATTTGTGATGCCAAAATTGTTTCCATGTGTGAGAAGATTGCCGTTGAAGTACTTCCGAATGGAGTAAGTATCGATGACTCCAAAACCAACGCTTCCATCATCTCATCCTTGAACTGGATTCATATTTGTTTTTAATCCGATTCATATTTTTTTAAACTTGATTCATATTTTTTTGAACTTGATTCATTTTTTTTTATTTTGGTTCATATTTTTAAGTTAAACTAAACTTGATTCATATATATATATTTTAAAACAATTCATATATATTTTTTAAATCGATTCATATTTTTTAACTTTGAACTTGATTTTTATTTTTTTAAGCATACATGTGTGCAACCTAAAATAACAATAACAATAACAATGGTCACAAGGTCGCATATGTTGCAAGGGTTGAATACCGATAACAAAGGTTACAAAGGGTCACAAGGTTACAAGAGTCACATATGTCGCATGGGTCGTAAGGATCACATATGTAGAAAGGGTTACATGGGCCGCATATGTCAAAAGGGTTGCATATGTCGTAAGGGTCACATACCGATAACAAATGTCATAAAGGGTGACATGTGTCGCATGGGTCACATATGTCGAAAAGGTCGCAAGGGTTACATGGGTCGCATATGTCGAAAGGGTCGCATATCTCGCAAGGGTTGCATACAGATAACAAAGGTCACAAAGGGTTACAATGTCACCAAGGTCATATACATCGAAAGGGTCACAAGGGACGCATATGTCGAAAGGATCACAAGGGTCGCATGGGTCGCATATGTCGAAAAGGTCGCATATGTCGCAAAGGACGCATATCGATAACAAATGTCACAAAGGGTCACAATGTCACAAGGGTTACATATTTCGAATGGATGCAAGGGTCGCATACCCATAACAAAGATCACAAAGGGTCACATATGTCGAATGGGTTGCATGGGTCACATATGTCAAAAGGGTCACAAAGGTCACTAAGGTCATAAGGGTTACAAATTTCACTAGGATCATAAGGGTCACAGGGATCATGAATACCGAAACAAATACCGATAATAAATATCACTAGGGTCACTTGGGTCATACAGGTCACAAGGTCATGAATATCGAAACACATACCGATAATAAAGGTCACTAGGGTCACAAGGGTCACAAAGGTCACAAAGTTCATTGAGGTCATAAGGTCACAAAGGTCACTAGGGTCACAAGGGAATGACTATCGAAACACATACCGATAATAAAGGTCACTAAGGTCACAAGGAATACAAAGATCACTATGGTAACAAATTAATGAATACTGAAAAACATAACGATAATAAATCCACAATAATAATAATAATAATAATAATAGTAAATCCATAATAATAATAATAACAACATCAAGTTCAAGGGAATGAATATCGAATGATAATTACTTGAAATCAAATATTGTTGTTGGTAGACCCTGTTTGGGGGAGACTCTGAAGCACATGTGTTCTCGATTGGAGTTCAGTTTGAATGTGAGGGGACATCCATCGTTTTTTCCATTTTCATGACAAATATTTCTCCAACCTCCCCTAATGCAAGCGCCACCATGACCCAAGGGCTTCAAATCTAACGACCATGCCCTTCCTCGATCATTGATTAGCATTATCTTACATCTTTTATCGATAAGACCGTTCGAACTCGTAAAACCTATCGGAAGGTTTTACACAATCACCAAGTTACATTAATAAAAATGATTAAAAAATCGAATAAAGAACCAAATTGATATATGATCAGTCGGTTTGAGGTCACTTACCAATGCATCTACAACTAGATTTTAATGTGTGGCAGTTGCCATAAAATATGTATGATCAGAAGAAGATGACCTTACTTCTGCGTTTGATGATAAGGATGCATATTTCAAATTACACAAAACGTCTCCGAAACCAGTGACATGAAAAACCATATCACTTTCGTGACAAAAAACTACAAAATCCCCAATTCAAAAATCATGGTCCTTCGAGAAATATTTCCATCCATCCGTGAATCTAGAGCCATCCAACTTGACTTTCCATATTTTGTAAGACATATCCGATTTAAGAGTTCCTATGTTGTTGTTCCTTGTTTTCCCTTAGATATGCTCATTGAAGAACTTCCTCGGAATGTCCTGTAAAAAAACAAACAAAATTATATATCTACATTCTCTACATGTAACAGACAGACATATAGACATATGAAGGAGATTACAAGGTAGTGCTCCAGATAGCTAGGAAGAATCACTTGGGAGAAATGTGTGAAATGTGGGGTTTGAGACATTTTCGATAGATAAATCTTCAAAGATTATTTATAGACGGAGACGAAGACGGGAGATGATGAGAGTTAGAGTAATAGATGAATGAAGATGATGAGAGTTATAGAAAATATGTGTTATTATTCAAAAACAAGGAAAGGCTGGAATTCTAAAAGATATGAATCTGACATCAAAACGACGAAACGGTACAAAGTGTTGTACTGTACAACATGTGACAAATTTTTACCACGCTGTTATGTTTTTTAAAATGTTAAGGAAAAGTTCGGCGGGAATGCCGGGTCATGCATGTTCACTGAAAACGGTTACAAAGGTCACAAATTACGTTGGGCGTTTAAATTGTGGTTTTGATACATTTAGGAACATAAATCATGTTAATTCAGATACTTTATAACATCAAACAATAATTAAAACGGATTTTACCGCATGTACAACAGGAAGTGTAGAACAAATAAATATGTTTCAAAAGTGATAATAGTATTTTAAGAATTTGTTGGATGAATTTGAACAAATTTCAAAATAATACATTTAAAATTTCATCAAATTTCGATATTATTTATATTATTGTCTATATTGATTCTTAATTAAACATCTACAAATAAAAAATTTTGAAAATCATATTTCTAAAGAGACACACATAGGTCGAAAGGTCAAAAAGGACAAAATAGTCCTTTTCACATAATTAGGACCAATAGATGTGAACTCAACGAATTTATGGATTTATAAGGATGAAAGGACAAAAAGCATGCAAAATAAGAAATTTGTAACGTTTAAATATGTACCGTTCTAATTTATACCATTTGAGGGTCGTACAAGGGTCATATTGGGTCGCATGAGTCAGATGGTTCCCGTGATATTGGGTCAAAAGGTCACAATGGTCACAGTAGTCCTTTTTCATATAATTAGGAACAATAGATGCAAAATCGATGAATTTATGGATTTATAATAATGAAAGGGCGTAAACCATGTAAAATAAGACATTTTCAACATTTAAATATGCATCTTTCTAATTTATGCCAGTCGAGGATCGTACAAGGCTCATATGGGGCCGCATTGAGTCGGATGGGTTCCCATGATATTGGGTCAAAATGTCACAATAGTCCTTTTTCATATAATTAGGAACAATTTATGCGAACTCGACGAATTTATAGATTTATAAGGATGAAAGGATGGAAACAAATTATGGATTTCACATAATTAGGAACAACAAATGCAAAATAAGACATTTTCAACGTTTAAATATAAATTTATTTATAACGATTGAAAAAGGTCACAAAGATTACAAAAGGGAAAGAAAGGTAAAAAAAGCTCAAAAAGGTCACAACGCAAGGACACCACGATGTCCTCATTCGACATTATAAAGACTCATGTGTGACTCCCACTGATGATGCTAACCTTGACCTTAAGTAGCACGAAAACATCACGATTTTGAGTCTGCCGAATTACCAAGACCTTAAATAATGCAGATACATAATGATGCCATCCATCCACATTGTATGGACTTGTGTGTGACTGTATAAAGATCGAGTCCACCGATTACCCAGACCTTGAGTAACACAGAGACAACACGATGCTCTGCGTCCACCATGTCACCTTCGTTACGAAGGTCACAAAGATCATAAAGATTTTTCAAAGAATTTAGGGTTAGAGATGTAGACGAAGAGAGGAGAGAGATTGGATTCAATCTCAAATGGATGAGATGGTGAGACTTAGAGAACTTTATGAACCTTTTAATAGAGAGATTGATGAACAAATGAGAGTGTGTCGTAGACACACGTATTCAAAAAAATTCATAGCTGGCATTTCGAAAAAAGGCATGGTTGGCATTCAAAAAGATAGGAGTCTAACATCGAAACGACGAGTTAAAAGGGCCACATGGGTCACATGGGTCACATTGGTCCCATGGGTCGCAAGCGTAATATGGGTCACATGGGTTGCAAAGGTTACATGGGTCACATGGGTCCCATGGGTCGCAAGGGTCACATGGGTCACATAGGTCACAAGGGTCAAAAGGGTCGCATGGGTTGCATGCATCACAAAGGTCACATGGTTCGCAAGAGTCGCATGGGTTCACAAGGGTCGCAAAGTCAAAAAGGTCACAGTAGTCCTTAAATGTCAATAGGAAAATAGATGCGAACTTGATGAATTTATCGATTTTTAATGATGAAACACTATAATATTACAAACTAACAAACCTTTTTTTAAGTTTTCGTTGTGTGGGTTGTCACGTTCCAAACACCGTCAGTGATGTTGGCATTTGAACTCGTTTGTCTCAATGAAGATAGGGTTTTTCTTTGAGTCTCACCGGGTCCAGGATAATGATTTTCTTTAGTTCTCCCACTTTGCCTTTTCTCAGCCAACATAGGAGGTAAACACGTAACTTCAAAATATTGAGGAGAAATGTACCAATCACTGAAATTAGGAACGAGATACACAATTGCTCTGTAAGCCAACCCATGCATTCCAGAGGTAGTATGTTGAACATAGTTTTGGTATCTCTTGACCTTTATCAACCTTATATGCAGCTGTAATTGCGTGATTGTATAGATTTGCGACATATTCGAGATTTCTTTCTGAAAACATGTGCAACCACCCTGGAAGCCTCCTATAATGTTCAAAGTCTTCACCACGAATCTCCTTTTGAGCAATGTATTTGTGTCTTAATACCATGAAATACAACACATTGGTACTATATTTTGCTTTTACATGAGCCATCAATTCTTTTGCTCGAGGTGTTCATATTTCTCGGTATATTCCTCATTCAAATAATATTTAACCAATTGCATTGTACCTTTTGTAGCTTCTGTCGATTCAGATACAGGTGAACACTTATGAATGGGATAGTGTGTTCTCACACTAAACCGTTTTGAATCTGGGATTGCTACCACGTGTATTTTCCACTCACAATCACTTTCGAAAAACTTGCATCGTACTTTGCATAACTTCGAATCAGAACTCAATCTTGTATATCTAAAAGAAGCTTCAAGTGAACCCTTTCTTTCAAATGTCTGTACATCCTTCTTGCTATCAAAATCTTGCCCAATTATAAGTTGCAATCCGTCTTCGAACTCGAAGACTGAATTTCAATTGTTTGGCTTCTCGTAAACTACCATTTGTAAATAATTCTCACCATCACCATCACCATTTTTATGCTCTGTTGGCATGTCAGTATCAACTTCATTACTGCCACAAACAACTTCATGAACGACCATATTCATGGTACACCACCATCTTCTCTTAACCCGCTTGTTTTTTTTACTATCATAATTATCTGAATCTGAAATATTTATTGTTTCTGTTGGATTACTCCCAACTCTACTTTTGTTATTTGAACCTACAATAACACAGTCATCATAATCTACAACACCTCCATTCTCACCTTCTCTAGAAATGCTTCCAAAAGCAGGAATTAGAGGTTCAACTTTCCTATCAATTTCCATTTCACACTTCACACTTGCCGATTCTATCTCCACATACAATAGTGGTCGAATTCATCTTATGCAATCGAACGGATAACACATAAGATGCTTGTCATTCATTATATATGCCGACTTCCGATTTTGACAAATAATTGGCAAATAGCTTAACATCAACTTCGTTGTATTTTCTTCCACCGTTATCTATATGCATAACTCATCAATAAGTTGCTGGTATGTCAGACTAGTTGGAGGACAATAGAAAAATATCTCTGGTTTTTCTGAACTCCACCAACCCATTCAAATTCTCTATTTACAGTTTTTTTCATTTACCATCATGTAAAAAATAAATTAGTGTGATTTTCCCATCCATTGAATCCATTTATCTTGAACATTATATTTTTAGATCTAGGTTTTCAAGTCCTATAGTTTTCTGGAAATTTATTTTTCTCAGCTAACAATTTGTTTAATTTTCCGTTGGATGAAAACATTCACAGAAAAACAGCAAACGTAACCATGCAATTGACGAAAAAATTGTACCAACTGTTTTTTGAAAACCTACAAAAAAATTTGTTAAGAACATTACTATTAATAATTAATTTAAAATATATAACGGAAATAACAAAGCAAAGCTTTGTCATAGCTAATTTCTGATAAAAGTTTAGTTATCCACAATGTAAGAAAATGTTCATAAAATCAATATGTAAATGAAAATCCATTTACAATACTAATTTAAAAGAAAATATTTTAGAGCAATTTACGAAATTATATTAGAATGAATAAATTTATTAACCTAGTAAGTCATACATTAATAGATTTTAAATTCCAAATGATAGATAATAAACAAAGCTTAAATAATGTGTCAAATTAATTTTCCAATGTATAAGAAAATTTGAAAACAATAATAAGATACTATTAATACATTAAACAAATAATAAATTTAGTTATAAATATTTGACTAAAAAAATTATATATAACATCAAACAAAATGGTAAAAAATAACAAAATTATATTTAAACCAATTATAAGTTGAGAACATGAAAAAGAGAAGATTAGTCATAAAATATTATATATATTTCAAAAATTTAATTTATAAATAAATATATTTTATTTGACCATGCAATCATTTAAATAAAAGAAATACATTTTTATCAATAAATACTGAAATAACAATATAATCATATTGGGAAAAACTTACACTTGGATTCATAAAAAAAATACTTGGATCCATAAAAAAAACCTTTTATAATGTATTTGGCTCCTGCAAAGAGAAAATCAAGGAAAGAGAGCCTAAAACAGAATAAATACTAACAATTTGTTGTGTGGTACTATAGATTGATTGATTTTAGAATATGTGGAGTATGTTGGGATGATGGGTTTGATATCTCCTATTTAAAGGAAAATGTTTGGTGTGAAGAAATTAATACAAATAGGCTAGTACGTAATTTTTTGAATATCAGCTCCAGAACATCAATTAAATTACTTAAAATTTATGAAGAATTAAAATGAGTAGGCAAACTATCAACAATGTGTGATTGCATATCAACTCACAATTCTCAATTTTGAATTTTAATAAAATAATTTTAATTTAGGATTAATATAATTTTTTTAAACCTGTTATATATTTGGAAGAAAAATAAGCCGTAAGTGGATATGAGTTCACAATTCTCGTTTGAATATTTTACAATTTAGGATTAATATAAAATTGAAAACCAATTAAAGTTCACTTCGAGAACCGTAGTAATTTCATATAATTGAAATAAAAAATCAATTAAAGTTCACTTTAAAAACCATATTAATTTCTTAGAATTGAATTTTGATACCAATTGAAGTTGACTTTACATAATGGACCGTCATGTATGCATTGTGACATCACTACAATTAAACAAAAGTTGAACTTTTAATCATATATATATATATATATTATTCTGTCTTACAAGAAAAATTATTGTACTTTCAATTTTGATATAGAAAATCAAATTTGTTTTAGTAACTAAATTTAAAATACTATATATTATATCATAATAGTTTATATTCTCTATCTCAATTTCTCCTTTCTCATCCCCGAAACAACGCCGAAGATTTTCCATTCGTCCTCAGACTTTCCTTTATCTCCTCCATTGTTGACCTTATCATGGCTTAGGATCTCCAGTTGGCGATTCCCGGTGAACTCGAAAGAGCTCTGGCAAAAAGAAGAATATGGTGAATCCGTCTTCATATATCCATTTCATTGTTTACCAATCATTCTCTTTCGCAACGTCTTCTTTTAAACTCTTGGGGCTCTCTCTTCCCATTCTCTCATCCTCAAGGCCACCATCAACGATTTGCTCTTCGTCTGAAAAACCTTCCTCCGCCTCTTGTTATTAACCTTATCGTGACTTAGAAGTTGCAGTTGTGTCTTAAGTTCCTTGTTTCTTTTAAACTGGATAAGCATATAACTGAATCAAGACAATGTTTAGTCTATAATGGGCCATGTGGTGAATACCAAGCCGGTTCGTGTGTTAGCACATCTCGCCGTTGACTCAAACACAATTTATAGAGCTCTTGTTAATGCAACTAGTGAAATTTTTATCCACTGAAAAGATTTTATGGTGCATTAACGTTCCGAAAATATTTAGATAATGGAGATAATGGACATTAATAGATTCTACTTATGTGGGTTTTAATAATATTTCAAAATTGTTATATTTCTTTACCTTTTTATGAAATTATATTTTTCGACTAATAGATAATTAAAATCTTGGTTATGGTTATATGATAATATATAAAATATATTTTACATTACTTAATAATTGATTTGTAAAATCTTATAAAATATGTTTAATTCATTTTTTAATGAGAGTAAAAATTGAAATCTTGTAGAAGATGACTAATACGTAAATAATCGATCGGACACGAATTTGTCAAACAGTATATGTTTATTTACTTATCAATCTTTAAGTACACTTGCTGTTTTCTTCAATGTACTAAAGATTCCCAAACATTTGACTCCCCCTGAGTTAAATGTGTAAATACAACTTACACTGTTTCCCTTTTTCAACCCAGTATCTATTTAAGTGCACCTAAAACTCTGAACTTTTCTGTTCTCTGTTTTGTGCACTCGCCCGATACTCCACAGACTTCTTGATCTTCATTTTCAACTTCAGATCAATTTATCTGTCATCCTCACAGCTCAGCAACCACCTCCTGGTCTTCAGCTGCGCCGTTGTGCTGAAAATCTTCAGCTTTGAATCCGGTCGATTCAAATCATCCTTATTCTTCTCCTTGTTCTTCTAGTTGACTCGTTCCAGCCGTCTTCATTTTAAATTTAAGCTCCCTCAATATTCTCAACCACCTGAAACACAATACATAAAACTCGATCCAATTTTTACTGCATTAACAATCTCCCCCTTTTTTGAATTCTTATCACAAAAACACATAATCGTTAGAAACACAAGAAATTCAAAAATTGCAGTAAAAACGACCACGCATATCATAATACGAATTTAAACATCCTGGTCCAGATCATCAAACAAAGGAAAGTAAAAGTCATTAAGTACACTTAAATAAAATGTCTTTTAGGTGCACAAAAAAACAGATCAGGCAGATCAGTCAGGCAGATCAGATCCTCTTTCGTTTTCCTTTGTTCTTCCTTGAAGAAGATTCCTCCTGAATCTCTTCAACCTCTGGTTCTTCTTCTGTTTCTTCCCTTTGTATGTCTCCCCCTGTTTGTGTGATAAGATTTCAAAAAAAAATTAGTCACAACACAAACCAAAGCATACGACATAACAACAATAAGAACTCTGGATTACTCTGGGAACGCAAGATGAGAGCATCTATCTTGCGAAGCATGGCACTCAGGGTATCCGATACAGTGCGGCGAATGTCTTGAAGTTCCTGAACGAAGTTGCTCTTTGAAGGTGCAGCAGTTGAAGTGGACGGCATCTTGGCCATGTAGCGCTTTTCCAATATAATCCATGATGGTGTGTTTTCCCGAGGCTCAGATTTGCAGATTATATCAGGCACTTGTTGGACCAAAATATTCTGGATTAGGCAGGGAAATGGAAGAATGAATTTGGTGGAGTTTGACAGACCAAGGCCAATGATGACGTCTAAAAACACCTTCCCAAAGTTAATGGGAATATCATTCTTCACACAGTACAGGAATACTGCTGTGTCTTGCCTAATTGCATCCGACTTCTTATTCGGGATCCAATTAGTCCGAGAAATCTTGTTGAGCAAGGCATACTCCCATTGTAATTTAGAGTTTGGGATTTGCCCGGACCAAGAGCTCAACCTGCCATCAGTCAATTCTTTTGCAACAGTGTCCATGTCCAAATCCAACTGCAATTCCTTACTCCTAGTAACTTCTGTATTCGGAGTACCTAGGAAGTCATTGATTACTTCCGCACTGAACTTCACAACATTACCACGCACGTACGTGGTGCCATACTGAGCAGAGTCGAAGTTTGCAATTTCAGGAGACAAATTTGCATAGAACTCGTAGACCAAGTCCTTACAAATTTGAGTCACAGTAGTAACTGTGCTCGTCAGCCTCCGTTCCACTATCTTATTCCAAATAGATAAATGCTGAAATTGCTGAACGCTTAACCCCTTTTCAGAGAAAATTTCTCTTTCCTTTAATGTCCAAAACCTACTCTTATACGTTTCCTTGTAAAATTTTTGTGAGTAAGCCTCGGAAACAGAGAGAGGTGTACCTCTTCGTGAAGCTGGAGGAGTTTGCGTTTCTGAGACCGGAATATCGCGTTCTGTGTCCGGCGATTTCTGATGATCGGATGGGGACCGGAATATCGCGTTCTGTGTCCGGCGATTTCTGATGATCGGATGGTTCTGGTCTGGCAGAAGGAGCAGGGACAGGACTAGGAGGATGTCCTGATGTAGATGCATTTTCAGGTTCCGACAGCACTGTTGGAGGATTCGTCTGAGCAGTCGTGGCGACGGGTATGCGGATGTCACTATCCATGTGAGTACGGATGTGAACCAGTGAGGAAGCTCCAGAACGCATATTTTGCTGTTTGTTCGGAGCAAAACGTTTTGTCGCCATTACTTTGTATCTCCGACCATTTACACGCGGTGGATTGCGCATAAACTGAAGATCCTGTAGTCGGACTTCTTGACCATCTACCACGATTGAATCATCCGGCGAAAGGCCAAAGGGATATGAACTTCGTGTCTGCATTTTGAAGAGAATTTTTTCTGCAACAGGAAGAAATCGCAGTCTTTTGCTCGAAAGAAGTATGTTAGGGTTTCTTAGATGTAACCAAGGAAGACAGATGAAACGGTTTTTAGCGTGTAAGGTGCAATTTCAGAATAAAGAGTCAGTTTCAGAGAAATAAGGATTATTTTTGAAAATTTCAAATTTAATG
>CM071862.1:16442034-16463543 GCA_036759665.1 Gynandropsis gynandra | reverse complement strand
CAGAGTCTGACAATTTCACTAAAGATCTGTAGTTCACGTGTCCTAGACGCTGATGCCATAATGACAGTGCATCATCTGTTGCTTTGAGACACACCTTATCTTCAGTCCAAACATAGCAATTGTTTGAAGATCGCGAACCTGTAAGCACACACTTGTTGTCAGAATTCATAACTAAACATTCCTTGTTAGTGAACTTAACCTGGTGATTGCTATCACATAGCTGACTGATGCTAATCAAGGTTAAGCTTAAGCCCGCAACAAATTGAACATTTGTTAGTGTTGGCTGTCCTGGTGATACAAGATCTCCTTTGCCGAGAATTCTTCCTCCATCTCCGACATTTTTTATTTCAACAAAGTTTGACAGTAAGTCTTTGTTACCTGTCATGTGCCGTGAACATCCACTGTCAAAATACCAGGTATTTGTGTTGTCTTTGTGAGCAGAAATGTATGCAACGTAACAGTTCAGATCCCTAACCCTAACCCAAACTTGTTTGATCTTCGGAGACTTGCGTGCATCATACCTGTTCTTCTTGAAACATGTACGTTGTTTGTGACCTCCACAGAAGTAGAAGTAACAGATGATCGATCTACTTCTTCGGTAATTACCATATTGATGTTTCCACCCATACTTACCAGAATTTGACATGGATATGTTTCTGCTCTGGTTGTAATGATGAAGAGCTCTCTGATTCTGTTCTCTATGCTTGGTACCATGATGACTCCAATTCTTTTTCTTGTCAAAATTCTGCTGATTCCGACTAGGTTTTGGTGAGTTGTAGATTGCTTGTTTTTCTTGTAAATTTCCTCCAGATACAAATTTGTTTTCTGTTCTGCCCGAATTTTCAACATAGCCTACCCCGTGATTGTCACCTTTCATTTTTCCGATTGACAGCAAATGATCCAATTTGTCAGTTCCATTTGACAGCATCTTCAGTTGTTTATTGGTTTCCTCAAGTTGTCTTTTAAAAAAGTGCACTTCCTCATCCTTAGCAAGCACTTCATTTTTCATTTCTTGACTTTGAGTTTCCAAGGTTTTAATTTCCTTCAACAGTTGGACATTTAGCTTTCCCATCTTGATCCAATCATTATAGATCATTTCAACGTCAACTTCATCATTCTCACTCAGTTCATCTTTTTCGCTTTCCTTATCATCTTCATCAATAATTCCTATGAAAGCTACAAAACTGGAATGTTCATCTTCTGATTCTTCTCCAGATTCAGAACTGGAATCACTTAGCATAATCAGTGATTTTCCTCTCACCGCATTATTTTCAGTGCATTCGTTCTTTGTGTGACCGAACCCCTTGCACTTGAAGCATTGTGTTTCTCTGAGGTTTTTCAGCATATTCTCCCTTTTTGTAATACTAGGACAGTCTGATTTAAAGTGTCCATAGCCTTTGCACTCATGACATTGGGAATTTGACTTATTCTCTTTTCTGACTCATGCATCTTCAGTGGAGAATTTTCTTGTTCCTGACTTCCTTTTCATAAACTTTCTAGCCGATTTGCATTGCAAGGTACTCGAGGCTCATGCTTGGAGCCACAATGCTCGTTTGGCTTGCATTGCCTATGTCTCGGACGACTCCACCCACACCCCCATTGACGACCCAGCCCGCTTGGCCACCATCGAGGACCACCTGACCACGGTTCTGTGCGCCACAGCTGATCCCTCCTCGAACGCCACACACGTAGGACACAAGGAGAACGAGGACAACGGGTTTCTGGCGGGGCAAGGCACCACGTGTATGAACACTAACGTGGAGAGACGTTTGCATCAGCTCATGCTATCCGTGAGGGACTTTGAAGCGCCTTTACTGCCACCAGCATCTCCTTCCGTGTCACCGTCTACAAGGAGAGGAGGGTTTGAGATGAAGGGCTGTGATCGCAAGGAGAGGAAGACAACAATGGTTTCGATCGAGAATTGCGAGGAGAGAGGGTATTCTATAGTGACAGTGAAGTGTAAGGATCGGCGAAGGCTCATGTTCGACACGGTTTGCACGTTGGTTGACATGCAGTATGTGATCTTCCACGCCTCCATCTATTCCAATGGAGCCGATGCTTTTCAGGTATGCCAAAATTTCACGTTATTCACACAAAAAGAGTGTTCTGCGTATGACTCTCTCAGAGCATTGTCACCAGCTCTGATACCAAATGAAATCTTGTAGAAGATGACTAATACGTAAATAATCGATCGAACACGAATTTGTCAAACAGTATATGTTTATTTACTTATCAATCTTTAAGTACACTTGATGTTTTCTTCAATGTACTAAAGATTCCCAAACATTTGACTCCCCCTGAGTTAAATGTGTAAATACAACTTACACTGTTTCCCTTTTTCAACCCAGTATCTATTTAAGTGCACCTAAAACTCTGAACTTTTCTGTTCTCTGTTTTGTGCACTCGCCCGATACTCCACAGACTTCTTAATCTTCATTTTCAACTTCAGATCAATTTATCTGTCATCCTCACAGCTCAGCAACCACCTCCTGGTCTTCAGCTGCGCCGTTGTGCTGAAAATCTTCAGCTTTGAATCCGGTCGATTCAAATCATCCTTATTCTTCTCCTTGTTCTTCTAGTTGACTCGTTCCAGCCGTCTTCATTTTAAATTTAAGCTCCCTCAATATTCTCAACCACCTGAAACACAATACATAAAATTCGATCCAATTTTTACTGCATTAACAAAAATACATCATTGTGAAAGAAAATATAAAAATACATTATTTCATAAAATGTATATATTATTTTTTAGTTTATAATCTTATTTATGTTAATTATGATCTTATTTAAAATTATTATGAATACAAATGCAACATAAAATTATTATGAATATAAAATGTAAAGTTGATTTATTAACTATATAAATAAAATAAATTTTCACAAAAACTTAAAATTATATCTTAAATAATAACAAATTATATAACATATTATTTGCATTTAATATATACTAATCAATTTCAACATTATATATCCATAAAAATGATATTAATTTTTCAATTATAAAAGGAAAATGATATAATTGCATTTTTAATTCAAACAGATAATACGTTATACACATTTCTACACACATTGTACTAATACGTTATATATTTCTATAAAACGTGTGTATAACCGACAACAACAATAATAGAATTTATTAATATTATTCTAATACTAATATGATTTATATTAGATTTTATTAATGTTGATTAATATTATTAATTATTATAGATATTATTATAATTTTATTAATATTTTATTATTATTATTTTTATTGTTATTATAATTGATATTAATAATTTCGGTTGTATAATAAGGTGTAATACATTATATAAAAGTGCTCATATTTATTATTATTATTATTATTGAAATTATTATTATTATTATTATTATTATTATTATTATTATTATTATTATTTTTATTTTGTACACACGTTGTACCAAATTTTGTTCACACGTTGTACCTAAATTTGTACACAAGTTGTACTCACGTTATACTAAATTTTGTACACATGTTGTATACATTTGTGTACGTGTGTACAACATAATACGTGTGCGTGTGTACAACATAATAATAATAATAATAATAATAATAATAATAATAATAATAATAATAATAATAATAATAATAATAATAAATTATTTTTTGTTATTATGTCAACTTTGTACACATGTTGTATACAACAACAAATAAAAATAATTATATAATATATTAATATTATGTTTATTAATATTAGATTTTATTAATGTTGATTAGTATTATTAGATATTAAATCTATATATTAAAAGTACGTACAAATGCTGGCTTCTCGGCCATTCTGATTTATGGAGCCTCCACGTCATTTTTCCATTTAATTGATTTCCACCCACGATCTCACCATCACCATTTCTTATTCTCCCACCCACGTGTCTATCATCCTTTTGCTATCCTCGCTTCATCTTCCTCTCCACAGTTGTTTTTGCAAAAATTTAATCCAAGGAAGGTTGACGAAACGAAGCCGTATCCAACCTTGGAAGACGAAGAAGATACTGGAGGCAATCAGTTGGGGAGACAAACAACGATGGTATTGCGAGTTAAACGGTTCGGTGGTGGATAATGAGTTAAGCGGGAGAGAGGCTGACAATGAGAGCCGTATAGAAGAGGCAGCGAGGGCGAAGAAAAGGCAGACGCACGACGATGATATTACGAGTTAAGCGGGAGAGAGGCTGATAATGAGAGCCACTAAGAAGAGGCTGAGAGGACGCATAAGAGAAAGGAGGGTGCTATGAAGAAATCGGATGGCCCGAAAGCTGATCGGAATTAGATCGGAACAAATCAATCCAATCGAATATGCTCTAACTTTTCAGCTTCATTTTATTTTGCATTCAGAACCCAAACCCTAATGAACTTGATCTCTGGGAATCAGTAGGGTCCGCAGGGAGAGACATCTGCCGCCCAAGAAGCGGGGAAAGTAGAGGGAAGCAGAGGGAGAGGCGGAGGAAGGGAGGGATTGTGCGGCGGGGGCATTTGAGGAGGAGAATTAGGCGTCATTGGTGGATAATGAAGCGGGAGAGAGGCTGATAATGAGAGAAGCAGAGAAGAGGAAGAGAGGACGAAGAAGAGAAAGGAGGATGCGATGAAGAAAGCTATCTACTTTAGTGATGAAGATGATTAAAACCATTTTCAGGTATTTGGAATTTGAAGAATTCGCAATGGAGAAGAACATATAGGGTTTCTTGTGACTTTGCAGATGCTGGGTTTGAAGAACATATAGAAGTTTCCCTCTGTGCTCCTCCATTGAAGACAGAAATAGATGAAAATTGCTGAGACACTTTGTACAACGGTACATTGTATAACGTACGATAATGCTTCTTCTCAACTTTTCTAGTTATTATCTCCATGTGATTCAAGATAGCAAAAAAACTGGTCCTGTTGTGCGTCTCATGGATGTTCAGCTAGAAAGTGCTCCCAGTCTGTGTAGCAGAAACATTGCAGGTGACTTAGGAGGATATGGAAGCTTACAGAATGAAGAGAGTTCACCACCACGACCCAATGAAAGATTTCCTCGGCTAAAACCTTCAATGTAAGGTTTCTAGCTTACAGAATGTTGTTGTGTTTTTCATAGCCTGTAGTTTGTTTTGTCATGGTGTCCCTTTTCTATAGGCTATTGTAATGGTTAAATTTAGTAAGTAATAGAAGTAATGGTCCACGAGATCCTTCTGAAGATCATGCGATCAGGGCCAGGATAGATGAGGTTGACAAGGAGATTTATGTGTGTAATGTTGCTCGCATTCATTACTCCAGTATTCTTACAGAAAAAAGGGTCCACGAGATCCTTTTGAAGATCATGCGAACAGGGCCAGGATAGATGAGGCTGACAAGGAGATTTATGTGTGTAATGTTGCTCGCATTCATTACTCCAGTATTCTTACAACAAAAAGGGTAACTATGACGAATTGTTATACATGAAAATTGATAAAGGTGATGAAGCTTATGGATGGACAACTGTTAACGTGTAGGCTGAGAGCTTAGGTTTGTTCATTCAAATGGAATCTTTGAAGTCTGAGCGTGACGGATACAACGTAATCTTCAATGAGAATAAGCCCCGCAGCTTTATTGGTAGTCACCAATGCTCTGGGGAGAAGGAAGTTGACTATCTTGTATGAATTGATCCTAACTGTTTTGAGCATTTCAATAAAAGAAATCTCGATGTTTGAATAAATATATGCCCTTTTAGGTCTCTGATTACTGAAGAGTGATGTGGTCAATGTAGATCTACAACATGCATTACTGGATTGAACATGAGAGCATCACTTTGTCAGAGGAGAAGCAACCGCTCAAGTAGATCAATGAAGGATTTGCTCCGGCAAAAAGAAGCCCTCGTAGACCACCACATTAAAGTATGCTGATCAACTCCAATTTGATCCCTTAAAAGTCATTACTCTTTGAGTGTCCATCATGATCTCTGAGGCATTTGGGCTCATGCCATGCAAACACGTGGCCGCAACATATGTCTAGGTTCATTTTTTATCGATGTTTGCAGACATTGTGTTTTAACTTTTTTAGTTCTGAAAGGATTGGTGCCTAAGATGTCCTCTGATGGTTTACTTCAAATTGTTTTCCTCTGATCAGTCGATGGCACTAAATATGAATGGAGTGAATAAGGATCGACTAACAATTACCGCAAAGATCAACCGCTTGAGTGAAAAATTGAGAAGGATTAAGATAGAGATGGAGTCATTGGATGTGAAGCTGGCAGACATCTTTGACAAGAGAGACAAAGCCTTTGAGAGAATCAAGATGCTGAGAAGACAACGAAACGTCAGGGTGCGTTCCAACATGTCTTGCTTATAAAATGTGTTGTTCTCCATCGATCGTATACAAATCCTCACATTCTTTTATATGGTTTTGTTCCATAGAATGACACGTGTTTTTTTGTTTCTCCGGCCATCGTATATAAATCTCCACAATCTTATACGGTTTTGTTCCATAGAATGCCACATATTTCCAGAGTCTGACTGTCATGAAGAGAGCCAAAATATTAGCCGATGCTGGAAATGTTAAAGACGTACAAGATCTTGCCAACACTGAGGGTGGTTGGATTCTCTTAAAATGATTTCGTAACAAATTTGTCGAAATTTTGCTCGATTTGGACCATTTCTGGACTATAAAATTGACAAATTTTTATATATATATATATAATAATAAGATATTATAGAACCTTCGAGATAATCTAATATAGAAAGTAGGCATATTTACAAATAAATAATGTGGATCCATTTATAAATCAACAAATTTACAAAAATAAAAAATAAAGAAACTTCTTGGTTAAAAAGAAAAGGTTCAATTCTCATCATCGGAGTTGAAATCCTGTCTTCTTCTAACAGACTCCAACACTTGCTCGGCCGGGCGTCTACTATGGTTATGGCTCGACTTTTTCAGCTTCGGAACATTCATCGAACTCAACGGTGGCGTTCCAACTCGTCCATTCACTTCCCTCAGCACCGACTTAACCGTTTTGACCGTCGCCGCAACAGCATCACATGAAACCTCTGCTTTCTCATAACTTGTTCTTCCTTTCCCCTTTCCTCCCTCGTACTTCTGTATATCGTAGATGAGCTCTTTCTGTAGCTGTTTATCAGCGGCCAACATTTCTTTGATCTCATTTTTATAATATTTCAAAAGGACTCGAAGACAGTCCATTAGAGATCCTATGAGAGGACTATTCTTACTCTCCAAAAGCTGCTTTAACTCTATGAATATTGGAATTGTGTTTTAGATAAGACTCTTTTTAATAGCTTGTGTTATGACTCTTCCTTTTGCTACTGCTGAGCTATCTCCACCTTCTTCTTCTATCTCTGCTGTCTCTGACAATGAGCTTCTCGTGGGCAATAATCGGATTTCTTTGCATGGAAGGGATATGGAATGCATCCTGCAATGTTCAAAATGAAGTCATACGACTTGATCACAGTCTTATCAATGTTCAACTTGAAGTAATGTGTGTTTTAAAGTCTCTTCTTATTGTGGTAAAACAGAAAAATGAGATAAATCATCGAGTACTTGTAGAACAGCCTGTCCAGTGACATCTTCTATGTTGAGCATACCGTCTGATGCAGCTGCGAGGACCTCTGCACATAGCTTTGCGAATATGGCCAAAAGGTGCTCTGGAGCCATTTGTTTCAACAGAGTAACGTAGATGTGCATTCTTTTCGATCTAGCCTTTTCGTCATTGCCCCTGAAGAAAAATATATCATAGATTTATCACTAAATAGTAATTAATTCACGTCGTGGTGCTTCTCTAGCTGCCTAAAACATAGACAATCACGTTCATACACATGTATGTAAAATCAAGCATTTAATACAAAATAGTCGATCCTTTGTTTTCGACTCTTTTGAATCTGATTTGTTGTTATTGTTATGCCCATTGTGGCATGACAGTCATTTTGTTTTTGGAAACGTTTTAATTGAAAGTGAAATTATTATTTAAATATATTTTGTTTTAATATTACTATAAAAACGAGGTTCCTTGGAAAGGAACGAATTTCAGAAACATGGCAGAGAAGAGACAATGAAAGAGATAAACTGAATTTGAAGAGGACGAATCCGAGAAGATTTCTTATCTTTACAAATGATAAAAGAATGTGCTTCGACATGATCATATAAAAAAACTATGGATTTGGAGGATTCTTCATCTTCAACGACCAAAATGAAACCCGTCGGCCATTCTAAACCCCACTCTCATGTTGCTCAGTTCACCACCGACGCCGGTATTTTGGCCGAGTTCGATCACTCGAAGTTTTCCGGCAAGTTATTCGACCCTAAAAAATGATGATTTCACCACCCAATATTGTTCCTGATGAGCATATTACTGCTTATTTATCGAAAATCCAAAGGGGTGGTTTTGTTCAGCCTTTTGGTTGCATGCTTGCTGTTGAAGAATCCAGTTTTCGGATTCTCGGTTGTAGTGAGAATTGTGTAAAGTTGCTTGATTTATGTGTGAGTTCGAGTTCGAGTTCTAATGGCGGTGTGTTTGAGTTTAACGATGTCAAGGGTTTGATCGGAATTGATGCATTAACACTTTTGACCCATCTTCAGGTTCTTCATTGCTAAAAGCTGCTTCTTTTACTGAAGTTATTATGTGTTTCAATGGAAATATTTGGTGATATATGTATTTTTTTTGGAAAAGTTTATATTTTTTTGGACAAAACATGTGCACTTGTAAATTTTGATATTGGTTTTTCTATAATACTCAAATTATATTACTTTTATAGGTAATCATACCATATTCGATTTAATCGATATCTTGATGGTTTGACTAATATCAAAATATACATATATCATAAGAATTGTTTAGAAATATATCATTTATAAAAAGTTTCTATTTTGTCCAAAATTATGTCTCACATCACACAAACCAAATATTTAATGTTAATATTGATTTGTCACATGTAGTTGGTGGACAAATTGATATCAATTTATGTATTTCTATAGAAATATTTGATCATATATATATATATTGGGAAATTTTATATTATTTTAGACAAAAAATATGCACTTATGGATTTTGAGAATTTTTTTCTTCTATAAATACTCAAATTATATTATTTTTATAGGTAATTAAAACAAGAGTAACTACTACTCTTTGAGAGGGTTTACGTTGATACATGTTCATCATGTCAGACAATTTGCGGATATTAAGGTTCACTTTTCTGAGATCCTCGACTATGGAGTGTCTCTTCCACACATACGAGGGGTAGTCAACTACGCGTATGAGCCTGGTCTGGCCGCGACGATGGCTTATGTTGTAAGAGAACTTGTCAATGATGTTTTTTACTTTATAGGCTAAATCTCTTGTTACCTTGACAAACGTTTCAAAAACACTGTCAGTGCTTGAATTCTCATTAAGTTCGAGGAATGACTTCATCATCAACAACTTCTGCTTCATTATCTCGATCATCATAATAATCTGGTAAGGTTGTTTCTCGTGAAGCGACCAACAAGGATTATTAAATGTTTAAAAAATAAGTTTTTTTGGAATACCAAAGGTTGTTTATTCTCTATTGTTTCTTCTATATCTATTTGTGTGGTTCAATGGAAATATTTGGTGATATATGTATTTTGTTTTCGGAAAAGTTTATATTTTTTTTGGACAAAACATGTGCATTTGTAGATTTTGATATTGGTTTTTGTATAATACTCAAATTATATTACTTTTATAGGTAATCATACCATATTCGATTTAATCGATATCTTGATGGTCTAACTAATATCAAAGTATACATATATCATAAGAATTGTTCAAAAATATATCATTTATAAAAAGTTTCTATTTTATCCAAAATTATGTCTCACGTCACACAAACCAAATATTTAATGTTAATATTGATTTGGCACATGTAGTTGGTGGACAAAATTGATATCAACTTATGTGTTTCTATAGAAATATTTGGTCGTATATATATATATATATTGGGAAATTTTATATTATTTAAGACAAAACATATGCACTTATGGATTTTGAGAATTTTTTCTTCTATAAATACTCAAATTATATTATTTTTATAGATAATTACAACAATAGTAACTATTTTAAGAGTTATATATATTCATTATTATATTAATATTCATTATCATTATTACTAATACCATTAGATATTTTTAATTAATATTGATATTATTATACTTTATTGATATTAATTATTATTGTTATAATTGATATTAGTTATTTAAATTGTATAATAAGATATATTACGTTATACAAAATATCATCATTATTATTATTATTATTATTATTATTATTATTATTATTATTATTATTATTAATGTTAGTATTATTATTAAATTTCTAAATTATAGATACGTTGTACTAAATTTTGTATCCACGTTGTACATATTTGTGTACTACGTGTGTACAAATAATAATAATAATAATAATAATAATAATAATAATAATAATAATAATAATAATAATAATAATAATAATAATAATAATAATAATAATAATAATAATAATAATAATAATAATAATAATAATAATAATAATAATAATAATAATAATAATAATAATAATAATAATAATAATAATAATAATAATATATTAATATTCAACTATTATTATTATTATTATTATTATTATTCATATTAGATTTTATTATTATGATTATTATTCATCTTTCATACGCACAACATGTGTACAATGTTAGATACAATAATTTATTATTGTTTCTATTATTATTATTATTATTATTATTATTATTATTATTATTATTATTATTATTATTATTATTATTATTATTATTATTATTATTATTATTATTATTATTATTATTATTATTATTATTATTATTATTATTATTATTATTATTATTATTATTATTATTATTATTATTATTATTATTATTATTATTATTATGTCAAATTTTTACACACATATATTGTATGATAAAACATTTAAATTAGACATAAACTTCATTCTATCAATTTATAAATTTTTCAACATGTTTCACATCCTGAAACATTTTATTAATGAAATAACTTTTTACTTTGTTTATTGTCGTAGTTGATGATGATATGTTTGTCGTTATCTTGTGTGCTTCTTTATTTATCTATTTGAATAAATATTTGATTGTTTTGTTTTTGTTGCACCATTCAATATTTATTTGGATGTATACTTTAATAATAAAAATGCATTATACGATAACGGTTATCTAAATTTATTCCATCTTTTAACAGATTTGTTATTATAAAATATTTTATAAATAACATATCTCTCATTGTAAATATGTGGAGCTGCATTTAATGCATCTTGCCATGAACAATAACTCCTCTCGCTTCTTACGACCAAACGAAAGTCATCACAAAAACCACACAGATCATGCGAAAAATAACGCAAACATTATTCATGCGGGCATACGTTTTAGTTAGTAGTTATATATATATATATATATGGAAACCAACCTAACCCTATCATCGTTCCAATAATATACTATGTTATCATTATTCATTCGAAGACAACAAGGTGATAACGAGCAATTGAACGAAAGGATCATAACAAAAAACAATTGGGGATGATCTTGAAGGGATTCAATGAGTCACCAGGGCGAACATAAAGCAACATATAGACCGATGGGTAGATCTTTGCATATGGAAAACAAATGCATGTATGAAGAGAGACATGAAAATAATAAATAAAAAGAAATATATGTGTATAATATAATACAAAATTTTGAAGAAGAGAAATGTTAATAATTTCTTCAATTAAACGATTCGATTAAATGCGAAAATAAATCTTTTAATAGAATGATTAAATCAACAAACGTATATGAAATTAATTGAATTTTCCATTGTTTTTTCGTAGATAAAAATTTTTCAATGCCAAATCCACCAAAATATCCTTAATTCTCTCTTTGATGATATAAAGAACTATTTTTTTTCCTTTTAATTTGTTTTTGTGAATGTTACAAAGTTGTGTTTTAAAGGGTAATACTATTTTATAATAATGAAAAATACATGCCCTAAAAGATATGTCTTTTGATATATACCCTTTAACTTTTAATAATTATAACAACACCTTAATTTATAATTAATCACAAAAATATCCTTTGATTTTTATAATTATGGATTGACACCGGATATTTTCACTCGATAATTGTCACTTCAATACAACATTAATCATCATGTGTATATCTCAATAACAGCTATCAAACACTTATATTTATATGAATCAATGTTAGAATAAAATTTTTAACATTCTCCCACTTGATTCATATATGACAAGTAAATAAAATGGTTGCGCTAACTTAAGTGATCATATATACAAGTTACAACTTTATAAGAATTAAATCGGCCGCATCATGGCGGTCACAGACCTGGCAAACATCCTGATTCCTTTCATGTATCACAAGTCAATATAATTCTAGTGATTGTAATTTGATAAGATAGACAACCAAAATTATCTTATCCTACAATGTCTTAAAACAATACCAATATCTATAATCATAATAAGTATGCGTAAGTGAAATATGATTCATAGATACGAAAAATCAAAACTTACATCGATATCTATAGTTCAAATAAATTTCAATGTGCAAGACTTATATTCATAAATGTATGACTAATCATCTGCAATACAAGGACTTTGCGACTACTCCCATTTCACTAACATGACCAAAATGTCTTTGGAGCTAGTTCTTTAGTCAATGGATGTGTAATCATATCATTGGTTCCAATATGCACAAGTTGAACTCTTTGATTTGCATTTCTTCTTTGGCTGATACATACTTTAAATCCATATGTTTGGCACCCATGGAGTATCTATCGTTCTTTAAGAAGAATATGACTAACACATAATCAAATATATATTTATCGGTTTAGAAATTCTACAAACGATGCCTAAACCATGAACAAAATTACAACTACAATGATTGAATTGTAGTTTCAAAGCATGCTACAAATTCAACCTCCATATTGGAAGACTACTTACCACTTTTCCATTAAATAGTTCTCTTAATTATAAGGAACAAATAACCAATATCGATTTTCGAATATCCGAATATTCGACATAGTTGGAGTCTGAGTAACCAACAATCTCAAAATTTCTAGTTCTTCTATATGTAACCATGTCATTCCTAGTGCCTTGTAGATATTTTAAATCTTTATTTGTAGCTCTCTAGTGAAATGGTCTGGGATTTGATTGATATAGTCCCAACATATCAACCGCAAAACTGATATTCAGTCTAGTACAATTCTGAGCATACATCAAACTTTCGAATAAAGAGACATAAGAAATATCATCCATTTTCTTACACTCTAAGTCATTCTTAGGACATTGGGATCGACTGAAACGATCCCCATTCTGTATGGGAACCGGACTAGGTTGGTCCATATATAACTCTTCTTCTCAATCTCCATTGATAAAGATTGTTTTAACATCCATTTGGTGAAGCTCGAGAATAAAATGAGCCACCAAAGCCATGAAAATCCTTAAAGAGTCATTTTTAGAAACCGGAGAGAAATTCTATTTGTAATCAATGTCATTCTTTTGAGTGTAACTTTTGGTAACAAGTCTGGTTTTATACCTATCAACATTACCCTTAGAGTCTTGCTTAGTCTTAAAGACTCATTTATAGCAAAATCTTTTAGAATCCTTCAGCAATTCCGTCATTTTCCAAGCGTTGTTGTTATCCACAGATTTCAACTCTTCTTTCATGGCCATCAACCATTTTTCAGAATTTCTACCGCTCATGACTGGATCATCATTCATGCTCAGTTCATTTTCATGTTATAAGTGCACAACACATCTAATCATTTCTCATAGTTGGTCTTCTATCTCTAGTAGACCTCCTTAAATCTATTCCTTCTTAAGATTGCACTTATCCATTTACTTGAAAATTTTCTCCATCTTCTTGAATGATGGCATCCATAATTGGGTTATGAGCATTTATTTGTTGTTTTTCATTATTCATCGTTGCAGTTGTGCTACAATAATAAGAATAACAACTTCAGGTGGGTCACTTGATGGATTTTGGTCCATCAATGACTATTTATCTCTATCTTATGTGCTCCCACACTCCCACAAATGTTGTTATTTTCAATGAAGCGACCAAACTATACGATTCTCATAATATGGTTAAGATAATAAAATCTATACCCTTTTTACCTCTCTAGATATCCAATAAAATAACCACTAATGGTTCTGGAATCTAATTTCTTTTCATGTGGATTATATATCATCACTTCAGCTTGACAACCCCAAATGAGAAGATGTTTTAAACTAAGCTTCCTAGATGTCCATCGTTCATAAGGTGTCTTAGGAATTGCTTTACTAGGTACCATATTTAATATGTATACAGTTGTTTTCAATACATACAACCACAATTAGACAGCTACAGAACTATCGTTCATCATACTCCTTACCATTTCCATCAATGTATGATTACCCTTTCCACTACACCGTTCTGATGTGGTGATCCGGGCATTGTATATTGTGTACAAATGCTCTTAGCTTTAAAGAAAATGGACCTTGAATTTGTCCAACTTTTGATTCGGGCGGGCTTGAGGCAGCCCATAGGCCATTGTTATTATCGTTTCTAGAACGTCATTTTAAAATCTAATGTTTTTCGAATTACATAATAAACATTACGTAAGATATTACAATGTCAAAATAACATAAAAATAAAAAAAATTCATAACCAATTGAAACCTCAAAACTCGGACTTGAAACTTCAAATCTAAAATGATTCATTTGCATATTTTCCTCCATCGTAGCTATTGTTATGGCAATGGTAGATTTCAAACCATTCCAGGTAATACCTATAATTATTTAACAAACCAATTAATAAAAGATATGAAAATAAAATAACAAATCATTATTTTTAAAAATATTAAAAAGTATTATAACCATGTTGTCGTTCATCATCGTCATCTAATGGTTCATTAGTTGGAAGAAAAAAGTTATCGTCCATGAGAAATCTGCAAGTGAAACACACACAAAATTTAACTACAGCAACAAATATTTCATTCTCTTTTGGAATCGAAGAAGCTAGATCTGACTCTACGATTCTCAAACATACCCACATATAGAAGTTACAGAAATTACGAACTAGTGGATACACAAGGCTAACGGTTGGAATTGACAAAGCTAGATAAAAAATATGATTCTTAAACTACATGGCAAACGACTGACAGTTGAACTAGTGGATAGATAAACTACACGACTGATGGTTGAAATCAACGAAGCTACACGATCGACCGTTGAACTAGTGGATACATATACTACACGATCGACGGTTGAAATCGACGAAGCAAGATCAATATACCTCCCATTTTCGATTGACAATGAAATAAGGAAGAAATTAGATCAACGTACCTCCTATTTTCGACCGAAGGTTGGAATCGACCGAGAGTTATAATCAAAGGTTAGAATCAACAGAAGGCTGGAATCGATGACGATGACAATGGTAGGTGTGGTCTCAAAGGCGACGATGAAGATTGTTGGATAAAAACCAGCACTTCGTATATAATCAAAGGAGAATAAAAGAGAGTTTAGATCTAGGTTTTTTGTGTGGTGTTATTTAGTCGACGAAAGTGAGATCGATGGAAATGACGGTGGGAATCGATGGTGGCAACGGTGGGAACTGACGATGACAATAGGCGACGATAGTAGGTTGTTGGATGAACACCAATACGACGCATAAAACCAAAGGAGAAGGAAAGAGAGTCACCTAGGTTTTTTAGCGTTTGTTGTTGTTTAAAGCCCAATGGCCCGACCCAAAGGCACGTTTATGTTTGGGCCTATAAATTTAACGCCCAAGCTCACTATTTTTCGGGTGAGCTTCGGGCAAGTCCGCGGTCCGGGCTGCATTTTGATACTTTTAGTAAATCAATAATAAGAGCAGTGACAACAAACTTATCCACAATGTCTATCATAGTATCTTTTTAATCTCAGAAAGATATTCCTTTACATTTTTCAATTGGGTTGGGAAGGCTTAACATTAGGCGATATGTTAAGCTTTTGAAAGCTCATCATAAGCCTATTCGACATGTCCCAACTCTCTCACGGTTTCTTAACTGCCTCAGAATTTGTATCAATCGGTTTAGTAGGCTTCCATAATGAGAGCTGAATTGAATCCCAAAATGCCACTATTTAGCTTTATATATTTGATTCAGTTGTCATAATTATGCACATTAAAATTGATACCATTAGTAGTCATTCTTAACATAGTGGAGACCACTACAAATAATCACATCTCACATGTAATTCGCTTTGAATTTAGACAATAATTTAAACTATATGACAAATATTGAAATATTATATTTAAAATCATCTTTGGGCTAAATCTAAACGCAATCAACATGAATCAAACAACTTATATAAGATTATTCACAATGTTATTTAACATATAAGTCATCTTTGGTCATACATTATATGTTAATTAAATAAAGTTTATAATCTACTTCAATTGTTATTAAATAGTAAGATCTACCTTTGAGTAACCATATAACTAATATATTAATAAAAATAAATGTTTATCATCATTCTTAAATTTCATTTTGATGTTAAACATCTAAATACACAATTTAAATCATTAATGAACTTGATTGGGTCACTTTTGTGATTAACACTCACTAAATATTAATGACTTAAATTATGTTATCTAAAAGAAAGACATACATAGGTCATGGTAACTAGTAGAATACCGTATGAATGTATTTATATAAAGATTAAGTCATAGTACTAATGAAATATAAGCTTGGCTTAGTGGTTGTGCCATTCCTGATTGCATACTTAGTCTGGATTTGAATATCCTCAAAACCACAATCTGGTATTATTTTTCTTTTTATATATCTCTAATATATATATAACAAACAAGACGTTTATTGAATTTAAGGCATGACTTAGTGGTGTATTATATATATCGGTTCATGTAATTTGAGCGGTTTTACCATCGATGAAACATCACTTTGCTCGGCATCATTTCCTCAATGTCCATTTCCAGCCAAATCTAACACTACAAAAAAACACTTGAATATCAACGAACGCATCAACGGATCTGTCTGTTGATGAACTTTTCCAACGGATTGCAACAGATGTCCAAGAGCGTTCAACGGGCTGTAATCCATTACAACTGTCAATGGACAAGCAACGGATCCTGTCCGTTGCAACCGTTCGTTGACACCCCATTAGAAAACAATAAAAAGGCCAATGGATACCTGTTGAAATTCTTAATTCGAGGATTTTCGTTGGAATATTTTCACGTAACTTTGCAACGGACACCCGTTAATGATTCCAACGGATGTCCGTAGGAAAAAAACACTATTTAATGATCAATATCAAGGTTTTAGCATCAAACCATGAACAACAAATATATTTTCAACAAAATATCGTCTTCTTCAAATAGAGATATATATAGATCGAGATAGTGGATGTATAGAAGAAAAAATCCTATAACGAAGAAATTACGTAAGAATTCTTACACGGATTGGAGCAATTCATGAGTATTGCGTCGACGCAACCTTTGTGTCAAAAACGTGGAAAAATGTATGTACATGCAAAATATGCAAAAACATGAAGTATCAAAGTCAAAAAATTGTTTACAAACATCTTTACAAGGTGGGTTTTGTAGAGAATTACAAAATTTGATTATGTCACGGGGAAAATTGCGGCGTTAGAGATATTGTGCAAGAAGCACAAGTAGAAATAAATGAAGAAGTTATTTATGAAGCATCAACGACCAATCCATATGTGAAAATGGTGTCATATACTTTTTCTGGATTTGTTGAACAAACGGATGAAGAGATGCGAAACAATGAGGCACGCCGATTTCTCAACTTATTAGATTCGGCGAAACAACCTATATATGAAGGTTTCGTGAAGACCAGTCCCGCTTAACTTTATCTTCAAGATTGATGAGTTTAAAAACAGACTACAATGTTGCTGAAAATTGCATGGATTTTAATTTTGCAAAACCATGCGTGAATATTTACCGGAAAATAATCAAGCTCTTGAGACATACTACAAAGAATGTTTTAAAAGATTTAGGAATACCACATGAGAAAATTAATGTTTGTAGAAACATTTGCATGTTGTTTTGGGGAAATGATAAAGACTTGTCGGAATGCAAATTTTGCGATGCAAGTAGATTCCGATAAAAAACCATCTTCACGTAAATATGTACCATACAAAAAAATTATTCTATATGCCTGTAGTAAACAGGTTGAGAAGGTTATTTGAATAGAAAAAAACGTTGCGACAATGAGATGGAACGCAGAACACTCGACGAGCGAAGGGATAATGCAATATTCATCGGATGGTAAGGCTTGGAAAGATTTCAATGAATATTTCTGAGTTCACGTATGAAACGAGAAATGTTTATCTTTGCCTGTGCACCGATGGTTTTAGTCCATATGGACAATCTGGAAGTCAATATTCTCTGTGGCTGGTGATTTTTCTCCGTATAATTTGCCTCCCGATATGTGTTTGAAAAGAGAGGTAATGTTTTTGACGTTGCTGGTTCCAGGATCAGAACATCCGAAGAAACGTTTCGATGTCTTTTTGTAGCCCTTAATTCATGAATTAAGATATTTGTGGAGTAAAAGAATTCTTTCTGATGACATGAGTACGAAGCAAAATTTTACATTGAAAGCGATCTTCTTGTGGAAAATTAACGACTTTTCTACCTATGGAATGTTATCTCGATGGAGCACGCACGGGAGATTAGCATGTCCATATTGTATGGAGGATATAGATTCAGCTCGACTAGTACATGGTAAAAACCATATTTGTTTGATTGTCATAGAAGATTTCTTCCCCGTGGACATGCTTTCGAGAAAGATAAAAAACATTTTCGAAAGAACGTGGTACAAAAAGAAGAGACACCGTGCATGCAAACCGGAATGAAAATCCTTTACAAAAGATTGAACACAATTGGCGATTTACAAGAATCGATAGAATGGGTGGAAATCGTGGGCATCGAAAACCAAAACGCCAAGGTGAATGGCATAACTGATGTAAACGTAGTATCTTTTGGGAACTACCATATTAGAAATCACTGATATTACGTCATAATTTAGATGTTATGCATATCGAAAAAGAACTTTTTCGATAACATCATCAATACTATTTTGAATGTGGTGGGGAAAACTAATGGATAATGATAACACGTAATCCGTTGTAGTGTTTACGTGATTCTTAGGTCTAGTTTTGAGTAGATTACTTAGATTTCACTCATTTATCGAGTTTATTCGAAGACTTCATCTACATTTCGTGTTTTGTATAGGAAACGAAGACATGAGGAGAAACACGAGAGAATATGGCGATTTGACCCCGAAAACGTAGCTGAATGTCAAGGTTCAATTTGTGCAAGGCCATGGATTGAAGTGAACGCTCAAACACCGAGCAAAAGGAGCGGAAGCAACAAGTCAAGCCCTGCACGCTCGGGCATGGAAAGTGTGCCCGCTCGGGCATTAAGGCACAAGACCCCCCGTAGCTTTGCACGACTCGGGCGCTCAAGGAACACGATCATGAAGGGTGTGCCCGCTCCGGTGGAAATGGAGTGCCCGCTCGGGCTAATTGTGGCCAAAATTCACCGCAAGTTCTCCTCACTCGGGCTGAAGAACCACACGCTCGGGCATGGGTGCCCGTTCGGGCTAGAAGAGTGTGCACGACCGGGCATAAGATCTGCACGAGCGGGTAGAAGCTGTGCCAGAGGAGAACATTCAGAGACATTAGGGCAGAAGGAAAAAGGAAGAAAGGACGGAACAAAGGATTGGGAGCAAGGAGGATCTATTGAAGACATCGGTTGATGAATAGGGAGCAATCTTATTCTCTTTCTATGTCGAAATTAGTATTCTCCTTTGTTTCTTTTGCTGTGTTCATGTCTGAGTAGATCTATTACCATGGATTAGAGAGAATTGCCAGTATGTAACGAAGTCTTATGCTTAATGAATGGTGGATCTTAATGCTTTCATACTTGTACGCCACTTGATATGAATGAATTTGGTATTTGATCATGTTTTCAGATTGATTGGTTGATCTTAATGCTTCAATTCTTGTACGCCACTTGATTGGATGATATTAGAAGTCTAATTAATCTACGCTAGGGCATTAGACTTTGGAACTTAGCCATGATTTAGGGTTTAATCGGTTTAGAATCTACGCCAGGTCAATCGATTGAATCTAAGGATTAGGCTAGCGGTCGTAATGCGTCTCTGTATGTGAGATGCGCACTAGATATATTGGTATACGCATGCTAGATAGTGGACAAGTCTACGCCAGTCAGTTCCTATAGGAGAGCTTGAATTCCCTGAACTCGTGATAGTACCTAAGACCAATTATCTTTTTAGAACTTCGTTACATCGTTGTGCAACTCTCGATACCTATGGTGCTTAGTCATAAGTTTATCCCGTCGATTAGTTTAGTTTAGTTCATCCGTAATCCACAATTATTCAATTTACACGTCTATTCCATTAGTTTAATAGCTTTAAGGTTGCATCAATTCCTTATGTTCGACCCTAGTTGCTACACGATCCGTATTCTTGCGGAAGCGTTAGATCTAGGTAATTTATTACTTGAGTTAACGCACATAAGATAATATACAACCAAGAAATATTTGAAGACAATATGTTGAAAACTTGCGTTGGAATTAAGAGATGGAAGGACACATATCCCAGTATTCAAATTGTCTCGGCCGTCAAAAACCGCATTATTAAGGTGGTTAAAAGAAGACATTAAGTTTCCAGATAGATATGCATCAAACATTGCTCAGTGTGTGGATATTGTTGGATCGAGGCTGATCGGGTTGAAAAGTCACGATTTCCACGTTTTCATGCAGCGACTCATTCCAATTGCATTTGCGAATTTCTTACCACGAAACGTTCACGATGTGCTATACGTAATTAGTATATATTTCAGAGATATACGTTCAAGAAATTTAAAAAGGGATGACTTGGAATTAATGAAAAATAATATATCTGAAGTAGTTGGTACATATCTTCATCTAAATGTAGATGAACTCACAGAAATGGAAGTTCAACATTATGGCTCGTGATTGAGAGATTATGTAAGTAGTCTTGTGTACGTCTTATATATATATATATATATATATATATTAAAATTAATTGTGTATATTATAAAGTATTCATTTTTTTATGTTATATATGTGAAATGTTCTGATGAGAGACTTCCTACGTGATTAAAAGATTTGGCTAATGGTCCTGCACGAATTTTATGTGTTGGCCAATTTTTGTTTACTCGCGGCTACACATTCAATATGTACAAACATGGAAAACATAGAATCACATACAATTACGGTGTTCGTGTTAATAGTATGGAATTTTGCACCAAATCCTACAGGTGGAATATCTCGGTCTCGTTGGCTTGAAAGGAATGCTTTTTAAATGTCAGTGGTTCGACCCAACCGTAGGACATGGTACAAAAAAAATCGATGAGGAGGAATTGACACTAAATTGTCAATAGCTATTACGTTTTGAAAGGTACAAAACAATGAAAATCAATCTTTTAAACAAAATTAATATATATATATATATATAT
>CM071862.1:16431114-16441968 GCA_036759665.1 Gynandropsis gynandra | reverse complement strand
TGTACGTCTTATATATATATTAAAATTAATTGCGTATATTATAAAGTATTCATTTGTTTTTTATATTATATATGTGAAATATTCTGAGGAGAGACTTCCTACGTGGTTAAAAGATTTGGCTAATGGTCCTGCACGAATTTTATGTGCTGGCCAATTTTTGTTTACTCGCGGCTACACATTCAACACGTACAAACACGAAAAACATAGAAGCACATATAATTACGGTGTTCGTGTTAATAGTGAAATAGAATGTGATAACTTCTACGACATTTTGTACCAAATCCTATAGATGGAATATCCCGATTTCATTGGCTTGAAGGTAATACTTTTTAAGTGTCGGTGGTTCAACCCAACTGTAGGACGTGGTACACGATAAAATAGATGAGGAGGAAATGACATCAATCTGTCACGACAATAAGGTAAGTATGATCCATTCATCAAAATAGATCAAACAGATCAAGTATGTTATGTGCAAAATCCAACAACATTGAAACGTCAAAGAAAGGAATTGTGGGCCATAGTAAAGATCAAACTACGAGGAATCATAAACACGGATGAAAAAAAAAGATCCGTTGCAAACCAATCATCCACAGCCGATTCAATTAATTGACATAGACAATCAGGAGGAGATTCTCGCAAGAACTGACATAGACGAAGAATACATATGCGATTATGAAGACGTTGAACTGGAAGATGCAAAAGATGAAAACGGCGATGAATTGAATGAACAATTGAAGGAAGACTCGCCAATCGAAGAATCTACCAAAGAAGAAATGCAAAGTCTATAATTTAATATATAAATTATGTGTTAATGTTTTTTAACTTCATATAATCCAATTTCAACGGGCATCTGTTGGCATTGCCAACGGATGCCCATTGAAATGTTAAATCATGCTCGACACTTAGCAAAAATTTCAAGGTTTTCATTGTGTCAATGGGCATCTGTTGGTAATTTCTAATGTATGCTCGTTGCAAGGGAGTTCAATAAACAACGACTTACCATTGGGAGGCACCAATGGGCATCCGTTATAATTCGCAACAGATGCCCGTTGCGAAATGTCATCATTGCTATCCTATGCTACTATGTTTTCCAACGAGCATCCATTGCAAATTGTAACGGATGCCCGTTGCACGGGGAGACGTACGTTCATTTTGGCGTCCGTTGCCTCGGGAGTACGCGTTTTCCGACGGGCATCCCTTACAATTTGCAATGGATGCCCATTGGAAACACATAATATCGTGTCAATTAATTGAATCCGTGGAGTGGGCATTTTTTCAACGGGCATCCGTTGGAAATTGCAACGGATATCCGTTGGAAATTTCTGTATAATAAACCTTTAACAGTTTCATTTTCAACACAAATCTAAATCAAAATTCTCTCAAATCTTACAATCTATCACACACAAACACTTCTAAATATAAAACAAAAATGAGGGCTAGACGATTTATCGGATGTAGTGGTATGTTGGCGGGTTCGGCAGGAGCCCCGCCCCCACCTCCACCGCCACCATATCGGTCTCCTTCATCAATATCGGCAGTGTCGATATTTGAATATTGTGGATATAGATGCCTTGATAGATAATTTCGACGGACATCCCACACTTCCGATTATCGATCCTGATCGTCATGATGGGACGTTATAGTAAGAATTCAAATTAATATTTTATATTGTTTTAAATTATAAATATTATCGAAATATTTCATTTTCATGTGCAGGTTTGATATTGATGATGTTCTCAAACATACGAACAACAAACTCATCCAGGGATCACTACAGGATTGCCTCTATTATATCTGGCAGGTGAAGCCAGAAGTTATACTCTGCCGATTGTAGTGTACTTTCATCGTAAGTAAAAAATAATATAAAAATTATATATAAAATTATTAATTACATTTATTGTCAACTAATTTATTATAATTTATTTTGAAGTGCGCATACATATGGTGGAAGAAGGATACATCGCGCATCTACACAGCTTGGATACATGATATGCAAGCCCGAATGCACTTGATGATGAACAATACCAAGCGCAACTACTACAAGAAGAATGTCAAACCGACATGGGCAACGAACGAGGTATTCAACCAACTCATCCAACATTGGAAGTCTCAGGACTTCAAGACCAAAAGCGAAAAGGCCAAGAAATGTCGGTACAATGAGAAGGTTCCTAGAGATGATCCGCATCACCATACTTCGGGATCAAAATCATTCCCAAAAAGAAAGAAAGAATTGGTAAATTTCTTTTACTTATTATTTAAATTTTTTGTTTCTTAGAATTTTTATTATAATTATATTTATGTTATATATTATATGCAGAAAATAGGAAGAGAACCGACTCTTCTTGAGCTGGTTGTAGAAACCCACGCCAAGAAAAAACCAATCGTCGGGGAAGAGAACAACGAACCTGAACTCGTCGACCCTCTAGCAAAACGGAACGTGAAAGCTGTGACGGATAAGATCACACAGCAATCACAAACTTGCGGTTCAACTCCCGACGATCTCAATCCTTTACAAAAAGACAAGATTTATTTGAAGATAAAGAAAAAAATATTGTTTGTAATTCGTTTATTAAATAAACTATTTTTAACGATTCTAATTTTAACTTTTTTTATTTTGTAGTCGGTAAACCGTATAAGGGTTGTCTATACGGTCTCGGTTCACTTCAAAAAGATATCATCGAGGACGCGACGATGGTACCCCTATGGTTCAAGAGAGTTATACGCAAGAACTGCGTATCAAGCATCTCAAAACACAACTTCGAGAAACTCGAGTACAAATGCGGTACATGGAGAGGGTCATAGAATTGCTAACAGACTGAGCGCATCAATCGCAACATTAAACGGGGAAAACAATGCTGCGACACGACCCAATTATTGATTTGGATGCAACGCCTTCTTCACGAGGTATTGACGACTACGAGGATTAATTCAGCGCCACAAATTTAGATGATATGTAATAGAAATTATGTTTTTTTTTTACTTTTTAATTAATTAATTTGTTAAATTTATTTTAAATTTTTGTTTATTTTTTTCGTAAAGTTCCCAACGCATGGCCGTTGTCAATTTCTAAAAATTATAACAAGCATCTGTTGAAATCCAACATTCCCGCCATTTTGTAACGGACGTCTGTTGTCATTTCCCGCCATCCGGCCAACGAGCATCCGTAACAACCATTCAATTCCCGCGCATTTTTCATGTCAACTGATGGGCAACGGATATCCATTACAAATTATCAACGGGCATCCGTAGCAATGATATAACGGGCATCCGTTGCATAAACTGTGATGGGCATCTGATGCGATTTTGTAACGGGCATCCGTTGCGATTTTGTAACGGGCATCCGTTGCAATCATTGTAACGGTCATCTGTTGCAACTATCAACGAAGTTTTCCGTTACCAGTCCGTTGGAAGTTTTAACGGATAATATCCATTGTAAACCCGTTGGACAACGGATCTTGATTTGCAACGAGCATTTCCCAACGGCTCTCCGTTGGGAATCGCTCATTGCAACAGAAATTTGGTGATTTCCAATGGATATGTCCGTTGGAAATCATTTTTTTTTGTAGTGTAATCCACCGTCATGCATAACTTCGACCACCACAAGACGGTGACCAAAAACACCTTCACCACCTCCAACAATACCGAAATTTAGAGGAACAACCCGTCGATGATATCGCAACCTTTATCACGGGCGAGCAACGAAACAAAACGACGAATCAATGTCAATATCCTTACCACACCATCGAGAATAAATAGACACATTCACCATACACAAGATGAAACAACATGTTCGTCACCGTGGTGGTCCGTGGGAAGGTTGATTCACAAAAATTTCCTACAGTGATGGCATCAATGGAAAGTGAGAGAAACCGATGGTTTGATAAAAAAAAATTGAAACCTTCATCAGTGGACAGCGAGAGAACCTTTCCTCTTGTTGGTTTTTAATCAAATTCAATAATCAAATTTTCATTGACCTTAAATCGACGATTTAATATTCTATTATTCGGCTCTATACCAAATGTTAATAATTTCTTCAATTATACCATTTGATAAAATGCAAAAATAAATCGTTAAATAGAATAATTAAATCAATCAAAGAATATGAAATTATTTATTTCAATTTTCTATGGTTTCTTCGGTAGATCATAAATTATTTTTCAATGCCAAATCCACCAGTATCTCCTAAATTTTCTCTATGATTATATAAAAGCATTTACTTTTTTCTTTTTATTTGTTTTTGTGAATGTTATCGTATTGTGTTTTAAAGGGTAATACCATTTTATAATAATGAAAAGATATGTCCTAAAAAAAATCTTTTGATATATACCCTTTTATTAATTACAATAATGCATTAATTTTGTAATAATCACAAAACATCATTTGATTTTTATAATTGTAGATTGATACGGAGGGGCTTTTTACTCGATGTTTGTCTCCTCAATACAACACTAATCATCACCGTGTGTACCTTATTAACAATTATTAAATACTTATATTTATATGAATCAACATTAAAATAAAATTTTTAACAAGAAAAGGCTATCAAAGGTGCATACATGGACGTAATCAAGTCGAGGGAACAAAAAAAAATGAAAGAAGAACTCTCTTAGTGGAAACTTCTGATTTTTTTTCTCACCATAATTGGTATACCATTGATTAGGAGATATTGAACGATAGGAAAACTCTTTGATCGGTTTCTAATGGGATTTGACATAGCATTATTATTTGTAAAATTGTATTGTATTATGGTTGCAAATTTTTTTAGACCATGTTGTAAAGCTTTTATTTTGTCTACATGGAGTTTTTAAACGAATTCCATCTTGATTAAACATCAACTGCACAAATTAACATTATCGTTTTGACTCTCGCTTCAACCGGAAACACAAATGTTGGACCCAAGTTACTAAAGTTCGCGCCAGTGAGAGTCAGAACTCACGTTATGACTCATACGGGCTTCAGGAATCCCATTAGAAATAACAATTATGTTCTAAACTGTTGGAAAATTTATGCCCAAAGATAATATTCTTATTAACGCTATGAAAATCTCGTTAGATAATAGTTTTATTTAAATATTTGATGTAGATGTAATTCCATATCTTGTATTCACTTCATAATTTTCCATAACGCACTTGATATATAAAAATGTAGTATGATTAAACCGTGTTGTTGCAAACGCCATGAAGCTCTTTAACTTATTGAAAGCTCGACTAATTTGATATGTTATTATTAATACTCAAAAATATGTTTAACATAGAGCTTTGATGTTTATGTTTTTAATTTTATTTTTCCATATACAAAAAGTATTGCAAAACATTGTGATATACTTATATAAGAAAATTCGATAATCCTATATGCGGAATAAATTATCGACATTCTAATAGTAAATTAAATCAATCAAACAATAAATAAAATACTTACTTGAAGTTTCCATTATTTGCATTCGGTGGATCTTTTCTCCAATGTCTAATCCTCCAAAATCTCCTTCAATCTCTCTTTGATGATATAAGAGAGTTTTTGTGTATTTGTTTGTTTTTGTGATTTTGTTACCGTAAGTAAAATTCAAGGGTATTAAGACATCTTTGTAATAAATGAAAAGACATGTCCTAAAAGACATGTCTTTTGATACATACCCTTTAAATTCTCATTAATTACAATAAATCATCAATTTGTAATTAATCACAAAACCATCATTAGATTTCTAGAATTGCGAAATGGCACGGAGGGATTTTCACCCGATAATTGTCTCCTCAATACAACACTTATCATCACCGTGTGTACCTCAATAACAATTATCATATACTTATGTTTATGTGAATCAACGTTAGAACAAAATTTCTAACATTCTCCCACTTGATTCATATATGACAAGTATATATAAAATCGTTAAGCTCACTTAAATGATCATATATACGAGTCACAACTTTATAAGAATTAAATTGATCGAATCATGGCGGTCACGGGCCTGGCAAACGTCCCGATTCCTTCCATGTTTCACAAATAAATATAATTCAAATATCTTGAATTTGATAAGATAGACATCTAAAATTATCTTATCCCACAGTGTCTTTAAACAAAGACTAAATATCTATAATCATAACAAATATGCATAACTAAAATATGATTCATAGATAATCAAAATCAAAAATTATATTGATATCTAGAGTTCAAATAAACTTCAATGTGCAAGACTTATATTCATACATGTACCAATTGTTAGATAATTTCAGGCTTTCAGAGATTTAACTTTTATGAAAACCTAAACACAAACAGGATCTGGTTTTGCATAATTCATACAATATTCACTATAATAACATAGATCATAAACTTATCTGGATCCATGTTGTGCAGCGGAAAAACTTTGAAGAAACTCTTAAACTAGGGTTTGTTCTCTCTCCTTTTTCCCTTTCTGTGATTTGACTTTTGATGGATAAAAGCGTAGACGATAAGGTCTCTTTTTTATAGGTTTAGGAAACCCTAAACCCTAATACTATATGGGTAAGGAGAGATGTGCCTTAATTAGATAATTGCCCACGGGCTTTAATTCTTTAATAGATACCTAACCATCAAATTGATCTAATTTAATAATAAAATCCAAAAGTCCAAGTTACATGGGCCATAATATTTCATTAATTCTAACATTCTTTTAATAGATACCTAACCATCAAAGTGATCTACTTTAATATTAAAGCCCAAAAACCCAAGTTACATGAGTCGTAATATTTAATTAATTCTAACATTCTCCCACTTGGCCCATGTGACGACTTGATGATCTAATAAACTTTAAGTGCACAATTTTACATTAGATTCATTTTTAGTCAATAACCTTTACTTGAACAACAACCGATTGAATCATGGCGGTTTCACGTCATTATGCAACATGATCCCTTCCAAGCATTACAACTGATCATCATCCAACATTCTTAATGGTCATGAGAAAACTATAAGTATCAATCATGCATGTTATCTCACTTAACATCATGTGTACACAAATAATATAATGATAACATGACTAGTAATCGCAGAAACATAATTGTTATTGAATTCAAAAAATGTCATAAAAATCCTGAGCAAAACATTCACTGAACATGTCACTACAGCAAGGACTTATCTGTAATGCCCATCCTTTCGACATGGCCTCTAAATGCCTTGGGAGATAATCCCTTAGTCAACGGATCCGCTACCATAAGATCAGTACCAATATGCTCAATAGACACTCTATGTTTTCGCGCTTCTTCTTGAACAACCAACTACTTAATCTCCATGTGCTTAGCACCCTTAAAGTACTTGTCATTCTTAGAGAAAAAGATAGCTGCGGAATTATCACAATAAAGTCTCAGCAATCTGGCTATAGAGTCGACAATTCCAAACCCTGAGACAAAGTTCCGCATCCACAATCCATGAATAGTAGCCTCAAAGCATGCTACAAATTCAGCTTCCATAGTAGAAGCAGCGACGACAGACTGCTTTCCACTCCTCCATGACACTGCTCCTCCAACTAATAGGAACAAATATCCGAAAGTCGACTTTAAGGTATCAACACATCCAGCAAAATCTGAATCTGAATACCCAATGACCTCCAGATTGTCAGATCTCTTATACACAAGCATGTGCTCCTTGGTTCCTTGCAAGTACCTCATAACTATCTTCGCAGCTCTCCAGTGGTCCATTCCGGGATTATTTTGATACCGGCCTAACATTCCAATAGCAAAGCTGATATCTGGCCGCGTACATGTTGGAGCGTACATCAAACTCCCGACCACTGATGCATAGGGAATCCTTTCCATTTCCTTTCGTTCCAACTCGTTTCTCGGACTTTGTTCATTACTGAACTTATCCCCTTTCTAAATTGGAACTATCCCTGCGGAGCATTTATCCATTCTGAATCTCTCTAAAATCTGATTGATATAATTTTTCTGAGACAATCCCAACAGTCCTTGTGATCTGTTCCGGAATATTGCTATTCTTATCACATAGGATGCCTCACCCATATCTTTCATCTCAAAGTTCTTAAAGAGAAACTTCTTTACATCATGTAACATTCCTATGTCATTTGCAACAAGCAAAATATCATCAACATACAAGACCAATATCACGTACTTGCTCCCACTAACTTTCATGTAGATGCACCGATCAATGATGTTCTCTACAAAGCCGTAAGATGTAATGGTATCATTAAACTTAAGATACCAATTTCGGGAAGCTTGCTTTAGTCCGTATATTGACTTTCTCAGCTTACACACCAAATTTTCTTTTCCTGCGGTTATAAAACCTTCAGGTTGGTCCATATACACTTCCTCCTCTAGATCACCATTTAAAAAAAAGCGGTTTTCACATCCATTTGGTGAAGCTCTAAGTCATAATGAGCCACCAAAGCCAATACAACTCTCAAAGAGTCTTTCGTAGACACAGGAGAGAAAGTATCTTTGTAGTCAATGCCATCTTTCGGGGTGTAACCTTTAGCAACAAGTCGGGCCTTATACCTTTCGATATTACCATTAGAGTCACGCTTGGTCTTGAAGACCCATCTACAGCCAACTCTCTTAGAACCTTCCGGTAAATCAACTAAGTCCCAGACTTTGTTGTCATCCATTGACTTTAATTCTTCTTTCATGGCATCAAACCACTTTTCAGAATGCTTACTGTTCATAGCTTGATTGAATGAAATTGGATCTTCGTCAATGCTTAAGTCACATTCATGTTCGAGAGTATAAACCTCATAATCATCTGAGAGAGCGGATCTTTTCTACCTTTCAGACTGCCTCAAAATAATTTGTGGTTGATTAACCTCTTCCTGTACTGTGGTTGGTTCATCCCGTACATTCTCATCATGTGGATTTTGGACATCTTCTTGTTGTATCGAAATGTCACGTGATGATGATGTGACATTAGGAACAAGAACTATAGGAGGGATATCGGGTGTTGAAACATTATCCTGAATCTCTTCAATGTCCACCTTCCGTGATTCATCACTCCCACTGATTTGACCATTCTCAATGAACCTAGCATTGTCAGTTTCTATTATTCTCGTACTATGGTTAGGACAGTAAAATATAAACCCCTTCGATTTTTCTGGATAGCCAATGAAAAATCCACTGATTGTCCTTGGATCAAGTTTCTTTTCATGTGGATTATACACCCTTACTTCTGCTTGGCAACCCCAAACGTGCAAGTGCCTTAAGCTTGGTTTCCTCCCCGTCCACAGTTCATAAGGTGTCTTAGGGACTGCTTTACTAGGAATCCGATTCAGCAGATACGTTGCTGTCTTTAATGCATGCATCCACAATGAAAGGGGTAGAGAGCTATTACTTATCATGCTCCTAACCATGTTCATTAATGTACGATTCCGCCTTTCAGCTATACCATTCTGCTGAGGTGTACCGGGCATCGTATACTGTGCACAAATGCCCTTACTTTCGAGGAATTTTGCAAATGGACCAGGACATTTTCCTTTCTCATCATATTTGCCATAATACTCACCACCTCTATCAAATCTCACAACTTTAACCTTTCTATCTAACGGCCTCTCAACCTCATTGATGAACACCTCAAGGACGTTTACTGACTGAGACTTATCATGCAGTAGATAGATGTAGCCATAACGTGAGTAGTCATCAATAAAAGTGATGAAATACCTTTGTCCGCCCCAAGAAGGAACATCAAAAGGTCCACAAATAGCGGTGTGAATCAACTGAATAAGCTGAGTGCTTCTTGTGGCCGCTTTTTTTGTTGTGTGTTTAGTTTGCTTTCCCTTAATGCAGTCTATACACACTCCTAAGTCACTAAAATCCGAATGAGGTAGAATTTCATTCTTTACCAACCTCATTAACCTTTCTTTGGATACGTGACATAGCCTTTGATGCCACAATAAAGCAAAACTATCATTATTAGGTGCACTACGTTTAACTCCCACATTAGTCTCAACATAAAATAGAGATTCAGAGAACTTTCTGTCAAGATTGAAACGATAAAGATCATCCATTAAAATACCACAACCATAAAGGTATTCATGTCTAAATAATTGAAAAACATCAGAACCAAACTTAACAGAAAAACATAATAGATCCAATTTTCCATTGGAAATAAGATTTCTAGCACATTCAAGAGCATAGAGACATCCTTCAATATCCATGTGACGGCCAGTGTCCAAGATCAGTCTATAAGTCCCAATGCCTTCTATCAGTGCCTTCATCATGTTCCCCATGACCATGTACTTTTCAGGTCCTCTTATGGGTTGGATCATACTGAATCCCTGTTTAATATGAGAAACATGATTAGTTGCACTAGAATCTAACCACCAGGTACTGTTAGAAACTTCTATAATGATCGATTCAAAGCAAACAGAGACATGATGTTTACCTTTATCCTCGAACCATTCCTTTCTTTTCTTACAGTCTTTCTTCATGTGCCCACTCTTCTTACAGAAGAAGCACTTGACCTCCTTATGGACTTGGCTCTCATTTACTTTCATTGGAGCCTTGTCCTTCCTTTTGTCCTTCTTCCATGGCTTTCTTTTACTGCTGTTGGCTCTATCATGGACTGTGAGGTGGATAGACTGTTCTTTTATCTTCTTTAATCTCCCTTCCTCTTGTATCAGCATAGCCTTCAGTTCCTGAAAGTTCCATTTTTCTTTAATGGTGTTGTAGTGTTAAGAATAAATTCTACATATATGAGATTAATCATATATGGATAGATTAGTTCTTAATAATCTCCTAAGGATTAAATAAAACACACACAACTATATTTGGTAGTCAAAGTGGCCGTTGGAAGGAAGGAAAGGAATATTGCTATTTTTGAGTAATTAGAATCACATGTGCAACTCATGAAACCAAGCAACAAGGAGTTGTCCCTTTCTCC
>CM071862.1:16394844-16410044 GCA_036759665.1 Gynandropsis gynandra | reverse complement strand
TCTTTGAGGAAGAATCGTTCTCAATTCCGGAACCGATTTATACAGATATTTCTAAAGAAATATATGAGGAGCCTCATCAAGATAATGTTGTTAATTCTCCTGATCGTACAGAAGACAATGTTCATAATGAACAAACTCAACAACCTCAAGAACAAATGCAACAATTGCAAATGCCATTGCGTCGTTCCATTAGAGAAAAGAGAACTGCAATTCCAGATGATTATATCGTCTATCTCCAAGAACATGTGCCAAACATGGAAACGGTAGACAATGTTCTCGTATTTCTCCAGGAACATGAGGAAAGTAGTGGTCTAATAGAAGATGAACCCATCAATTTCTATGAAGCCATGAAAAGTTCTTATTCGAAAAATTGGATTGATGCAATGAACGAGGAGTATGAATCTATGCAAGAGAATAAAGTTTTGGAACTTGTCCCATTACCAGAAGGTGTGAAACCTATCGGTTGTAAGTGGATATTTAAAATCAAAAGGGATTCACAAGGTAATGTGATAAAGTATAAGGCACGTCTTGTTGCTAGAGGTTATACTCAAAAGGAAGGCATTGACTATAAAGAGACTTTTTCTCCAGTATCATCAAAGGACTCTTTTAGGATAATTATGGCACTTGTTGCACATTTTGACCTTGAGCTACATCAGATGGATGTAAAGACAGCGTTTCTCAATGGTGACATTGATGAAACAATCTATATGGTGCAACAAAAAAACTTTGTTTCAGGAGATCCAAAGAATATGGTTTGCAAATTAAAGAAATCCATCTATGGGCTTAAGCAAGCATCTCGTAAATGGTATCACAAGTTCCATCAAGTCATTCTCTCATTTGGTTTCGAAGTGAATGTCGTTGATGATTGTGTATATCATAAGTTCAGTGGGAGTAAAATTATTTTTCTTGTTTTGTATGTTGACGGTATTTTGTTGGCAACTAATGATATAGGCATGTTGAACGCAACCAAGAAATTTCTATCAAAACATTTTCAAATGAAAGATCTTGGTGAAGCCTCCTTTGTATTAGGAATTGAGTTATTGCGTGATAGATCACAAAGAACTCTAAAGTTATCACAAAGGAATTATATCGATAAAATCTTGAAAAGATGTGACATGCAAGAATGCAAGCCAGGAGGTTCCCCTATCTCTAAAGGAGATAAGTTTAGTCTCAATCAGTGCCCTAAGACTCATCTCGAAAGGCAAGAGATGCAGAAGATTCCTTATGCATCTTGTGTAGGGAGTCTAATGTATGCTCAAGTTTGTACTCGTCCGGATATAGCATTCATCGTTGGAATGTTAGGCCGATATCTTAGTAACCCAGGAATGGATCATTGGAAAGCAGCCAAAAGGGTGATGCGATACCTCCGAAGAACAAGAAATTACATGCTCACATATAAAAGATCAGATAACTTAGAGATCGTTGGATACTCCGATTCTGATTTTGCGGGATGTCAAGGATCCTCTAACAAAAGGGCTCCCACCTAATGTCTTTCATAAGCACACTGCTCAAATGGGAGTGATAGAGTCCGAGAAAACTATGGATTAGTGGGAGTTTGTCATTGTTAAGACTAAATACATGTTGAAATTCATATATATATATATATATATATATATATATATATATATATATATATATATATATATATATATATATATATATATATATATATATATATATATATATATATATATATATATATATATATATTCTGATCAGAATAAAGTTGTGTATTTAGAGTTTGTTTGCTGAACAATTAAGAGGTTAAAGTTGTTTTGAAGAAAGGGCCAGTTGAAAATTGACATATATATAAGCCACATTTATGTAATTTTCATGCTACATATTTCATAATTGATCTATGTCGTTTGGTTATGTTGATATTTGTGATCATTGATGGTCGAGTTGTGATTATCATGATGAACGCTGCATTGGTCCTATATTGATATAACTAAATGGACGAGATTGTATTGCCCGAGGATATGATGATATATTTGAGCTCATAAGGTATGACACATTTTTGAAAACATATGTGACCCAGTGGGAGATTGTAAGAATTCATAATTGGGTCTCACATGTTCTAAATACAATGTGTTGATCATCATTATAAGACTAATATAAAAAATAGTTTACTAAAGTAAAAACTAGTCTTGAAGGCAATAACGTTATGAAAATAATATTATGTAGATACCATAGTAATATCTTTAATTTGGTGATTGGGGCGAATTAAAGATATTACATTAAAGTGAATAATTAGCGGTTATGGCCCCGTTGCATGTTTTCTAAGTAATGCTCGTAAAGGTTTAAGTGATATCAATGAAGAGTTGCAACTTTGTGTTCATATCTCTTCGCCTTAGGGTGGTTCTTTTCTGGTTCTTTATATATCCCATCAATGGAGAACTAGAAGGCATTACAAAAACCAATAGAAAACATAGCAATGGAAGCCATAATTTAGCGAACGAGAAACGTAGTATATCGCGATCATCAAAGGAGGATTACCGAGAGATTAAGGGTTGTAACCAGCGATGCAAACCAAGGAAAAGCTGATTTCTGGAGTGCTACGTATTGCATTGTTCACATCTCAACCATGGATTCACAAGGTATGTCTTCCATGGCTTAACATATTTTTATTCTTCAAAGAATTACATGGTTTTAGGGTATTAAATAGAGATGTATTCTTATCATTTGAATCTACAGGTACAACTCTGGCTCAATTGCCAATCAGAGACCAACAGGAAATGTGGGTAGCTGTTCTCTAGGAGAATCAGTTCAGATGCTGCAAAGACAAAATCAGTGCAAAACCATCGATTCTTATCCAACAATGGAAGTAGTAACAACAATGACATGGGCTCTACCACTAATTTCAACCCTAAAAACCATGCCGCTTGGATAAGGGAAATTCTGCACTTAAATCACCCCAACCATCTTCTGGTGTCCACCTTGAGAAAAATAACCATTCATGTTCATTGTCAATACAGTGCAAGAGTAACACCTTAGCTGTAACTGAGCAATTCCTGGCTCAGCCAATGGGCATAGACCGACAGAACAAGACTTCCATCACTATCATTTTTATGACCCTAATGGTTTTGTCTACAGCATCATGCCCCAGATAGAACAACCAGTGAACCATGATAACACATCACTACAATGTGGATCCTCTAATGTTCCTGGTGGTGTACGAATTGAAGGTATTGCCGATAATTGCAGCGTAAATGGAAATGGGTCAGGAAGCAATCACGGTAGTAATGGGCAAACAGGGTGTAGCATAGCACCAAACCCTACGGGAAGAAATGTTGGGTTGTAAATCAGATGCGAAACGTGTTTTAACAAACCAGATTGGAGATCTAGTCAAGTTATGATTAGTTTTTCAGGATTTCAACGAACTACAGACTTAGAAACAATTTCGATAATACCTATTACATTGAATGTTGTGATTGTCGGATGTAGACTTGATAGCGCAAGTCCTCTACTTGTATCCACGCCGAGATCGGATCTGCAATCAACAGTTGGTGCGGAATTTTACAATGAACGAAATTGTTTCGTTCTTCGTTTTTCTATGTGGGCTTTTAGGGTTTCTGTTTTTGATTTTCGTGCTAATGAGAACTGATAACGAAAAACTATTTTTTGTTTTTAAATAATTATCAACTTTTTAATAATTACCACTTAAACCCAAGACTATCAAAATATTACAGAAAAGGCATAATACTTTCAATCTCCCACTTTCCTTTATGTAATATTTCAAACAGTCAAAATATATGTATCTCTATACATATACTTGCCTGTACATCTGATGTACTAACCCCAAAAGAAAACCAAAATACAATTATATTCTTCGGTGCTAGCGGATGAATATAATTGCATTCCATACTGATTGTCTAACAATCACAAGCAGATACCGAGATACTCGTATGTGTGTGACCTCATAGGTTCATCACTAAACCGGTGACTAATTAATCTCCACTAATTAACTAATCGAGGTTGGTGTCTAGCGACACTCCTCAACGATCGGATAGCGTGAAGCAACATCCTTACTCATTTGAGTAACAGTCTTACCCAAAACGAACCAGGGTGAAGTTGACGTTAGTATTTCCTTCCATCTTTACAGCTCCGGATGCATCCTAGGCATGGTCATAACTGTCAGCCTTACAGATCATCAACTATGTCTCATGTCAATCACAATTGACTTATGAATGAACCTAAGAAACACCTTTCTTTATTCATTCAATGTACTCTGGCCAGAGATTCGTACAGTCATTGTGATTACTGAAAACATAGAGCTCAAACTCTTACCAAGAGTTGACGGATCCCATCTTGATCAGCCACTAACTACGCAAATATCTAATTATTCCCAATATCTGTTCAACTAGTACTCTAAGATACTAGGTGTTCAGAATCAAAGAATAATAGATGAGATGCTAGTTACTACGCTGATCTCAGGTCTAAGGAAAAACTAACTATCTGAAGAATCTTAATGACAATTCATTGGATATTTAACCATTAAGCATTTTTCCTTTTAGGTCAGTTCAGTGATCACATCATCATGTGTATCACCCACATATGTGATTCAATAAAAGAGATCTACTGACTTCTATCAACATAGAAATTATCACATACATGTTGTTCTTTCCGGATTACTGTAGTCCGAGTAGTGATTCTACGAACAAGAACAATTTAGATTAAATCTTACCAAAACTTGACTCTCTTTATTATGATCTCTATCATAATGTCAAGTTTTAAATTTAATCTTGGACTCTATCATACAACTATGAAACTCATCATATGAAAAATAATGCCATATATTATAAAAATAAAATCGATGTCTAAAATAATACAACTCGCTACTAGTCTATAAACTAATGCAAGCTAGTCATCTCTCTCAATCCAATCCTCGGCTTATGCTTGTCAAACTCCTTTGACCCAAGCGCCTTCGTGAACCGATCTTATGCGTTTTCCTTTCCATCCACCTTTTGGATTTGCATGTCCCCATGTGTTATGATCTCTCGTATCAGATGAAACTTCCGTAGAACATGTTTTGATTTCTGATGAGACCTTGGTTCCTTCTCCTGGCAATAGCCCCGGTGTTATCACACAATAAAAGAACGACTTACTTTATCGAAGGTACCACACCAAGTTCATCTATCAACTTTCTCATCCAAACCGCCTCTTTAGCTGCTTCGCAAGCCGCTATATATTCTGCTTCAGTCACCGAATCGGCTATAGTAGCTTGCTTGGAACTCTTCCAACTTACTGCGCCTACATTCAGACAAAATATATAGCCTGAAATGGACCGATTGTCATCCTTGTCTGTCGAGAAACTCGCATCAGTGAATCCTTCTAACTCCAAGTTAGAACCACCATAAATGAGGAACTAGTCCTTAGTCCTTCTCAAGTACTTAAGGATGTTCTTAACAACCTTCCAGTGTTCCTCACTAGGATCTGCCTGATATCTACTCGCTACACTTAGTGCGTAGGCTACGTTAAGCCTAGTACACGTCATAGAGTACATGATGGCTCCCACTGCGCTAGCGTAGGGAAGCCGACTCATGCGTTCTCTTTCCTCCGGGGTCTTAGGACAATCCTCCCTAGAAAGATAAATTCTAGTGCCTATCGGTAGATAGCCCTTCTTGGAACTTTTCATGTTGTATCGTCTCACGATACTGTCGATGTACTGGGATTGTGACAATCGAAGAAACCTCTTTGATCTATCTCTATAGATCTTTATTCCCAAAATGTAGGTTGCTTCTCCTAAATCCTTCATGGAGAACTGATCATACAACCATGACTTCGTCTCTTACAACGTCGTCCCTATGAGAAATATATCATCCACATAAAGCACAAGTAAGACAAGCGTACTCCCACTAAACTTCTTGTACACACAAGGCTCTTCATCGCATCTAACAAAGTTGAACTTTTCAACTGCCTTGTTGAATCGAATGTTCCAGCTTCGAGAAGCTTGCTTGAGTCCATAAATGGACCTCTGAAGCTTGCATACCATATGACTTTGAGTTGGCAACGTGAAACCCTGAGGTTGAGTCATGAAAACCTCTTTCTGGAGCTCTCCGTAAAGGAAAGTTGTTTTCACGTCCATTTTCCAAATCTAATAGTCATGGAATACCGCTATCGCAAGCAGAATCCGAATATATTTGAGCATTTCCACGGGGGAGAAAGTTTCTTCATAATAAATCCCTTCTTGTTGACTATACTCCTTAGCAACTAGACGAGCTTTATAGGTCTCTACCTGCCCGTCTGCTCCAATCTTCTTCTTGTAAACCAATTTACAACCAATCGGTCTGGAAGCCTGTGAAGGATCAATCAAAGTCCATACTTTTTTGATCTTCATATATTCCATCTCGGATTCTATGGTTTTTCACAATTTCTCAGAATCTAGGCCTTGTATAGCTTCTTGGAAAGTCAAAGGGTCGTCATCTCTATGACCGACCACGTCCTCTTGCACCATCAGTTTAAGTCTTTCAGGTGCACATCGAGAACGTGTTTACCTTCTCAAGAAAACCTGTGTAGCAGGTTCAACCTGCACTGGGATATCTTGTTGGACATGTTCCTGAACTTGTTCCTAAATGGGCACTGTCACTTCAACATTTGAAGATGAAGCGCCGGAGCCTAACAACATATCTCCCAGCCAAGATCGCTTATTTGACATCTCATGTCCATGAGCTTGTGTTGGTTTGTCTGGTTCTTGAATCTTGTCAAGAACTACTTCCCCATCATGAATTCCTTCCTCAAGGAATTCCTTTTCAAGAAAGGTTGACGTTCTGGCCACAAACACTTTGTGCTCAGACGGGTGGTAGAAATAATATCACGTAGTTTCCTTGGGATAACCTATGAACCTAGACCTGTCAGACCTAGCATCTAGCTTGTCTGCCTGAAGTCTCTTAACGAAGGTCGGACAACCCCAAACCTTGATGTGTCTCAGGTTTGGTTTTCGTCCCTTCCATATCTCATATAGAGTCTTAGAGACTGCTTTAGTGGGAATCTTGTTGAAGATATAAGCAGCTGCTTCTAAAGCATAACCCCACAGGTTTATTGGAAGATCCGTGAACTCCATCATGGATCGGACCATATCTAATCAAGTTCGATTTCTCCTTTCGGACACACCATTATGCTGTGGTGTTCCAGAAGAAGTCCACTGAGAAAAAATCCCATTTTGCCTTAGATAATCGACAAATTGGTGACCTAGATACTCACCACCTCAGTCAACACCTTGATATTCTTATCGGTTTATTTCTCCACTTCACTACGGAATCTCTTGAACATTTGAAAAGATTCGGATTTTTGTTTCATGAAGAACATAAATCCATACCTCGACATATCATCAGTGAACGTGATGAAATATGAATATCCACCCCTGGCTTGAACTCTCATCGGTCTGCATACATTAGTATGTATGAGTCCTAGGAGTTCTGTAGCTCTCTTTCCGGTTTTACTAAACGGAGATTTGGTCATCTTACCAGTGAGACAGGACTCACAAGTTGCATAAGATTCATAATGAAAATGGCCTAAAATACTATCTTTATGCAACTTGTTTATCCTCTTCTCACCGATGTGACCAAGTTTACAATGCCAAAGGTACGTCTGTCTTTGACGATCATCTACCTTTCTCTTATGGTCCGAAACATGCATGTTAATTGGTTCTATATTCACATCAGGTAAGATATAAAGTCCTTGTTGCAAGTAACCATTCACACATAAATCATCATCATGATAAATAAAACAAATTTTACTACTGAAAACTGTTCAAAAAACACGTCTATCAAGCATAGAAATAGAAATAATGTTTGAAACAAATTTAGGAACATAATAACAGTCTTCTAACAACAAAGTCTTGCTTGTAGTCATAAAAAGAGAAATCGATCCTACAGCTAGAGCGGCAACACTTGCGCCATTTCCAACATTCAGACTAAACTCTCCCTTCCTGAACCTCCTATTGATCCTCAGTCCCTGCAACATATTGCAGACGTTAAAACTGCTACCGGTATCCAATAACCATCTAGATGAATCAATAGTAGTTAAAGATAAACATAAAAACATTTTCCATGAGAATCTCACCTTGTTTCTTGCCCTTAAGAGACTGCAAGTATTCCTTGCAGTTCCTCTTCCAATGTCCTTTCTTCTTGCACAAGAAACACTCAACATCTGATTGGTCGGCCTTGGTGGCGCCGCCCTTTGCCCTAGTCACACTAGTCTTAGACGCACTCTGTCTGGTCCCGGGCCTCTTCTTGGCCTTCCTCTTCTGATGAGAGGACTGCCCAACCATCAGTACAGATCCCGATACCTTCTTCCCTATGGACATCTCTTTCTTATATTCTATGAGCATGTTGTGCATCTCATGCAACTCAACGTTCAACTTGTTCATGTTGTAGTTGACCACGAACGGGGAGAAGGACTCTGGAAGTGAGTGCAAGATCATCTCCTGCTACATCTCCTTATAGAAGGTATACCTCACCTTCTCAAGTTGTTCTATCAAACTAATCATCAGAAGAATATGGGGTCCCACAGGATATCTCTCACTCAGAGCGGACTTGAACAAAGTCCCTGACAGCTCGTACCTTGCCGTCTGACTCTGCTCACCGAACATCTTCTTAAGATGCTCCATGATCTGCTTGATAGCCATATGCTCGTGTGTTTGTGGAGTTCGTCACTCATTGACGCCAAGATGAGGGACATAACAGTGATGCATTTTTCCTCGTAGTTGGTGTATTCACTGAAAGCCTCGTCATTCGCTGGATCTGGCACTGGAGGAGCCGGTTTTTCGATCACATCGATCAGCTTCTCATGTGTCAGCACCAGGAGCAATTTGCGTTGTCATTCGTCGAAGTTCTCACCAACCAGCTTGTTGGTCTCGAGGATTGGACGCAAGTTGAACATAGACATTCTCAGGAGATCTGAAAACAAAAGGAAATTTAACATATGAGAGTTAAACATCGTGAATATATCATAAAGACATGGACTTCATCTAAATGATATTTTTTCGCTAAACAACATTACAATACATTAGAAATCTTATTTCTCATTGGCATTAATCTATAACTATATGTCTGAGCCCTTTGCTAGTCAAGACTTCCTAAACATATAAAATAAATTCTTTACAAAATTTTATCCCTATAAAATTTGTAGTGAGTTAAAACGCGGCTCTATATCTCATAGTCACTTGGTAGTCAGGTCGTTCCTTTTGATATAGTTGAGTTCATCCTTCAGCTCATGGTTGGATAACAATTAAGTTCATGTTACCGGGTAGTCCAGGCGTTTACAAGAACTAATTGTTCCCTCCCACTAGACATCTGATGTCATAGACGTACGAATCGAATTCTTGGACTACATGCCTCCTAGTAGTCAGGTCGTACCATGTAAACGAGAACCTATTCAAACGTCTACAACGAAAGAAAAGCCTAACGATAAACAATTTATCATGTAAGAACTCAATTATTAATTTTTTTTCAAAATTCTTTAATTTTAATTTTTTTTTAAATTTTGCACGTGCGGGTTACGCGCCCGCTCGGGCGCTCACGCCCTAGCGGTTAGGTTTAAGGTTAGGGTTAGGGTTTCCTCGGCCTCACACGTCGCCCGCTCGGACTCACGCGTCGCCCGCTCGGGCTCACGTGTCGCCCGCTCGGGCTCACGCGTCGCCCGCTCAGACTCACGTGTTGCCCGCTCGGGCTGGGGAGATGTTAGGGTTTCTAAAAACCCAGCCATCGTCGCGTGTGTCGCCTGCACGGGCTCCTTCGAACAGCCCACTCGGGCTCAAGAGTTGCATTCGGTCGGGGCGTGGACGACGAGCGATGATTTGGGTTGGAGCACCTTGGCGATGGTTCGGGCTCGGGTAGAGAGGACAAGCACAGACTAGGGTTCCTTAACCCCTCGTGCCGCCGCCTCTCGTCGCCCGCCTGGGTCCGTCGATGCTCGTGCGAATCTTCCTTCTCGCCCGCCGATTCTTGCCGCACTTGCTCCAGACCGTCGGGAATCTTCCCTCTCGCCCACCGACTCTTGCACTCCGCCCCTCACGCTCGACCGCTTGCACTGTTTCAGGCCTTTCATGGCTTCGTGTCGGGCGTTCGCGCTATGGGCATCGAGATTGATTCATTCGCGCGACCATCGCACAAAACCGTCGCCCTTTATCAACCTCCGCGGGGAGTCTGTGCCGCGCTGCCCCTTTGCCTGAGACCGGCGTCGAACGCGCAGTCGGCTAGGATTTCGGTCGTGTTGTTCACGGTCTTCACGGTTCTGGTTTTGTGCGTGTGCCTATACATTTTCGATCCAATTTTCACAAAAAATCCAAAAAAAAATAATCCTAAACAGACGACAAGACGCTCTGATACCACTGTTGGGTTGTAAATCGGAATGCGGAAGCGTGTTTTAACAACTCAGATTGAAGATCTAGTCAAGTTCGAATTTGTTTTTCGGGGTTTCAACGAACTATAGATTTAGCAAAAATTTTGATAATACTTGTTACGTTGAATGTTGTAATTGTTGGATGTAGACTTGATAACGCAAGTCCTCTACTTGTATCCATGCCGAGATCGGATCTGCAATCAACGGTTGGTGCGGAATTTTACGATGGACAAAACTGTTTTGTTCTTGGTTTTTCTCTGTGATGGCTATTAGGGTTTCTGTTTTTGATTTTCTTGCTAATGAAAATTGATAACGAAAACTTGTTTTTCGTTTATTAAATAATTATTAACTTTTTAATAATTACCACTTAAACCCAAGACTATCAAAATATTACAGAAAGGCATAATACTTTCAAGAAACACAGAACTGGCATTATCATAGATGAAAGAAGCAGAGCAAATTGCGAGGTTGTTGAAGGAATTGGACAGAAATAGGATCATGTTTCACACAGAGAAGCTGCATTGAACAAGTTATGCCAGAAGAGAAAAGAGCGATGCTTCGAGAAGAAGAAAAACAATATAGTATGACCATTTGTATCTTCTGTTTCTTTTCATAAATAGAATTATATATAGCTTCTACTAGTCAACATAGTATATGACAAGTAATGTTCTAAAAAACGGTAGGAATTAAATGAGCGCCTAAAGACGTCAGTTGGATAGATTAGATGGTATATAAGATCATTATTTATTAATGTTGTAATTCGAAAGAATTTCACTGTTTTCAATATCAAATTTGAAGTGATTTTGAGTTGGATTTGTGTGATGAGTGAGAAAGAGAGTTGAGAGAGATTATACACGGGATATTACGAGTTCGATTGAATCTATGATTCAATCTACGTCTCGGGAAAAAAAGAGAGATGGATCCTTATTCGTTTAGAGTTTATTAGTTTTACAAAGAGAGAAAAGAATTGAACGTAAAATGATGAACTGAGCTGTGCTCTCTATGTAGTCTTCAACCTCCAGATGAAACCTTATTTATAAGGTTTCATCCTAACTTTTTCTCGTTCCAATTTTAACACCTCAAGTTTTGTAATTTGCAAAGTTACCCCATAACCGATTTAACTACGTCGATGAAGAAATTGCCGAAAAAGCCCTTGAGAAACATTCCCTTTCATTCAGAGTCTCTCCCTGCTTCTTCTTCTTTGAACACTTCAGCTTAAAAATTTGATTACTAGGTCATCAAATCTTCACCTTAATCCAGATCTTTGCTGATATCAACGAACAGAACTCCATCTTTCTTCTCTTTCCCAATTGCATTGACTAAGATTTAGTCTTCTGTGATCCGCAGCAATCTTAATGTTGAGTTAAACTTGTTTATCATAATGATCTTTGTGAATGCATCCACCGGATTGTCTTGAGTCCTTATTTTCAGAATCTTCACATCTCCTTGACATATAATATCTTTTATAAAGTGAAGACGAGCATCGATATGTTTCGTCCTTTCATGATGAACATGATTCTTTGATAGTGATATAGCATTCAGTGAGTCAATACACACTTCAGCAACCTTCTATTGCATACCGAGCTCATTCACAATTCCGTTAATCCAAATAGCCTCCTTTACTGCTTCTGAAAAAGCCATCTGTTCGGCCTCAACTGTTGAGAGTGCCACCACATGCTGGAGATTTGATTTCCAGCTTACCACATTACCTCCAACCATGAAAACACAACCAGTTGTTGATCTGCATTAGTCTAGGTCTGCTGCATAATCAGCATCACAATAGCCTTTGACCATGAAATTTACACCCCTTTTGAACACTAGCTTTTTCCTTTGTGATCCCTTAATGTATCTCAGCACCCATTTTACTGCATTCCAGTGACTCTCAGGAGAGTTACTCATTAACCTGCAAATAACATCAACTGATTATGCATGATCAGGTCTAGTGCCAATCATTGCATACATGATTGAACCAACAACATTTGAGTATGGAACTGCCTCCATATGTGAACTGTTTGTTACTTCATCTTCAGCAATGGCCTTGATTTGAAATGAGCTCCAAACGGTGTAGATATTGGCTAGATTGATCCATGTTGAATGTCACTAACACCGTCTGCAGATATTCCTCCTGTGAAATTGTTAGTTTACCAGCAAACCTATCTCTTTAAGTAATCATTCCTAGGATCCTTTTTGCCGCTCCTAAATCCTTCATTTCAAATTTTTTGCCTAGCATCACCTTAAGTTTCCGTAACTCTTTCACACTTCTTGTTGCTATTAACATATCATCTACATAGATCAATAGGTAGATATATGAACTGTCTTGCAATTGACTGAAGTAAACACACGCATCATACTTCCTTATGTGTTTTGTACCAACTCCCAGGTTTGATTTCTCTTTAGAGTATCCATTTCATCTTCCATGGCCCTTTTCCATTGATGCCATTGTTTACTTCCTTTTGCTTGTTGAAAACTCTTTGGTTCTTTTATTTCTATTTCACTGGCTGAAACATAAGCAAATTCTACGATATCAGTTTCTTCATATCTTGATAGAATTCTAATGTTTCTTCTAGGTCCGTCTCTTGCAAGCTTGTAGTCTGTTAATACTATGTGATCATTTGAATCTTCTTTTTAACTTTCCTCATAAGCCTCCCCTGAATATTCTATTGTAGAAAGATTTCTAGTAGGTTCTTCATCTACTTGATCCATCTGGCTTCTAGTATTTGCCTGACTCTTAGGTGTAGTAGTTTCACCTTGAATCTAAGTTCTTTGAACTGGATCCTTCATTAGAAAAGGAAACTAGACTATCTCTGCCCTCCTTGTAGTTTTCTCAGGTTCCTTTTTTCTCGTTTCTGATACTTCTTTGAACATTAGATCTTTATTGAAAACAACATTCTTGTTGATTACTACTTTTTCTTCTTTGTGCAGCCACACCTTGTATTCTTTAGTTCCAAAAGGATAACCAATGAAGAAACCTTGTTTGGCTCTAGACTGTGTTTTCCCTTGATCACTATAAACGTAATCTATACATCCAAACCTTCTCAAATGTTTATAGCCTACTGACCTGCCAGTCCATTTCCTTTGTGGTATATCACATCGGTGATTTATTTATGAGATACACTGAAGTTGAAGCTGCTTCAGCCCAGAAGCTCTGTGGAAATCCAAACTCATTAAGGAGACATCTTACCTTCTCCATAATGGTTCTATTCATTCGTTCAGCCACTCCATTCTGTTGGGGAGTGTATATGCATGTTCTATGTCTTTGAATGCCTTCATCCTTGCAGAATATGTCAAATCTTTGATTGCAGAATTCCAATCCGTTATTTGTTCTAAGAGTCTTGATCCTTTTGCATGTCTGGTTTTCAATCAAGGTTTTCCATTCCACAAATCTTTCAAACACTTCATCTTTTCTTTTCAGAAAAAAGATCCATACTCTCCTTGTATAATCATCTATACAAATTGTGAAATACTGATATCTAGACTGAGAGCAGGGGATGTTGGGTGATCCCCACAAATTAGAATGCACATAATCCAAAATATCCTTGGAAATGTGCTTTCTTACTCCAAAAGATAACCTGTGTGCTTTTCCCATTACACATGCTTCGCACAATGCCATGGTTGAACTCATATGCCCAAGCCTGTTGTGCCATAGTGATGTTTGGTCTATCTCAGCAGATACTTGATTGCATTCACCTTGGATAGTTTGGCCATGTAGAACATAAAGGCCATCTCTAAGTTCTCCTCTCATTATCGTTCTGCATCCTCTGATAATTTTCATTGATCCATTTTAGGATTTATACCAACACCCTTGTCCTTCTGATAACACTGAAAGTGTATCAATATTATGATAGGTTTTTACACCATTTTCGCATGTATCTTACATCGAGTCATACTTATCTGATACGGTTTCGAGTTTTACATCCCCGTTTTCTTGGTTTTCAGGTTTTTAGGCGACAAGGCCTAAATGAGCTCAATATGAAGGATTCCCTGCAAAAACCACATGATTTGAAGACATTTCTACTCAGAGCTCCATAACCCAAAGGAACGCCCGAGCAACGAGCGGAAAAGAGAGATTTCAAGGATACAAGGGTGCCCGATCGGGCACTATTCCTTCACCCGCTCGGGTAGAACCTACGGGGTTTATCCACGCATTTGACACGACCTGGGCACATGAGCAAAGAGGATCGGGTGATCACCACCCGATCGGGTGAAATCTGAACACCCGCTCGGCAATTAACCATCTTTCAGCCCCGTAAGTTTACGCGACTCGGGTCCGCTTAGTCACGCAATCGGGTGACATTCACCCGATCGGGTCCACGAATCAACACGGTCGGGCTGCCTATACCCGACCGGGTAACACCTGTGCCCGAGCGGGCCGCGTAATCCGCAACAACCTAGATCTCAATTTCAAACGAGCGGATAAAAAGAACTGAATAGGATCTAGGGCAAAGGGGGCGACGAACAGGGCAAGAACGGACTGGAAAAACATCTGGGAAGGCTCAGGAAGCATCAGAGAAGAAGAGAAGCACCAATCCGTACACCGGTAACACAATAGGGAAGGTCGAGGCATCGAATTCCTTAGGGTTTATCATGTATAGAATTGTGTTATCTTCTGTTTTCGTTTCTTCCATGAGTGAGTAGAGTCCCTACTGCGGGTAGGGATATCGGATATGTATGTATGAACGATGTTTTACATTAATGCTTAGTTTTATGATTTTTACTCTTGATTTACGGTTCTACGCTTAGCAATATCAATCATACGTTAGTGCTGACCGCTCAACAACATAGGATCTCGAACCTTGCCAGAAGGTTAAGGAACGAATCCGGTCCGCTAAGTAGTAGATTAAGCTTTGGCTAATGAGAAT
>CM071862.1:16356947-16388245 GCA_036759665.1 Gynandropsis gynandra | reverse complement strand
GATATCAAGAGCTTAGAAAAATCGGTATGGAGATCGCTTGGATGTTATCTAGGGTTGTGAAGTAGACTTAGATTGTAGGAAAGATTTCATGGCTCAGTACTTTCGGTAGACATAGGACTATACTCGGTACGCTTAGATTCTTATCCATGTGACGCGCTGATATGCAAGATGACTAACTTAGCGAAATTTTTGAGCTAGTATCCATCGTTATTAGATTCTTCTTAGGCTATACTTTAGTTTTGTTTGAGGACAAACAAAGGTTTAGGTCTGGGGGAGTTTGATAACACTGAAAGTGTATCATTATTAGGATAGGTTTTTACACTATTTTCGCATATTTCTTACATCGAGTCTTACTATTCCGATACGATTTCGAGCTTCACACACCCGTTTTGTTGGTTTTCAGGTTTTTAGGCGATAAGGCCTAAATGAGCTCAATATGAAGAATTCCTTGCAAAAACCGCATGATTTGAGGACACATCTACTCAGAGCTCCAGAACCCAAAGGAACGCCCGAGCAACGAGCGGAAAAGAGAGATTTCAAGGATACAAGGGTGCTCGATCGGGCACTATTCCTTCACCCGCTCGGGTAGAACCTACGGGGTTTATCCATGCATTTGACACGACCCGGGCATATGAGCAAAGAGGATCGGGTGATCATCACCCGATCGGGCGAAATCTGAATACCCGCTCGGGCAGTAATCGTCTTTCAGCCCCGTAAGTTTACGCGACTCGGGTCCGCATAGTCACGCGATCGGGTAACCTTCACCCGATCGGGTTCACGACTCAACACGGTCGGGCTGCCTGTACCCGACCGGGTAACCTATGTGCCCGAGCGGGCCGCGAACTTTGCAACAACCTAGATCTAAGTTTCAAACGAGCGAATAAAGAGAACTGAATGGATCTAGGGCAAAGGGGGGCGACGAACAGGGCAAGAGAGGACTGGAAAAACATCTGGGAAGGCTTGGGAAGCATCTGAGAAGAAGAGAAGCACCAATCCGTACACCGGTAACACAATAGGGAAGGTCGAGGCATCGAATTCCTTAGGGTTTATCATGTATAGAATTGTGTTATCTTCTGTTTTCGTTTATTCCATGAGTGAGTAGAGTCCCTACTGCGGGTAGGGATATCGGAATTGTATGTATGAACGATGATTCACTTTAATGCTTAGTTTTATGATTTTTACTTTTGATTTACGGTTCTACGCTTAGCAATATCAATCATACGTTAGTGCTGACCGCTCAACAACATAGGATCTCAAACTTTGCTGGAAGGTTAAGGAACGAATCCGGTCCGCTGAGTTGTAGATTAAGCTTTGGCTAATGAGAATCTGACCGGTCGGTTAGCCATCTTAGGGATAGTGATTGCGGTCATAAAGCTGCCATGGTATATGTTAATCACTGCTGGAAGGTAGGGTTGCATGTATCCATGGTTAGGAGGTTTAGGCTCGGAAGAATCACTCCTCACCGTAGAGCATGAATTTCCCGTAGTCAAGAGTAGGTTATAGATCTATGATCCTTAGTCGTTCATCTATGCAATTCCCGGTATCCCGTACACCCGTAGTATTCACCATATCTAGTCTCATCCTTACCCTACTTTCGTTGTCACCATTAGGATAGTTTTAGGTTTATTAGGACCATATCCCACTCTATCATCTTTCGTCTTAGTTTAGTCTCGTTCTTAGTTTAGTTGTTTTAGTCCCTGAGATCGACCCTGGTACTACAAGATCCGTATACTTGCGGTGAAGTGGACTAGGTTAATTATAACTCGTGTTTCCACCTTCCAAAGCACATAGAGAGATTAAGTTTCTCTTAAGCTCTAGTATAAACCTGACATGGGTCAAAGTGGCAGCATATCCATCATGGGTTGTCAAATGAATCTTTCCTATCCCTTTAATCTCATATACCGAGTTGTTTCCCATCTTTACTTTGCCACAACTCTGTTCTTGAAGTTTTGTGAATCATTCCTTGCGAGGTGACATGTGATATGTATAACCAGAATCAAGTATCCATTGTTCATCAATTTCTCGTTCTACCGCTGATAGTGAATCATATTCTATTACCGAAAGAACTTCCATATCAATCACACTGCCTTTCACAATAGCTGCTTCACCTCTTTCTTCAGAGGCATCCTTATGGTTCTTCTTTCTTGCGTCACATTCTTTCTTAAAATGTCCACGCTTCCCACAATACCAGCAATCCCCTTTCTCTTTGGATTTAGAACGAGATCTCCATTTCTTCTTACCATGTTAGTGACTTTCTCGTTTCTCTGATCAGCCCCTGATTATCTGTCTTTCGACATTTGATTTATAACCTTTCCCTTGTGAGATCAATTCCAATTATTTTGATCGAGCTACTACCTTCACCTCCTCTGGTGTAATGGTAGTTCTTGAATACTTCATAACTTCTCTAAGCTGCTCATAAGGAGATGGTGATGAGTTCAAAAGGTATACTGCCTGCTACTCTTCCTCAACTTTAACTTGAAGGTTTTGTAGATCTGACAACATTTTCTGAAACACATCCAGGTTTTCCTCCATTGATTTGCTTTCATCCATTCCTAACCCTGATAATCGTTGCATCAGATACATCCTATTAGGAAGTGATTGTTTAAGAAACTGTTTTTCCAACATATTGCATAATCCAAACACCGTTTTTCTTGAATCACTTTTCTTAAAATCTGGTCTGATAAGCAAAAGACTATTAGATTTCAAACCCTTCTACTTCTCTCAGCTCTTGTTATCTAATCTTGTTCTCTGCTATCCTTTTCTTGGATTCTAGATCCTTGTTCTGTTAATATTGAAGCTATTCCTGTAGACTCCATGACTGATCCTGGTTCCACCTTAAATAGAGGATCTTTTGGGGGTCTTGAGATCATCTTCTGTATCCATGTCCCATGTTGCAGGGTCATCCGTTAAAGCTTCATGTAAACCCATGATTTCGAGACTAATCAATATCTTTTCTTTCCACAATACAAAATCTCCTTTAACATCAAATTTCTCCACGTCCACTTTTTGCATTGTAGCCATTGATTCTTGGACCTTTTCACACCTTAGTTCTTTACTTGACTTCCTTTGAATTTTGAGCGTTCCTGAGTACTCCTGGTTTAGAACCGAGTGCTCTGATACCAACTGCTGAAATTCGAAAGTATCTTTATGTGCTCAATATCAAATTTGAAGTGATTCTGAGTTGGGTTTGTGTGATGAGTGAGAAAGAGAGTTGAGAGAGATTATACACGGGATTTTACGAGTTCGATTGAATCTTTGATTCAATCTACGTCTCGGGAAAAAAAGAGAGATGGATCCTTATTCGTTTGGCATTTATTGGTTTTATTGAACGTAAAATGATGAACCGAGTTGTGCTCCGTGTGTAGTCCAACCTCCAGATGAAACCTTATTCATAAGGTTTCATCCTAACTTTTGTCCATTCCAATTTTAACCCCTCAAGTTTTGTAATTTACAAAGTTACCCCATAACCGATTTAACTACTTCGGTGAAGAGATTACCGAAAAAGCCCTTGAGAAACATTCCCTTTCATTCAAAATCTATCCCTGCTTCTTCTTCGAACACTTCAGCTTAAGAACTTGATTACCAGCTCATCAATTAAATATCATAGTTTTCTATATTATTTGAAACAATTAGTAATATAATATTATAATTCATAACAAGAAAAAACATAAAATCATAAATTTGTACAAAACTTGGTTCGTATATTCAGTCAAAGATATACACGTAGAAATGTTAACGTCGCCTTCGTAGAGACCATCTCTACGACCATTTAGACAGTCTAGACGGTAAAAGGCAGTCTAGACCATAGACAATGACTAGAAGTAACATCTACAGAAAATCGGAGTGGTGAGTGTAACCCACATGTATCTCGACAGACTTGAGAAGGAGCACGTGAATAATTCTCGACGTGGTGTTGCTTGCTTTTAGCTTCGCAAGTGATTCACGTTTTCCTTGATTTCATTTTTTTAATGCTTTTGCCATTATGTTTTTCTTTTTATCACACCTTAATCTGTCGACGACGTGCATAATCATCAATGCAAAAAGTCAAATATCAATAAAGCTTTTCTATTTTTCAATGAACATGAAATTATAAAAACTTTTATTATTTCAAATAAATTCTGAGGTTTTATATGTAACATGTTGTTGTCTTAGAAACATATTTTTAAAAGGTTTAAAATAATAGTTTTTTAAAAGGCATTAACAAAATCTATAAAAAATGTGCATTAAAATTTTAATATAAATTGAGGCTTGATGTTTTCTTATTTAAATAAAATAATTATAGTTTCGTATGTGGTAATCGTCTGAACAAAATAGATGACAATAGAACATCTATTATGGGATCTCATGAATCAAATCAATTTGACAAATTATTTTGCTGCAAAATGTGAAACTGTTTATTAATCTGATGAAGTTAATTCATACATATCAACCAAAAGTAAGATAAAAAATGGTGTATTTTTAGATTGCTTTTCCAATTTTAAATACTTCTGTGATTAATAAAAAGAGTTTTGATACAAGAAAATACGAATTCATAAAGAAGACCGTAATAAATGTTACTACAAAACTTTTAAACAAATTAATTACAAAAATAGTATAATTGTTATTCAATTTCGAAATAACACAATATTAAAAATAAAATTAATGAAAAATATAGGCACCATTATTAGGAAGGGATGCCCAAAATACGCATATATAGATTAAGACAACGTCGAATAACTACAAAACTATTACAAGTCAACTGAAGTCACATAGTTATCTCAATGACTCGAGCAATGCAACAACACTACAAAGAATGAACACAACTCGCAGAGTGTTTCGCAATCATGCTCTTGATTCTATTGCTTTTTTTCATGACAACCTTAGATTATGCCCTTTTAAGCACCACAAAAGATTGAGTCAAATATTCTTCAAAGCTCAGCTTCTGCAACCAGGATAGAAGTACTCGACGCCGTTTTCCTTGACCCTGAAGTGAAAATTATGCAATTTGTTCCTCGAGCTTTGTCGGTGGGTTATCCCCTTGTTCAGAACTGTCAGCTGCAAGAAGAGAAATAAACCATCAATCAGGATGTTCAGTTCTCGATTTAAGCGACATAGGGCAAAAGACTACTGAATACCTGGCCGTGCACATCTTTTGCTAAACCAGAGGCCAAAGGCTCAGCCTTAATAAGCACATCCGCAAGGTATACCATCTGCAGCAAAAATGTGGGCCTCTCCATGCTCGCGTAAATATCCTCATGAGTCAGAATGACCAACGAACAATTCTGTCTTTAAAGTAAAAGTCAGAAAACATGAACACAAACTATACCGCAGTTAAAACAAGAAATTTTGAGTCTTTCTCATACACTTTCAGAAGCTAAGGAGTGACAGTAATGAAGAAAGTCCAAAACATGATCTGAATTGCCATTAGCAGCAACTTCCAGGAGAGACATATCATCCACCATAATGGTTACGCTCCCGTTCCTAGCACTACACAACCTTCCGACCGTTTCTTGTATGTCCCTATATAATTTCGCAAGCCCATCGACATTGTCTTCCCTTTTCTCACCATCTACTCAAGAAGTTTGGAAAACATAAGCGTCTTATTGTCAACAAAAGTATTCGGAACTCCTATAATCAATGAAGATCAGAAACTGATTTAATCATCCAATATTTGTCAAAACAAGTGTGTATCAATAAAACCTCCTCACATATAACGGCAATACTTCACAAGAACATCCTGTTTGAGGAACACAAGCTCAGGAAGCATTAAACTGTAATTAAGAACAAAATTTACCTGATATTCTCACCTGGGCACTTCATCATAAGCATGTCGTAGAAAGCCAGTCTATTGTTTGACCTCTGGGTGCCTAAATTGCATCCCTATTCGTAATTTAACACAAGAAAAATCATAACACGGAAGAAAAGAAGAAGAAAAAGAAGAAGCACCAGAACAATGGCAGCCATGAAAATGGACCCAGAAACATGATAGAAGAAGATTTACGAGTTTACGCATGACACGATCGTAATGCGAGAAAGGGCGAGCGAAAGCCAGGAAGATAAGAGAGTCGGAGGAGTTCGGGGAGAGAAGGCGTTTCATCAGCTGGTGAAGCACGAAGGAACCACATGTCTCAACACAATCCTCAATTAGAATAAACTTTCCGTGTAACGGCAACGAATCAGTAGACATCTGATCGAACCCTAGGGCTACATCGAGGAGGTTGAGAGATCGATCCATGGGTACGAAGCCGGAGAATGATCTGAGATTCGGGGTTTTAGGGTTTATCGCCGGCGGAGTACTAAAATGGAAGCGAGATGGAGACTCAACACCCAAGTTGATTGAGAAGCCCACAATTTTCTGGATATGTAACCCATTTATATTCAAAGATGTATTTTTTTTTCTTTGCGAAGAAAGCCCACAGCACATCTTTTCTGCTTTAGGCCGACACACGTGATTTATATGTTATAAATAGTGTATTCCGTTAATCTGTTCAATTTCGATCTGATTTCATCCATCCAAATTAGGCTCGATTTTGATTTGGTTTCGATCAATCCGAATACCCAATTTTGATTCACATTTTATCTGATTTTGATCCGAATTTTAATCTAATTTCACTCGATTTTAACTCGATTTCACTGAATTTCAAACCGATTTCATCCAATTTAACTCGATTTCACCAAAGTATACATAATTTTAACTCGATTTCACCCAATTTTAATCCAATTTCACTCAATTTCAATCAGATTTCATCCAATTTTAACTCGATTTAACCTAAAAATTCAACTAATTTTAACTCAATTTTATACAATTTCGCCGAATTTCAACCTGATTTCATCCAATTTTGACTCGATTTCATCCAATTTTATCGAATATCAACCCAATTTCGTCGAGTTGAAAATCAATGACATTGGGTAAAATTGTGTGAAATCGGGTTGAAATTCAGTGACATTGGGTGAAATCGAGTTAAAATTGGGTGAAAATGGGTTAAATTTTGGTAAAATCAAGTTAAAATCGGATGAAATTGGGTTAAAATTCGGTGACATTGAGTCAAAATTGGATGAAATCGGTAGAAATTCAGTGAAATTGGGTAAAATCGAGTTAAATTCGGGTGAAATTGAGTATTGGGTCAAATCGGGTTGAAATTTGGTGAAATCGAGCTAAAATTGGATGAATTCGGGTTGAAATTTGGTGAAATCGAGTTAAAATTATGTGAAATCGGGTTGAAATTCATTGAACTATGTAAAATTGAATTAAAATCGGGTGAAATTGGGTTGAAATTAGGTTAAATCGAGTTAAAATTCGGTGAAATCAAGTTACAATTGGATGAAATCGGTTGAAATTCGTTAAAATTGGGTGAAATCGAGTTAAAATTGGGCGAAATCGAGTTGAAATTCGGTGAAATCGGGTTGAAATTCGGTGAAATCGAGTTACAATTAGATGAAATCGGGTTGAAATTCGTTGAAATCAGGTGAAATCGAGTTAAAATTGGGTAAATCGAGTTAAAATTGGATGAAATCGCGTTGAAATTCGGTAAAATCGAGTTCAAAAAATTAGGTGAAATCGGGTTAAAATTGGGAGGAATCGATTAATTTTGGGTGAAATCGGGTTGAATTTTGGTGAATTAAGTGAAATCGAGTTAAGATTGAATTGAGATTCGGTGAAATTGTATGAAATCGAGTTAAAATTGAGTGAAATCGAGTTAAAATTGGATGAAATCACGTTGAAATCAGTGAAATTTGGTGAAATCGAGTTTAAATTGGGTGAAATCGGGTATTCAAATTGAGTAGAAACGAGGTCGAAATCGGATCGAACTCGGACAGATTAACGCAGTTACATGGTTTATGTAAGAAAGGTGAGAACGAGTTGAAATTGACAAAATTGTGAGAGAAATCAGATGAATCTTACAATATAAAAGGGAGAATTGGATGAATATGTAGAAAAATTAAAAGAGAATTAACATAAAACATAAAAGACGGGTTGGTATAGATTTTTCCCTTCGTTTTTCTGTTCTATCACAATAAATGTTTACAATCGAAATGAAACTAATGACAATTTTTATTTTATTAATGTAACAAGTTTTAGACTTTTGTTCAATGTATTTCTATCGAATCAAAGAAAATATTTTAAATGTTTTACATTATCGACCAATATATTTATACTGAAATGTTATTTGCTGACGTGAATACCATATTTATATTATTGTTTAATAAATTAAAAGTTCATTAGAATATAACTCATATCAATTCATCTTCTTTATTTATTCCATTATATCGATATTTGAAAGAAAAACTTAATCTAATTTAAGTATTGTATAAATAAACAATTTGTTAATCAAAATTTTATTTCGATTAGTGTTGTATAAAACAAAACAAAACAACATACTTATATATTTATCAAATTGAATACAAATTATTATATTTATCAAATTGAATACAAATTATTATAAAAAAATTTAAATTGTCAAATATACTTATAACGAGTTGAATAAAAAACATATCAAAATCATCTTCCTCACTCATAATATCCCCATGATTTTCTATGATGGTATATCAATATTTAAAAAGATAAAAATATCTTATTTAATTAATGGCTAATATCTTATTTAATTAATGGCTAAGTGATAGCAAATCAGTTATCAATTGACTTTTGCTATTCATAATATTATTTTGGCTGACGTTGTATAAAACTAAACAACATATTTATCGAAGAATGAATTGGTAATGATTCAATCTGGGAAAGCCTTTAAGGAGGAGTTGTAGATAAGGTTTTCAGGGCATTTTTAGCTCAATATAAATATGTTAAGGTAAATTGGGAATTCATGGGTCACATAATTAAAATCTATATAAGTGTTGTGTTTTTTAAAGAAATTTAATAATGATTAAGAATTTCGAGATAATCTCTCATGATTATGGATTCGTTTCATAAATTGGTTGATCATTCTTTTCTTTATTTTTTGGATTGTATCTATTAACAAAAACTTAAATAGCACTATATCCAAATTCATAAATTGGTTGAGCATTATTTTCTTTATTTTTTGGATTGTAGTTTTTAACAAAAACTTAAATAGCACGGATAGAAGAGAAAAAATTATTGAGTACTCAAATTTTCACCAAATTTTATGACTATATTCATATTTCTATTGAATAAAATTTATTAGAATTTTTATATTCAAATCATATAAAATTATTTTTTATTTTCTATATCGTGATAAAAAATTATTTTTGCATTATTTATTTGAGAATATATGAATATCTAAAAGAAAAAAATTATCTAATCTAAACCAAACAATAAATAAATAATCGAAACACACCTATAGAATGACGTTTTGTTATTCAGACGGCGGAATATCAGATATACCCTCGTAGGGCTGAAACGCTTCAAAAATACCCTTCCCTAAAATAATTATTTAATCGGAAAAAAAAAACTGGAGAAAAGACAAATTTACCCTTAATTTTCGAACGTGGGAAAAACCGCATTCTGGGAGAGTAAAAGCCAAGAAAGAACAAGTGATTTCGAACTTGAGAGGGATCGATTCGAAGTTGGCAAGAAGGAAATTCGAAGTTGCCAAGAAGGAAATGGCTAGAATCAGCAGCGGTGGAGAAGAGAGCACGAGTCAATCTTCAATGGCGTCAATAAGTGTAAGTAGATCGATTTCTAGGGTTTTGGAGGATGTCGAGTCCCAAAATGGTTTATTGATTTGAAATGGTGTGAGTGTCAATGAGTCGGTTGAGTCTCAGTGAGTCGGTTGAGTCGCAAGAGTCGGTTGTCTCAGTGGGTCGGTTTGGGTCGCGATGGTCGGTTGAGCGTCGATTTCTAGGGTTTGCAGACTGTCGAGTCCCAGAATGGTTTATTGATTTGAAATGGGTGTGAGTGTCAGTGAGTCTGTTGAGTCTGAGTGAGTCGATTTGGGTCGCAATGGTCGCTTGAGCGTCACAGGGAGTCTAAGGGTCGTTTGAGTCGGTTGTCTTAGTGAGTCGGCTTGGGTCGCATGGTTCAGTCGAGTCGCATGGGTCGGTTGAGCCAAAGGGTCGGTTGGGTCGCATGGGTCGCATGGGTCGCATGGGTCGCATGGGTCGCATGGGTCGCATGAGTCGCATGGGTCGCATGGGTCGCTTGAGTCGCTTGAGTCGGTAGAAGTATAATGTATTCTTTAATTAATTGGTCTTGCAGGTGGCCCCAAAGCCGAAGTTTGTGTATCAATTCAAACACATGGACAGAATGCCAAAGATCACAACCAAGTGTTATCCTCACGAGACAATGACGAAGCTGAGAGGAATCTTACTCAGCCAAGGGTATTTTTGAAGCACTTTAGCCCTACAGGGGCATTTTTGATAATCCCCCTATTCAGACGGATGTTGTATAAAACAAAACATTCATATCTGCCAAATTGAACAAAAATCATTATAGACTTTTAATAAATTTAACCATTATATCTCTATCGAATTAAAAAAATCATTATCACTTTAATTTAAATACTATAAAAACAAGGTCAGGTGAATAGTATAAAGAAAAGACAAATGTAATATTAATCTTATCAAAATATTGTTTCTTATGCAGTGATAAAATTTTAGAATGTATCTTTATGAGAGAGTTTTGCAAATGAACTCTAGTGGTTGTGTACGCAACGATGAAAAAGATCATTGGTCGTAATATGTCAATTTTTCAAGATAAGACTGTGATGAAATATTCGTTTATTACATTTATTCAGTATACATATATGTAATTTATGTTAATTTATCTTTTTATTCTTTTTGAAATAGCTCTGTCTTTTTTTTTTTGAAATAGCTCAAAAAATTATACGAAATGTTCAATACTTCAATAAGTTGTATACAAACCAAGAATTTCCTGCAATCATGCAATTTAAAGAATGGTATGTGGGAGAACTTGTTGACTTATCAACATTTACAACTGTGAATTCTTTAGTAAGTTTTTCATGTTTATCATGCTATAGCAAACTAAATATTCATCTTCCATGCAGTCTTCCAGGAGGATTCTTGGACATTCCGAAGTCGATCTCTATACTTGGATCTCGACTAGATATTGGAGATTCATTTGATTTCTAGTCTGCTTTTGAGTTGCACACACTTTTTTGAGCTATCTCATCTATCTGAGGTACAATTTCCATTATATCTTCACCTTTGTTAACTATTTTATTTCCAACTTTGGTTACTGACCGCTTTGTATTTACTTCAATCACTCACATGTATCACGATAGCCTCACTTACAGAGACAATGACCACTATGGTTGGTATTACCTTGGTTGCAAGTCGTGTTCCAAAAAAATGAATGTAATTGCTGATGAAAGTTCAGCCTCCTTAGCAGTAAAAGAGTTTTATTATGATTATTGTAAAACATCAATGGAGTCACCAATACAAAGTATGTACAACCCTTTCTTCACACTACAATAAGGAATGTTACAAAGATATACAATTACTGCCCAAGAAAAATTATATCTTGCGCAAATATCGTGTATATGTACGGACTGAAGATGAGACAAACGATACAATATTACTTCTTTTTTACAAAGAAGTAATGCAGTTTATCCGCAAAAGCGCCTACCAGATGAGAGAAAAAAATAATGGAGGTAAATATCAATAAATTTATGGTTGGTCATTACAAAAACATATATCATAGTTACCATAAAACTAATTAATCGTTGCCTTCTAGGTGGCTGATCCATATATGTCCTCCAGAACTTATGCAACTACACAATCGAAGGTGTCTTTTCAGGTATTTGTAACTCCGTCATCTACAGTTTCACCGACTCCTACAATTTATAGCTTGTTCAAAGCAAGTTCGAATAATTTGTGTTAACAAACTTACTGAGAAAGTAAACATCCTCAGTAGTATCTTTAAGGTATTTGCCGACTACCTAATACCAATTACAATCTAATTGCCACGAGGTTTAACCGTTACATATGTGTTCTTGCAAGACTTGTAACCACCCCATCAACAAATTTCAATGGGACCAGTGGTAGAAAAAGGTAGCAATAGTCATTCATCAAGGAAACGAAATATAGGTGATGTGGAAAGTCACCTCTCAACATACTCGTCATCTCCTAAGGTAAAAACATCAATGCATGAAATCGCAAGTGTTGGAGATCACCATCGAACATATCCTCTCCCATTAAGTAATCGCTCTATGGAAACCATGCTTGTTTACCTCCTCCCTTACATATTCGTCAAGTTGGAGAAATTTGGAAAATATGATAGGCTAAGGGTTTTGTTACAAATAAATGGACAATTTTTGGTGTATAGTTGATGCATTTGCAAGTCTTATGCATTGCTCATATTGACTTTTTTTTGTTGTGCAAAATGTGTTCCACCATGTATATGCAAGGATTTGTGTCTTGACAATCCAATGTACATTATACAATTATGTGTCTATACAATTACCGTTTTATTCACAACTAGGTCATCTTAATACTATTGACAAATAAATACATACATAGTAAAGAACATTTATACCTATAGAATCCTAAATTTAATTTGCTATATAAACCATCTGAATTTGTTGGCTACCAAAATAATTTATTGGTTTTGACAAGGATTTAATGTATACGTGCAGTTTAATCATTGCAATTGAAAATATTCAAACATAAACTATGGTCATATCATTGTGTACACAAATAAAATAAGCAAACTATAATTTATTTAAATGCAACATTGATTCGATTACATATAACCGATGTAAATATCTCTTCTAAAACCAAACATTTATGGCATTATGACACTATATTTTATATTTATACTTTGTACATATAAGATATAATATAAAATATTGTCCTATTGCATGTCTAATGTCTACTCATTGAGAACAACATACACATATGACCAATACATTTATAACAACTAATTGAAATAATTTTTTTTTCAGAAATGTCAAAATAAAAGGAAAAGACTCTACAATCGTCATATCACAAATACGAAGTCCACGAATAATTACATTGTCTCAGCAAAACAATACCCATCCACCGACGACTTCTAACTTCACACGTAAACTTAGTTTCTTTATATACCTACATCCATTATAAAAACTAAATGCCAAGCTAATATTCTAATATACATATTAATGGATATCTATTTCTAATTGAAAATACACATGTTATAATGACATTGGCGATCAAGAATACATTTGCAAAAGTTGCAACACAATGATGTGGTGTGATGAACATCTCAACAAAGAAAAAAATATAATGTGTGTTAAATTCTCGCTGTGTTGCTCTAATGGAAAAATAACTCTCCCAAACATGCCTAAACCTCTTCGGTAGCTACAGAATCTATTAACCAATCGAACAAAGTAACCATTTCAGTAAACACATACGCACATACAATATGATGTTTGCATTCACTTTGATGGATGGAAAAATAGACACTTCAATAAACAAAAAACAAGGTCCATACATATTTAAAATACATAGACAAAACTGTCACATAATTAAAAGCCTCTTACTTGAAAATGGAGAAACACCTAGGTTTGTTCAGCTTTATATACACGATACACAACATGAAGTAGAAAGTCAACTTTTTTCAGCGCTAAGATAAAGTAATATAGTCTACCAAAGTACTTTCGATTCCAGAATTCTATATCTCGATTAACATATAATGTTTTGTACATGTAGTGGTAGGAATGAAAACACTAAAAACAACAACCATTGAACATGGATCTCATATCTGGTTTAAAGAGAATGCTTGATAAATGCAACCCTAACATTAAGGTATTGATAATGGCAAGAGATCGCATTTTATTCGATGATTCAATCGATATAAAATTACGTCTTATAGCAAATCGAAATAAAATTGAAAAGAATTGCAACATCCCAGAAAGTTTAGAGGTAGCAGCCTTATTAGTTAGTGACTTTGATGAATCACTTCAACCAAGAGACATTATACTTGAAAAACATAACAATGTTTTCATACGCATAAGTGAGTTTCATCCCATATATTTACCATTGCAATACCTTTGTTATTTCCTCATGGGGAAGAAGGGTTATCATACAGATCTAGAACTTCTGTGAATGAATTTTGCATATACAAAACCACGTAAACGAGTCAGTATTAGGGAATATATGGCCTACCGATTGCAAAAGCAAACCGAATCATCTACTTTGCTGCAATTGGGAAGATTGTTTTAATAGTTTGCTGTTGATGGATTTTGCATGGTTGAATCTGAACGGATAGAATATATTCGGAATAACCAAAGTACTCTTCGTTTTGAAGAATACGAAACAATACAATCAACAATTAGATCTGGAAATGTTGATGCACGTACAATTGGCAACATAATACTACTGCCATCATCTTTTACAGGGATTTCAAGATACATGAAACAAAATTATTTATATGCTATGACATTATGCCAAAAATTAGGCTATCCAAACTTATTCATAACGTTTACTTGAAATCCTAAATGACATGAAATAGAAAGAAATCTAATAAACCATGATTTATCACCCGAGGATCGTCTAAATATTTTTTCAAGAATGTTTAAGTTAAAGCTTGAAAACTTAATATTTGACTTAAGAAAAAAGCAGATTTTGGGTATCGTTGCAGCACGTACATTCCAACTGGCACTTTACAACGTCTTCCTTTATATATTAATATAAAATAAAATATAGTTACCGACCTCATAACTGACATGATATTGCAGTGATTTACACAATTGAATTCCACATGCTCATATCTTATTTTTTCTAAATTGATCATTCAAAATACCAACAACTGTTGATATCGATTCCATCATTTCTGCTGAGATATCAGATAAAACTTTAGATTTAACACTCTATTTAGCAATGCAAGAAACAATGGTTCATGGTCTTTATGGTCCAGCAAACAAATCTCACCTTGCATGGAAAAAAAGAAATACAATAAAAGATTCCCACGAAATTTCAACAAATACATGTTCATAGACAATGAAGGGTACCCGGTGTATAAAAGAGCGAACAATGATAGATTTATCATTAAAGAAGGAATCAAACTAGATAATCGTTATATTGTACCTTATAATCCTAAATTGTTGATAAAATGTAGAGCTAATATAAATGTTGAATGGTGTAATCAAACCAAAGCTATAAACAACTGTAGATGTGTTTCTGGTTATGAATCTTGCTGAAGAATATTCAAATTTGATATCTATTTTCGAAGTATTCCAGTTGAACGTTTAAGTTTTCACTTACCAGAAAAGCAACGTGTAATCTTCCAGTAAGACGAACTTCTAACAGATATCACATCCAAACAAAAAACTATGCGCACAATGTTCACCGAATGGTCCAAATGCAATATCATACTCAACGAAGCCAGAGAAATTACATATATCGATTTCCCAACAAAATTCGTCTAGAATTCAAGGAAGAAAATTTTGGACCCTAAAACAATGAGGTTTTGCGTATGGATGACTACATTACACCACGCCTAGTGCTAGTGAAATTTACTACATGAGAAATATAACAATCACTACTGGTAATTTTAACCATTTAGGGACTAAATAATCTGTCTCTAATCCGTGCCTAAACACGTTTAGGGACGGAAAACAAATGTCCGCAAATGTGCGTCGCCAAAACTAAAAACGTCTGTAATTCGTCAGTAAATACAGACAGAGATTCAGTCCGTAAACCGTCCGAAATTGCGGACCACAAGACCTTCTGCAAATTGATGGAAAAGGCGACCAATTTACGTATGGAATCGTCGATGGGAAGACGTCGCAATTTTGCGGACGGGTTGCGACCCCTCCTTAAGTGGACGGACTCAACCCATCCATAAATTTGCAGACGGCATACAGACGAATGTTGTGATCATTCACTATTCTTTTGTGATTCTTGACGTTCTCTTGTCCATTCTTGTTGCATATTATGATGTCATTCCCCCAAGACCAAATATGTGACCTTTATACGGCGTTAGTTGCTATAAAAGAAATATTGATATTTAATAACAATTATAAATAACAAAATTATATTAAATTGTAATGAATTTACATCGAAATATAACTCGTTGTATTTTTCCTGACTTAGAAAAGGTTATATCTTGTCTTCTCTCGGTGAAATTTGGGACACTCGTTCCGATGCCATGAACACATTTTGTTCTTAGTGTGTGTACATTCAACAATTTTACGTACGACGATTCGAATCTCTTCTCTTTCGTCTAGAACAAATTTCAAATATATATTTTTAATATTAAGCAAATGTCTATTGTATAAAATCTTAAAAAATTAAAAAATCTTACCAAATCTTTGTAAACTTCCGCGAAAGAACAAGAACTAGTTGTATGTGCATTCATCCCGTATCCTTCTCCATTGAAATGACAAGATTGTTTTGCTCGCTCGCTTCTTTGCTTAAAAGAAGGACCATCCCAATAAGCACACATTTGTTCCAGATATGATCTGCCATCCAAATGTGTTTTCTTTTCTTCTCTCGATATTTTTTGCAATCATTTACGAGAGCTTTGAGACGAACTCACGTAACCTGTTCAAATTCAAACTTTGTCAGTCCTGTAATCCGGGGTTCTAATTAAATTTTTGCTGAAATAATGAAATGATTATTTTATTTAAACTATTATTTAAATTTATTATTCAAATAATATTATTAAAAATGTGCCACAAAAGATTTCCATAACGTTCCTTGATATCAGGGTTGGTCTATGTCCAGTTATAATATGGACGATCGTAATCAACTTTCATCGTCTTTGTTATATGACGAGAAAGTTGATCGTAACCAGACCTATAAATCAAAATTAAGATAAATTAACACTTAAATAACTAACTATTTACAAAGTTGCATTTTAATTTATTGATACGTACCATTGCGCATCATTTTCATGACTCGGGTCTAAACGAGAAAGTTTACACCATCCATCGATAGAAGTCCTTCCACCACTGGTTCGTGATGCATCTGAGGCTCGTGATGCATCATCGGCTTGACCTGTGATGGCATGTGCTGATAATAAGGATACGACATATATTGTGTCGATCCAATGTTCAGAAATAAATTCGGATTCATAAAATCCGAAAATACTATATCAGATTGCCTCGTGTGTTGTGGAGGAGATGGACTATTAGAACTTTCCTCCGAAGTAGAACGATTTCTCGTGTTACTGCCTCTTACAACGCGACGAGACATACTAAAATTTAAAATAAAAATATTATAACTATTGTTAATTTCAGGTTTTAATTTAGTACTTATTTTAAGAAAACATACTAAAAATGATCCTAATATAATTTAACAAGCAGATATAATTTAATATATGTGCTATTAACCTACTAAACAAGCACATATAATTTAATATATGTGCTATTAATATAATCTAATTAAATTTTTTGTAGACATTTCAACAAACACTTAAACTACACATTCCAAATCTAACTAAAATTATTCCAAATCTAACTAAACTTAATCTAAATCTAACTGAAATTATAACAAATGTTAGCAAATATAATTCATAGTTAATTTTTTTTTAAATTAAACTGTCAGACTGTGAGGGACGAGGATGACCAGACACTTTGAGGGAAGAGGACGACTAGACGGTGACAGTGATAGGGACGGCCGGACACTGTGAGGGATGAGGACGGCTGGACGGTGACGATGAAAAGGACGAGGATGTACGGATAGGGACGGGGACGGGAATACACACACAGACGGATGAGCATAGGGATGGGGATGGGGACACACGCATAGACGGATGGGGACAGGGACGTGGATGCACTCACGGACGAGGATGGGAATGCACATACGGATGGTGATGGTGACGGATGGGGATGAGGATGGCCTGAGAAACCAACGGAAGGGCAGACAACGGTGAGAGAAAATAATGCAATGTTGGGCAAAGGGAAGAGTCGCGGGTGACGAATTTATAGACATCTCATGTCGTTTTCGGGATGACATATTTCTCCTTCACGACTTGAATGCTCATCATTCAATCTCATATCGCTTGCGGTCTTTTCAGATTGATACAATTTTTTTATTATGTCTATAATTGGTAAATACTACATACAATGATACAGAATCGATTTTCCATTCCTTGTCAAATAAAATCGATCTTTTCCACAAAATCGATAATTACTTAAATCCGATGTTTCGTTCTAAAAAATCATAGAGTTGTCTTTGAAAAACATCAATATTTTGATATGGCAATAAACCCAATGATCTCATTAATTTCTTTGTCTCATAATATGGCTCCACTGTATTATAATCTTCAAGAAAATAATCTATTACTAATTGCGATATAGAATCCATGCATTTCTCGGAAAGATTATTTCCAGTATTCAAATTCATCAAACGTGCAGATAGAGACAACTGTAAAAGATCCATTCTACAACCATCATAAAGTGGATGCCTAACACTTTCTAACATTTCAAAAAAACTTTTCGCTTCTTCATCGAATCTTCTTCAATATTTTCACCTTCGTTTCTTTCACCAATACATTTTGCACCATTTTCACATAAGAGTTCATTTCTACATCTTGAGAAGTCTCAAACATTTCATGATGTACAATACCCCTACTAAAATTTTGCACAACATTACTAGGTCGTGATGCAAAATTCTCTCCATGAGATAACCAAAAAAAAATAATTCGGAATAAAACCTCTTAAATAAAGATGATTTCAATGGGTTCTCCCATTAACAAAATTTTCAATTTTGTATTTGACGCATGGACAAATTAACTGACTGTTTTCTTTATAAACTTGTTGACTTGTTTCCATCGTCATAAACTGTGTAACACCTTCTATAAACTCTTTCGATACACCTTGTGTCTTTGGATCAATTCTTCTATACATCCATTGTCTAGAAAAGAAAATATTCGATCTCGACGATGATGTCATTATAATTAGAAATAATAACAAAATATGTAGTGAAATATATGAGAATTGTGTGTGAGAAATGGATGAAAGTATGATGGGTTAAATCGATATGGACTGATTAAGGATGGATTATGGACTAAGACAAATATTTGCGGACGAACTGTCCCAAAAACGTCCCTAAATCCAAACGATACCCCAACAATTTTGCAGACGACGTTCGAACAGTTTTGTCTGTACAACAATTTTTTTAAAAATAAAAACAATAAAAATTTAGAATTACAATTTATTATAACTACGATATATAAATTTAAAAGATAATATAAATTAATTAATGTTTATACATAATTAACTTATATTAAAAAAAATCGGTGGTATTTCTGAATTATCTTCATCGGAGTCATCGTTCTCGTACTCATCTCAATTGATAGAAGACATTTGTTCTTTCAGCATGCTTATTAACCGTCGATGTCTTCTTTCCGATCGTTGACATTACCTTTCGTATTATTGTTGGAATTGAGGTACGATATTTCAAATCTCGTGGTCTGTCGCTTTTGCCTTACCTTTAGAGGAATTTGCATGTTTTGATGTCATTCCTCCAAGACTAAAAATGCGACCTTTATACGGTGTAACTTTTTGTAAAAGAAATATCGAAATTTAATTACAATTATAAGTAACAAAATTATATTAAATTGTAATAAATTTACTTTGAAATACAACTTGTTGTACTTTTCCTGACTTAAAGAAAGTTGTGTTTCGTCTTCTCTCGACGGAATTTGGGACACTCGTTCCGATGCCACATTCTGAACATCATCATGAACACATTTCGCTCTAGCATCTACCCACGATCCGTCCGATTTCTTAGTGTACGTACGCTTGAGCAATTGTACGTATGACGGTTCAGATCCCGTCTCTTTGGTCTAAAACAAATTTCAAATATATGTTTTTATTATTAATCAAGTGTAAATTGTATAAAATCTCTTTCGTTAAGTTCCTGGAGTTGAGTTTCATCAATGTTCACATATGTATTCTTCAATATATCATCCAATAATCTGTAAAATGTTAGAAAATTCTGTAAATATTACTAATAAAATATGTATACACAATTGAATCCATATTTATAGTATATTACCTTTCAAAAGTTCGTAGATATTTACAGTTGGAAAAACATACGTATGTATGATGTGTAAAACTCTTGTGATAAGCATAGATTTTTGGCCTTACCAGCATTTCGACCAATTCCGCAAAATATATCTAGAACATCTGGTATTGGATATGAAAATATCACACCACCATCAAAACATCTGTCTCGATTTCTACTTTGCAATTTGCGGATGGTCGTGGACACCATCCCTAATCCGCAACATCTACTGAATTTGTCTCTAATCCATCCGCAAATACAGATGACTCCGGAACTGTTTTCAGTCCAAAAATTTGCAGACGGATTAGTGACGAATTTATTTTCCCATCTCTATTCTGTTCCGAATCCGTTAGAAAAATTTCCGGATGGAAAGCTCCATCCGCAAATTCCGTTCGGAAATGTTAAATTTCTTGTAGTGAGTATACATTTAAATAAATTGAAAACATCCTCATTAGAAACAGAAAATCTTTAAAACAATACCGTTCTATGCCAAACCAATCGAAAAAAAACTGCTTGACAGTAAATAGATTAATCCACGAAGAATTCTCATATAATGTAACAACCATGACAAAAGAACATGAAAAACTTATGTCACAAATTACAAATGAAAAATTACGAGTTTACAAGGATATTATGGATGCAGTTTACGAAGATAAAGGCATTACATTCTTTTGTGCATGGACATGGAGGTACAGACAAAACATTTATTTGGAAAACTTTATCAACAACAATTCGATCTCGAGGTCACATAGTTCTAAATATTGCATCAAGAATTGAATCTCTTCTATTAGACGAGGGTCGAACAAGTCATTCACGTTTTGCAATTCCAATTGAAATAACATAATAAAAAATACAAAGCTTATCATATGGGATGAGTTACCTATGGTACATTGACATTGTTTTGAAGTTTTTGACAAAAAACTTAAAGATATAATGAGCTTAACAAATCCACTTCTACAAATATCATTATGGGTCATATCATCTTTAAAATGATTGTTTTCCGGTGGCCCCACACCATTTTAAGACAAACATTCCCCCAAATCTAATGGTTCACATTGGCCCAACACATCAACTTTTTAACCCAAATGCACATATTGCATCATACTTTTTTATACTCATTACGTAATAGGATAGATTAGATTATACCTGCGTTTCGCGCAACCGCAATTCATTACGTAATGAGTATAAAAAAATATTAGTAATGATAGTTCATGAGGAATATGATAGACTAGATTTTTTTATATTCATTACGTAATTATATAGGGAAAAAACCTATTCCCCCTTAACTATAGCACTTTAATACTATTTTCCCCTGAACTTTCTCTCTCATCCTATCCCCCTAAACTATCATTACTGATCCTATTCCCACCTAAACTTTAAAATTTATCCTATTTCCCTCTCCGTTAAATATCCGTTATTTTTTTTAAAAAACAACCTATTTCCCTCCAAACTATATGACTTCTAGCCTATACCCCTGAACTATATGAATTCTAGCCTATCCCCTCGAACTATATAACCTCTAGCATATTCCCCCTGAATTATATGAGTTCTAGCCTATTTTCCCTCGAACTATATAACCTCTAGGCTAGAGGCTCTAGCCTATTCCTCCGAACTATATGACTTCTAAGCTATTCCCCCTTCCTAAAAACAAATTTTACATTCAACGTATTTCAAAATTTTTTGTTATTATAAACGTAATATATTTTCTTTAACATATTTTTAAATTTTGGTTATTGTAAACGTAACTTTTTTATTTAATAGTAACATATTTTTAAATTTTGATTATTATAAACGTAACATATTTTCTTTAATATTAACATATTATTAAATTTTGGTTATTACATTTACATTTTTTGATGATTGATAAAAAAATAATAAAAATACAATATAATAATTGTTAGAATTGTTATGATAATTGATTAAAAATATTAAAATAATATATTTACATTTTTTTATGGTTGCAAGTTTTTGCCATTAACTCTTGATTAAATATAATAATCTGTATTAATATAAAAATATTTATAATATAAATATAATTGAAAATATATTGTGTCTAGTAATGTTTATTAATATATGCATATTTATAATATAAATATAATTGCAAATATATTGTGCCTATTAAATCCAATTATTATTTATCTTTTAGTATACCATTTAATCCGTATAGATTTTGTTTAGCTTATATGTGTTGGGTTACCGTGCGATTAACATCTAATATTTTTTGGAATATTTGAATCGATTCGATTCAAATAAAAAATGAGTACTCTAATAATTCAATTTGATAAAAAAAATATAAAACGTGTGAATTCAAATATTGGATGCTATTTTTTTTACTTGCAATTATATTTATATTATAAATCAAGAGTTGAAGCAAAAAAATTAAAATTTTTGTATCATTCATATAAAATGTAAATATAACAACCAAAATTTATACGTTAATATTAAAGAAAATATGTTATGTTTATAATAACCAAAATTTTTAAAAATATATTATTATTAAAGAAAATATGTTACGTTTATAGTAATTCAAATTTTGAAAATGCGTTGAATGTACAAGTTTTTTAAGGGGAGAATAGGTTAGAAGTCATATAGTTCGAAGGGAATGGACTAGAAGTTATATAGTTCGGAGCGAAATAGGCTAGATGTTATAGTTTGGGATAAAATAGGTTAGAACTCATATAGTTTAAGGGAATAGGTTAGAGGTTATATAGTTTGGGGATAGACTAGAATTCATATAGTTTGAAAGGGAATACACTGTCTAAAAAAATTAATAAAAAAATTAACGGATATTTAACGGATGCAGAAATAAGATGAATTTTTAAAGTTTAGGAAGGAATAAGATTATTAATGATAGTTCAGGAGAATAGGATGAAAGAGAAAATTTAAGAGAGAATATAATTAAAGTACGATAGTTTAGGGGAATAGATTTTTTCCCGTAATATATATATAATTTATAAAATTAAAAATAATATTATTATATTTTAATTTATTATTAAAAATCAATACAAATAATAATAATTTTAAAAAATAGGCAAAGAATTATTAAAGAATTGCACACAAAAAAAAGTTCCATGTTTGTATTCAAATTAATCTTCCAAAGTCTGTAATTATTGAATACATTGTTATTAAGTTCATTTTTAGATATGTTTATTATTTTAATATAAATTTTTAGATAATCGAAATTTATACAAATAAAATAGTGTTATTTGAAATTTTGATTAAAATTTTAAATTACGAATTATAATTTTCAAAAACACATAACATTGTACTTAATCGAATCACGAAACTTCACATGAAACATTTACAATTTATAAATATTTTTACGTATAACACAAATATAATGTAATTCATTATATAATTATAGAAAATTGTTTTTGTACAATTTATTCGATAGCATACCAATATTTATCAAATCCACTTTGTTATTCAGAATATTTGAAACATTTATTTTCATGGATTTATATGTTGATGTACTTGCAATAATTTTTGTATAGAAATATTACAATTATGTATACTTTTACCCTTAAGCATGAAATTCCATTCTTTGATTTATGGTGTATTTATAAAAAAAAATAAAAGCGACTTTTCTTGACCATATTATATATATATATATATATAAACATAAACAACACTATACCATTGTCCAACATATCTAAAAACACTTATTAGTTTAAGCATGACCCAACAACAGAATTAATATATCTAACACTTGCATGTTCAAAATCTAATGGGTGAAAATGCAATGCAACGTCATGTAGATGTGAGAATACCTTTATATATATATATATGCTAGGAATAGGGAGGCCACAATGCCATTATACCCGTGGTGTGTCTTGGAGTTGGGCGTCGTTTGTTTCCTTCTCTTTCGGTTCCGTTTCTGTGTTCTGTCCCTCCCTCGTCGTCGAAGGTTTCTCCTCGTTCGGCTGTTCAGTAGGCTTCTCGGGTGTTGAATTCTGCGACTACAGAGATAGTGTGGTCTTACTAATGTCAAGCAAGAATGTACGTATCGAAGAAAACGATAAAGAACTATGAGAAAGCATTGCCCTCAGATACTATTATCATGTGCTGTGTGCAAACCATATTCATTGAGACAAATGCATGCGCATGTAAGCGTACTTTACACTTTCAATTGGCGATTCTGAATGAGAAGACTAACCTTGTTCTTGTCACGCCATCCTAGTCCAAATGATAGCAAACTGATCTTCCTTTGAGGAGGTTCGGGTGACTGATCATGGTTGTTTCTTACTGGTGAGTCTTGATTAAGAGACCTACAAAGTTGTAACCCGTTTCGAAAATGTAAGCCACCATAAGGAATACAAGGTTAAAAAAATGCCAAACACTCTAATTTAACACATGGGTACTATAGGTTTAAATAGTTTAACCGTTAGAGGAGTTAAACAAAGAACACACCGAGGGGAAGGTTGAGCTTTGAGTTGACCAGATTGATATTGCAAGGTTGCTTCCAACATGGACTCCGCCATCACTGCTCTCTTCTCCATTTCAGCGAGAGCTGCAACAGCTCCCTCATATTTTTCCTACAACGATATTGTTTCTCAGCAGAATATTTTAGATGGTGTAAAGGAGAAAACATGCGCTAGGTAAAAAGTAAACAGAGCTACAGAGAAATCCAAGGCCTGTACCATTTTATCTTTAGAAGTCTGTTTACTGAGAAGCATACAAACAAGAAACAGGATATGGATAAATTCTTTAAGAGGTAAATAGGCTGTGCAATATAAAGTTGAAAAATGAGACATGCAAAACTATTTATTCACAAGCCACGAGTTACACCCCGAGATATTAATGGGCCAAACCAAATTCTGTGAAGGGTGTAGTGAATGGAAATTTTCAAACCTGGAGCACTTGAGCAGCATATCTCTGTGCAGCTGCGTCTTGCTCAGCAAATCTACGAGCATCTTCTGTAACCTTCTGTTCTTGCTCCACCCGCATCAACACCTTGAGAAGTATTAAGTAAACACAGGATTACAATGCAATGAGCTGCCAGAGATAAGAAAACATATTAGTCTTTTGAAATAAACAGGGTGCAAAAGAAAACCTGAAGCATAGCGCTTTCTTGTTCCTGTTTATCAGAAAGAAGTCTTTGCAGCTCATTCACTTCTTGCTCTAACTGCTCAACCTGTCGAAATCATTCATTACATGCATCAAGGGAAAAGTTAGACTATCTTGAACCTAACATCAAACATGTGTCATCGCACTAGATAAAAACTAAGTGTCTAAGATAAAAGATGAAGAACCCATGAAAAAGAAAAAAAGAAGATGCAAGGGGAGGTGCTGGGATTCCGAAGCCATATCGACATTCATATTTACAAAGACAAGGCTAACAATTCATATATTGTGCAACCATCCAAATAGTTGGGAATGAAATGTGGGATGATGAGCTATACCTTTGCGCTCAATTGGCGTCGATTGTCTTGTTTGACCATCTCCATGAGAGCAATCTCCAACTCTTCAGCTCTACCGTAAGGAGCAATATTATGTAGCAAGGAAGATCAGGGAAATTAAGTAAGAGGAAATAACAAGGAAAGCATTAAAGTTATTGCATGATCCTAGTGCCCAAATTCACATATCAGGCTATAAAATTTACCTGAGGATAGCTGATCGTTTCTCTTCAAGCAATTTGCAGAGTTCAGCCTTCAACCAGAGGATCTGCACAAGATGTAGTGTAGCAAAAATAGCCATTTAGGATTATAGGGTCCTAGGGGTAGGATCTCTAGGCCAACAAAAACAAAGAGGATAATTTACCTGAGCTTGAAGATCTTGAACCGAGTCTATCTCCCCATCCCCGGTCTGGTTGACTAAGACTTCATCTGCATTACTCGACCCAGACTCTGAACAAGACAAATCCCCATTTGTCAGTGAGGCTTTGCTTGAGTCCAAAACGGATTTTGGGTCTTGCTTAAAACTATATAATTTGGAAGCAAGACCCTTGGAATCCCTCCATGCTTGAAGGCCCTTTGATCTTTCCTCAAGAGCAGCTATCACAGCTGGCCTGTGCTTGCCCCTCAATTCCTGCAGTCTACTTTCCTGAACGTTTTGGTAACCCATGCAAGCTGTCAAAACGAGTTGGCTGCTATCAAAGGTCGAACCAGCCAGTGACTGTAGCAAAGTAACAGCATCTCCAGCATCCTTCGTTGTAACTAAAGCAGGACCTAAAATGAATTAAAACACTAAAAATTTAGAGCAGTCTCTAAGATGATACAATTATATTCTGAAAGAATAAAAAAAAATCACTTAAAGCAACAAGCTGCTGGTTTCAACCAACCGTATAGTTCCATCAATGCCAGCGCCGTTCTGAAAAGCATAACACGATTTCCTTCAAAGAGAAGCACGTCCCAGACTCTAAGAACTGTCATTAGAAAGAAAATATTTCAGACAGAATATTATGCTTAGTAAAGACAACAATTAAGAAAGATGGAAAAAAGTCAATAAAATAAAAACAGAAATAGCATTCGGCAATTTCAAACATGAGAAATTTTCACATCAATGTAAAAAATCTGACCACTTTCCCATGGAAGCATATTCATGAATATGGAAAGAAACCATGGTCCTGTAACCCATGCCACTTGCACTCCCAGATAATCTAGATGATGAACTGCAGAAATATAGATACCAAGAAGATCATTAGCGCCGACTGCGAACACTCGGTAAAGTGAAAACAAAGAACTAGCAAAACAAACTAACCCAATTTTGGAAATCTCTCACGAACCAACTCCTCCAGAACTAATTGGTCAACCTGAGGCAACGATACACACTTTATTAATAATAATAACATACATTTCAGTAAAATAAAGGACTGCACATAATTTCTCATGTTATTATTATCAGTCTACCTCAAAAGAAAGGAAACATTTGTGGGATAATATGAACAAACAACTAATCTTATTACCTGGGACTCAATCATTTCTTCGGAATAATAACCATCAAAGTAGTCATCCATGATTCCTATCAGTGTCCTAAAAGTCAGAAAATTTTAGTTAACATACCAGATTGAGTACAAACCAGACGTAGCAAATACACTTACAAAATTCACCTGTACAACAAAAAGGAGATAGATACACAAACTAAACATGGATAAGAAACCTAAACAATTAGGTTAAAAAGAAAATGGAATCATGCTTTCATTGGCAAACAATATTACAACCTGGAGTTTCTGAACATACCAAAATGCATTCTCTTCAGGCATCAGAAGCAATAAAAGTGCAGCAAAGAAATTCATGGCCTGCACATAGTTTAATCACAATATATTAACTAGAAAAGAGAAACTAGGTCAGCACTGCAACAAATACGGATGCTAGTCTTTACTTAGCATCTTATAATAAAAAAATACAGAAGCACGATATTACTTAAGGACTAAATACCTGACAGTACCCAACAGAAGGATTATGCCGAGCATAAGCAGTAAGTAATCGCCGCAAAGCATTTCTGCCATCATCATCTAGCGCAGGGTGACCAGGAAACGTCCGAGGCAAATCCTGCAGTGAAGACAAGTAACGACTTGAGAATTCTAACAACATCAACTCCAGTCCAGCACTACAACACAAATTAGAGACCCCAATGCTGAAAGGAAAAATAAATCAATTTACTGACCTTCTCTATCTGTCCTTTCCACTTTTCTACAGCAGCAATAGAATCCATACTTGAACCTTTATCATCAGCATGTTGTACATTCTCCTGCTCTCCATTGCTTCCTGGACTATCTGTAGCAAGCAAGTTCTGGTAATAATTCCCGGTCCGTCGTTTGCTCACACCCACAAATGCTTGCCAAAGCTGAAATATATGTCATTATACTTCAAGATTAATATTGAGCGAGAGCTTAGGATAATGAGCTCTAAAGTTTTAGAGCTGGAGTACAGTAAACAAGATGGACAAGTCACAAGAGAAGGTGGTGATGTAGATATTAACGGATTTATTACCTCACCCCTAAGAGCCATTGGCAGACCTCCACGAACAAGTACTTCAAGTTCTTCTTTCCAGGGACATTTAGCTACCACAGAAGTTGCCTCGTTAACAATAGAAATACCAGAGACACTTGTACCATCTGAAGAAGAACCATCTTGGACGGGATCTGTTCTCTCCACATCATAAAACTCATCTTCAGAATCATTCTCAGATGCTCCCTTGGAAAATTTGGAATCATCCGATGAAGGTGAAGATTTCACCTTTTGAGCTTCTTGCTCTCTTTTTAGTGAATCATCCTTCTTTTTAATGCGTACACTCATCAAGTCCTCAATTGCTCGCAGAGATGGTCTGATCTCAGTCCATAACTGAACCCTGTGCACTGTTTTCTCCGCATCAGGGTGCCCCTCCTCTTCTCTAACATTTCCAGGTGTTACATCAGAACCTGAATTATCGATATGTAGACACTCTCCTTCAGCATCCTTATTTAATTCATCCTTTCTTGTTTTCTCACTTTCATCTGGAAGGGCGTGACTATTTCCAGACGATCCATCAGCAGGAGACTCAGCTGATTCTGCATGATGCTCCAAGAAATTGTTCCACCTCTCTGACCTTTCTTCTTCTTCTTCCTACACTTGATAGCAGCTAATTTCACTAAAAGTTTAAGTGATTTGTCTAGGAAAAGAGTGATAGGGACTGCTTTTATCATCCCATGAACTAACGACCTGGTACATGGTAACCTAAACCTAACTCAGTCATTTGATCAGGCACGAGATTTTTAACCTATCAAATTCACTTTATCAATTTTACAGTTATAAATCAGTAATAGCCAGATTAAAGGCAAACCATTCCTTTCCTTTACGGCCGGATGCAATAAATCACGTTATCTGAGTCGAATATAAAAGCTACAGAAAGAGAACCTTGTAGATATTAGCATACTCTCGGTATCTTTGCACATGCTGAGGTCTCACAGAAAATCCATATGCATCCCTGTTAATGCAAATAGCAACATTAACAGCCAAAAAGCTTGAAATGAAAGCTTAATAATCACACCCAATACCCAGACAAATTCTCCATAGGACTAAGATTTACTCACTCATACAAAAATCGTGTTCAAATCACTAAACCATACATCAAATCAAGACTAATAATCATCTAATACTATCATTTATTCCCAACATAGCAACGAAAGCACAGTTTAAGAAAGCACCGGAACGAATCATGAATCATGAATCATTCCGCAAATAACTCAACTGAAAAATCGAAAAACAGCATTTCGCTAAGCAAGTCCAACGCATTTCCAAAATACAACAAGTTCATAAACCTCTCCAACATTAATCAGCAACAAAAGAGTGAAGAAATGTGGTGGAGAACAAGCAGGAAGGTATACATACCTCTTGTGCTCGAACGCGGATAGAGGATTCACAGGCTTGGAGACGGCGGCGATCCTCATTCCTCACACGAACGAGGAGATAGATCTCTCCAACTGGTGCCGGTAGAGATGAAAATTCGGCGACGGCGTCTGAGAGAAGAAGATCCGACGGAGAAGGCTCTACTCCAGGTTCATTCTGCAACTGCAACTGCAACTGCAACTTCTTCAAGTAGGAGGAAGCAACGAGAGAGAGAGAGAGAGTGAGAGAGAGAGAGAGAGAGAGAGAATCACATGGAGAGGGCGAGATTGTCGACGGGGCTATTGACATGTGAAAACTTTCCTGCGTGTGGTTCCTTGGCACGGGGTCCAAATGGTCGATCTAATTTTCGCTAAGAAACTGTCAAAAATATAATAAAAAAAAAATCTAAAACTCCCTAGTTTCCATTCTCATTTATAAAAAAAACATTCATATTAACTTTATTAAATTTTAAATTTTATATTTTTTAAAAACTTAAATGTTTTTGTTTACAGTATAATACCATTGCAATGGAAATTTTAAACGATAATTATTAAACAAATCTTAACAAAGTATAAAATATATAGATATAAATGTAGTAAGCTAAAGGAAGAATCTCATCAAACATAATAACTTTTTCTAAATTATTAAGAATAATATATAAATTATAATAACTACTTTAAAATTATATCTTCATATATGTCAACTATCAAATAGGTATCTTCATCAATTAATTTGAAAATAATCTTCATAATTTTTCATTAATTTTTCCTATATATATATATATATTCTAGTTTTGGATCTTATTTTACTGTTTAAGTAAGAGCAAATTAACTATTTAAACCAAAATATTTTTAAATAAAAAATGAAACATAGGTAATCAATTTCAATTTATGTGTATCTTTACTCCCATTTTACCAAATTTAATTGGATTTTAAAATTAGTTTTGTTCAAAATTGTTGATTCGATTTGGATTCTTCTGTTCCTCCAACAAAATTTCCATTTGGTTATTTCCTTGTTATAATCCGGTTAAGCGAATATGCGTATTTTTTTTTCATCAAATGGTATATTATCAATATTAAATTCGAAATTTTATATATTAAAGTACTTGTTTTTATGTTATAATATCAATACTATATTCAAGTTTTTAATATTACAGATAATTTGGTCGAACATGTTTTACATAATTGTTGGTTCAGATGGTGTAGATTCTCTGGTTTGTTCTTTCTATTTTTGGTTAACTATTTGTTTTTATTCACTGAAGCCGAATTGTATATTATATCATATTTGTTTACGTATAAGAAGAGTAAAAGCAATGTGTATGTTTTATATAGTATATAATAGTTCAATTTCTTAAGAACTTGGTGATGGGGCGGAATATCATAAATATCCTTATAAAGTTAAACCACTTAAAAAATAATCTTTTTTAAAATAATTATTAAATCCGAAAAAAAAACTAAAGAAAAAACTTGCCCTTAATGTTCGAACGTGGAAAAACCCACGTTCGGCAGTTTTTCGACGTGAAACCGAGAAAACCGAACAGTTTTTCACCGTGAAACCTGTTTAAAAGTTTATAGCAAGAAAGAAATAAGTGATGTCGAACTTGAGAGGGATCGATTTGAAGTTGGCGAGAAGGAAAATGGCTAGAATCAGCAGCAGCACTGACGAAGAGAGCACGAGTCAATCTTCAATGGCGTCAATAAGTGTAAGTAGTTCGATTTCTAGGGTTTTGCAAGCTTTCGAGTCACAAAATGGTTTATTGATTTGAAATGGGTGAGTGTCAGTGTCAGTGAGTCGGTTAGGTCGCAAGCGTCGCAGGAGTTGCATGAACATCTTCGACTCAGTGAGTCGATTGAATAGCAAGGGTCGCAGGAGTGGCATGACCATATTCGATTCAGTGAGTCGGTTGTCTCAGTGAGTGGGATGGGTCGCAATGGTCGTTTGAGGGGCGTGGGTCAGTTGAGTCTCAGTGAGTCGGTTGAGTGTCGTAGAGTGTCTGAGGGTCGTTTGAATCGCACGGGTCGCACGGGTCGGCTGAGTCGCATGGGTCGCACAAGTCGGTTGAGTCGCACGGGTCGGTCGGTTGAGTCG
>CM071862.1:16335998-16350326 GCA_036759665.1 Gynandropsis gynandra | reverse complement strand
GAGGGGGACAAGGGTCGGAGGGGGAAAAGGGTCGCACAGTCATGTGAGTCATATGGGTCATATGTGGTCGCATGAGTCGTACAAGGGTCATATGTGGTCGCATTAGACGTCCATGGGTCATGTTTGGTCGCATGAGTCGTCCATGGGTCATGTTTGGTCGCATGAGTCGTCCATGGGTCATGTTTGGTCGCATGAGTCGTCCATGGGTCATGTTTGGTCGCATGAGTCGTCCATGGGTCATGTTTGGTCGCATGAGTCGTCTATGGGTCATATGTGGTCGCATGAGTCGTCCATGGGTCATGTTTGGTCGCATGAGTCGTCCATGGGTAGTGTTTGGTCGCATGAGTCGTACAAGGGTCATATGTGGTCATATAGGATCGTATGAGTCGTACAAGGGTCTTATGTGGTCGCATGAGACGTCCATGGGTAGTGTTTGGTCGCATGAGTGTCGTACAAGGGTTATGTGTGGTCGCATGAGTCGTACCCATTTAAACCTGATTATAATTTAATTCGATTGAGCGTCGCATACGGGTCATATTGGGTCATAATCTTACGAACAATAGATGCAAAATAAGACATTTTCAACGTTTAAATATTGATTACATAAGGTCTCAAAGGTTACAAAGGTCACAAAAGTTACATAAGGTTACATAAGGTCTCAAAGGTCACAACTGTTAAAAAAAGGAAAGAAAAAAGTTGAAGAAGAAGAAAAAGGCAAAAAGAAGTTGGAGAAAAAAAAGAAAAGAAAAAAAGGTCAAATTTGCCGAAGTTTAAAGACACATCGGAGCCCTTCCCCGCAAGAAGAGTCGTGTTTGACTTCTCCAATTTGACCTCCAACCGTGACCTTAGGTAACACGGATACAGCTTGATGTCTGAGTCCGCCGATTACCAAGACCTTATGTAGTGCAGATACATCACAAAGTCCTCCATCGAAGTTGTAAGTACTTGTGTGTATCTGCATACAGACTGAGTCCGACGATTACCAAGACATTGAGTAACAAATAGACAGCACGATGCCCTGGGTCGACCATGTGATCTTAACGGTCACAAAGGTAACAAGGATTTTTCAGAGAATTTAGGGTTAGATATTAGAAATCGTCCTTTTGCGAGAATGAAAGACTCGAAACAAGAGATGATTTGGTGCTTGTTGTAGCTTTACGTGGTGTTTGTTGTAGCTTTTCGGTTTTTCCTCCTCTATTTATAACGAAAAATAAATGGACTCCAAAAATTACAGAAAGAAAATAAATACAAAGAATGACCAAGGTGCATGTATTGACCACATTAAAGAACCTTTAATATAGGTCTTCAATGTGGCATTGGTAAAATAAAAAGCATAGCTAGAACCTGGAAAAAACAGTAGTCTGACATTGAAAAGACTAGTCGAAAGGGTCGAAATGGTCGGAAGGGTCGCACGGGTCCAACATATTTTGATTTGAGTTGTATTTTCAAAATTTTATTCATATTATTTGTAAATAATTTGTAAACAATAAATTAGTATCGCAAGGGTCCAAGGGTCGCAGAAGGACAAAGGTCGGAGGGGTCCAAGGGTCGCAAAAGAATTAAGGTCGCAGGGGTCTAAAGGTCACAGAGAAATAAAGGTCGAAGAGAGATAAGAGTCGCAGGGATCCAAAGATCGCAGAAGAATAAAGGGTCGCAGAGAGACAAGAGTCGTAGGGTCAAATTGGGTCGCTGGGTCGAATTGAGTCGTAAAGTTACAGGGTATTTTGTAAATATCAACATTTATAAACGTATTTTTGTTGAAGTTAAAAATTTTTTCTATTTTTTGAAGTTATCCCTCCTCGAAATATATGTCCTTATATATATTATATATATAATAGAGAAAAAAAGTTGCCTACATGCGATAATAATTAATTCTTGTCCCCATGCGGTAGTTTTTTTAATAACTCAAAAATGGGAAAATGAAGCAAAATTTATGGGATTGGCATTGTGATGTGTCGGCAATAAAGTGCCGTTGCTTTAGTAATTGGTAAAGGACCCATAATCGAGCATTAAATATATGCGTAATAGACATAATACACAATTCATATTGATATATATACATACATATATACAAATCAGGCATTATATATATCCAAAATAAAATAGCAAAGAGGAAACCCACATGGAAATCAACAACAAACAATCAATATTACCATAACAAATTCATTCAGTATGATTACTATCTAATATAAATAAATTTGGAGTTAACTAATCCCAAAAGCTAGCTAAAAAATTTAGAATTATCTAATATCACATAAGATTTTCAAAATTCATTTTTTAACCGATATAGAATAATTTAACATAACAGTCCCTATGTCCAAGCTCGATCCTGAAGTCTGGACACTGCAATCGGAGGTCCAACATCAATATATTCAAATCGGGACGAATTAGACTCTGATACCATATTAAATATGGATTTAGACCTAACTAATCTCAAAGGCTAGTTCAAGAGTTTAGGATTATCTAATACCATATATATGAGTCCTAAAATTTATGTGTCATCCGATGTGAGACAAATTATCATAACAATTACTTTGAATAATTAGTGATATAAATACATTTTTATTATATGAGTATCACATCAATGAGAGAGACTTAGTTTAAAAATATTTTAAATCACGATAAGCAAGTAAATCTCAAAATTTACAGCTAAATTTTTAATTGATGCTCTTAAAAAACTTTACTAAATAAGTTATAAATGGAAATCGCTAATAATGAGAATGGTCGGGTCCATTGCTAGTATTGTGACTCCTTAGTATGACACAATAAAAGTGTCGAGAGAGATAGGATAGGGAAAATCATATATTCGACAATATCAAAGTCGCCTGAAATTATTGATTGTTCAGGCTTCACCCTAATGTTGGACGAGTTGTATAGTATTTCAATTACATTTTGCACGACATTAGAAATTATAATTCAATTATATATCCATATCCATTGGTAAAAAAATATATCATTCTGCAACATCTAACGGTGGTCCATACACTTTCAAAATTTATAGAAAAAATCATCATGAGATTGGTTTATTGTTGCCAATTGAAAGACAGTCTAAAATTTGTTCAACTATACATATATAATATTGCAAATAAAATACTTCATCATATAAATATTTCTTTTCCGGAATTTTAGCGCGAGCAATTTGGATAAGTCCATTGTAGGTGTACTATTACAAATGCTAGATATACATAACATCTTACAAAGATCTTTTGGAAGGCTCATAGTCGATATGAATTTGGACAATACTCAGTCTTTGCTCTGCATCTGGTTGAACCAAAAAAGAAAGGTAAACAATATGATACGAACGAAAGAGATGTTATAATAAAACTAAGACAATCTAGCCAAATGTACATAATAAATGATCTTCATATGTTATTTATGAGTCTACAGTATATGTTATTATTTTCCCACGACCAATATGATTTTTACGAGGAGATATCTTACAAATATGCACAAAAAATGATTAAGTGAGCGTTCGTCACAATGAGGGATTTTTATGCCTACTAAATACATACAAGATTATCAGAAAGAAATACAATTATTAAAAGAGGTTATCTATTTCAACAATATGTTGTTGATGCATATATAACAACTGAACAATATATAATAGTTGGTCTTGAACAACCAAAAGAGGCTCCATGAGATCTTTACAATAATGTGTTTGATGTAATAGGTAAAGGGGATAGAAATACGAAAGTTTTACGAATGATAATTATATCGCCTCCTTTATTCACCGCTGGTCCTAGATATAAGGTTGAAACCACCATGACGCAATTGCTATATATTGACGGTACGATAACCTTGACCATTTTGTAACAATGACCTAAATCCTAAATGAAAAGAAATCACTTCTCATCTCGTACAATAGGTTGAATACACACGATATACCGATATTGAATATCATGTCTTTAAGATTAATTTAGACTATTTTTTATGGATCTAAATGATGTCGTGCATTTTTTTTTCCAAAAACCCATTGCAGGTAAAAGGTTATTATCTAAATGATTTCGTTTATTATCTAAATGATGTCATATTGAATATCACATCTTTGTTTATAAATATATTCATTTAAAAGTAACTATTTAAAAGGTTAATTATTTACATTTCTACAATGACAATTTGAAATGCAACGATATACACGATTTAGTTTAAAAAAAAAAGATTATCACATGCACATATTTTTATATGGTTGCAACCCATTTACAAAAAACCTTCAACAGAAGACATTGAAAAGTACATAAAAGTAGATATGTGGAATAAAGAGTCAGACTTGGAAGAATTCATTCCGGTATAACATCACACGATGCATGATCCTTGTTGACTCTATAAACCATTTTCAATTGTATTGTCTGTGCAAGGTGAGCAAGCAACCGAACAACAATTAGGTAATAAAACACTTATAATAGTAGGTGATCTCCAAAAAACTTTGCCAATAACGTGAAGGGGCATAATAAAAACTGTGCTTACAACAATAAGTCGTTCGTATCGATGGAAGTCATGTTCAATCTATAATTAACACAAAAAATTTAGTTTAGACGTAATGAGAAAGTGTTCACGTTTTGTCAATAAATGTTGGGAATAACGCAACACCTTAATGGAATAACAAACCGAATAATTACATTAAGGATGACAAAATCCTTATCGACCAAAAGTTTATTCTTGAAACCACATTACCAGATTCAACATATCCTAGGTTTCTTTAAATGTTTATGCATCATAAATACTTAAAAGTAATAACCATCCTTATTCATAGAAATGAAGACATGGTGATGTGATTCAAGTTAAACAAGTTAATCTAAACTACCCGCAAGTGCACGACACGTGTGCAGTACTCTAGGTGTTGATCCCACAGGGACTACGCAACATGGACTAAGATCAAATTAGATTCAATACTTGCTACGATGAAAATTGGTTGTGAGGTGAAATAATAAAAATACAGTAAACTAATGAGTTGTTAACGATGAAACAAACGTTCTAGGATACGGTTTCACCGCATAGTTTTCAAAACCAACTATCGATCTATCTAATCATGCGTTCCCTATGAAGATATCTAAGGCAGACGATCCTAATGTAATTCCTATCCTCTCTCAAGGCATAGGAACGTGATTCAATTGAACTATCCCCTGCTTTTGTGGCTGATACCGAAACTAAACCTAGAAGATCTATGATTCATTAGATTAACCTTCAACCGTTACTACCCTACTTTCGTGACCTAGTCTCAGTTTTTCTAAGCTTGATCTTCTAGGACTAGAATTCTTTGTTTGGTCCTTCTCCTAATCCCTAACACATGCATCTACTTGGCCTGTAAATACAAGACATTCACGCTCAAACAAAGAATAGATTAGCGAAACGGGAAATGCAATAAAAAATAAATCGAAGAGGTTCCGGGATAACCATGAGATAATCCCTTCTCCTAGAACAAATCAGCTACTCAGGCATGAGTTTGAATCCAAACAACACAAATGAAATAGATAGAGTAAGGAGCATAGAAATATAAAATGAGGCATAGTCCCGAATCGATTTTCCCATCTCCTTGTGTGTCTCCCGTTAAGAGGGCTCTCCTATGAATGAATGGTGAATGAATAGATTAAGAATGAATTCGTCCAATATATAATGAATTCTGTTTTCGTGCCCTTGACTTCTTGTAGTTCAAAATTTGAATAATTCCCGAGCTTATCTCCATTCAAAACGGATGTAGGAGGGTTGACCAAGTCATGCCCTTGTTTGTAGAAGAACTTCTTCAAGCGCCTGACTGTGCTATGTTCATGTCGGGTCGTGTGTGCCTATGTCTGGTCCATCCTTGTCCGTTTCTCGTCCCATTTGCTCTGTTGTGATCTCTGATGCTTGTACTTTGTCCCGTGTATGTTCATTAGCTCCGAAACGAACCAAATACGCATGAAAACCTATAAGAACATGAAAACAAATAAAACGAATACAAAATCACACCTAAACTTGATGTGCGTCAAGTTAAACAAGTTAACCTAAGACTACCTGCAAGTGCACGGTACGTGTGTAGTAGTTAAGGTGTCGATCACATGAGGACTAATGTAACACGGTCTAAGAAACAAATTCGAATCAATGCTTGCTGCAAAAGAAGAAGGATGATGAGATGCAATGATGATGATGCAGTGGATAAGTGAGTTCTAAACAAAGAGACAAACGTCCTAGAATCCGGTTTCACCGCATAGCTTCCGACACCTATCTCCGATCTATCTAATCGTGCATTCCCTATCAAGATATCTAAGGTGGAAGATCCTAATGTAGAACCTACCCTCTCTCAAGGCATAGGAACGTGGCTAGATTGAGTCATCCCCTACTTTCGTGGCTGACATCCCAACTAAACCCCATTACGATTCATGATTCACCCGATTCAACTCTCAACCGTTACTACCCTACTTTTATGACCTAGTCTTGGTTGTTCGAAGCCTGATCTTCTAGGACTAGAATTCACCTTTCAGTCCTTCTCCTAATCCTTAACACATGCATATACGTGGCCACCGTAAACACAAGACAATAAGCGCTTAGACAAAGAATAAATAAACGAAACGGATAAATGCATTCATAAACGGATCAAAGATGGTTTCGGAATAGCCATGGACTAATCCCTTATCCTAGAACAAATCTACTACTCGCTCATGAGTCTAAAAAATATAAATGAAATACGTAGAGTAAAGAGCATAGAGATATTAAACGAGCGATGATCCCGAAACAATCCTCGAATCCTTGCGTGCCTCCCGTCAAGGGGACTCTATGGATGGATGAATATTGTGAATGGCGTGTTCTGGATGGTGGATGGGTTGATCATGAATGCCTTCTACCCTTGAGACTATATAATTTGAATTATAAGCTTTGGTCGACTTGTTTCCACTAGATTTGACGATAGACCGTTTTAAAAATCATGCCCGACCGTGCTCCATGTCATGCCCGGTCGGACATTCTTCATCCCGTGTGAATAGGTGAGTTGTTTTGCTCATTGCCCGATCGTGCTATCCATGATGCCCGACTGTGCTGCCTCCAATAGTAGGATGCCCGACCGTGCTCTTGGAATGCCCGACCCGTGCACAAGCTACGGGGATGAAATTGCACCAAACGACCGACCGTGCTGTCTTTGATGCCCGACCGTGCTCTTGCTTCACCAAGGAAGATGCCCGACCGTATAGGATATCAAGCCTGACCATGCTGCTTCACCAAGGAGGATTCCCGACCGTGCTGAACACCAAGCCTGACCGTGCTGCTTCACTAAAGAGGATGCTCGATCGTGCTGGCTTGGACGCCGGTCGTGCACAAGGTGAGGGTTGTTGTTCGGTCGTGCATTTGATCATGCTCGCCATGACTTGTCCATTTCTCGTTCGGTTCGATCCGTTGTGACCTTCAATGTCAAATTGTGTCCCGTGTACACTCCTTAGCTCTGAAATGAATCAAATACGCATTAAAACCTATAAGAATACGCGAAAAACGTGTACAAAAAACGAGATGATCAAAACATCATAACTATCGTCATAAACATCTCTAAAATCATGCAAGAATCGTGTATGAAAACGAGATGATCAAAATCCTCTAGACTTGAAGGTTTGCTTGTCCCTACGCAAACGTAGACATGGAACACGCGGGAGATACAAAAACCGAGGAAACACCGTTAAAGCGAACCTAATCGATTAACAAGCAAGTCAAGAGCAAATTCGGCCTAGTAATCTTTCAGTCTACTCCTAGGTTCACCATGGCTACCAATGGAAAAATGAATAAAAGGCAATCTAAATCTAAGACGTGTTGAAAAATAGTCCCATACAACAACGCATAAACTTGATGCGTTCTAAGTTAAACTAAATTAACCTAAACTACCTGCAAATGCATGACATGTGTATAGTAGTCTAGGTGGCTATCCTATAGGGACTATACAACACAAAATAAGCTCAAACAAACAATCAAACTTGTTACAGACTTAAGATGAAATAACTAAAAACAATAAACTAGCGAGCTCTTGACAACGAAACAAATGTTCTATGATACAGTTTCACCACAAAGCTCCCGAAACCAACAGTTAATCATCTAATCATGCATTCCCAATTAAGATATATAAGGCGGACACTCCTAATATGATTCTTACCCTCTCTCAAGGCATAGAAACGTGATCTATACAAGTTATCCCTTACTTTCGTGGTTGATACCTTAAACTAAATTCATCCGATTAACAATAACCCGTTACTACTCTACTTTCGTGATCTAGTCTCAATTGTTATAAACCAGATCATATGGGATTAGAATTCTCCTTCCGGTCTTTCTCCTAAATCTCTAACACATATATCTACTTGGCCTTCGTAAATACAAGACGTTTAATCACTCAGACAAAGAATAGATAAAACAAAACGGGAAATTGCATTCATAGATAAATCAAAAGAGGTTTTGGGATAGCCATTGGCTTGTCCTTTCTCCCAGAACAAAAATTTTACTCAGTCATGAGTTCGAAGCCAAAAAACATAAATGAAATACATTGTCTGAAGAGCATAGAAATCAAATGAAATGTAGTCTCGATCCGATCTTCCAGTCTCCTTGAATGTCCCCTGTCAAAAGTGCTCTGTAAAACGATGAATAATCTCCCATCTCTACTTTGAACGTTTTGTAGCAAAAAGTTTGAACTACACCCGTGCAAAAATCCACTCAAATCGGAAGAAGGAAAGTTTCCTAATTCATGCCCGATCGTGCTAGTCAAAGTGCCCGGTCGTGCATGTTCCTTTCCATTTTCTTCACCCGATTTTTTTTCTTTAAGCGGCATTCCGCGTGTTATTTTTGCCTTCTTGGGTTGGGTGCCCAACCATGCTTGGTGTGCAGCCCGGTCGTGCACTCTTTAGCATGAATGATCGGTCGTGCTTGGCAATGTGCCCGACCGTGCATGGAGTGCTTGGTCCTGCATGGTGGTGAGCCCAACCATGCTCTCTTCAAGGGAAAGCGCTCGGTCGTGCAGTGTAGGTACCCGGACCGTGCAAAACTCTCGGGATGTTTGGTGATGTTGAACCCGACCGTGCATAGGATTGAGTTCGATCGTGCATGGTTCCATTTAGAGTTCTCGACCGTGCATTGTGAGTGCTCGGGTCGTGCATCACACTCGGGGCAAATCCATCCAATTACTGCCCGGTCGTGCGGTACATCATGCTCGGTCGTGCGGTTCATCATGCCCGGCCGTGCATACCTATGTCCGGCCAAGTTCACATCTTGCACATTTCTTGTCCATTTCTCATCATGTTTGTTCCGTTGTGATCCTCGATGCTCGTACTTTGTTCTGTATATGTTCTTAAGCTCCGAAATGAGCCAAATATGTGTTAAAACCTGTAAGAATATGTAAACACGAAAACAAGTAAAATGAATACAAAATCACACGTAAATATTGAAATTATCATCACAAATATCTCTAAAATCATGCGAGAAATGTGTAGAAAACGAGATGATCAAGAAGTCATTACCTTTTTCTCGATCAATATGAATTCTTTCCACATCACTTGCCCGCCTTTTTTTATATTGCGAGCCTCACACATACGAAAAACCCTTCCAATAATCTTTTGCAAAGCGGTTAAATAATCCATTGAGAATAATATGAAAAAGTGTTGATATATGGTTGTTTTTCAAGATAATAATGTTGCTTTGCTATTTGTTGATGGAAAAACAGATGTTGTAACTTTACTATGTAGGTAAGATTTGGAACGTTAATTGGCGCAAACATTATTATTGCTGCAATTTGTAACTGTTTTGATAAATATGATTTATTTTTCTTAATTGCTCTCTTATACATGTTTGAGTTGTATGGTTTAATAGGTTAAGACATTTTAAAAAAACAGGTGGAAGTGTCTGTAGTAGAATAGATGATTAAGTTTGCTTGGTAACCGTTATTTTTTTCCTGATGATTTTGAAAAATATAGAAACATAAAGGAAACAACACTGCCTTTGATAGAACCGAGCATTAGTGTACATTTCTTTACTGAATTTTCAAGTAGACCCGTGGACATGACTGTTTTGAACTGTGTGATAAGTATGTTAATTTGGATTTGGAATAATTGGAATAACCTGGTCTTAACTCGTTTTATTTGTTGTAACACTTCTATATATATTATTTGCATATTAACCCATGCTTTAAGCTTGTTGCAGTGTGCCTTGAAGATTGCTGATTACAGTGAGGTTTCGTTGTACTTAAATGGTCAAATTTCCAGCGAATAATAGATTTACATGTCTAGAAGCAGTTTAGCATTTTATATACCTTAAAACTATGTGTTTGAACAGTTTCGTAATCAACATAGTGAAATAATGTATATACATGCATTTTGTGAGCACATGGTGAGAGAGTTTTTGTAGTTCTTGCTTCATATTATCAAGTTTTCTCAAAAGTAAAGAAAATAAAAACATATTCATGTTGGGCAGATTGTGTATGAGTTTGATAAGGATTTAGACATTTATTAAAAAAAGTTTGTTACAACATAATGATTCTATAGTCGGTAGAGGAATAAATCTAATGTTGAAGGGATATATCTAGAGACAAAAAAGGCTTAGTATTCTAAAACTATTTAGTAACGAATACAAATAACAAACATAATCAGTTTGGCAAACTATTTTTATTGGAGGTGATCAACAATTGATAGATTTAAAGAATCAAAGCACTTCAAAATATATAATAATATATAATAAATTCTACAATATTAAAATACATATTTGTTAAAAGTAAATAAAGCGCGCAAACAAACATAACCATTGCACAAAAACACAAAAGTTCATAAGAGATACTAAAAAATACAAGTTTGACTTGGCAGTCCCTTGAAGATCGATAACACTATGATGTCATTGTGCATGATAATATAGTACATTCAAATAGTGCAGGCGAGATAGAACTGAGTTAGTGCAAAGAGTAGTAATCAAACAGTCAACTCCAAACAAAAAATTATAGTAAATAATACTAGAAAAGGCAACCTCCGAATTTTCAGTTGATGGTCCTTTGATAGCAAAACGTTGAAAGCACAATATTGGAGCAAACTGCCTATGATGCCCTTACAAAACCATAAAACTCAAGACTTAAAACTCATTTACAAAATACACGGCTACATACATACAAAGAAAAAGGCATAAATGAAACTCAGGTAAAGAATTTTGGGACCATATATGTATAATTTAAATGTATGGTGCCATTATATTATTAGCCAAAACTAAAGTGATCTTGTATAATAATTTATGGCTAAAGAGTATATTGTTATGAATTAAAAGTGTAGAAACCAATTCATAATTTCTAATTTGTTGAGGGGCTAAATTAGAAATAATTAAAGTTGTATTTCTATAATACATGGGTTGTGGTCCCCAATGAACATATAGACAAAAGATAAAATATTTTTTTTCATAAGAAAAGAAACAAAAAATCTCTCAAATTGTTGAATAATTGTTCGTTGAAAGATCCAATCCGAAATTCTTCGGTATCCTCGATGGATCAAGGTACGCTTCCGCAATTTTATATACTTTCTAATTCTTACATTTGGTATCACAGCATGTAGAATTAGAAAAAAATCATAGTTTTTCCCTTTTTTTTGTTGTTTGGTTGAACGTATCATTGGTTATGAACATAAAATCTTATTTATAACAAATAAAATAATTGTGGATCAATTTTTTTATTTGTTATTTGTTAAAGATTATACAATTTGGTTTTTTATAATCTGATTTGCGTAACTTGAATGTTCAACCTATCAAATTGTCGAATATGTAATTTTTGAAATAAAAAAATCTAAATCGACAAATGTAATTTTTAAAATAAAAAAAAAGATAAAAAAGGCCTTGCTTAGACTCGAATTTGGGTTGGTTGTCAAATTGGGGCGCTGGCCACTAGGCCAAGCACAATTTTCAACCAAGATAGGGCACGAATATATATATTTAAACAACGATTCCGTTTATAAATATAGATACATATTGTGTATGTATCTCCCTTTTTAAAAGCAAAACTACTAAATTTCATACCCGAGAACCCAGTTTTGGTTTTGACGAGACCCATACATTTTTTTCATAATAAGATGCGTCTCGATGGACCAACACCGAATTTGGTTTGGTGTCTTTTTTTTGTCGAAATTCCACCGATTTTTTTTGAAAGTTTTCACGAAACGGTGCCGGAAAAAGGTCCCGATGTTTCGTCTGTAGTACGTTTCGTGTGATGAAGTTTCATGTAAAATAATGTTTTGTGGGTGATTGTTCTAAATTTTACCGTTTTGTGACTCTTCAGTTTTTTTCCCTTTCTTCGGTTTACTGTTTTAATGAGGAAGAAGAAGATATATACGTGTGTATATATATATTTATGTATTATTATTAATTATTATTTTTTAAAAAAATTATTTATTGAAACAGTAAGTTTTGATTAAAAAAACCCCACAAAAGAGAGTAAATGCACCCTCTTTGGATTCGAACCCAAGATCAAAGATATAGTATTGGTTTTAGGGAGCGCATAGCCACTAGGCCAAGCACAAGTTTCAATAATGATAACACATGCTCCTATTATTATAACATATATATATTGTGTTATCGTATTCCCAACGATGTTTTAGTTTCAATCGACATTTGCGTCATAATTTCAATGTTGTATAGATTCAATATTTTAAATTTTTAATTGAAGCAATATGAAACCAAAGTGTTCTCTATTATGAATATTTCATATGAAAAGTATTGAATGTTATATATGTGAATATTCATGCGAATACTAATTGACCCAAAGGTAGATTCATATTTGACCGAATTTCATATATATTTGTGATGGTAAATATATGATAATAATATGGTTTGACATGTAATTAAAAATCGATCCAAAGATAGGTTTATTATTCATGTCTAATTATCATTGTTTGATCATCACATCAAGAATACCGCTAGTTGTTGATATTACTATCCAAAGACTTGATATTGATCTTGCACTTGGTATCTTGATTTATATTTGTACAATTTTTTTATTATAATAGTTGATTGATTTCATTGATCATGTTATCATATATTCTCTTTTCAGTTAATCTTGCTGCGGTATCTACCAACATTGGTATGATTCCAGTCATTAATGGTTCCAATTTTAAGGCATGGAAAGATAAGGTCAAGATAGTTCTGGGGTGCATGGATTTGGACCTTGCATTAAGGATTGAGCCACCAATTTCTCTTTTAGTTTCAAGTTCTTTTGAAGAGAGGAAATTTATGAAAAATGGGAACGCTCAAACCGCGTTGGTCTTCAAATCATTATGAGCACCATTCCAGAAACCTTTAAAGGCAGTGAAGAGGTCAATCTTAAAGATTTCCTTACTGAGCTTGAAAAGCGTTTTGTACAAAACGATAAGGCTGAAATAAGTACGTTATTGTACCGCTTTAGCACCATGAGGTATCATGGTAAAGGAAGCATAGGGGAATACATTTTGGAGATGGCCAATATTGTTTCAAAGCTCAAGACTCTTAAGATCATCTTCTCAGAAGATGTTCTTGTGCATTTTGTCTTGAACTCTCTCCCTCTACAGTTTAACTAATTCAAAATAAGTTATAACTGTCAAAAGGAGTCATGGTCTCTTAATGAGCTCATCTCTTATTATGTACAAGAGGAAGAGAGGATGAAACAAAAAAAGACAGAAAGTGCTTATATGCTTCATACCTCTAAAGGAAAGGGCAAAAGAAAGAACTTTGAAAGTTCTAAGAATAAAGCTGCAAAGGGTCCAGATAATAAGAAAAAGAAAACGGTTGAAAACAATTGTTTCTTCTGCGAGAAATTTGGACATGTCAAGAAGGATTGTACCGCTTATCACGCTTGGCGTGTGAAAAAGGGTATGTTCCTTACTTTGGTCTGTTCTAAAGTTAATTTAGCTTCAGTTTCAAGAAACACTTGGTGGTTAGATTCCGGTGCTACTACTAACATCAGTGTTTCTATGCAGGGTTGCTTGAGCTTCCGAAAGCCAAGTTATGCTGAAAGATGCATTTATGTGGGAAATGGAAAATCGGAGGAAGTGGAGGCAGTTGCGCATTTTAGATTATTAATGCGTACTGGTTACTATTTGGATTTAAAAGACACTTTTGTTGTACCGTCTTTTAGAAGAAATTCGATTTTTGTTTCCTATTTGGAAAAATTTGGTTATTCTTGTTCATTTGGAAACAATCAATTTACTTTGTCATTAAATTCAAATATTGTTGGAACCGGTTCACTTTCGGGTTATGATAATCTTTATATGCTTGACACTGTTGAAACATACCATACAAGTTTGAATTCTGAATCACATGGTATAAAGCGTAAACTTAATGACGCCACTTCAGGGATGCTTTGGCACAAACGTCTTGGTCACATCTCTAGAAATAGAGTTG
>CM071862.1:16304637-16320438 GCA_036759665.1 Gynandropsis gynandra | reverse complement strand
TTTAAACAGGTTTCACGGTGAAAAACTGTTCGGCTTTCTCGTTTTCGGCAGTTTTTCACGTCGAAAAACTGCCGAACTTCCATTTTTCCACGTTCGAACGTTAAGGGCAAATTTGTCTTTTCCTCAGTTTTTATTTTTCGGATTTAATAATTATTTTGGGGAAGGGTATTTTTGAAATGATTTAGCCCTTTGAGGGTATTTCTGATATTCCGCCAAAAAAGACAGTAAAGAAGAAACTGATGTTAGAGAAAAAAAGCTATTAGATAAAAAAAATTATAATAAATCAATAAAATTAAAAAAAAATTTAAAAAGAAATCAGAAGAAGATATGACATACTAAAAAATCTACATTTGTAACAACTTATATATATAATTTGTTTTAAATAATTATAAATAACTTTAAAATTATTTATATTGTTATTATAATTATATATTATATTATTTTTTAAGAATGAAATGTTAAGAAATTGACACTTACAAAAATCTTAGTCCGTCTTAGTAACTAAAAAATCTTATTTTTCAATATAAATATACAAACGTTATTTCTAATAAAAATATAAACCAGTGATATTTTTAGTTGTTCTTCAAAAGTGTGTTAATCTTTCGTTTTTAATAAAATATAGGGAAAAAAAGTCTCCAACACCCTAACTTTTCTAATTTATGCCAATTTTCTTTAAACTAGTCGACACAACCAATTTTTTTTTCATCTTACAAAATTCATTCGATTTTCCCCTCAACTTTGGCGATTTCAGCCAATCCCCCATCTGTTATATAAACCGTGTAATGACGTTAATCGATCTGATTTCACCAGAATTCGACCCGATTTTGATCCGGATTTGACCCAATTCGAAAATCCGATTTTGACCCATATTATACCATATTTTTAATCCGATTTCGGCTCGTTTTATCTTTCTTCAATCCGATTTCACCCAATTTAAACCCACTTTCACCCAAATTTAACCCGGTTTCACCAAATTTTAATCTAATTTCACACAATTGCACCCACATTTAATCCGATTTCACCCAATTTGAATTTGATTTCACCCAATTTTAACTATATTTCACTCAAATTTAACCCGATTTCACCAAATTCACCCAATTTAACTCAATTCTAATCTGATTTCACATAATATTTACTCGATTTCACCGAATTTCAATCCACTTTAACCGAATTTTAACTCTATTTCACTCAAATTTAACCGATATCACCTAATTTTAACCCAGTTTCACTTAATTTTAATCTGATTTCACCCAATTTTAATCCGATTTTACTGAATAAAACTGGATGAAATTAGGTTAAATTTCAATGAAATAGAGTTAAAATTCAGTGAAATCGAATAAAATTGGATGAAATTGGGTTAGAATGGGTGAAATCGAGTTAAAATTATATTAAATTGGATGAAATTGAGTTAAAATTAGATAAATCAAGGTGAAATGCTATAAAACTACATTAAATTGTGTTGAAATTCATTGAAAACGAGGAAAAACTGGTGAAATTGGGTTAAAAGTGAGTAAGATAGAGTTAAAATTGAGTGAAATCGGGTTAAATTTGAGTAAAATAGAGTTAAAATTTTGTTAAATTGGGTTGAAATTCAGTGAAATCGAGTAAAATTGGGTGAATCGGATTAAATTTGGATGAAATCGGGATAAAATTGGGTGAAATCAGATTAAAATTGGGTGAAATCGGGTTAAATTTGAGTAAAATCGAGTTAAAATTGGATGAAATCGGGTTTAATTTGGATGAAATTGGGTGAATCGGGTTTAATTTGAGTGAAATAAAAGTAAAATTGGGTGAAATCGGATTCAAATTAAGTGAAATCAGGTTAAATTGAGTTAAAATTGGGTGAGATCGAGTTGAATTTGGGTGAAATTGGATGAAATTGTGTTAAATTTGAGTGAAATGGAGTGAAATCGGGTTAAATTTGGATGAAATTTGGTTAAAATTGGATGAAATCGGGTTGAAATTAGATAAAACAGGTCGAAATCGGGTTAAAATCGGGTATAATACAGATCAAAATAGGGTATTCGAATTGGGTCAAACCCGAATCAAAATCGGGTCGAATTCGGATGAAATCGGGTTGGTTAAAACTATTATACGGTTTATATAATGGATGGAGAAATTGATTGAAATTAATAAAAATGAAAGTAAAATCGAATAAATTTTATAAAATAAGGGAGAAATCGACTTTGTAGGATTGTTTAGGAAAGTTGCCGTAAAGGATGAGAACTGGCATAAAGGATGAAAGTTGGGGTGTCTGGGTTGGATAATTATTTAATTATACGTCACTAAGAAAATTCAATTGATTTTAGAGACAATAAAACCCTCTGGACTCCTCTATTGCCAAAAAAAAAAAAAAACTGAAACAAACAAAAAATAGAATGCCAATGTCCGGTCTGAAACTCTCCGTCGCTGCGGCGTCAATCTGCACGAAACCGTACAAATGGGTCCGTACGGTCTCCTCTAACCCTGGAGGAAGACGAAGAGGAGAGTCATCACGATTTCCCGTTGCTTCTTCGTTAACCACCGACGCGAACTCTCGGCGCACGTTACGCTCCTGCGCACCCTCCGCTTTCTCTGCGCACGTTAGCGCTTCTCCTTCCTGCATTATTACGGATCTTCTTTACACTTCCTCTCATAAAGGCATAGGGTTTCGGATTCGAGGTTTTCGCTATCGTCCTTTGTGCTCCTCTTCCTCTGCTTCTCCTTCTTTGCCGGACAAAATTGGATCCTCGTCGCCTCCGCCGTCTTCCGGTTCGTCTCTTCTGCCGAATATGAGTCAGGACGATGCCGTGACTGCGGATCAGAACGATTTTCGTCACGGCAGTACTCGTGGTTATGGTGGTAGTGGTGATGAAAATTCTTCGTTCCGGAAGAGCCACTCGCCGTCTCCGCCGTCGCAACCGTCCCCATCGTCTTCGAAACTGCTTACACTGCCCACTGTATTAACACTTGGCCGTGTAGCTGCTGTTCCGCTCCTCGTCGCGAGTATGTTAGATTTTGTTGCCGATAATGGTTTTGTCAGTTCAATGTCTGACGATCTTACATAACCTGTTCGATGAGTAATAGGATATGATCGTCGGAGCTGATGATGGCTGTATTATGATCTTAGAACTGTTCCTGAAATTGAAGATTTTTGCATGAACTCGATGCTGGTAGCTGATTTGGTTTTTATTCATTACATGGAGAAAATGAAGGTTATATCGCTTGTAGTAACTACGCTAGTCGGTTGCTCCCCATTTCTTGTGCTTTTTCTATTCCATTATCTGAATTGGATCTTTGGGTTGTGTTCCTGATTTCGGTGTATTGTTATAAGTTCCATGGTTTTATTCTCTGGTTCATCCTTATCTATCTCAAAACAAAGCTTGGATTCTTCCATATTTGCTCAGATGGGTTGCTTGCTGATGTAACATGGGTAGTTATGCTGTGGGGGGTTTCAATTTTCTTTGTCTCCTATGTAATTCATTCATCCTTTTGTTTTGGGTGTAGCCTTTTATGTTGATAGTTGGTGGGCAAGAACTGCTACAACAAGTATATTCATTGCGGCAGCCATTACAGACTGGCTTGATGGCTATATTGCCCGGAAGGTACTCCTTCCTGTCTTTGCATATCATGTACTTCTGGATAGGTTTATGTTTTCCATTCTGCGTTTTCATATTGCAAGGCTTAATGGTGAGATACACTTTTAGATGAGCCTAGGTTCTGCCTTTGGTGCGTTCTTGGATCCAGTGGCAGATAAGGTACACACCATATTCCCTTGTATCCTTTCTGCGAATTTTTGTTGCATCCACGGTGTCTTACCAAGCATTATTTATTTGAAATTGAGTGGGAAAAGGATAATGTCTTTCTAATTTGTATTCCATTGGCGTGCAGCTTATGGTAGCAGCTACATTGATCTTGCTGTGTACAAGACCTATGGACATTGCTGCATTTGGACCAGTTCCATGGTTGATGACAGTCCCTTCTGTCGCCATCATTGGTAGGGAGGTAAGTTATTAAAGTAGACTGTAATTTTGAATATCCTTAACCAGTGAAGTAATAATGTGCAAGCACCAACACTGGATATGGTGTACTTTGCATGTAGATAACAATGTCTGCGGTGAGAGAGTGGGCTGCATCACAGAATGGCCAGCTTTCAGAGGTAAGTGAAACTCTCACATGCACAAATAACTTCTATCCCTATATTTCTCTGCAGGCGGGATTGGAATTTTGTAACCTTTCCTACCTAATCACAGCATGATGTTGATACCTACAGGCTGTTGCTGTGAATAACCTGGGCAAATGGAAAACTGCCACACAAATGACAGCACTTACCATACTTCTTGCAACCCGGGACAGCAGTGTAGGGGCGCTCGTTGCTTCTGGTGTTGCCCTACTTTATGTATCAGCTGGACTCTCGGTGTGGTCTCTATTTGTTTATATGAGGAAGATATGGAGAGTATTATTGAAGTAGAGATTTGAGTACTACCTTCAATCTTGACCTCCGATTGGTGTTACACAGAGATGGGAGTAGAGGTACTATTTCTTTAGGTATACAAAGCTTCAATGGAGCTAACGCATTCCTTTATAGATGCATGCAAAATAGCTAGAATGTTCAAACCCAATATAATTCTCTGATCTAAGCCTGCTTTCAGATTTAACTTTTAGGGTTCATTAGGATAGTGTTGGATATCTGAATCACTTTGCTCCATATGGAACCTGGACATGACTTGAAGTAGCAGCATGATGTAGTAGACTGTATGAACAGCCGTAAAGGAGCAGCCGCAGCAGCAGCAGAAGAAGAAAGTGCAATTTTGGTATAGATAGAGATAGAGCTTTGGTTTTTCATAAAATATTCCTTTTTCCTTTAACATACTAAAGTTGTGATAATATTTGTGTTTCCCTAATGTAGAAGCATCAAGCTCTTTCTTGATGTGCTTCAATAATCTCTTGTAGGGAAGAATCCACGAACCCTCGTTGTAAAACTGTGGTTTGAACTAATATCAAGCGTTTATTTACCATTAATTATTAAATAAAAATATCAATTTTAAAATTATATGCATAAGATGCTTGTATGGGAGCAGAAAATGGTAATCAGAGGATGTTACAACGTATTTAGGGGTAGTTGGTTGTTACATATTCTAGGTTGTTCAGGTAGTTTTGTAGAATTCAAAAAAGTATTTTTGTTAAGAGTCCTTTTGTGGAGAGCAAACAGAAAACCTCTTAAAAAGTACCAAACGCTTCCCCTATTGGATTTCTAAATATACGATGTCAATCTTTACAAATTTTGTGTTTTGTTGTGAAAAAAGATATCAAAACTCATAACAAATTGGTAATAGAAGATCTTGAACCTTTAAACAAAACAATGATTGCCAAACGAATGAATTTGCTAGAAGAACAAATCCAAAATCTACTAGTTGATCAACCAACCATCGTTTTCCTAGTCCTCTGGCACAAACACAAAAAGATTAGTGTAAGTGCTTCGACAATAACCTGATAATCTCGATTAGAAAACATAATAAAAATTTGAAAACAAACAAATTTGTGAATTGTCACAACTATCCAAATCATTTTGAATCTGAAATTCATCGAAACCAGGCTTATAATTGATGCCAAGGGTAATTTCGAAATTACAAGAGTTACTCAACTAAAATAACGAAATTATGCTTATGTTACAACAACCAGAACATAGATCATTTCTAAAACAGAGCAAGGTCCTTCTCGGCTCTCGTCTCTCGTCTCGGTCATCGTCTTCCTTCTTCTTGGCATCCTCTTCCTCGTTTAGAGCCTCGCTAATGGAATCAACAGCTTATCAATTTCTATCCCTTCAACATTTACCTTGTCCTTAAATTGAAATTCTGGACATCGTCTCAATTAGCAAGAAGGACCCTCCAAGTGCACTTAAGTCTTCCACATTCTGATATTAGGAAGAAGGACCCTCCAAGTGCACTTAAGTCTTCCACATTCTGAAATGGTGCATTTCAGCAAATGGAATCCTGCGGTTGAAGGAGAGACTTCTACATGTCTCAGACAAAAGACTTCATCAAACAGAGCATCTGATCCAAGTCTTCTGCAATGTACTTCTAACGGTTCTAACGGCCTAAAGATTCAAAGTTCTTGGAATGTGGATCAAGATAGACTCAAGATCAAGATAGGCTCAAGAATGCAATCCTCATTATCTATAAATATTCTTGTAATACGTTTTGTGTGAATATGAAAAAACACCATCTGTTCAATACTTAGTTTTTCAGAAATGCAGTACATTGTTTCTTAAGTTTTCATCTTCTTTTTCTCTTCAAATTCTTAAAGTTCTCATGGTATCAGAGCACTAGATCAGGGATAATACTTGATCATGGATACTTCAAATTCTTTTCCATTTCCAGTTCATATTAATATCTCAAATTTTGTGACCATAAAGCTAAATGACACAAATTTTTTGTTTTGGAAGACTCAAATTGAGTCATTGCTTCGAAGTCAGAAGCTATTAGGATTCATTGATGGATCAATTCAGCAACCACCTGAGTTCATCATTGAGCAAAAGGATGGAATTTCAAGTCAAACATCAAATCCAGTGTATGATTCTTGGTTACAAACGGACCAATTAATCAAATCTTGGATTGTAGGCACTCTCTCAGAAGAAGTCTTCAGTCATATCATTGGAATGGATTCAACAATTAAGGTATGGGAATCTCTTGTAAATCACTATAATCAAAGATCAGTGGCAAGGGAATTTGACCTACTTGCATCACTTCAAATGCTCACCAAAGATGGGAAGACAATGCAAGAATATCTTGCACAATTTAAAGCAATTTGTGACAAGTTGAATTCAATAGGAAAGCCTGTGCCAGAACCTATGAAAATTTTCAGATTACTACATGGTCTAGGAAGGGAATATGAAGCCTTTACAACCGTTATACAAACGTCAATGCACAAACCTCCTTTTCCAACCTATGAAGATGTTGTTTCACAGCTCAATAGTCTAATCTTGAATCATAATTCTACAACCTATACAAATGTTTCACATCATCAGGCATATTCTGTTGATACACAGTCTGCCCTTAATGCACAGTTTTCTGGATATGGAAGAGGTAATTACAGAAACAATAATCGCTCTAATTACAGAGGTAACAATAGAGGATTTACAACAAGAGGTAGAGGTTTTTCTCAGCAAGTCTTATCCTCTTCTAATAATGTTCTTAGAGCACAAAACAGAAATGGTTCTATTGATACTCAGAACAATTCTACTTCAAGAATTGTTTGTCAGATATGTGGAAAGACAGGACATGATGCTCTGCGTTGCTGGAATCGTTTCAATAATGCCTACCAAAGCAATGATATACCACAAGCTTTGACTGCCTTAAACTTGCAGCAAGCATCCTCAACAGATTGGTATCCTGATTCTGGAGCCTCAGCACATATTACCAATAATGCACAGAATTTACAACAATCTATGCCTTACAATGGATCAGAAAACATTATGATTGGATCTGGATCTTTCTTGCCAATATCTCATATTGGATCAACTTCCTTATCCACATCAGAAGGTACTTTACCAATAAATGATGTTTTACCATCTATATCTATAACCAAATCTTTGCTTTCAGTTTCCAAACTTACACAAGATTATCCTTGTTATTTTATTTTTGATGCTAATGGGGTTTATGTGAAGGATTCTCTAACACAGAAAGTTCTAACCAAGGGAAGCAAGCGTGAAGGGATTTATATGCTTCAGAATCTAGATTTCAAAGCCTTTTATTCAAACAGACAATGTTCAACCAATCTAAACATCTGGCATCAACGCTTAGGGCATGCAAATCAGCAAGTTCTGAATCATCTTAAGAACACAAAATCAATTTCTGTTAACAATTCAACTTTATCAGTTTGTGAATTTTGTCAGATTGCTAAGAGCAGTCGTCTCCCATTTTATTCATCTGATTTTCATGCTTCAGAACCTTTGGAACGTATCCATTGTGATCTATGGGGCCCTGCTCCAGTAGCTTCAGTTCAAGGTTTCAGATATTATGCAATACTTATAGATAATTTTTCAAGATTTTGTTGGTTCTATCCTTTGAAAAGCAAATCAGAATTTTATGATGTTTTTGTCTCCTTTCAAAGCATGGTTGAAAATCAATTTTCTTCCAAGATTAAAAGCTTTCAAAGTGATGGAGGAGGTGAGTTCTGTAGTCATATTTTACAGAAACATTTTTCTGAAAATGGCATTAAACATCTAGTTTCTTGTCCTGCAACTCCTGAACAAAATGGACTTGCTGAAAAAAAACATAGACATATCACTGAACTAGGATTGTCTATGATCTTTCAAGCAAATACTCCATTGCAATTTTGGGTTGATGCCTTTGCCACTGCTGTTTATATCAGTAATCTTCTTCCTTCTGCATCCTTGAATCAAAACATTCCATATACTGTCTTGTTTAAAAGAGACATTGATTACTCTTCTCTTAGATATTTGGTTTGCTGTTGTTATCCTTACTTACGACCATTTGCTCAACACAAATTTGATCCTAAATCACTAAAGTGTGTCTTCCTTGGTTACAGTGAAAAACATAAAGGATATAGGTGTTTGTATCCTCCAACTGGAAGAGTTTACATCACAAGACATGCTATTTTTGATGAACAATCCTATCCATTTCAAAATGACTATTTAAAACTCTTGCCACTAGCTAACACTACTTTGCTGCAGGCATGGCAGAAAGGTCTTCAGATGAGAAAATATTCTCATCCAGACAAGGAAATACTAATTCCAAAATAGATTGAAAAATCTTCATTGTCCAGGTATCAAACTCCATTATTTTTATTTGATCCTACTGATTCTAATACTATAACTGGATCCACTCAAAATGTTATATCAGAACAATCTGCACCTGTTAATTCAGATTCATTATCTAACTCAACATCTATAACAAATACACATCCTATGATAACTAGACATAAATCTGGTATAATCAAACCCAATCCACGTTATGTTCTTCTTACTACTACAAATATACCTCAAGAACCAAAATCAATTGCTTCTGCTATTAAACATGATGGTTGGAGACAAGCCATGCTTACTGAAATGGAGACTCTTCAGGTAAATAACACTTGGACCTTAATACCTTCTTCCAATGACATGAACATTCTTGGTTGTAAGTGGGTTTTCCGAACAAAACTGCATTCAGATGGTTCATTAAACACTTTAAAGGCTAGATTAGTGGCTAAAGGTTTTCATCAAGAAGAAGGGATTGATTACATTGAAACCTTTAGTCCTGTTGTTAAAACTGCAACCATTAGAACTGTTCTTTCCATTGCTATTGTAAATCATTAGTTTATCACTCAATTGGATGTCAAAAATGCATTTTTACATGGTGACTTACATGAAAATGTTTACATGAGACAACCACCTGGTTTTGAAGATCCTTTACATCCTTCTTATGTCTGCAAACTTAACAAATCTCTTTATGGTTTAAAACAATCCCCTAGAGCATGGTTTGATAAGTTTAGCTCTTTTCTCTTGGAATTTGGTTTTCATTGTAGCTTAGCAGATCCCTCTCTTTTTGTTTTTATAAATGGCAATGATAAAATTTATCTTCTATTGTATGTTGATGATATGATAATTACTGGGAGTTCCAAATCTTTGCTCACCAACCTTATTGAATTATTAAAATGCAAATTTGCTATGAAAGACCTAGGTTCTCTGGATTATTTTCTTGGTGTACAGACTGTATTTCATAAAAATGGTTTGTTTCTTCATCAACAAAAGTATGCCATGGATCTTCTTCACAAAGCTGCTATGACAGATTGTAAACCAGTTACAACTCCTCTGCCATTAAAACTTGATCATATTGTTGTTTCATCAGATAAGTTTTCTGATCCCACCTATTTTAGAAGTTTAGTTGGTGGACTTCAATATTTAACAATAACAAGGCCTGATATCAATTTTGCAGTTAACTTTGTTTGTAAAAAGATGCATGATCCCACCATTTCAGATTTTGTTTTACTTAAAAGAATATTAAGATATGTTAAAGGAACACTGAATCTTGGATTGCATATTCATTCTAACAGTTCTTTGGATTTGTTGGCTTTCAGTGATAGTGATTGGGCTGGTTGTAGATCAACAAGAAGATCTACAACTGGTTATTGTACATATCTTAGATCTAATCTTCTATCTTGGTCAGCAAAGAGGCAACCCACGGTGTCTAGATTATCAACTGTAGCTAAATACCGAGCATTAGCTTCAACCACAGCTGAATTAACCTGGTTATCCTTTCTTTTAAGGGATCTTGGTATCTCATTATTTAATCCAAGTCTTCTGCATTGTGATAACATTTCTGCAATTCATCTTACTGCAAATCCTATGTTTCATGGAAGGTCAAAACACATTGAATTAGATTACCATTTTGTTAGAGAAAAGGTTGCTTTAGGATCAATTTTGGTTAAGCATATTCCTAGTGAACTGCAAATAGCTGATATTCTAACTAAATCTCTGCCTAAGGATCAATTTTTGTTCTTGAGATCCAAACTGAATGTTGGTTCTCCACCAGACATCAGTTTGCGGGAGGATATTAGCAAGAAGGACCCTCCAAGTGCACTTAAGTCTTCCACATTCTGATATTAGCAAGAAGGACCCTCCAAGTGCACTTAAGTCTTCCACATTCTGAAACGGTGCATTTAAGCAAATGGAATCCTGTGGTTGAAGGAGAGACTTCTACATGTCTCAGACAAAGACTTCATCAAACAGAGCATCTGATCCAAGTCTTCTGCAATGTACTTCTAACGGTTCTAACAGCCATAAAGATTCAAGTTCTTGGAATATGGATCAAGATAGACTCAAGATCAAGATAGGCTCAAGAATGCAATCCTCATTATCTATAAATATTCTTGTAATACGTTTTGTGTTAATATGGAAAAACACCATCTGTTCAATACTTAATTTTTTCAGAAATGCAGTACATTGTTTCTTAAGTTTTCATATTCTTTTTCTCTTCAAATTCTTAAAGTTCTCAGTCTCAATATCTCTTCCATTGAAACAATGTTGTTTCATCTTCAGCTAGTCTTTTCCAATTAGGGGTGCTAAACTGGGTTGATCCAATCCAGTCCACCATGGACTACATGTTATATGAACTGAACTTCGAATTAAATTTTTTTATACAATTACATAATAAATAATTTATAAAATTATCTAAACAATTTCTAAATAATCTAATAAATGAAAAAAATTTAAATAAAAATATAAAAATCATTCGCAACTTCAAAACATGAAAATAATTCATAAAAACATAGATAAACAAAATAAAAATCTAAAAATTCAAATAACAATACTTTTAACTAAATAAAAATACTTTTAAAACTTCAAAACATAATTTTTATCATCCACAATGATTTACAACTATATTTTGTATTCTACAAAAAATATTATAATTATACTTTTTTAGTATTATATATATAATTATATATCTAAATAGTTTAAAATTTCAAAAAACATTAAAATAATTCATAAAACATATATAAACCAAATAAAAATCTAAAACTTAAACTAAAAACAATATTTATCTAAATATTTTGAAATTTGAAGCTTCAAAAAATTATAATTATATGTTATTAATATCCGTAGTTTGTCCATGGATCAACTAAAATTATGACCCAATTTTTATATGGGTTAAAAAAATTCAAGACGGCTCGTACTTATGTGGGTTGGCTGAGTACCAACCATAACTCCATGCCTTGGGATCTCCTTAAATTTCTCACTTCCAAAAGGTCTTCAGACTCTAAAAACGCATCCAAAACATCCCCAAGTCAGACAGGTAAATGATGAACCTCTTCATTTCCCACGGATTCCTTCAATTACGACAGGTAAATAGAACACTCCACTGGCAATGCGAGCTTATAGACCACCTTTCCCACCTTCTACAATATCTCATACGGAACATAATATCTCGCAACCAACTTTGCGTTCGCTTGAATTGCTAAAGAACTCTGCCGATACGGTCTCATCTTCAAATGCAATCCACATTCCAACTTCAAATCCAACTTCACGTTTGTTCTTATCAGCTGAAGCTTACATCCTTTGCTAAGCCTTTTAAGATTTTGCTTAATAGTCATCGATACCTCTTCATGCTCCTGTATAAGTTCCTCCAAACTTCGATCAACAGAGAGAATCTTTTTGTCTATTTATCAACCTTGGAGGATCTCGTCCATACAATACTCGAAAATGGATGGTCGGCAATGAAGTGTGATATGAGGCATTATACCAAAACTCATTACACGCTAACCAAGTCGCTCACGTCCTTGGTTTCTCACCAGCAAAGCATCGTAGGTACACCTCCAAACATCAGTTTAAAATATCGATTTTCCTACCATTTTGGGAGTGATAGGTTGAACTATATACCAAAGAAGTTCCTTGAGCCTTGAACAAAGATGACCAGAACTCGCTTTAAAAAATTTTGTCCCTATCTGACAAAATCTTCTCAAGAAATCTGTGCACGCACGTTATTTACTTGATGAAAACTTCTGCCACTTGTGCTGCCGTGAAAGGATGTTGCAAAGGAATGAAATGTCCATACTTGCTCAACCTGTCTACTACCACATGTATGTTGTCATAAACTTTTTATTTCGATAAGCCTTGAACAAAATCAAGGCTTACTTCAGACCACACCTTGTTAGGAATCGATAGAGGTTGAAGTAACCCCGCTGGATTGAGTGTGGAGTACTTATTTCTCTTGCAAACACCACATTCTCAAATATTCTTTAATATCCATCTTCAGTATACTTCTGCAGCCAACCTTTTGTATGTTTTTCATTGTCTAACATCTCCTCCCACAGGACTAGCATGAAGCTCCTCCAACAACAAACGAATATAGGTTGAGTTCTTAGGCAAATACAGTCTGCTCTCCTTGTGTATAATGTCATCTTGTAATGAGAATGCTCTGTAATGCCACAGATTCAATATCCTCCAACAAATGCGCTTTAACTTCAGAAAGATCAATATTACAAGTAGTGATTTCCTGGGCATATAGTTCCTCAATTCTTTACACCCTCTGGGATAGAGCATTTACCACTCTGTCTTGGTGTGTATAGGATTTCAAAATCCAATCCTAGCAGTTTGGTTGACCATCTTTGATGATCTGTGGTTACAAATCTCTACTCAAGAAGATATTTCAAACTTTTCTGATCAGTTTTGATAATAAATCTTCTCCCTGTAACGTAATTCCTCCACTTTTCGATAGCTAGAACTATAGCTAATAACTATTTCTCGTAGAGATATTATGTTTTACCTCAACTTGAGAGTCCTTGGTTCATGTACACGATCGGTCTCCCATTCTGTGATAATATCGCTCCTACACCTCCCTAATGCATCTGTTTCGATAAAAAAGGTTTGACGAAAATCAAGTGTAGCGGGAACCAGAATGGTCATCATGGCGGATTTCATCAACTCAAAAGCCTCTATTGCCTTGAGAATGAATATCTCGTTGATGACTGATGAAACGTCATTGGAGAATGTGATAATCCGAACGACATTACAAGGAATTCATAATGGCCTTCATGAATCTTGAAAGTCGTTTTATGAACATCCTTCGCCTTGACTCTAATTTGATGATATCCCACTCTTAAACCCAGTTTTGTAAACAATGTTGGACCACGTAATGCATCCAACAATTTGTGGAAGAGTTTTCGTATTATTCATTTGAAATTGAATTACATCAGATATATATATCAATACATAAGAGATATGACAACCCTAACGGAAACCCTAATAAACACAAATGTACAAAATTACATTTATGTCCCTATCACTTATATGCCCCCTCAAGACGGAGCACCTTCGGTGATGCCGATCTTGTGACAAAGTGTAAGAAATGGCTGACAAGCGAGCGGTTTAGCGAGTAAATCCGCTAGTTGATCTTTGGAGTTGACGTGAGAAACTCGAAGGATGCCGCCTTGCACTTGCTGACGAACAAAGAAGTAGTCCAAGGCTAGATGCTTCATGCGAGAGTGAAAGACGGGATTGGCACTCAAATATGTTGCGCCAATGTTGTCACAATAAATTACGGGAGGTTGTGATGTAGAAATACCAAGTTCCGTTAGGAGAGACGTGATCCATCGAAGTTCTGCTGCTGTATCCGCTATAGCACGATATTCCGCTTCGGTGGATGACCTAGCTGTGAATTTCTGTTTCTTGGAAGACCAAGAAATGGGATGGCTGCCAAGATAGACAATATATGCCCCCGTAGAGATATACTCATCACGATCTCCCGCCCAATCTGCATCACTAAAGGCGTGTAGAGAGAGAGTATTACCAGCGGAGAAGAAGATACCACGATCTCGTGTTCCAACCAAATACCGTAGAACCCGTTTGAGGGCTTGTAGATGTTCCGTTGTCGGGGCATGCATGTACTGAGATAATTTATTGACAACGAAGCTGATGCCGGGTCTCGTAAGTGTGAGATACTGAAGACTTCCAACAATAGTCCGATAGTTGGTTGGATCGTCCAACCTTTCACCCGAGGATAAGGAGAGACGCGCGCTAGGAGCCATAGGAGTGGTCACTGATTTAGCTTCGGAGAATTAAGCTTTGTTGAGGATATCCGTGACATATTTGCGTTGAGTGAGCAGTAAGCCTGAGGTTGTCCGTGTTACTTCAATGCCAAGGAAGTAAGATAGATCTCCCAAGTCTTTGATGGAGAAGCGATTTCCAAGCGCTATGGTGAATTGTTGGACTGCTCCTGAGTTGCTTCCTGTTACCACAAGGTCATCCACATAGACGAGAACATATATAGTTACCTCGGAATTGTGAAGAATGAACAAGGATGTGTCGGCAAGGGAGTTAACAAAGCCCTGGCCGAGAAGAAAATCCCGAAGTTCCGAATACCAAGTCCGAGGAGCTTGTTTGAGACCATATATTGCCTTGCTGAGTTTGCATATGTGATGAGGAAGATCATGATCAACAAAACCTGGAGGTTGTGTCATGTATACCTCTTCCGTGAGTTTTCCTTGAAGAAATGCATTGTTGACATCTAGTTGACGAAGACTCCAACCATTTGCAATTGCAATACTCAAAATCAATCGAATGGTAGCGGGTTTAACTACCGGACTGAATGTCTCAAAGAAGTCCACTCCCGGTCGTTGTGTAAAACCTTTCGCCACAAGTCTGGCCTTGTAGCGATCCACCGAACCATCTGGTAATCGTTTGATACGATAAATCCACTTGCATCCAACCACATTTGATGCATGTTGAGCCGGTACAAGATCCCATGTTCCATTACGAACGAGTGCATCAAATTCCTCGCTCATTGCCTTCCTCCAACGCTGATCTTTTAGGGCTTGAGAGACGGTTGTTGGTTCGGTGTCTGGAGGGAGTGCTCGATCGGGTGTAGAGGAAGAGCCCGATCGGGTAACTGTTGTTAAATCATCCCCGTAACTTTGCACGACTCGGGTGGAAGGGTCACCCGCTCGGGCATGATGCACGATCGGGCAGTGTACATGGTGCCCGGTCGGGCGAGTAGCCTGAGATGATTTTGTTTTAGATCTCGTTTACATGGGGTGAATGTTGCCACCATCAGCAATTGCCGGAACATCCAAATGGGAGTTAGCTGCAACAGAGACCATGTCCGCGGGTGCCCGTGATGTGAGCATTTCCGGTGAAGGATCCGTTACAGGAGTGACGGAAGAAGACGATGTCACGAGTGGCATTGGACAAGATGGAACAACACAAACGGGTGACGACCATGTGGATGCAGGCGGAATAGGGTTGAAGTCGTTGTTTGTGAAATATTGGGAGTAGTTGGAGTATGGAAAGACGGTTTCATGAAACTCTACATGACGAGATGTATA
>CM071862.1:16266372-16296727 GCA_036759665.1 Gynandropsis gynandra | reverse complement strand
ATTACAATAGTAAACTTTCCTTAATATTACAATAGTAAGTAAGTAAATAAATTACAATAGTAAACTTTCCTTAATATTACAATAGTAAACTTTCCTTAATATTAGGTTCATGAAAACAAGTTTCTGAAGATCTCCAAGTTTGTTAGATATCGATATTGATGAAACTTCAGGTCATATTAAATCAAGGCTCTGATGATATCACTAATAAAATCAACCAAAAAAACAAAATAAGAATTTGAAAATGAACAAATTTGTGAATTCGAGAGTACAAATCTCCATCTTTCTCGATATATTTTTTTCAATCTGAAATCCATCGAAACCGGAGCTTAAAAATGATTCCAAGGTTAATTTCGTTATTACAAGAGTTACTTAACTAAAATAACAGAATTATGTTTCCGTTACAACAACCAGAACATAGATTATTTCTAAAACAAAGAAACATCATTGTCGTCTCTCTCCTTTGTCATCGTCTTTCATTTTCTTCCTTGTCTTGATCCTCGCCAATGGAATCAACAACTTATCAAAACCCTACCTTTCATAAACTATAAAAGATTTTAAATGATTGACCACGCATGCTTGAAATCCCTTTGTTTATTGGCATGAACCTCAATGGATGGATCACGAGAATTGAAAGTTCTTCAACATGAACCACTACCCAACACAACGCTGGATCACCACAATAATGGTTCTCAATGGCAACACCTTGCCCTAGTTCTTGGGGGAGAAATCATGAATCTGGCGTTGAGTTGAAAAGTTTTCAAGCAATGTGATGGAGAATTTGATGAAGTCATGGGCAGCGCTAGGATTGGTGGTAAACGAACCGGCACATGGTCGAATCAGATGATCGCAACATAAGCAATTAAGGGTAGATAAAGAACAACACGAGTCACTAGAAGACTTAAAAGATAAAAATCTTACATTATCTCGTCCAATGTATATGAAATTGTCCAATCATATCAATATCCCTTCAAATCATCTATCTACTCCAACAAAAACCTCCAGCAACCATTACCCAACTTAAGGAAGACCCACGTGACCCGCCTCTAAAATCGAGAGACTCACATAAGGATAAGAAAAGACAAAAGTAGAGATCTTTTCTTATCCTTCCCAATGGTTTGAAATTATTCTCAAATCAATTTACTTGATCATCTATTTACCTACTTCGAAGATCTCTAATGACTATGAAACTTTCTCAATCCAATCTTATCACATTAGATCATCTACTTATAGGAAGTTAAATCCGATCTCTTTCCATACTTCACAAGCAGCAGTTAGTTCAGGACTCCATTTGCTAGCCTCACGGATAATTTCATTACCCTCCTATTCTGATGATCTTGAACGACTAGGAAACCTTCCCACACTAATTTTATCCCAGCGGATAATCTAATTTCCTCATCTGAAACTCTCCAAACAACTAGAAATTTTTTTTAAATGGCTAGTAGATCAATTTGTAACCCTTTTACGCATTTCAATTGTTTTGATATGGAGTCTCTTCTATATAGAGGACTTAAGCTCAGACTAAATTTGTTGAGAATAAACTTTTTGTTTTTTTTTTCATGATCCTCAATTTATTCCGGAAACAATTCAAGTCATATCCGACTATACAAGAGGCTTTAACAACTCTTTTGATGTCCTTCATTACACCCCAAAACCCCGTTTATCCACCTTCTTCCACCCAGAAATCTACTATTGCCTTGTGAGATCACAACCTCCACTGTCAACCACATCATCCACCATCAATGGACAAACTTTTTTGAAGAGTGCCCTTAAACCATTCAAGATATCCTCTACTTCAACCACCACCATCCACCGTCAACGAACGAATTCTTGAAGAGTGCCCTTAGGCCAGTCAAGATATCCTCTATGATCCGATAAATCCTGCTCGAGCGATCGAGACTAACCAATTCTTCGTACGCATCCCAATATCCAACACTCGAGGTGTGTATCATCTTGGTATCAAAGTCTGGGTCAATGACTATTAGAGTATATTCTTATATCCCTAGATATTCTTACGTAATATCTTTGTAATCTTTGAGTATATTCTCATATACCTCGATAATCTCCAAGTTAGATAATATATTGTACTATATTTAGATAACTTTGTCAAATGAATAACACAAGGAATTCATTCAAATTTTTTCATGGTATCAGAGGGTTTCACATAAACCTAATTTCCTTTTATGATCCATTAGTTATTTTTTTCTTTCTTTTCAAACCAGCCGCCTCCCTCCTTATCTTCTACCATGGTTGTCGTCCCCCAATCATCGGAAAAGCCTTTTGGGATCACAAACATCAAGTCTAACATCCCCATCATTCTTGACATGGAGGAAATGAACTATGATTCTTGGCGTGACGTATTCGAAACTCATTGTTTTAGTATCGAGAAGGATGTTTACTAGAGCTCTTGGTCACGGGATGAGCGGAGGCTCTCGTTCCACTAGCCGTACGCAGTCTCAATCATCTGTACAAAGATCGCGAAGTAGAATAGATAGATATGTCATGAAAGAAATGTTGAGAAAGCTATTAGCAGAAAGTCAACAACATGACCAAGAGGAGAGTTTGACGACACCACAAGTACCGCTGCAGGCACCGACACCACCACAACTACAACCACATGCTCCACCATAAGTACCATTGCCATCACCACCAACGCCTCCTCCAGTGTTGAATCAGAGGCATGCGGAGACGTCGGAGTATTTCTATGTCATGGATCACCTGGCTAAATGGGGTACAAAGTCATTTCGTGACGGTGCGATTCCTCCCATGAAGGCGGAGGAGTGGATTTTTCGATTAGAGCGGAACTTTCAATCATCTAGATGCCCATTAGAGTTTAAGATGCATACTGCACTCCACTATTTGGAGGGAGAAGCAATGTTTTGGTGGGACGAGATTCAGAGGGAACGTCCAAATCATATGTTTTCTTGGGATGAGTTCAAAAAACTTTTTGAGTTGAAGTATATACCACACGCTGCTCGTGAAGAGATGGAGTTGGCATTTCTATAACTCATACAAGGTGACCGTAGTGTTGCTCAATATTATAATACTTATCTGAAATTATCATGGTTTAGGTCCAAATCAGTAACCTCGGAATTTCTCAAGGTCAATTTGCAAGGACTACGACCGGAGACCAGACGCAAGATTGAGATAATCAAGCATGGATCATTGTCTGAGTTAGTTCAAATGCTCAGCTGGTAGCGAAAAGACTCATCGAGGATGGCATCTTGAAGTCTTTGGATGCCAAGGGGAAACAGGTTGTCCAACATATTCGAGGGAGATTATACCAGAGGAAAACAATTCAAACTCGTCATATCGTAGCAACACCAAGGTACCTATGTCATCGTTGTGGACGTGAGCATATTGGGGCGTGCCAAAGATTTGATAGGCGAGTGGGATGCTTCAAATGTGGAAGTTTAGAGCACCAGTTTCGTGATTGCCCCCAGCAAGTTGGAGGAACTATGAGGCGATGACAGTTAGACGGATGTTTCCGTTGTGGCAGTATGGATCATTTTTAGAAGGATTGTCCGAGACCACCACCTCCACCACCACCATCGGGTCTAACTCCACAGGTTAGAACTAGGAAGCCTAAAGAGCATGCATCGAAATGTAAGGCTGTACAACCACGAGTATATGCCATGGGAGGTAACGAGGATGAACGTGAGGGCCAAGAAGGAAACGCTCGACCTATCGCTTGTATGTCGTATATATATATATATATATATATTATGTGTGTATGCCTTACATATAGTAAATTTTTTATGTGGAGGTGAGTTCCGTGAGAGAATTGAGAAGCAGATTCTTTAAAATATTCGTATTTTGTAGGATCGCTAATCGTAGGATGTCTATCTACTCATTTGTTATTTGACACTAGTGCGACACATAGTTTTGTGAGTCCATCGATGGTTAATAAATTAGTTGTTCAACCTGAGGATTTAATGAGTATTTTCCGAGTGCATACTCCTGGAGATCAGATTTTAGAACCCAAAGGGTTGTCAAGGAAGTGCCGGTGGTGATAAAAGGAGAAGAACTAGTTGCAGATCTTATCATCATTCCGATGGAATGCTATGATGTGATCTTTAGAATGGATTGGTTGTCAAGACTTCGAGTTGTGATGGATTTTCGTCACGGTCAAGTACGTTACCAAAAAAGTGGTAAAGAGCTTAATTACCAAGGAATTCGATCGGGTTAAGGGATTCACGTCATCGCAATGTTGCATATGGAACGATTACTAGATCAAGGTGTGACCTATTCTCGCTACCATATCGGTAGAAGAAGTGGATCTATCTGTGCAAGTCGAGGAGATCCCTGTTTGCAGACGTTTTTAGAGAACTACAAGGCTTACCACCAACGCGAGTGGATCCATTTGAGATTGAGCTAGAACCGGGTACTTCTCCAATATCAAAGTCTCCATATCGAATGGCACCAGCGGAAATGGCATAGTTGAGGAAGCAATTAGATGAGCTACTTGAGAAAGGTTTTGTACGACCGAGAACATCACCAAGGGGTGCACCAGTCCTATTCGTAACGAAGAAAGATGAGAGTTTCAGACTGTGCATTGATTATAGGACTCTAAATAGAGTCACTGTAAAAAATCATTACCCAGTACCGAGGATCGATGAGTTATTAGATCAGTTAAGAGGTGCGACTTGGTTCTCAAAGATAGATTTAACATTGAGATATCATCAGATTCCAACTGCAGAAGGTGACATTAGGAAGATTGCATTTCGAAATCGATATGAGCATTATGAATTTACGGTCATGCGATTTGGTTTGACTAATGCCCCTACTGCGTTCATGAAGCTAATGAACAATGTGTTACTTGGATCGTATTATTATTATATTTATCGATAACATTTTGGTATTCTCCAAGAGCCCAAAGGAACACGAGGAACATTTGTGCTTAGTGTTAGACCGTCTCAGAGAACAACAATTGTTTGCGAAGTTGAAAAAGTGTAGTTTCTGGAAAAGAAGTGTGGGATTTTTGGGATATGTCGTATTAGAGGAAGGAGTTTTTGTTGATCCTGAGAAGGTGTCAGCAATTCACTACAAAAAAACAGGCATTTTCCAACGGACAAATCTGTTGGAAAATGTCTAAAATCCGTTGGAAAGGGATCTTTCCAATGGATGGCAACGGATTTCCGCCCATTGGGAAACATTCGTTAGAAATCTGGATACGTTGCAATTCGCAACGGAGTTGCAATGGATAATATCCGTTGCAATATTGTAACGGAATTTTCAACGGAAACATTCGTTGGAAAGTCATAACGGACGCCCGTTGAAGAAATTTGTAACGGTTCCCCGTTGCAAATTTGCAACGGACGACCATTGAAAAAGGGCAACGGACTAAAATGTTTCAACGGACGTCTGTTGCCATCCAGGCGAGAAAAATGAGCGGGAAGTTACCTTTCCAACGGGAAACTTTCGGAAACTGGCGGGAAATAGCAACGGACGTCCGTTACCATTTGGCGGGTAATAGCGTCCAACGGATGCCCGTTAGAAATTCCAACGGGCATCCGTTGGAAAAATTGTAAAAAAACAAAATAAAAAAATAAATTTTTTTTAAAAATAATATTTTTTAAAATACAAAGTTTTTTATTAAAATATTAAATTGTTTACAAAAAGAAATAAAACTAAAACTACTCCTATCCTATTACATGTCATTTAGATCGGCTGGCTCAATATCGTCTCTCTGATCGCCACCACCTCTAGATGGCGTTGGATCTAAATCAGAACTCGATTCTTACTGCGACGTTGATCCCCTCCCTTGGTCAGACATCAACTCGATGATGCTCTCCAAGTGCTGAACTTTGGCTTCGAGCTCCTCGATCCCCCGTTGTTGCGTGAAATTCTCTTGCACTGCGGGAGGTACCATCGTGGCATCCTCGATGATATCCTTTTGAAGCGCCTCGAGACCGTCCAAATGTCCCTTATACGGTCTCACCGACTACAAGACAAACAAAAGTAACGTTAGATTTTTACAAATTATTTTATTAATAATCGAAAAAAAAAATAATGAACTTTTACCTCTAAATAAATTTTGTCCTTTTGTAAAGGACTGAGTTCGTCGGGGGTTGAACCGTAAGCTTGTGATTGCTGTGTGATTTTTTTTGTCACAGCTCTCATGGTTCGCTCCGCTCGAGGATCGACGAGTTCGGATTCGTCGGCCTCTTCCCCGATAACCAGATTCTTCTTGGCATGGGTTTCTAATACCAGCTCAAGAAGAGTCAGTTCTCTTCCTATCCGTTGCATCTATAATACAAAATAAAGTTAGTTAGATTACTATTTAAATAAACAAAAAAATTAAATAAAAAAATTTTACCAATTCGTGTTTTCGTTTCGTGAAGGATTTTAATCCCGAAGTATGGCGATGCGGACCATCTCCGGGAACCTTCTCACCGTAGCGACATTTTTTAGCCTTCTCGCTCTTGGCCTTGAATTCTACGGACTCCAAATGCTGAATCATTTTATTGAAGACTGTATCCGTTGCCCATTTCGGTTTGCGATTGTTGGCGTAGTAGTTGTATTTCGCGTTGTTCATCATCAGGCGCATCCGCACTTGCATGTCGTGCATCCATGATGTATCCTTTCGCCACCATCTGTATGAGCGCTGCAAAAAAAGTTATAAAATTTTAGTTTTATAACATATATATATATATATAACTAATAAGTTGAAATTTAAAGTAATAAAAAACTTATTATAAAAGTGCGCCACCATCGCTGGCGCACAACTTCTAGCGTAAGTTGCCAGGAATAATATAACTCGTCATGTAAGAACCCTTGGATAATGATGTTGTTTGTGTATTTGAGTATATCATCAACATCAAACCTGCAAATCAACATTACAAAGTTAGATAATATTTATAACATATAATAATACAAATGAAAATAGTAATTTTTTTACCATAACATCCCAACAGAACGTTCGGGATCGATAATCGAAAGGGTTGGACGCCCATCCAAATCATCGATCAAGGAATCGATATCTACCATATCGTCCTCTTCATAAAATATCGGTGGTGCTGATTCTGGTGAAGGAGGACGATATGGTGGTGGTAGAGGCGGGGGAGGAGCTCCCGCGAACCAGCCAACAAACCCCCCGATCCTATAAACCGTCTCGCTCTCATTGTTTTTCTATGGATTGTAAAAGTGTTTGTGGGTGAAATGTGAGTTTGAGAGGATTTTGAGATTGTGATTTGTGTTGAAAATAGAACTGTTCAATGGGTTTATATATATCGAATTTTCAACGGGTATCCGTTGGGAATTCCAACAGATGCCCGTTGGGAATGCGTGTTCCCGAGGCAACAGACGGCTAAATGGCGGCTCGTCTCCCTTCGCAACGGGTATCCGTTGCGATTTCCAACGGATGCCCGTTGGAAATTCTATAGACTAGGGTAGGCATCATTACCTATTCCAACGAGCATCCATTTGAAATCGCAACGGAAGCCCTTTAGAATTATTTCGACCGTTAAGGTTCCAACGGATGTTCGATGGAATATTTGTAACGGGTGTTCGTTAGAAATTTTACAACGGATGCCCATTAGAAATGTGGAAAACTTAGAAATTTTTTCTAAGTGTCGGGGGCGAGTTCGTGTTTCAACGGGCATTCGTTAATATTTTCAACGGATGTCCGTTGGTATTAGATAATTCTAATTTGTAATACAACAAACATCGTTTATATAACCCACTATATCACTATTAACGCAAACTCTATAGTTGTATGTGCTTCTATGTAGCCGCGAGTAAACAAGATTAGCCAACACATGACATTTCGTGCGGGAGCATTAGCCATATCTTTTAACCACGTAGGAAGTCTTTCATCAGAACATTTCACTTGTACGTAACATAAACAAATTAATACTTTTATATGCATTTAATTTAAATAGATGTGTAAACGAGTACTTACGTAGTCTCTCAACCACGAGTCATAATGTTGAACTTTCATGTCTGTGAGTTCATTTGCATTTAGATGAGGATATGTACCAAATACTTCTTCATCAAATATCTTGAATAATGAAAATACATTACATTTTAACTCTTGACAATTTAGTAGTATATATGCAAAAGATTGAAATTAATATGTACCATGTACGTACCTTTTGAACGGTAATAACTCTTGACAATTTAGTAGTATATATGTGTGGACGTGATTATACTCCTTTGGTGTTAACCAATATTCATCGGATTTACCTCCTGTACGTCCAATCGGTGTAAACATTTCAAGAATTATGCCAAGCTGTGGATATATTGATACAGATAGTTTGTGTGATCATCCGTTGCACGACGTTCTTTCGTTTGAATATGCGACTCAAAATAAAATGTGCTGAAATAAGTGATTTCTTCCAGAAAGTATTGTTTTTTTCTTTAAATGAAAGAAAAACCTTTCGAAAGGATACATCCATCTAAATTAAACTGGCCCACCGAGTATTGCCTCATCTGATAAATGTATTGGCAAATGCTCCATGACATCGAAGAATGAAGGCGGAAAAACATTTTCCAATGCACATAATACTTCACAGATATTGTTTTTCATTACTTCCAAGTCATCATTTTTTAAATTCCTCGAACATATATCTCTAAAAAATATGTTGATTCTGCATAACACATCATGAACATCCGGTGGTAAGAGCTCAGCAAATGCAATTGGAATGAGCCACTGCATGAAAACGTGACAATCGTGACTTTTCAATCCGGTCATCCTCGAACCAACAACAATATCCACATACCGAGTAATGTTCGATGCATATCCATCGAAAAACTTAACGTCCTCTTTTAACCATTTAAATAATGTTGTTTTCGCCGGACCAGACAATCTGAATACCGGGACAGGTGACCTTCCATCTCGTAATTCCAACTCAGGTCGTCAGTATATTGACTTCAAATCTTTTGTTAATTGTATATTATCCTTGTTTTTACCCACCACATTCAAAACAGTATTTATGATGTTATCGAAAAAGTTTTTTTTATATGCATAACATCAAAATTATGACGTAATATCAATGATTTCCAATATGGTAGTTCCCAAAAGATACTACGTTTATGCCAGTTATGCCATTCACCTTAATCTTTTGGTTTACGATGCCCACGATCTCCACCGTATTCAACCGATTCTTGTAAATCACCCATTGTGTTCAATATTTCGTAAAGGATTTGTGTTCCGGTTTGCATGCACGGTGCCTCTTCTTTTTATACCACAATCTTCCAAAAATGTTTTTTATCTTTCCGGAAAGCATGACCACGAGGAAGAAATCTTCTATGACAATCAAACAACCATGGTTTCTTATCATGTACTAGTCGAAATGAATCTGTATCGTCCATACAATATGGACATGCCAATCTTCTGTGCGTGCTCCATCCAGATAACATTCCATAGGCAGGAAAATCGCTAATTGTCCACAACAAGACCGCTTTCAATGCGAAATTTTGCTTAGTACATACGTCATAAGTAAGGATTCCTTCGTTCCACAACTGTTGTAATTCATGAATTAAGGGCTGCAAAAAGACATCGAAACTTTTCTTCGGATGTTCTGATCCTGGAATCAACAACGTCAGAAATATTACCTCTTTTCAAACACATCTCGGGAGGTAAATTATACGGAGACAAAATCACCGGCCACAGAGAATAATGACTTCCAGATTGTCCATAGGGACTAAAACCATTCGTGCATAAGCAAAGATAGACGTTTCTCGTTTCATACGCGAACTCGGGAAATATTTTATTGAAATCTTTCCAAGCCTTACCATCCGATGGATGTTGCATTATACCTTCGTTCGTTGAGTGTTTTGCGTGCCATCTCATTGCCGCAACGGTTTTTTTATTCATATAACCTTCTCAACCTGTTTGCTACAGGCATATAGAACATTTTCTTGTATGGTACATATTTACGTGAAGATGGTTTTTTAGGTCGAAATCTACTTGCACCGCAAAACTTGCATTCCAACAAGTCTTTATCATTTCTCCAAAACAACATGCAACTGTTTCTACAAACATCAATTTTCTCATGTGGCATTCCCAAATCTTTTAACACAAACTTTGTTTCGTATTATGTCTCAGAAGCTTGATTATTTTCCGGTAAATATTCTCGCATTGTTTTGCAAAATGAATCCATACAATTTTTAGCCACATTATAGTCCTTTTTAGTACTCATCAATCTTGAAGATAAACATAAACGAGACTGACCTTCACGACAACCTTCATATATAGGCTTTTTCGCCGAATCCAATAGGTTGAAGAATCGACGTGCATCGATGTTCGGCATCTCTTCATACGTTTGTTCACTAACAGCTTTAGGAAAAGTATCTGACACCATTTCTACATATGGATTGGTCGTTGATGCTTCATAAATAACTTCTTCATTTCGTTCTACTTGTGCATCTTGCACAATATCTCTATCACCGCAATTTTCACCGTGAAAAAACCAAATTTTGTAATTTTCGATGAAACCCACCTTATAAAGATGTTTGAAAACAATTTCTTGACTTCGATACTTCATGTTTTTTCATCTTTTGCATGGACATAACATTGTCCCGCGTTCTTGACACAAAGGCTGCATCGATGCATAACTCATGAATTGCTCCAATCCGTGTAAGAATTCTTGCGTAATTTCTTCGGTTATAGAATCTTTTCTTCTATACATCCAATATCTTGATCTATATACATTTCGATTTGAAGAAGACGACATTTTTTTGAAAATATTTTTTTTATTGATGGTTTGATGCACTCTTTGGTATGATCTAAATAGTGAACATTCCAACGGATATCTGTTGGAAATTGCAACGGATGTTCGTTAGAGGTTCACGTGAATTTATTTAAATCGGTGGCCTCGAAATTAACAATTGTAACGGGCATCCGTTGCAAATGCCAATGGATGCCTGTTGAAATCATATCCAACGGATTAATGCCCGTTAAAGTGCTTACAAATCTGTTATTTTTGCATATTACAATAGTTAGATCTTATGAATTACGATTTTGTAATTATAATTCATTTTATGTCGATGTCAAGCGGTGAACAAAAACTGAAATGACGCGAAATATGTAATCGAACTCAAACGGTGAACAAAACTGAAATAACGCGAAATATGTAATCAAAAGTTCAAACTACAATTTCATTAAGTTCTTTTTTAATTACACTATTGTAACAATAACCTAAGGAAAAAACATTTAGGAAATGGCTTCAACTTAGAGGCAAAGTGTTGAACTCTCCGCCGACACCTCCGTCGTCAAAATTAACCAGCATCTTTACGTCTATTATCGAATTCAAAAACAACCCTTATAAACTGCATAACCGTCGGGAATCCTTTTCCCGATCCCGGCGGTTAGATAGTTTATAAAAGTTGTTTTGGATTCAACATTAGATATTAAGATGGTTGTTATTGATGATTTGGGGTAACCCTAGGTTCCGATATAATAGTAAATATTCCAACGGACATCTGTTGGAAATTGCAATGGATGCCCGTTGCTCCATCACGGTAATTTAATTCGACCGTTGAACCTCGAAATTTACAATATCAACGGGCATCCGTTGCAATTTCTAACGGGCATCCATTACAATTTACAATGGACGCCCGTTGTAATTCTTTTCCCGGTTTCTCACGGGTATTCCAACGGATATGGCCAACGGACTAAATCCGTTACAATCCGTTAAAAATTGCGACGGATTTCAACGGATATAGCAACGGAAATAATCCATTATAACCCCGTTGAAATTTGTAACGGAATGCAACGGATTTAGACCCATTGAAAATATCAACAAATCTGTTACTATCCGTTGCTAAATGTTTCCAACGGACGGATCCGTTGCCTCGTCCGTCGGAAACTGCGAGTTTTTTTTGTAGTGATTGTTAGTTGGAAACAACCGAAAAATGTATCAGAGATAAGGAGCTTTTTAGGTTTAGCAGGGTATTATCAATGTTTTGTTATCAACTTTTCTAGTCTAGTGAAGTCAATGACGAGATTTACGGGAGAAGATGTACCTTTTTTTTGGAATGAATATTGTGAGAAGTCATTCAAAGAGCTAAATGAGAAGCTAACAAAATCTCAAATGTTAGCCTTACCACAACCAGGGCTTCCATACATAGTTTACATGGATGCATCAAAGACGGGATTATGATGTGTACTTATGCAAGGAGATAATGCGATTGCTTATGCATCAAGACAGTTAAGTAAGCATGAAGGAAATTGTCTGACTCATGATTTAGACATGGCAGCTATGGTCTTCGCGTTAAGGATTTGGAGGGCATATCTTTATGGGGAGAAGGTACAGATTTTCACGAACCAAAAAAGTCTAAAATACATATTTACGCAACCAGAGTTGGATCTATCTCAGAGAAGGTGGATGGAGTTTGTTGCAGACTACGAGGTGGACATCGCATACCATCTGGGGAAGGCAAATGTTGTTGCAGATGCATTGAGCCGAAAAAGAGTTTCGGTTTTGACTATACAAGAATTCAGTGATTTGATTAGCCAGATAAGGCTTTGAGACTAGAGGTAGTGTAGACTGAGTCCGAGACTATCGGTTTTCAAGTCATAAATCAGGCTGGTCTATTGAGTAGAGATTGCAGAAGATTCGTAGTAATCAGTAAGACCCGAGGTACAAGTTGTATCAGATCAGGGAAGATGATCTAATGATGATTAGTGGTCGAGTTTGTGTATAAGAGGATCTAGGGATCAGAGAAGAGATTCTAAGCCAAGCTCACCAATCCAAGCTTTCCATTCATCCGGGATCGACGAAGATGTATCCTGATGTTCTTCAGCTTTATCAATGGTCAGGGATGAAGAAGGACATTGCTCGATGGGTAGCGAAATGTCCAACGTGTCAATTAATCTAAACAGGGCAACAAGTACCAAGCGGAAAATTTCAAAGTCTACTAATCTCCAAATGGAAGTGGGACCATATTACCATGGATTTTGTGACGGGTCTTCCAAGGACGCAAAGTGGCAAGGATTCTATTTGGGTGGTCGTGGATTGACTAACTAAATCGGCTCATTTCATTTCGATAAAGAAGGCTTTTGATGTGAATAAGCTAGCCAGGATATATATTGCGCAAGTTGTGAAGTTGCATGAGGTTTCGTCAAGCATTGTGTCAGATCGAGATGGGAGATTCACCTCACTCTTTGGCAGGCATTTCAAAAAGAGTTATGAACCAAATTGCGCATGAGCACAACATATCATCCACAAACAGACGAAAAATCTGAAGGACGCTTCAGGATCTATTACGAGCATTTGCGCCGGAGTGGCGTGGTAGTTAGGAGAATCATTTACCGCTTGTTGAGTTTGCATACAATAATAGCTATCATGCTAGCATTGGGATGCCACTATATGAAGCATTATACGGGTAAACATGGCGTACACCCTTGTGCTGGATTGAAGTGGGGGAGAGATCTATCTTCGGAGCAGATATTGTTGAAGAGACCATGGAAAACATAAGAATTGTTAAGATGAAGATGAAGAGACTCAAGATCGTCAGAAGAGCTATGCTGATCTAAAAAGGAAGGATGTGGAGTTTAACATCGGAGATATGGTGTATTTGGGGGGTTCAAGCGACGCGAGGGAGATCAGGTGAAGCCAAGGGAACAAGCTATCACAACGGTTCATGGGGCCGTTTAAAGTGATTGAACGAATAGGAGTAGTGGCCTATCGATTGGAGTTTCCCTCATCTTTAGAGGGAATACATGATTTGTTTCATGTATTATTGTTGCATAAGTGTTTATCAGTAGTAGAGAAGATACTTGTAGAGCCACCAAAAACCTTGAGGAAGGACTTAACATATAAAGAACGTCCAATATGCATTGTGGATCACCAAGTGAAACAGTTGATGTGTAAGCAAATTCCGATGATAAAGGTTGTGTGGGAACATCATGGCGCGGAAGGAGAAACATGGGAATTAGAGGAGGATATGAGGCATGAGTATCCCGAGTTGTTTGAAGATGAGTTGTATGTTTCTTCTATTCGCTGAATACAAATGTTGTTGTAAGAATGAGAGATATAGAATTCGAGGACGAATTCCTTTGTAATGGGGGAGAATTGTGTGACCCGTTAAAAGGGTAAGACGGTTAACACACCGACACATATGCATATATATATATATTATTAACATTATATTAGTGATTAAAAAAGAGAGAGAGAGAGAAACAAAAACACTGCGACAAGAGAATAGTGGAAGAAGAAAAAAAAGAAACAAAAGGAAGAAGATAAAAGAAGAGAAAAGAGGGAGGAAGAAGAAATTGGAGATGATTTTCATCACGTTCTTCGTGGGTGGATTCTAATAACAAAAATACTCCAAGAACAACTTGTGGAATTTCTTCTTGAACTCACTTATTTGTTCGAAGGACCCAAGCTTGCAGCAATTACATTCTTGGAACAAAGATTAAGAGAAGTACTTCGACAATTTCAAGATATATTTGAGGATAATTCTGGTTTGCCACCTATAAAATCAAGAGCACATTCGATCAACTTGATCAATGGATCTTCACTCGTGAACTTTAGACTATACCGGTATTCTTTTGCTCAAAATAATGAAGTGGAGAAGTTGGTTAAAGAGATGTTTACGGCTATGATCATAAGGCCAAGCATCAGCTCTTATCCAAGGCTGGTGTTATAGGTTCAAAATAAAGATAGAAGATGGCCATTTGTGCGGATTACCGAGCTTTGAAAAAGCTCACCATTCCGGACAGGTATCCTATTCCGGCAATTGACGAACTCTTAGATGAACTACATAGCTCTACAATCTTCTCCAAGTTGAATTTAAGAACAATTTACCATTAAATAAGAGTTAAAGAAGAATACATGTACAAGACAACTTTTAAGACGCATGAATGGCACTATGAGTTTTTAGTAATGCCGTTTGGATTAACCAATGCTCCAACAACTTTTCAGTCAGTAATGAATGATATTTTGAGAGATCACTTGAGAAAGTTTGTTTTAGTCTTCTTTGACGATACCTTGATATATAGAAAATGATTACATAATCATGTGGAACACATCCACTTGTTTTTAAAGATTCTTCGAGACCACCATTTCATTGTAAATAAAAAGAAATGCACATTCGGATAACCACAAATAGCCTACCTTGGCCACATCATATCAGCCGAAGGAGTAGCTGTTGATCCATCCAAGAATGAGGCTATGAAGAATTGGGAGACTCCTAAATCTATCACGACACTATGAGGGTTTCTTGGTCTCACGAGCTACAACCGAAAATTTGTGAGAGACTACAAAAAGATTGCTAAACCTTTGACAGACTTTCTGAAGAAGAATAGTTTCAAATGGAAAGAGGAGGCGACCAAGGCTTTTGAGTTGATGAAACTGGTAATAACCTCTGCCCCTATTCTATCATTACCTAATTTTTCGCAAGACTTCATCATCGAGATGGATGCCTTTGGACAAGAAGTTGGGGTTGTTCTTTCTCAAAATAGGAAACCTATAGCCTTATGAGCCAAGGTTTTTTTACCAAAGGCAAGGCAAAGTCAATTTACGAGAAAGAGTTATTGGCGATCGTATTAGCCGTGGAATGATGAAGATATTATTTGATGGGGCACAAATTCATATTCAAGACCGATCAAAAGAGTCTCAAACACTTGTTGGAACAAAGGTACATCACTAAGACCAACAAAGGTGGGAAACTAAACTTCTTGGATTGGATTTCGAAAATAAATACAATACAAGAAAGAACAACAAAGTAGCAGACGCTCTTTTAAAGAAAAGAAGATCCGAAAGAAGAGCGGAGTTTGAGCAAAATTTCCTATTGGGAGATAGAGCTATCCACAATCAAGAAAGAACAAGAAGAAGATGAAGATTTAAAGATTAAAGCCAGACATTCAGAATGAAGGGATAGACACCAAAGGAAAGTACTCAATCAAGAATGGGCCTCTCTACAAAAATGGAAGAATGGTTTTGTCTAGAAACTCTAGTTATAAACCAATCTTGCAGGAAACTTTCCACAACAGTCCTATTGGAGGACATGCTGGAAAACTTAAGACCATAAAGAATTTGGCATCGGAAGTTTATTGGAAAGAACCAAAGAAAGATGTCAAGAACTATATCAAAAGTTACGAGCAAGTTTGGACGGGAATCAATATGGATTTTATGGAAGATAAGGACGTCTTTGTTATGAAATTCTTAAAGAAATATGATGAAGTGAACCGAGTGGTAGCATATCAAGGTAGAGAAATGGTGGAAGACAAAGAAAATATTTATGTGACAATGGAAACAACAAAATCGCCATCATTCATGGTGTAACAATCACCATGGCCAAGGTATTATTGAAATTCTATAGCTAAAGAAAAGAGAAAAACTTTGACTCTAGTGATCTACTTCAACCACACGATGACTCATGCAAAAAAGGAGATACCAATTGGTATCAGTTCCATTTCTTTGTCTTCGTTTTTTAAATTTAAACCATCGTGGCCTCCACTGTCCTCATTTCAATCGCAACAGCTTACTAGTTTGCAATCGCTGTTGCAACTTGTAAACAAGAAAGAAAATGAATTGTTGATACGTTGGAAGGGAATTCTATAATAAAATGCTACTTGGAAGACAATGGACGACCTCACAATGACCTCACAATAAGATATCTAGACTTCCACCTTGAGGACAAGGTGAATGTTGAAGGTGAGGGATTTGATAAGAGTTCGTTCCTTTAGCTCGTCTAAAGAAGTCAAGACAAGATGTTATCCATGTTACCTAACTCGTCCAAGGACAAAGAGCCAGTACGCACAAGCCAGAATAAGGATTCAAGAAGAACAACAAGAAGGCAAGAAGAAAGAATGCTAAAGATTGGAATGGCCAAAGCAAGAATCTAAGTTCTTGAACAAGTATTGTGTTCTTGTAATTAGTTGTAGTCTTGAGTCTTGAGTTTCTTTGGCTATATAAGGCCTAGAACCGTCCACCTTTTGGGATATCAATCAAAATCAATTCAAAGAATATATTGGCTTAGCCATTGGAGATTGGTGATCTATAATACACCATTTGAAGATTGGTGATCTTGAATATACAATAGGAAATTGGTGATTTATAACACACCACACACATACACTTATACTTTTTCGTTCTATTTCGATCCGTTCTTAGTTTTAAAGCCGATTGGAGTCCTATCAGGGATGACATATCGATCTTGAACCTATCTGGACTAAGCGAGTGTCCTTCCTTCCATGTCTAAGGAAATCTCAACTTTCTCCCAGTCTAGTGTATGGTTGAGACAAAAAAATTTCACTACCTTGTATACCCAATCATCAGGGTGTTCTCTTGATAATATCGACATTTCCACTTACTTGATGGCATTTTCAATCCGTTCGACACTCCTTGTTCATGTCTTTCGAGTAGTGCTTGTACAGGGGAGCCCTTGCCTTTCCTCTCGAGCAATTGTCTTCCCTAACTACATCACCTTACTTCATTCCATTCTGACTCCAGTTTCACAACTATATCTAAAGATTCTTTGATCGATGTGAATCCTTTCACCAAAGATATTGATGCGAATGATTTCACCACAGATTCCAATTGTTCATTTGTAATAGACACCGACATTGCTCCCATCTCCTCCAACACCGATTTTGAAAACGTTTTAACTTTTACGAGATTTCGTAGCCTACGGCTCTATGATGTCAATTGATAAGCTTAATTAAAAACAGATGATTGATCTGTAAAATGAGAGAAACAATTAGTGAATTCGAGATCACCACCCTCCAAAGTTTATCCAAGAACATCCTTATTATTACTGTGGAATACATGCTTTTATATGCCCTCACACTGAAGAATTAGAATTGGCTCAATTAACCAACGGAAACAACTGACTCAACAGATTAAAAAAAAAACTAAACCAAATTTCCCGCCATAACAACACATATATCTGCAACTCTGTTGAACTTGCACTCTTCCTCAGCTCCTCTAGTGTTTCTGCACCTTTTCAGTTCCTTCTCATCTTTCTCTTCTTAGTCTTCATTCGAGCTAAAGGTATTAAGAGTCTATCAGGACTACCCTGATAATCAGTCATCTTTGGGAGTCCCAGAGTTCGTCGGACTCTCTCGCAATTCAGTCGAGGGGCTGACTTTTTCGACGAATCGAGATTTTTGGTGCAGTGAATGGAAACAAGGTGGTGGTCATGCTCGATTGTGGGGCGTCCCACAATTTTATTTCCCGAGACTTCGTCATCATTCCTTTCCAGTAGAGGGGACCTTTAGCTACAAGGTGACTACGTAAAGGGATTAGCGGTGCAAGGTTCTGGCCTTTGTTGCAAATTAGAGTTCAATTGTCGTAAATGGATTTCAAGGTGAATTTTTTTTTTCATTAGACCTCGAAAGTGCAGACATTATCCTTAGCATGCGGTGGCACGAGATGTTAAGGGACACATAAACTAATTAAATTTCGTCACAATGACACATCCATTGTATTACAAAGGGATTCGTTATTATGGTATCCTTGGAGATGTTATGGGAAGCGTTTTAAGACCATACGACAGACCATCTCTCAAATATGGGAGTGGAGTAGATGTCGGCGTTTAAAGCGGCTGTATATAAGATTACTATCAACTGTTTTCTATATTAATTTTAAATGGGTTCCCAATTTAGTTAGGTTGGGCAAATAACGAATATTTGTGAATATCCGACTATTTGTATTTGTATTCGACGAATATCCAATTATTTGTATTTGTATTCGGCGAATATCCAAGTTTATTTTTTGTATTTATATTTGTAAATTTGGATATTTGTAAATACGAATATTTGTTGGATATATAGATATCCGTATCTGAACCTAAATTTTTTAAAGTATAAAATATATATATTAAAAAATTTTAATAAGAAAACCGGTAATAATCTCAAATCGTACAAAGATGAAAAGATACATGATATAAATAAAAAAAACACCAAATCTTCATATTCATCTTCACATTAGTCATTTAAATTTAGTTTCATTGATGATCTACGAATATTGTCAATTCACCTGAAACAATGACAAAAATTGTTAGATTATACACTGAAATAAAATTCGCAAAAAGGTTATATATTTAGTCAGTTCTGTATTTTTTTTCATATATTGTAACGTCTCTATACTTTATCCAATCCATTTGGATTATAACCAATCTTGAGTGTTAATTAAATCTTCATCAATTTAATTATTTTAAAGTATTTGATATTTTTAGTCCTCCAATCATAAATATATTGCATATGTGTCTATATATATTTAAATAATAAATGTTTAAATAAGATTAATAATGTTTTTATTTCCATTTGATCATTAAAATTAATTTTGTTATATATATATATTAACTAAATTTTCTATTTAATACTTACGGATATGAATAGTTCGGATAAATGAGTTATTTGTATTTGTATTTGTCGAATATCTGATTTCTAATATTTGTATTTGTATTTGTGTCAGCAGATATTTAAATTTTTGGATCGAATACGAATCGAATACAATCGGATACGAATACTTCGAATATTTTGTCCAGCCCTATCTTGACCTAAATTATATATATATATATATATATATATATTAAAAAATATCCAAACATGAGAATTATTTTTAATAAATTTAAATTAATGATTTAATAAGTGAGAAGAATATAGAATTCAAAACAAAAATATAAATTTTTAATTAGAATTCATAATCTACTTGTTAAGTTGGCATTTTTAAAAAGAAAAAGAAAAGTTAATGCTTTTGAAAGTCGATAATTTTTAATCATAAATTTTCTATTACGAACAAATATACTTTTGAGATTTTTTTCTAATATTGCTGAAATCGCTTAATTAGACATTATTTTGTAATTTTTGTACTCTGGAAAGTTAATAAAAAAAAAGGAGAATGTTTTACAGATCATGAAGGCCAAAGTGAAGGCGCAAAGGGAAACAACAGAAAGAAAGAAAGAAGTAAGACACAATTGTAAGCAAGGTGAGTGAAGTCCTTGTAGTGTTTTGATCAACTAGAAGAAGCCATTGCCAGAGAGTTCACCCCCTCCTTTGACAGATAGCCGAGGGCCTCGGATGCCTGTGGTGTGGTCGTAGAACGTCTGTTTCTCAAAATTCCCGTCGAGGTATACCACAATCACCGTAATGTCATCGTGAAAATGCCTCCTGACCCCAGGTTCGATCTTCTCCAGATCCGTATATCTCATCTCTCTCTTCCTGGCCGCTTCCCTTAAGGCGGCTTTTGCGAGCGTCTGCGCAACACCCTGGACACATCAACCAGATCATCGTCAGTACGACCTGTTCAACCCGAGCAGTACAACAATGGGCATGCATATGAACACACGCGTACAAACACTAAAAGAGAGCCAGGTCAAGGAAACCAGTCGCCTGCAAGTATTTAGGCAGTTTAGCATATAACCAATCTTCCAACCCAGTTACTGGAAATGATACCATACCCGAGACTTAAGCCCGAACGGTTTTTAACAATAGACTTCATGGTTTGTGGGCTACTATGCAAATCTGAAAGTTTACCAAGTGCATATCCAAAGATAGTTGCTGTTTGTTCACTCATTGAGGATGAAAGAATGAGGGGATCAGGACCGGTTTGATGGGTAAACTATAAAATATCTCAGTTAAGTGCAATGGTTCAGTCACAATGATTCGAATAGCAATCTTATGCAGACATTGTTGCAATAGAAGAAAGGGTTTTGAAAGAAGGATAAGCAATCATACGTTACGCGGACAATTGTTGACTATGTCAACTGCCTCTTGGTTGCTCAGATGCTCCCATAAACCATCCGAGGCAAATATGAGAAATTGATCTTCTGGGTGAAGCTTACGTATACTTATAGTTGGTTCAGCTCTGAGGATCGGCTTCTCGAAAGGTTCCGGAAGCCTAAATTTGGGCAACAACGGCTCTCCGTTGAATTCAGATTTCTTCAAATATGCATCACCAATGGATCTCGAAACCTGTCAAACAAAATTATGAACTCCAGTTAGTGATACTTCTGCAGAACTCATTTATGATACTTAAAGCAAAGGTCGTGATTTAAGCCATTATCGCATGCTTTATCTTGGTCAATTCTCAAGTATGCTACCAAAGTTGTTCAAACAAATGTATATATACCTGTATAATGCCTTTGACACGCCAAACTTTGTGTTTCAAGACGACGATATCAGGATCTTCAGGATGCAACAAACGCAATTCCTCTCTCACAGATTCAATGCTCGCATTATGCTCTGATGATAGCTGAAGTGCCTTCACCTCTTTCAATGCACTCTCGAGTCGCCCTAACACAACTCGAGAATCTCCAGCGTTTGCAATGTATAGCAGTCCATTACATACAATACCTACCAAGCAACACGCCCCAACAGAAGCAATGTGTGGCTTGTTCTTCCACTGTTCTTGTACTAGAAAAAGAAACTCCTCCTCTGTTGCTAAAAATGCTTTCGTTATTACATTGCCAGACATCCCTTGAAGTTCGGATGTAAACCCTGCAGCATGTATAATTTTCAGTAAGTTTTTAAGACATTTATCACCGGAAAATAGGTGGTTAGCACCGTCAAACCAGCCAAATTTCCACAAACAAAGGTGGAAACTCCACGTTTTAGAAATTATTAGCTTTTAAAATGATACAATCATAGGATGACTAAAATGGCGACATTCACGAAGTTTCAAGGAGGGAAAAGGTACTTACTCCTGATATGATGAAACAGTCTCTCGTTGACAAATCGAGCAGCCTCAGAACCTCCATGGCCATCATATATCCCAACAAATGTAGCTTGAGGCCCTGAATCAAGAAAACTAATTGGACCCGATTCAAGTTGGCTATGATCCTCAAGAATAGTATTTGCTTGAATAACAGCCATCGAAAACTCTCCATTGACATGGTGCCCTGCGTCTTTGTACCACAAGAGCCCATCCACTCGGCCATTAACATCACCACTAGCATTAGAACTCTCTCCAACAGCAAAGGGTCTCCAACAAGGCGAAATGATTTTCCTCAATCTTGCAGATACCATGACTCACTTTTACATGTTATTTCTCTCACCCAAATGAACCAGCTATCGAATCGATCATCAAATCAGTACTAATGATAATTATATGGCACTCAAGCTTATGCTCTTGCCTCTTGTCGATTACGACGCCAGCGATTGAAGATTCAGAGATCGAACACGCATTGACAAATGTTGACAACATGAATCTGCATTCAACAGAACGAAACGTATGTTTCAATCATTGTACCACAATCATATGTCTCTCAGATGGAAACATCTCCAAGAATTACAATATCCGAAGATCCAACATAACCTTCATAAAGGAAATAAAAGAAACGTATAAGTTCGTCTCACCCACCTTGGAAACTGGATATTTACAAATTCTAAGTATAATTTCGATCTGAACAACGAAGTGGATACAGCGGAAAACATCAAATTACGGTTTTTGACTCGAAAATTTTAACAATTAAATGGGTTCAACAAAAATGTGTTAAAGATGAGTAAAAAGGGGGAAAGGAATTAACCTTGTGGAATAGATGAATCTATCGCATTAGGTTCACAGGCTGGGAGAGCAGTAATCCATCATTCGATTTTGATTAATGAGGCAAAGAATTAAACGAAAATATTGCAGAATTTGGGAATTTAACCAAAGAAAATGAAGATTTTCAACACGAACAGACAACAAAAACTCTGAATTGATAACGAAATCGAAATGTGAAAAGGGTTAACATCAGCTGAAGAGACGGATCTGTGCGAGAAGTTGGATTTGGTCAGAGAGCCAGAGAGCGAGAGGGATTGTCGCGGCCTTCTTTTGTTTTCACACTTTTTTCTGTAATATAAAAATTATATTACTTTTTTACTTTTTGGTTTTGAGTTTGTCTAACAAAATTAATCTATTTTTTGCCTTCCCTTTCTTACACATTCTAAAAAAAGTATGGTATTATTTTAGGAAATGGGCTTCATTCCAATTTTTTTTTCTAGTGACTTTGGTTCTTCCGATTTTTCTTGGTGAATTTAGTTCGTCAAATTGCTTCTTTCGGATAGGGTTAAAGGAAACTCCTTCGATGATAATTGACCTTTTTCCCAACAAATTTATCCGTTATTGGTTGCACAAATCTGATGTTTTATATTTGTCACATATATTATTGCATTGTATGAGATGATGGACCGTACAATTAGAGCAATGTAATGTTATTACATTATCACAATGATGATGTTTGCAACATAAAATGGAAGAATAGTTTATTAAAGATGTCATCAGTGAAACCAGTAGAACATATATATATTCTTAGCAAATGCTTGTGATGTTGAAGTATGATCAGGTCTTGGTACAATGGAAGACTGAAAAAGATACCTTTGGGAGAAGAAATCCAAAAGGAAAACTAAGATAACACAACTATGAACAGAGAAAAACCTATACCTTTCACGTTTTGGGTGCATCATTGGACCAAGAAATCCTTTGAGAAATCGGGACTAGAGAGAAGGTCGAATTGCTTGGTTCCAAGCGTGTCTTTCAGAATTGTGATCTGACCTTCCTTGAGTAGTATATCCTCGTCCAAAGCCTCGATCTTCCTCTTCAAGATTTCATTCTCAGAGTTCAAAAGCATGTTTCTTTCGCTGCATTGCTTCAACTCGGTCCATACCTGGTCTCTTTCGTTGGACACCTTTGGTAGTAACACTTTCATGCCTGCGAGCTCTTTGTTGGTTTCCTGAAGATTGATCTCGAGCCGACTTATGTTCTCTTCCTTTTTCAGCATCTGATTCATGTCAAAGGCAATGAGAATATAATCTCTTATGGAAACTGCAGGGAGTCAATACACAAATCCATAAGACTGATATATGATGATTGTTCCTTCTGTGTATTCTCCGCTTACCTGAAGTTTGAGGTCTTTTAATTCGTGGGCATTAACGGAGAGGTTGTCCACAGTGTTTTGAACTTCAGACCGTAGAATCTCGTTACCCCGTACCGCTGCTGCAAGTTCTCCTTGAAGTTGTTCAAGTTCTTGTTCCTTTGAATACAGTTTTTCCCTCAATAAACTTGTGACTAGAGTTTCTGTCCTAAGTTCGGCTCGTAAGATTTCCTAAGCAAAAGGAATGATAAGAAACTCTAGCAAAGCAGACCATGGGAAAGCAAAACCCGTACTAGAAAAGGAAAAGATTTTGGAAACTCACCTCCAATGGCGGGTAGTTTGGCTCCCGATTAGACCAATCCGCACTTGAGCAAGATGATTCCGAATTTGGAGTAACTGAACTGGATTTCTCATGCAACAAAGAGGACACTGTCTGCAAACTCTTCCTCAGGTTTTCAATTCCACGTCTTATACCATGGACCTTCATTTCAGACTCAACCATAAATTGCTCGGTTAATCCGTTGGTCACTGAGTACACATCCTCATAGGATTTTGGAAATTGAGCTAATTTCCCTTTGATGAACTTCAGCAACCTGAAACACATCTGGTTGCTCTCGTTTAACATTGACAGCCCTTGATCTTGCAGATAACAAATACGCATCCTCATCTCACTGTCTAGCTTGAACATTGACATGACATTTTCTTCTCCATTTCCTTTCAACCGATTCAGCAGACAGATATTCTCGTGGCGGAGAGAATCAGCTTCGATTTTCGTAGATTCTAGCTCTTTTCTAAGTGAAAATTCTACCCCTGTCAACCTAATTTGCTCCATCTGCAGTTTCTTGATCGACTGGTCAACATTCTCTGATGGTTGCTTCTTACTTTGCTCCGAGAGACTCTCCCGTAGTCCGTCAATTGTCTTCTCTTGCTCTTTGCATGTTCTAAGGAATTTTGTAACGGATTTGTGTAAACTCTTGCATTCTTTATTCTTCTCTTCAAAGTTACTTCTTAAACAACCGAGATCTTGTGTTGTCCCTTCATAACTCTCTTGTAATGTTGACAGGCTTTGTTTTAGATACAAGTTTTCTTCATGCACTTCCTCTGATTTTGTAGTCAACTCCTTTACTTTTCCATCCAAATAAGTCATCATATCTGTCCGCTCTGTTTCCTTTTCATGGAAAGTTGATACTTCTCTCTGGAGCGAGACATTTTGCTCAGCAAGCTCCCGAACACGCTCTCGGAGCCTTTTCTCTTCCAGCTGATACTTTTCGAGCTTGAAAGACCAGTCATTTGACCTTCTATCTAATTCTTTCTCCAGTCCTGCCTGCAACTCGGTCTTCTCCCTTTCTAGCCTTTGTATGTGCAACTCCATTTCTGTCTTTGCAAGTCTGATTTCCTCCCTTGCAGAAGCCCTTTCAACCATATGTGACCGCAGAAGACTTAAAACCTCAAATGCCAAGCCGACCCTCTGCTCTTCCAGATTTCTAAGGGCCTCGACCAAAAATGAAACATCAAATTCACAGTTTGAAAGGGATCTCTGCTGCTCCAGTTCTTCAGAAAGAAACAGCGCTCTCTTTTCAGCCTCTTCATACCTCCTTCTTAACTCGATATCAGAGTCCTCTTCAGCTCCAATATAGGTTGAGCCCCCATATCCGTTCCTACCATGTAAACAATTTTGTTCGTGTCCTAAGAGATCATCTCCATGATCTTCATTGACAGGCTCAAAATTTCCTACAAGAGGAACAGGTTTTATGGCTGTGACATCCGAGCATGAGTCAAAGGTTTTACCTAGGGATCCACCATAGATATCTTGAATTGCGACCGGTTCACGATTTAAGGCCTTTGATTTGTGAGTTTGAGAGAGTCTCTCAATCACAGTTCTCGCAAGTGCACGAGGGGATTCATTCTCGAATCCTTTTTCCACCAAATCACTAGAAGATACGTAAAGGCGGGTCCCTTTAGCTTCTCTAAATGAGTGAGACTTCTGTTTATCATTGACACTGTCTACTGGTGATGTAGGGGCCATGCAATGAACTCGCGGGGGAAGCCTCCTGCCCTTACTGTTTACAGAGGTATTACTATGAGAAGACTTACTCTTTTGCTTGATCCTCTCTAGATGCTCTTCTCCATCAATGTAACGGTCCACAACTTTACTCGAGACCTTACTAGAACAAGATGAAGGGCTTCCAGATGAATCATGGGGAAACTTGCCCTCATATATGTGATTATATTCTGGTTCAAATTGCCTTTCTCTATATCGACGTTCTGGTGTAAGGCACCTAAGATTCAATCATTTTAAACATGATAATACCAAAAAAATATATATATCTTTAAAAGCTATCAAAACAATAAGATTCAATCAGAAACTATCATACTGCAATGAAGCAGGGTAAAATCTTTTACCGAGATGAATGATTGCGTTGCCGATAGTAGCTGTTGGTAGTACTACAAGGCGATTTACCAGGATCAGTTGAGGAGGTTTCTTCGACCCCATCGACAAGAAAAGCAGCTGAGGACAATGAATAGCTTCGTCTAAGAGCTGGACCACCAGATAATTCCTTCTTGGACTTGGGCAAAATATCCTTTGGACTATTGAAGTTCTGTTCGCCCTGATCACCACCTTGATTTCTCATCCTATTATCCAATGCTTTTTCCCGATGATCTTGTTTACCAGTTGCTGGTCGAGGAACAGTATTATTGGTAGTTCCATTACCAGATGAAGACTTAAAAAAGAAGAGCTTCTTCATAGGTGAATCTCCAATTAGAAATGCTAGCTGGAAAGGGTCCTACCTCAGAGCTGCTGCAATCAAAATGTATAAAGCAGATTAATAGATTAAAAAAAAGAAGGGAGATAAAATTACACAATGGTCTGGTCAGTCCCTAAAAGGTTACTTCGCTATAAAAAAAATAGATGCAAGGTCACAAACAGCTCAAGCGAGGGGCACTAAATTGATTAATTCATACTGGCAAAACCCATCAGAAAACATGGAGGGATGATACTCCAATTATGCTGCAAGGAATCTCGAATACAAAAGCAAGTTGTGTGACAGCATAAAGCTAAGAACTTGGGAGGATAATAACATTTTAGTTTACATCAATCCAAGAAAAACTTTCACGTTTCATAGTCGAAATGAATTAACATTTATGCTAGCAAACACGGAGAAGTAAGAGTACAATTAACACTTACGGTTTCTGTAAAAACAAAGATCCTGAAATTCAATCACTGAGGCAAATCTATAGAAAATGTGAAAGTAGTATGATGATCACACCATACCCTTTGTGCTAAAGGAGATCTAGAAAAAAGTGGTTCTTTGTTTATAGAATAGTTCCAAAGTACAAGAAAAGCTCATTTCGAATCAGAAACATGAAATCAGCAGTGGAAGCTCATGCATAATCAGCAGAATCTCCTCACATAAAATCAATTCACCTTAATCACACCAATCAAAACACGAATACAAGGAACCTTAAATGGATTCATACTTGCATCCGAAGAATTTTATACATAAGTATTCGCAACACAATGACTTTGAAACACAATAACCAAATCGAAGAAAAACAGAGAGCAAAGTGTGAATCGAAGCAAACGGTTTACATAACCAGCATAACAGTGTAACTTAACAAACAAACGCAATGATACTCAACGTGGATCTTCAAAAACCTTAACTTGATGAACAAACACAAACCCAGACCGACTAAAATACAAAACTACCCTTATCATCTTCAATTTCCCAAAAACCCTAGAATTGGAACGGAGATGCCCAAATCATCAGAAAACTGCTTTCTGATTCTGCAGGGTCATGGCAAGGACCAAATCGTTGCGGAGAAGAAAAGTGCGGCGAAACTTACAATCATTCAGAAAATGGAAAAGTTTCCTCTGCAAGGAACTTCAGACTAATTTATACTTTCTCTTGCTTTCTTCGATTTTCTCGCCAACCAAACAAACCCAAGTAAGAGAAAAATCCACACCGCAGTATATCTTGGAGCAGCCCAAAAATCGCAAAAAAATAAAAAAGCTGCTACTCACTTTCTTGCTCAGAACAAACCCAGAAAAGAAAAATTAAAAATTTTCGTTTTCGAGATTCAAAAAATAAACAAGATTCAGGAAAAAAAAGATTGCGGAGAGTTATGAATTTACCATAAACAGAGATATCGTAGATCAAGAAATTTGAGAAGCTTTATAAATTCAAAACTGAAACTGGAAGTTGACCCTTAAGCAGACATTAACGGCGTCAGATAACGGCGATTTCACTGAGGGTTAAAGGGGAGGAGCGGCAGCAAAGGGGTTCCATTCCATTAACGGCGGACAGAGACGAGGAGACAAAACGGCTCTGTTTTTCTTTCAGTGGTACTAAATCGTAAATATAGTGGAACTTGAAGGGCGTTTAAGGGAAAACAGTGACAACTTTTAAATCTTTTCATTCGCGGATAAAGCTAAAATGGGAGGAGCGGGCCGTTTCATGTTTGATATGCAAAGGAAATATTGTGGACCCTATTACCTTACTTTTTGTTCCCTAATTACATTTAAATATATTTTGTTAATAAGATGCTAATTTGCTTTGGATAAATGATGATATTATATAACAGTATGTAAATTGTATAATTAGATAAAATTATAATAAATTATTAACATCTTTAACATAAAAATTAGGTATAAAATGAATGATTTGAATTTATAATCTTTAAAATGAAGACTATTCATATTTATCAATTATGTCAATTTAATAAAGTTCAAAATTTAAATATGTTTTAAATAACATGCAATTAAATCCATATATTAAGTAAAGTTTTGTTTTCTTTATTCTCGTGATGTCATATCCATTTTTGAAATTTAAATTTAATGTGAATCTTATTATTAGAGTAAACTCCTGTTCCTGTCCAAAATTTGGGTACTTTGCCTATTCCCCTCATGTATCATATTCATCCTATTCTTCCTATGTATCACCCCTAATCCTATTTCCCATCGAATTCAGTCTATTTCTCCGCACCGTTTAAAATTCTGTTAAATAACCATAATTTTGACACAAACTCTAAAAAACCATCAATTTTGACATGATTTCATACCCTTGACCCGACCGACCCGACCAAAATTAAAATTGAATTAAATCCGGTTTACCCAATTTTGATCGGTTTACTGAATTTTGACCCGGTTTGTTGAAATTGACCCGGTTTTGTTGAAATTGACCCGGTTTGCTGAAATTGATCCGGTTTTGACCCGGTTTTGTGGAAATTGACCCGATTTTGTTGAAATTGACCCGGGTTTTCCCCGGTTTTGTTGAATTTTTATCTGGTTTGCTGAATTGATCTAGTTTTGATCCGGTTATGTTGAAATTGACCCGGTTTTGTTGAAATTGACCCGGTTTTTCCTGGTTTTACTGGAATTTTTATCCGGTTTGCTGAAATTGATCCGGTTTTGACCCGGTTATGTTGAAATTGACCACGGTTTTTCCTGGTTTTACTGGAATTTTTATCCGGTTTGCTGAAATTGATCCGGTTTTGACCCAATTTTGTTGAAATTGACCCGATTTTGTCCCGATTTTGCTAAAATTTTTTAACTTATCCGATTTTAATGTAAATTTCACCCAAAATTATCCATTATAAAAAAAACTCATTGTAAAATGTAAGAATAAAGGCATACTAATCTATTCAACAAAATATCTTCAAATTAAAGTAAATACTAACATATTAAACAAGTAACGTATTAAACAAGAAAAGAACATAAAATAATATCTTCAAATTGAGTTTCCCAACACCGTTATGATTCTGCAAAATAGATGTTAAAAACATGTTAGAAAAAAATAAAAACAATATAATGCATGATCAGTGAAATACACGTTATCTAAACGTATGAGAAAAACGAAGATGTATTTTGAGACTCATGCGGGTGAGAGGATTCTACATCATAGTCATGCTGAAAACAATGAAACAATGAAAGTGGTAATTTTGCTCAAAATATAATATGAAATTTACAAAAATAAAAATTACATGAAACAATATAACGCATGATCGTGTAAACAACCACATGAATCTGCGGTAATTTTTATTTTTGTAAATTTCAACAAAACCGGGTCAATTTCAACAAAATCGGATCAAAATCGGGTAAATTTCAGCAAAACCGGGATAAAACCGGGTCAATTTCAACAAAATCGGGTCAAAATCGGATCAATTTAAGCAAACCGGATAAAAATTCCAGTAAAACCGGGAAAAAACCGGGTCAATTTCAACAAAACCCGGTCAATTTCAACATAACCGGGTCAAAACCAGATCAATTTCAGCAAACCGAATAAAAATTCCAGCAAAACCGGGTCAATTTCAACAAAACCGGGTCAAAACCGGATCAATTTCAACAAAACCGGGTCAAAACCGGATCAATTTCAACAAACCAGGTGAAAACCGGGTCAATTTCAACAAACCGGGTCAAAATTTCAGTAAACGGGGTCAAAATTATAATAAATTGGGTTGGGTCAAAATTCAGTAAACCGGTCAAAATTGGGTAAACCGGATTTAATTCAATTTTAATTTTGGTCGGGTCGGGTCTGGTCAAAATTGGGTATGAAATCGGGTCAAAATTGATGGTTTTTTAGGGTTTGGGTCAAAATTTTGGTTATTTAAC
>CM071862.1:16212431-16240296 GCA_036759665.1 Gynandropsis gynandra | reverse complement strand
CTGCTGGAAGGTAGGGTTGCACGTACTCATGGTTAGGAGGTCTAGGCTCGGCAGAATCATTCTTCATCTTAGAGCATGAATTTCCCATTATCAAGATAATTCGATAGGTTTATGATCTTTAGTTGTTACATCCATACGATTCCTGGTATCCCGACACCCGTAGTGTTCGTCATAGTCAAGTCTTCCCCAACCTTCATCGCTGTCCTTATTTAGTTTAGTCTTTTAGATACTTTCACCACGCCATCATCTACATCTCATCGTCTTAGTTTAGTGATATTCTTAGGATTGGCTGCCTTAGTCCCTAGAGTTCGACCCTGGTACTACACGAACCGTACACTTGCGGTGAAGTGGTTTAGGAAATATATTTAGCTTGATATTTCCGACATCAATTGACAAAGATCACATTTGACATTTCAATAAATATGACTCGTTTAGACTCGTTTTCAGTAAACGAGTCTTATATTGAACCAATGCAACAGTGCAACTAGATCAATAAAAGACTTGTTTTCATAAAGGGAGAATCGACTCTATACATTTTACTCACAAAAGACACAAGAGAAACACGAAAAACTCACTATACATACCTGGTTTTTCTGCGAAACGTGCTTAATTGCAAACTTTTTTGTTAACAACAAACGATTTCAACCTATTGGCAGCGAATCTGATGCCGATTTCAAGCTACTCTCAACGAATCTGATGTGGTGTGGGAGAACAGTAATTTTCGCGCCACAAGAGAGAGAAATCGAGGTGTTCGGGAGAAGAGAGAAAATTTGTCGACTAATTAAAGAGTAAGGGTAATATGGAGTTGTCAATATTTAAAGGTAAATTTGAAGTTGAAATTTTTTTTGCAAGAGAGAATAGGTTTAAGCTCAAAATAACATTGGGAGGGTATTTTTGGAGTTACTCCTTGTACAAGAACAAAACGGTAAAAATAATAAATATAGGTGTATTTCTATATTTCAATACGTCAAATGTATAATAACTTTCATTTAATACAAAGATTTTATATTTGGAAGATTGTAAGATAACAATGTGGTGTTGATACACTGAAAACAAAACCAGTATTTATTTAGTTAGTTCTGTATTTTTTTTTCATAACCATTTTAATTTGAATCAAGAAATTTATGTCAATGCATATAATATATCTATATTTTTAATATAAAATATAAAAATTTAGATATTTAATATAATTATAATACAATTTCTTTTATTGGATATGCAAAAACAATCATGTTTAATGGGATTTTACATTTTTATTTTTGTTTTGTGGGAAATTTAGACATATATAGTTATAGTTTAACTTAAAATAATTAGTTAACTTGAAATTAATATTGAATGTTTTATAATCTCGTTACGTGTGAGACGAGAAATTTTTTTAAAATTTATTTTTTATTACAAAATATATTATAAATTTAATTTAATATAAATATTTAAATATTTAATATAATTATAGTGTGCTTTATTTTATTTAATATAAAAATAATCATGTTAACGGAATTTTACTCTTTAATTTTTATTTTATAAGAAAATTCAGATATATATTATTTAACGTAAAGTTAAAATAAATGTTGATTTTTTTTCATAGTTTTGTTGTGTGTTATAAGAAAAATAAAATTAATGTAATTTAATCTTTTATTTTATTTCAAAATTTATTTTATATTTATCTTGGACTAAAAAGATGAGGAAATGGAGATATATTAATATTTAGATCTAATACAACATAATTATTATAGATGTATAATTGTAATGTTGTATTTTTATATCACTTAATTTTTTGAATAAGTTATTTATATTTTACGTTTTGATTTTTATTTATTTTATTAATTAAATTTAAATATACAATTAACGTAACAACACCGTCTATTTCATCATGATTATAGTATTTAGATGTTGGGACTCCTATTTCGTTGTTAGGATTCCAATTATGATGTGCATGTTTCAAGACCTAATTCAAGGATGTTATGTTATGTTGTCCCATATTAGGTAAGACATGATACTTGAGTCTGTTTATCTTTTCAATTTTGGTCTTCATCCAATTCCCTTTTGACTTTTAATCATAATATTACTCCACCGTCAACTATAAAAAAAAATCTTTCTAAACCCTCTATTATTAAATAACCGTTAAAAATTCCATCAATATCACTATTTGGGGTTGAAACCTTAAAGATTCACAAAACTTTGACTCGAATCGATCCGATTTTAACCTCAAACTAACCCGATTTCGACACGACTCTAACCATGTTTTGAACCGATTACATTTGAAATATTAATTTTTAGGCAATTAGATGTGAATTTACTACAAACATAAACCATTTGTGTTAATTTTTCGGATAATTTAGTCAAAGTCATTTTAATCGAATCAATTTAATTAGTTTCGAGTTAACATTTGGTTAATTTAATTGCATTAAAATTGAATTAAAATCGAGTTAATCATATCGATTTTCGAGTAAAAAATTGGGTTTGAGATAGTTAATTGTGTCCAAATATGGTCAATTCAACCGATCTGATTAACTCGATTTTGATACAAAAATTTTGACCTCTTTTTCTATCGTTTTTAATCCAATTTGACCTGGTTTTGACTCAGTTTTAACTCGATTACATTTTTAAATTTTAATAGTTAAACACTTTGATGTGAATTTGTTACAAATATAAATAATTTGTTTTAAGATTTCAGATAATTACGTTAAAATCAAGTTAATCATATCAATTTAATTGATTCCGAGTGTTAAATCGGCTTTAGTTTTGTTAATTGCGTCAAAATCGAATCAAAATCGATTTAATCGAATAAGTTTATTTGGTTTCAAGTAAAAAATTATGTTTGGATTAATTAATTGTGTCTACATCAAATCAATTAAATCAATATCATTAAATTGATTTTGATGAAATTAACCAAATTCAATTTTGACACAAAATTAATTAAATCGATCCAATTAACTTCATTTTTATGCAATTAACAAAAAATTTAACACAAATCGTTTATATGTGTAGTAAATTCGCATCTAATTTCCTAATAATTAAAATTTCAAAAAAAAAATCGGGTAAAACTCGATTCAAAATCGATTCAAAATTAGGTTTTAAATTTATTCAAAATAGGACTAGTGTTGGGTCAAATTGGGTTAAATCGAGTTACATTCGGGTCAAAATTAGGTCGGTTTTGGATTAAAATCAGGTCGATTCGCGTTAAAATCAAGTCGATTCAGGTTAAAATCGGGTTATAATTTTGATCTAGAATAGTGAATTTAACGAAAATTTAAATGGTTAGTTAAAGGAGGGGTTTTAAACATATTTTTTTTATAGTTGATGAGGAAATAAGATTATGGCTAAAAATTGAGAGGGAATTGGATGACGGCCAAATTTGAAGGGAAAATCGGACTGAAGTCATATTCTCGAGAGAACTTATGTAGTTTTCTTATATTATATTACATGGATGTATGGTTTCGATAACTAGTTTTACATAATCATCAATAATATCATTCTTCTCTGATATCATATCACAATTTCATATAAATTTTGAAGATGAAAATGAAACATGAAAAAAAGATAATTTTTGAGAAGAATAAAAAATAAAAAATGATCAAAGAATAATATTATTGATGATTATTTTATACTCGATAAAAATATACATAACCAAAATACTATCTAAAGTGACCCCCTCTCCTATACTTATTTATTATATGCTCAAAGTTCCCTTTTGGTCTCCTTATACTAGAGGAGTTGAGATGTTCTATTCAAGAAATCAAGGTGGCATATTCATGCCTATATATCATCCACCTTTCTTCATAGAGGATAACCTTTATCTATTTTCGAGAGGATTCTCGGAATATTAATGATATCTTAAGAGTTCTTCAAATGTATGGGAAGACATTTAGTCAACGGATCAACTATGATAAGTCTATCGTCTTCCTAAGTTAAAAATATTATTCCTCGTACAAGAAAGGATTGGAAGTCTTATTTAAGGGTCCACATAGAATCAAAACAAGGGTTATATTTGAGAATTCCGAAGTTGATTGGGAGGTCTAGATGAGCGGTATTCGAGTATATCAAAGATCAATTCAATAATCAGGTATACTCTTGGCACTCAAATCTTCTATCTTATGGGGTATGCATATATGATAAAATCGGTTGGCACGACCACACCAATCTATGTTATACTCTATTTCAAACTACATTGATCCTTATGTCATCAAATCCAGTAAGCCCTCTTGTCTTATTGGTGGTATTCAGGTACATCAAGTAAGGCTATCCATGAAGAAAAGAATAAGATAGAAAAGAAGCAAATAGAATTCTAAGATGGTTTCTATATTTGATTCTGAAGAGAAATTACATATTTATAGAGAAATGTAGACAAAACTAGCTAATGCATTAAATCTGAAGTTAGTTGTGAAGATGAGGAGCTGACACATTAACTCTAGAGTTGGTTGAGAAGATGAGGAGCTGATGCATTAACTCTGGAATTGGTTGTTGACTTAAATGAAGTCTCCAAAGTTGACTTAAATAGTATATGACGAATTTTATATTACCAAATGGTAATATTCAACATTCCCCTTCAAGTTTGACTAGTGAATGATAAGAGCATGATGTGGTGCCTTGTTAAAAATCTTACCAAGAAAACCCAATAGGACAAAACTTGGTGAAGGGAAAAAAAGTGAACACAAGGATCATATCTTTTTGAAGTGAACTTGTGAGCTTGCTTTAGAAGGTGGTTGATAAATGTCAATTAGGTTAATTTTCCAATGAATGTTGCACCTTTGAGCTTGCTGCCTTACTGAATATATCTGCTAGTTGGTCGCAGCTCTTTGTTTATGCCAAGGCAATGATTTCTTGGACTAACTTCTCTCATATAAACTGAATTAGTGGCGATGTGGATGGCAGCTTGGTTGTCGCAATGGAGAGTGATTGGTTGAGTTGTTTTTATGCCAAGATCGAGCAAAAAACCTTCAACCAAATTAATTCGGAGGTGGTATTAGCCATTGCCAATCTGCATCACAATATCTCACAATTTTTGTGTTTATTGCATTCCATCTTTACTCTTTTTCCTAGAGTTCCTTTTAGATATTCGAAGACACGTTCCACCATTTTCAAATGTGTTTTGTTGGAGTATGCATGTGTTGGCTCACCTGATTCACATTGAAACTTATATCATGCCTTGTTATTGTAAGATAAATGAGCTTACCCATAATTCTTCAGTATTGTCCTTGAAAGCTTCCCCCTCTCGATGATATTTGAATCCTTCTTTAGTGGGAGTTATTGCTGGATTAGCTCCAAGTTTCCTGTGACATCAACAAAAATGAAGTGTGTACTTCCTTTGAGATAGAAATAACCCATCATGTGAGCGAGTTATTTCTATGCGAAGGAAGTACCTGAGTTCTCCCAAATCTTTAATATCAAAAGTACTCTTAAGTAAGTTTTTGGTTTTTTGAATTTCAACTTTGTCGCTTCCATATATAATAATATCATCGACATATAAAAATAGAACAATACTATCTTGTTCCCCCTGAATTGTGAATAGCAAATGATCAGCCTCACTTTTCATAATCTGTGCTTAATAAGAGCATGAGAAAGCTTATGATACCAAGTTCAGGAAGATTGTTTAAGGCCATAAATAGCTCCATTGTCCTTGAAACTTTCATCTGCGCCTCTGGTCTTGAAAGAAATCTCCTCTCTAGAAAACCTCAAGCACAGGAAGAGGTTTGGAACCCTCCATCCGTCTCTCTCAAGCCATTTTCAAAGTAAGCTGATCCGTCTCTCTTAAACTTACAAATATTATTTTGACCAAGAGAGTCTTGAAAACATTATGTCTGCTTCGTACAGCTTTAGACTAAAATTTGTATGAGAAAACTTCTACACTTTATTTTTGGTGAAAACAAGCAATATAAAATTTTGTACAAGCATTTTATGAATATAAAATTACACTTTTTAAATATTGCTTTTTTAAATCATAATAGGTTATGTTGATCCGATCCGATATATCATACATTACTTGAAGACAGGGAAATAGGGGTGATCAATTCGGATTATTCTGACCGATCAAACAATCCGAATCATTTGAGTTTGAATATGAACTAGCCTAAGAATCCATATGAATTCAAATTTCAAACCCAGTTGGATTCAGGTTGGTTTAACAAAAATATATAATTTAAAATTTTAAAAAATATATAAAAACTAAAAAGTTCTAGTAGATTTTCATTTCAATGTATTTTTATTTTATATTTCATATTTTTGTTCGGTTATTTCAGGATCCAATTCTTTTAAACCCAACCGTCGAACCTGAACCCAAATCGAAGATATTCGAGTTTAAATTTTCAAAATCCGAAAAACCCAAACTCCAAGACCTCAAACTGAAACCCGAAACCCGAATCGAAACCCAAATGGACCAACCCTATTTGAAAAGCTCAGATTCCTAAGATGCTTAAGACTTGTGCCACTGAACTCAACAAAAGTGAGGAGCAAAAGGAAAATGTATGTACTCATGATCCAACAACACGAATATGTCGCTCCCTATTTCGTCATTGATGGGCATAGAAGAACAATGTGAACGACTACCATTATGAAAATGAGAGCTTTAGAATCGAAATGAGGACTTTCAAAGCGATTAAGAGTTACGTATTGCTAATCCAAACATAACTACGAACACTTGAAAAAGGCATGCACCAGTTCCATTCATGTAAAGACTTGTTCAAAAGTTTCAGAGTTTAGGGTAGTTATCTCTTCAGAAGGATTATGTTTAACTACATACCACGTACGTCCAATGCTTTCCTTAATGCAAATAGCCTCAATATAAAAAGCTCTCTGAGCCTATGGCAATATAATGTGTACGCTTGCACAATATGTTTATGCACACATATGTACTAAGTGTTTCATTCGCTGCCGAAGGAATATGCACGAGTACGTCAGTGTATCTATTTATCCCTGCACAAAGGATCTCTTCAAGTCAAATGAGTCCTAACCAGATTCTACGAAGGCAATCAACGTTTCAGGCGGCTAAATAACCAGCTGTGACATCCGAGTGTTGCATGTTTGTTTCCTACCAAAACTTATGATCGATATACAAATGTTCGACTATACGCCAACAACAACTAACTGACTATAAAACACTAAAGTTAGGTAAAGATCAAATTCCAATTGATCTTTTCCGTATCAAAGGAACTACAAAATTTTATACGTTTCCTCTACCTGCATAAGGATACAAGTTGACTTCAATGCTTCACTCAAAGCACTTGGGAAATTTATTTCGACATAATCCAAACAGGCCAAGTGATAACTGAACCATGAATAATAATAATACATTACTTGGACATCATCAACTTTCTGAAACTCGGTAACCCCAAAGAATAAGCAACTAAGACAGAGCATCTTAGTCATTTCCTTCGGAAAGCAGAACGAAAAGATGGAGAGAAATGCAGAAGTATATGACTCTTTTCAATCAGAAAAACATTGAGAAAACGTTGAACAAATTTCACCAGCTTAAAATGTTCACTACTGCAATACTTCAGAGAATACTATGATCAAAGGGCATATTAATACTCTACCTGGACAACAATTCTGTCAAAGAATGATAGAGATGGAAGTATTTGATGGATTTTGCACAAAATTCAGCAAGGAAATCGATATCCTTGACAACAATTCTGCCAAAGTATTCATCTAAGTTATCAAAAACCTTTACATGGCGCTGATATCGTCCGCTGCAATCCCATGAAACCAGCAACTCAGTTTGCATTTGGCTACTCACTACGACACCGGATGAATCATGAACTGATCCATTTCCAAAAGCAAAGAAGTCCCACCAAATCCAGAAGAAATCAAAATATAACGAGAAGCGAGAACAGTGTATAGATGAGGAAACAAGCGTACGCGATCAAGCCGCGGTGTTCATCTCCTCCGTCAGCGAGCAACACCACCAGATTGGAGCAAGCCCTCGTTGCCCACAACAGGAACACCGCAGCGAGCACGAACCGGATCGGGCCCGCCCCCTGCGGCAAAAACAGCGACACCGCCGACAAGATCACGATGGGAAGCAGACAGTAACCGACCAAGCTCGTACACGTGTGAAGATTCAGGTTCCCATTCCGACCAGCCAGCATGTTAAAGACGACGTAAAGGAAGATAGAGGAGACGACAATCCATCCGAGTATAACACCGAACTGGATCTTACCAGCGAGCAACTGGAAAAGGCAAAGCGCGAGGTACAGGAAGATAGGACCAGAGAGATCTGAGTCCTCGTGAACGGTCCGATTGATCCGAAAGGGATTGAGAATCGATCTCGTCTTCTTCCAAATTTGATCGGGATGGATACCAAGCTCATCAAGCAGAGGCTCCTCTTCCTCGAACGAAGCAGCACCTCCACCAAACGAAGACGACGACGAGGCGATTGTTCCGCCGAAAGGTCCGGCAGAGGTGGCGGCGGCGGCGGCGGATCCGATGTCGAAGGACATGAACGGTATCGCCGATGAAGAAGGGCGAGGCGGCTGAAATGGCGCCGTCGAAGCACGTCGCTGTTGGGCATTCACGTTGGCCGGATTTCCGCCAGAGGGAAAGACCACAGGTGGAACCGTGAAGTCTTTCGTCATCGTCTCTACAAGCTTCTACCGAAATCGAGATCTCTAGATCTAGGATCTGATCTCTGAAGGTGTAAAGGGATTCGAAATTAGGGTTTTCGATGAATCAAGTAAGAGAAAATACAACTTTTTTATTTAGAACGTTCAGAGAATTTCGCCTTTTTTTGTTTTTTTTTTCTCTGCGGTGGTGAAAAGCGTGCAAGTAACTCAAGAGCAGCTTCGTTCTCTTCGTGCTCTTTCAGAGAGAAGGTATTGCATTTCAATCCGGAATGAACTTGATAAATTTTTATTTTTTATTGAAAATAAAATATTAAATTCAATATTTTTATTTACACAAATATTAAAAAATTTAATTTGTTTTATATGAAAACGTGCGGTACATATTTACCATCTTCAAATTAAAAAAAAAACTCTCTCTCTAATATAATAGAGATTTTTTAAAATCTCCACCATACACGTTGTACAACATTCGTAGAGCCACACACGTTAAATCACACCGTTGTACAACGTTCGTAGAACCACACACGTTGAATCACATATTTTGTACCACACACGTTGTACCATATATGTTGTACAACGTTCGTGGGACCATACAGGTTAAACAACAAACGTTCAACCACACACGTTGTACAACGTTCGTGGCACCACACATATTGTACCATGCGTTGTGTACAACGTTCATGGAACCACACGTTATACCATACATTGTGTAGAATGTTCGTGGAACCACACACGTTGTACCACACATTGCATACAACATGTACCATGTAGACTTTGTAAAACTAAGATGAATTAACAGAAGTAAGATAGAAAGATTAAGAGCGAGCGAAAGATCGGAGACTTAAAGAGAACAAGAATAACTATTCTCTTATGCATTTCTTTAGAACTAAAGGTACATATTTATACAAGTAGAAAGGGTGAAAAACAAAGAAAAAACAAGTACAAATGCAAGACACAAGTTTAGATGTAACATGCATGAGCTGGAGCGGTCAGCAAGGCATAGAAGACCATAGAGGTCATAAATTGGCTTGACCAAATCGCAGTCGAGGTGGGCAATCCGGATTTCGGGACGGGTTCCTCGGGTTCGGGTTCCTCGGTTTATAAAAAATTGAACCCAAAAAAACCATTTGGTTTTCGGGACGGGTTCCTCGGGTTTTAAACGTGTGAGTGAGAGGACGAGGGATCTGTGTCACGACTCACGATTTAGGGTTAGGGTTTGTTTAGTTTTTTTTTTCTTTTTCGAGTTGTTCGGGTTCCTCGGGTTATCCCGAAGCCGAACCCGGACCGACCCGAACCCATTTGGGTTTTTGATTTTGAACCCATAAAGGTTTTCTATAAAACCCATATATCTCATGGGTTGAGTTATTCGGGTTGGGTCGGTCTGGGTCGGTCCGGGTAACCCGAAATGCTCACCCCTAGATCGCAGGTCGCGAGACGCAAGTTCGGAACACCGAGTTGGATGCAATGTGAATTGCCGCCTGATTGTTGCAATGAAGCACCGTGGCCTGCGAAGGTTTGAGGCCAAGATCTTTGAGGATAGCCCAGATCTAAATGAGCTCACGTGTTGTATTTGCCATAGATCGATACTCAGTGCTGGAACGAGAGATCATTGATTGCTTTTTGCTTTTCCAAGTGACAAGGTTCCCCCCGACAAAGGTACAGAACCCCGTCATTGATTTCTGGTCTTTGTGATCACCGGTCCAATCAGCATCACAATACCCAATTAGACTAGTGTCGTTGTTTTTACTCATTACTATACCTTTTTCTGGAGTGTTCTTAATGAATTGGAGGATTCGGTCCACCATTTTCCAATGTTGTTTCTTTGGAGCATGCATATGCTGGCTAACCTGATTCACAGCATAACACAAGTGAGGTCTTGTTATTGTGTGGTATATTAGCTTACCGACAAGGCGTCTATATTGTTCTATATCATGAAATGGTTCCCCCTCACGCAAGTCTTTGTATTTTTCTTCGATGGGGGTCTTGGCGGCTTAGATCCAAGTTTACATGTTTCATTCAAAAGGTCTAAAGCATATTTTTTTAGAAAGAAATAAATTATCATTAGATCTAGTTACTTCAATTCCAAGAAAGTACTTAAGTTCACCTAGATCCTTTTATATCAAATGTGTCTTTTAGAAAATGTTTAACACTTTCTATTCCTTTATTATCATCACATGTTATGATGATATCATCAACATAAACTAAGACAACAATGATACCCGAATTGTACGAATGATGAACATGGAATGATCAACCTCACTCCTCTTAAAACCATACTTTCGAACAAAATCATAGAGCCTAGTGTACCAAGCTCGTGGGGACCGTTTAAGTTCACAGAGAGCTCCGTTTAGTTTGCATACGATTCCTTTTTCGATTTGAAGACCCGAGGGAGGTTTCATATAGATCTCTTCATTTATTTCCCCCCTGAAAGAAAGCATTTTTAACATCCATCTACCACAAACTCCAATTAAGGTTAATAGAAATAGAAAAGATAATGCGAACATAATGAAGTTTAGCCATAGAGGCAAAAGTCTCAGTATAATCTTCTCCATACTTCTGATTATACCTTTGCGCTACAAGGTGAGCCTTGTAACGTTCTACCTCACCATTACTCTTATATTTGATTTTATATACACATTTGCTTCCAATGAGTTTCTTTTCTTTAGGAAGAGTAACAAGGTCACATGTTTTATTCTTTTCTAAGGCTGCTAGCTCCTCGGCCATGGCTTCCTCCCATTCTAGCTTCCTTTCGGCTTCTCTATAGGTTTGTGGCTCGATATCCATGTCAATCTTACTAAGAAAAGCTTTGTGATCAGTAGAGAGAAACGTTAAAGAGAAAAAGTTTTGAATAGGGTTTTAGTTGCCATGCCACTGAAATAGGGTATTTGGTTGCCACGCCATTGAATAGGATTATGAATCCAATCCGAGATTGGTCGCCTTATTCTAGTGCTTCTCCGAGGTACTATCTCATTTAGAATCCTTCCTTCAACTTCATCGAGGTTATGATCCTCATTTCGGTTGTGATCATGGCCTTGTTCTTCATTCCCATGATTTGAGGCCCTAGTTTCCTCATGATTTTGCTTAGAAGGTATGATGTCATCATGGCTTTCTTGTTCTTTATTTTCTAAGATTTCTTGGTCATTTTGGTCTTCATGATGCATAGTTACACTTGGCAGGGGACTTGTTCAATTGTTAGTTGCCGAAATAGTATTTACTAAGTTTTTAAGGGACAAACCTATATCATTTGGTTCTGAGATTCTTTAATCTCTTCCCAGGAGATTTTACCATGAAAGCTCTTGTCTTCGAGGAACATAACATCTCGAGACACATTACATGCTGTGTTTTTGGATCGAAACACCTGTAGCCTTTTTGATTTACTGAGTAACCGATGAAAATGGCTTTAGTGCTCCTTGGTTCCAACTTGTTTCGCTGTGAGTCAGAAACAAGAACAAAACACACACAACCGAAAGTTCTAATGTACTCAAAGTTAGGTTTTGTAGAGTTTAATACCTCATAAGGTGATTTGTCCTTTAGAACCTTTGTTGGTGTTATATATATGATGTAACATGTAGTCATGACCGCATCGAAACAAAATCTTTTAGGAACATCTCGATCGAACATGATAGTTCTCGAGACTTCCATTAGGTGCCTGTTCTTCCTCTCGGCCACTCCGTTTTGTTGTGGGATATAGGAACACGAGGTTTGGTGTGTAATGTCTTGTTCTTCTAGGTACCTGCAAAACTGAAGACTAATACACTCTCCACCATTGTCAGTCTTTAGATATTTTATTTTAACATCATATAGAGTTAAAACATGCTTATAAAACTTTACAAACACATCATAAACATAACTCTTAGATGAGAGATTATAAAGCCATGTAAACTTTGATTTTTCATCGATAAAGGTTACCAAATATTTCTTTTGATCACGAGAAACACATGGAGCTGTCCAAACATCAGAATGGATTAGTTCAAAACAGTTTTTATAAACCGAAATAGAGTTTGGAAAAACTTATTCTGCATGCTTTCCTAAGATGCAAGCTTCACATGCTTCATATTTATCTTTAAGATTAGGAAAAATGATACTTAGAACTTGTCTATGAGGGTGTCCATGTCTTACATGCCATATAGAAACTTTATTAATATTTGAATTTGATAGAAACACAGACTCATGATCACAATAAAAGACTCGAGAACATAAAGACCATTCAGGAGCATTCCTTTACCGATTACTTGTTTCCTTTTAGTATCCTGTATCCAGAATGAGTTAGAATCGAAACAAACATAGCAATTAAGGTCTTTTGCAAGCTTTTGGACATAAATAAAATTATTAGAAAACTTTGGAACGAAGAGAGCCCTTGTATCATGACCGAGAAGCTTAAGCTTCCTTGTTCCTTTAATTGGAACACTCTCCCCATTTGCAATAGAAACAGAGCCACTTTGAGGTTTTATATCTTTAAGTCAGTCATGATTTTTGATCATATGATTTGTAGCTCCAGAATCTATTATAATATGGTTTCGAAAAACAGAGAAAGCAGATGTAACATTACCTCCCTCTTTATCAGCTTTGTTTGTTTGATTTCCTATCTTAATAATTTGGAAAAACTCTTCGAGGTGTGCCTTAGTGACAAACTCGGACTCAAAGGCTATATTAGCCTTACCTTGACCGTCACGACTTTTGTTCTTCAAATGGGGGTGAAGGATCAAACAACAATCCTTTGTTTGACCTTTCTTTTTGCAGTGCTCACAAGAGAACCACTTTTTGAAAGGCTTCATAGAAGCGGCTTGCCCAGGTGCTTTTAGAGATATTAGCATCCTCGGTCATTCCTAAAGAGGCGGTTTTCCCTTCCTCCCTTTTAATCATCGTACAAACTTCGTTAAACGAGGGAAACTCATTTTGGTGAAGTGTGTAATGAATAAGGTCATTGTATTTGTCATCGAGGGAGAATAAAAGATAAAAGACCTGATCCTGGCATCCGATCCTGTCATAAAACCACAGAGACCTCGCATGCCAAGATTGGCCTTAGCAATCTTCGTCCAAATGGAAAATGTTTTTCCATTGAACGAGATTGAGATGCTTTTGGTCAAGTCTATGACAAAAGATCCGAGAAAATACAGGGAAACAAAAGACAAAGAGAGATTAAAAAGTTTGACCGAAAATAACTTTTGAAAAAGAATAGATTTCAAAAGAAACAAAATCGATCAAAACATTTTCAGAGATTCGATCACCGCTCTGATACCATGTAGACTTTGTAAAACAAAGATGAATCGACAGAAGCAAGATATAAAGATTAAGAGCGAACGAAAGATCGAGAGAATCAGAGAGAATAAAAGTAACTATTCTCTTATACATTTCTTTAGAACTAAATGTACATATTAATAAAAGTAGAAAAGGTGTAAAACAAGGAAAATACAAGTACAAATTCAAGGCACAAGTTTAGATGTAACATGCATGAGTTGGAACGGTCAACAAGGCATAGGAGATCGTAGAGGTCATAAATTGGCTTGACCAGGTCGCAGGTTGCGGGATGCACGTCGCAGGTTGCGGGATGCACGTCGCAGGTTGCGAGACGCAGGACGCGGGATGTGACCTAAGCGCAGAGAGCGGGACACGACCCGAGATGTGAAGAAGGGAGTGGGATATGGGTCATGAAGAACGAGGCGTGACCCGGGATGCGGAGAAGGGAGCGGGACGCAGGTCATAAGAGCAGGACGCGGAGAAGGGAGCGGAACACGAGTCATGAAGAGTGGGACGCGACCTTTCTTCTTAACATGCCCAACTTTTTACACACGTTATACACACAGTGTGTGTTCAAAGTTGGTAAGGGGTTACTACACGTTATACCGTTCCGTTGTTTCGATGTTAGACTCCTCTCTTTTTTAAATTCCAACCTTTGCTTTTTTTCGAATATATGACACACTATCAGCACTCATCCATCTCTCTCTCTAACTCTCATCATCTCCCATGTTTGAGTTGAGTCCCATCTCTCTCCTCTTTGATCTTCGTCTCAGTCTGTCTCCTCTCTAATCGAAAATTTATCAAACCCATTTCCCACATTTCGTCCAGTTGATTCTTCCTGGCTATCTCGAACACTACATTGTGATCTTCTCAATTTGTGTCTCTATTGTTTACACGTATAGAATGTATTATGACTACTTTTCTTTTGATTTTTGTTGCATACATTCCCAATAAGTTCTTCGATGAGCAAAACGAAGGGAAAACGAGGAACAACAACACGATAACTCTGAAATCGAATGTTTCTAACTAAATGTGGGAAGTCAAATTGGACGGCCCTAGATTCACGGATGGATGGAATATTTCTCGAAGGACCATGATTTTCGAATTGATGGTTTTGTAGTTTTTCGTCACGAATGTGATATGGTTTTTCACATCACTAGTTTCTGCGACGATTTGTGTAATTTGCAATATTCATCATTATCATCATCAAACACACAAGAATGGTCATCTTCTTTTGATTAGACCTATTTTATATATATCACTTTGGTTCTTTATTCAATTTTTAATCATGTGGATGATGATGCAAAATCTTACCTCACACTTGTGCACCAGCGCAAACCGAAACCTCCACGATAGATCTTCCACTGAAACAACTAAGTAAAGCCGACGGATGCACAATTTGGACATAGGGAAAAGATTCTAGGTTAGTCTTCTCATCGGTGCCATCTTCACTGCCACTGTCAAAGCTTATAGGTTAGCCGTTGGAGAAATTTTCATGGTGAAATAGTTCTGGGAATAAGACGAGACTAATTTAACATTATCATTCTTTTTTTTATTCTTTTCATACAAACAAATTTTTTAAAATATAGTTTGAAAAATATAACCAAAATAAAAACTAAGTCAAATTGAGTTACAATTGAAATAATACTTTCAAATTATATATTCCATTCATCTCCCAGAACTTTGTTTTCTATGTTACATCATGGTCTTGACTAATACATTCTCCTTTTGTTTAAGTGAGCAATAAAATAAAAAATACAACTTATATTTGAATTAGTTAGTTTATTCAATAATATAAATAGAATTTGTAATCGTTGATGACAAACTCTTTGGGATTTCTGACAAAACTGTTTTCTTCTTCATGGATTTCAATCGATATATGTGCATGAGCCTTTCGCTTCTTTTTTGAATTTACTCCCCTTCAATTGATCTTTTAATTCTTTAAAATGTGTGAAGAAAATAACTACCCTTGTCATAATTTCTCACAAATTCTAACATTCAGATTTAAAAAAAAAACAAATCTTTGCCTTTTGAGATTATATTTCTTCTTGAAATATAACAAAAAGTTCAAGCTTGTCCCACTTTAAACATATTCATCAAATTCCACATAATACGACCTTTATAAGGAATTCCTTTGACTTTATTAGATACATTTACTGGAAAAAGTACTTCAAATTCCTTTTATTTCTGCAAAATAACCATCCAAGACTTTAAAGACATCGAAATTGATAATTTGTACACCATTTAGATCCAGACTACCATATGTATAATTTTATGAATTCATAGAGGATTATTTAGATCAATTTTAGAATTTAATGTCCTTAGCATGTCGAAGATAAAAGTGTCCCGAGTCATTCCTTTCCTTTTTTCTTAAAATATACTAAAAGAGAAATCATGTCATTTCCTGGTGTACGTACCTTTCTTTTGACAACGGAATATTTGGATATTTTTATTTTTTTGTTTATACTCCAAAAGACCAAGATTATCACACAATATTTTTTTAAAACGCAATTTAATTGTACCAGTTTGAATTTGAGTTTTACCTTACACAATAACAGTTACCCTAGATTTCATGGAATAACTTCTTCCCCCCACAATAATTTAACTCGAGCAACAAAACTTTCCTTACTAGATAATTGAAAATATCACCATACAAGAGGTTTTTGCAGTCATTATAGCGAGAACATGTTCATCTCTCATAGCATTATTTATTGGTATGTTCTAAGAGATCTCAAGAGACGAGATAAACGATCTGCAACGCCGTTTTCTACTCCCATCATGTCTCGAAAGTCTAAGGTGAACTCTTGGAGCAATAAAATCAAATGGATGGGTCAAGAATTTGCATCTTTCTTGCAAAGAAAATACTGCAAAGTTGCAATCACGTTCAATCCTACTAGGTAGGACCTTGAATTTCGAAGACAAAGTCATGGCGATCAACTTTTTCTTTATTGTAAAATAATTTACTTGTACATCATCGAGAGTGTGTCTTGCATAATAGATGGGGCATAACAATTGGTCTTTCTTCTATCCATGCATTGTTCCCACTACGAAGCACCCGCATCACACATTATCTCAACATGTAGCTACCAATTCGATAGCTTAATAACTATAGGTGATACCAATGCTTTCTTCAACATTTTGAATGCTCTCAATCGTTCAACATTAAACTCAAAAGGTGTACTTTGTTGAGTATCTCAGTGAGTGGCCTTGATATCTTTTAGAAGTTCTTATAAACCATCAGTAGAATCTTGCATGCCCCAAGAAACTCCCGACAACTTTGACATTCCTAGGAGCTTGGAGAGGGTAGCTTGTTTGAGACCTCAACCTTTGCTTTATCGATATCTTTTTCCCAAGCATGAGGGTTGCTTGTTGGAACCTATTTAACACTTTAGAAAATTCATTCGGAAACATCAAAGGAGGTTACATGGATAGAGAATTTGTCCATGAAAGCCTCAATTATATGCTATCTTTGGTTCGAGAGGATGGACATTATGTACCGCTGAAAGATTGTGAGTGCATTACAGAAGCTGAAAGACATCCAACGATAGGCAATAGTACGAATGTACATGTGAATTTCAATCGTTTGGATGCATCAATATTGGAAGAATCTTGAATCGTCGCCAAGAAAAAAGAGATTGCAATGCAAGATGCTCTAACATTTGATCAACATAGCACAAAAGAAAATGATCTTTCCTAATGATGGAACTTCAAGACCTCTTTGTTTACTATTTCATTCATGGAAGGGTTAAGCCTATGTTGATGTTCTATAGAAGACTTAGAATCATCATCAAAGTCAATTTGATGCAAGCATAATGATGGGTTTAATCCTTTTAGATCCTTTACCCAGTGCCTTCCTATATTCTCAAGTGTGATTACCAATGCATTTACATGTGAATCATCTAATTAAATGTGTACAATGATAGGCTAATTAGTGAATTTGGTTTTTGCTCCAACTTTGGTTTTTGCTCCAAGAAAGACATACCTCAGTTGTAAGGGTTTTTGCTCCAACTTTGGTGTATTCTCCATTATATAGTCCAGTTGTGCATTTTCCTTAGCTTCAAATGTCCCTCCAATGCGGTAATTACCTCTGCGTTGTGGGCATGCATGGCTTCAAAGGGCTTAATTCTCCCTCACCTAGACTTTCTTGGGCTGAGTAGAAGGTTTGTTCGACTGAGAAAGAGGCAAAATTTTCTTCCAAATATTTTTTTAGGTCAAAAGAATGTAACATTCGGTCAAACAGAGACAACGGTTACATGGTTTGGAAGTTTTTCTAGACCCAAAAGAACGTGAAACTTGATCGAGCAGTAAAGGTTTGCATCTTTCAGAGATTTGATCAGGCCGAGCTGGTATTGTTTGGCCGAAAAAAGCTCTAAATCTTCTAATTCCTCGAGTTTCCATCCAATTGGTGCTTGTATGTGTCTACCTCAACATGGTCTGCATATATACCCTCTTTTGAAGCAAGATGACACTCTTCAAAGGGTCCACGTTCTTGATATCTTCGATAATTTCGTATACGAATGTTGCAAGGATGTCGATGAAATAAATTAAGTTCACCATTAATGGTTGTATGAAATTTTGGTCGAGGGTGAACTCCAAAGTTTTATTTCTAGTCTTCATTGTTATTTTTCCCACTATATTGTGGATGACCGCATCTGCCATGTTAAGGAACGAGCATTTAAGGGTGAGGGTACTCTTATGCTCGCTCACGTCTAGCACTATGAAGTAGACCAACACTTAGTACTCTCTGATCTTGATACATATTCGAGGATGCACAACTGATACTTGATTGAACGATCAGCCAGTTGCAATGCCATCATCGTCGGTTTGAGATCTATGTATTAGCACAAAGGACATAAATGTAATTTACTCCATTAGGGTTTCATATTATCTTGTATATCTATATCATAACTGATGTAATTCATTTTGGAATCAATATACGAAATCCCTTTCAACATGGTATCAGAGCGTTGATCCGAACTCTAACCCTAGCTATCACCACCGCCGCCGGCCACCTCTCTTCTCCTTTCTCCTCACCGCCGCCGGCCCTTAAACCTTAACCCTACCTCACCGTCGGCCAATCTCACCCTTCCCGTCGGCCCTCTCAACCCTAAACACCCTCACCGTCGATCCCTCCCACTCAAAACCCTAACCCTAATTTTTCGTTCGAACGCCCCTCACCGCCGCCGGTCATTCCCAACCTCCTCTCCCCCCGTTGTTATCTCACCGTCGGCCAATCTCACCCTTCCCGTCGGCCCTCTCAACCCTAAACCCTCTCACCGTCGATTCCCACCTCAGATCCAAAACCCACGTTCAGCTGTTGCCAACGTCCAAACTTCAGCCGTACCCGACCGGGCGCTCATATACTACCCGATCGGGCGCATCCAATAACTACCCGAATATCTCACCTTTTGCCCTACCCGACCGGGCACTCTTACACTACCCGACCGGGCACCACCACTCTTCCGCACAAATATGTCTACCTCCTCCGCGGCCGATGCAACCCCGGCGTTCAATGTCAATGATCCCAATGCAACCCTCCTCACGGTCAACATGGCAAATGTGACCAAACTCACCTCCTCCAACTATATGATCTGGAGTATTCAGATCCGTGCACTCCTCGAAGGCCATCGGTTGGATTGCTTTCTCCAAACCGATTCTCTTGTCCCGGAGGCTACCATCAATGTGAATGGTATCAACGTCCCGAATCCCGCCTTCATACCTTTCAAACAGCAAGATCGTCTCCTATTCTCGGCCATTCTAGGAGCGATCTCACCACCACTTCAACCGATGATTGCTAGGGTTTCATCCGTGCGAGAAGCGTGGCTTCTCCTTGCTCGCACATATGGAAAAGCATCAAGGGGGCACATCCTTCAATTGAAGGAACAACTCAAAAGAAGCTCCAAAGGATCTCAACCCATAGACGATTATATGCGCACCATCATCAACAAGGCGGACGAATTAGCACTCCTCGGAAAACCTCTTGATGCGGAAGACTTGTTGCAATACATCCTTGATGGATTGCCGGAGGACTACAAACCAATTGTAGATGCTGTCAATGCTCGAGATAGCATCATTCCGTCAACGTCAATGATCCTCATGCAACACTTCTCACCGTCAACATGACAAACGTGACGAAGCTCACCTCCTCCAACTATATGATCTGGAGTATTCAGATCCGTGCACTCCTTGAAGGTCATCGGTTGGAGTGTTTTCTCCAAACCGATTCACTTGTTCCCGATGCCACTATCACTGTTAATGGCATCTCAACACCGAATCCAGCGTTTGCGCCCTTCAAACAGCAAGATCGCCTCCTATTCTCGGCCATTCTAGGAGCGATCTCACCACCACTCCAACCGATGATTGCTAGGGTTTCCTCTGTGCGAGAGGCGTGGCTTCTTCTTGCTCGCACATATGGTAAGGCATCAAGGGGGCACATCCTTCAATTGAAGGAACAACTCAAACGAAGCTCCAAAGGATCTCAACCCATCGATGATTATATGCGCACCATCATCAACAAGGCGGATGAATTAGCGCTCCTCGGCAAACCTCTTGATGCGGAAGACTTGTTGCAATATATTCTTGATGGATTGCCGGAGGACTACAAACCAATTGTAGATGCTGTGAATGCCAGAGATAGCATCATTCCTATTGAGGAACTCCATGAGAAACTCCTCAATCATGAAGCAAAGCTACTTCAAGCCGCCCCTTTGCTATTCACGCCGCCCGTAAATGCGCTTGCTGTCAACACTCGTCCGAATCAATCAAATCGTAACCGACAGAATAATCAATGGAATAGAAATGCAAATAGATCGTCATCGGGATATCAAGGTCGCTGTCAACTATGTGGCGTTTTTGGGCATAGTGCTCGCAAGTGTTCACAACTTGCAACTCGGAACTCCACCACCACAACGCCACCACCGTGGGCTTCATCACCACGACCATGGCAACCACGTGCTCACAACACCACTCTCACCAACTATGAACCGGAGTCATGGCTTCTTGACAGCGGCGCCTCTCACCATATCACCTCGGATCTCCAAAATTTATCATTGCATTCCCCGTACAAAGGAGGTGAAGAAGTGGTAATTGGTGATGGATCCTCCTTGCCCATCACACATATTGGTTCACTCTCAATCCCTAACTCAATTGATGATAATTGTTTGCATCTTGATGAAGTTCTATGTGTACCTACTATGAACAAGAATCTTATTTCTATAAGTCAATTGTGTCGGACTAATGAGATTTCCGTGGAATTCTTTGATGATCATTTTCAGGTGAAGGATCTAAAAACGGGGGATCCTATAATTCACGGAAAGGCTAACCATGGTGTCTATGAGTGGCCGAAACCCAACTCCATTCAACCGTCCATTGTGGCTCTTCCCAGTGTCAAGTCCACTTTGTCCGAGTGGCATTCACGTTTAGGTCATCCCTCGCTTTCCATTTTAAAGCGTATTGTTTCTACGCATTCCTTACCATTGTCTAAGTCGAGTTCGTTGTCATTATGTAACTCTTGTTCCAGCAATAAAAGCCACAAATTACCGTTTCATGAATCTACAATCTCTACTTCATTTCCCCTTGAAATCATCTTCTCCGATGTTTGGACATCACCAATCATCTCGGTTGATGGTTTCAAGTACTATGTCATCTTTGTTGATCATTTCACTAGATATACATGGCTGTACCCTCTCAAACAAAAATCCCAAGTTCGAGAAACCTTTATCACGTTCAAAGCCCTAGTGGAAAAACAATTCCAAACCGTCATACGTACTCTCTACACCGATAATGGTGGTGAGTACATTGCCCTAGCCTCATTCCTCTCCACTCACGGCATATCCCATTACACCTCCCCTCCTCACACACCTGAACACAATGGCATATCAGAACGTCGTCACCGTCACATTGTTGAAACCGGCCTTTCTCTTTTGTCTCATGCGTCACTACCTCCTTCGTTCTGGTCCTATGCTTTCCCAACCGCGGTTTATCTCATTAACCGCTTACCCACCCCCATCCTCTCGTACGACAGCCCATTCACTAGACTTCTAGGCACCGAACCGAACTATCTTAAGCTTCGGACTTTCGGTTGCCTATGTTATCCATGGCTTCGTCCGTACTCCACACACAAACTTTCGCCTCGTTCAAAGCCTTGTGTCTTCTTAGGTTACTCCGCCACTCAGAGTGCCTACTTGTGTCTTGATCCCACACGTTCACGTATATATGCATCTCGTCATGTAGAGTTCCATGAAACCATCTTTCTGTACTCCAACTACTCCCACTATTTCCTAACCAACGTCTCCAACCCCAATCCACCCGAATATTCATGGACATCACCCGTAAGTGTTGCACCCTCTTACCCAATGCCACACGTATCACCATCACCTTCCGTCACCCCTGTAATGGATCCTTCACCGGAAGTGCAGACTCATACGACTCCACGGGATGACACCATAATGTCCGAACAATTGCCTCCTGAAGTCGCCGCTCCAATAGCTCGAGGTAACACTCATCCAATGCAAACGAGATCTAAAACAAAACGGTTGCAGGCTTCAAGCCCGACCGGGCGACAGGTAAATCGCCCGATCGTGCATCACACCCGAGCGGGTGACCCTTCCACCCGAGTCGTGCAAAGTTTCGGGGATGCTTCAACAACAAATACCCGATCGGGCTCTTCATCTTCACCCGATCGGGCACATCATGCCCGAGCGGGTGACCATTCCACCCGAGTCGTGCAGAGTTTCGGGGCTCATTCAGCAGCAACTACCCGATCGGGCTCTCCATCTTCACACGATCGGGCACATTATGCCCGAGCATGTGACACTAATACCCGAGTCGTGCAAAGTTACGGGGATCATTCTACAATGGTAACCCGATCGGGCCCGTCCTCTTCACCCGATCGGGCACTTCTCTCTGACACCGAACCTACAACCGTCTGTCAAGCCCTTAAAGATCCGAGTTGGAGGAAGGCCATGAGTGAGGAATTTGATGCACTTGTTCGTAACGGAACATGGGATCTTGTACCGGCTCAACATGCATCAAATGTGGTTGGATGCAAGTGGATTTATCGTATCAAACGATTACCTGATGGTTCGGTGGATCGCTACAAGGCCAGACTTGTGGCGAAAGGTTTTACACAACGCCCGGGTGTGGACTACTTTGAAACATTCAGTCCCGTAGTTAAACCGACTACCATTCGACTGATTTTGAGTGTTGCAATTGCAAATGGCTGGAGTCTTCGTCAACTAGATGTCAACAATGCATTTCTTCAAGGGCAACTCACGGAAGAGGTATACATGACACAACCTCCAGGTTTTGTTGATCATGATCATCCTCACCACATATGCAAACTCAACAAGGCAATTTATGGTCTCAAACAAGCTCCTCGGGCTTGGTATTCGGAACTTCGGGATTTTCTCCTCGGCCAAGGCTTTGTCAACTCCCTGGCCGACGCATCTTTGTTTATTCTTCACAATCCCGAGGTAACTATATATGTTCTTGTCTATGTGGATGACATTGTGGTCACAGGAAGCAACTCGGGAGCAGTCCAACGCTTCATCATAGTGCTTGGAAACCGCTTCTCCATCAAAGACTTGGGCAATTTATCTTACTTTCTTGGCATTGAAGTAACACGCACAGCCTCTGGATTACTTCTCACTCAACGCAAATATGTTACGGATATCCTCAACAAAGCTCACTTCTCCGAAGCTAAATCAGTCACCACTCCTATGGCCCCTAGCGCACGTCTTACCTTGTCCTCAGGTGACAAGTTAGATGACCCAACCAATTATCGGACTATTGTTGGAAGTCTACAGTATCTCACACTTACAAGACCCGACATAAGCTACGTTGTCAACAAATTATCTCAATACATGCATGCCCCGACAACGGAACATCTTCAAGCGCTCAAAAGGGTCTTACGGTATTTGGTTGGAACACGAGATCGTGGTATCTTCTTCACCGCTGGTAACACTCTCTCCCTACATGCCTTTAGTGATGCAGATTGGGCGGGAGATCGTGATGAGTATACTTCTACGGGGGCATATATTGTCTACCTTGGCAGCCATCCCATCTCTTGGTCTTCCAAGAAACAGAAATTCACCGCTAGATCATCCACGGAAACGGAATACCGTGCTATTGCTGACACAGCAGCGGAACTTCGATGGATTATGTCCCTCTTCACGGAACTAGGTATCTCCACATCCCAACCTCCCGTGATTTATTATGACAACATTAGCGCAACATACTTGAGTGCAAATCCCGTCTTCCACTCTCGCATGAAGCATCTAGCTTTGGATTATTTTTTTGTTCGTCAACTCACAAAACCTCGCACGTCAACAATTTCTTACACTTTGTGACAAGATCGGCATCACCGAAGGTGCTCCGTCTTGCGGGGGCATATTAGCACAAAGGACATAAATGTAATTTACTCCATTAGGGTTTCATATTATCTTGTATATCTATATCATAACTGATGTAATTCATTTTGGAATCAATATACGAAATCCCTTTCAACACTATGATGTTTAACTTGTTAAACATGGACACCGGGAAAAAGCTCAAGTTGGCACCAAGAACATAAAGACTACAATCAATAGAAACATGGTCCAATTTATATGAGATTTAAAAACTACTAGTTCTACCCTCTTAGGTGGTAGGTCGTGTTGAATAATGATGCTACACTATGGATTTATTTCATCGTCTATTTCTTGATTACTAATTTCTTTGCAAGAATTTATTTTAAGAACTTTGCATATGATGGAATTTGTATGGTTGCTTTATGGAACGAAATGTTAGCTCTAGTTTCTTTTTCATCTCCACAAATCGTGCAAATTGGTTGTCATTGTTCTTCTTCTTCCGTCAAGAAGAAAAAGGAAGTGGTGGTGCTAAGAGAGATGGTGGAACATATGTCACCTCATTTTCTCTTTTCCTTGTCACTATGGGGATGATAATTGCTACAGACACATGATTGTCTGCAGAAGTAGACATCATAGCACCTCATATCTAGTCTCCTCGATAAAAAGGTACATCGAGCTTTTTTCGCTTCTTAACACTATTACATTTCATTTCTCTCAATGATTTTGATCAGGTTTTCGTGGGAGTGTTCCTGTTGGTTTGTAAGGAGCGGATGCGGGTTGGGTAACATGTGTATCTACCATATTTAAATGTGTATTGATTTCCTCCATTTGTTGTCCTATTGTTTGTTTTAAGTCTTCTTGTTCAACCTTCACCTTGTACAACTTCTAATCGTGAGATTTATGTTTTTGCAACAACTGAGAAACATGGATTTATTTTTTTTGTTTCATGTTGTTGCGATGGAATCGAAGCTCCCCATTGGTGTTGCCAAATTTAGTTGAGGCGGTATGTTTTCGAAGTTTTTGCCCTAGGATGATCATTGGAAGACTAAATTCTCCCTAGTTTGGATTTTGTACAATGGGGTGTTCTTGTAGGAGAAGTTCAGATGATTCCTCAAATCAGGATTGTACGTGTTCGAATAGGGGTAATTCACCATATAATTTTTGTATTCTCCCTTTGTTCTGCCATAGACATCGCCGCATTATCGTTTGGTACCCGTGTAGATCCAAGGACGATGATGGTCCTTGTTGCATTGTAGCCAATGCATCATCAAGTCAACTAGTTCAGCTTCGAGGGTTGTGAAATCATTTGTCGACTCTCTTATTGGAACTCTCGGAATAAAATCACTCAAAGCAATCCTTTCGTAAGTTATATTCTCAATCTGCTCTTCTAGCCGAGTGAAGTGGAGGTCGTGTAGAGATCCTTTGCATAACACTACCAAATACATATATCCTATCAGAGTCCTTTAAAACGTGAAAATAAGGTATTTCCGATCCATCCCATGGTCCAGACACACCCGCTGGTTCCCTTTAAATCTTTTCCAAGTCTTGGATAAGGTCTCTTTGTCCTCTTGAATGAAAGAACTGATCAACTTGTTCAACGTCTGTGTCTTGTGAGGTGAAAACAGCTTCATCATAAGTTTCTCCTCAAGTTGATCACAAGTGCAGATGGAATCCATTGCCAATGTGTACAACCATTCTTGCGCGTAGTCCATGATAGGAAAATAGAAGACCATCAACATAAAGCTTCGTTCGTCACTCCTTGGAATGATTTGAGGGATTGGCATAACATTTTCAACCTCATTCGGTGCATGTTAATTCTTCATTTGGTTTTCCTCGGAACGCAAATTGGTTCAAAATTTGCAGAAATGAAGGATGGATCTCAAATCTACTATGATCAATATTCGATCGTCAAATCTAAGAAAGAAATTAGGTATGATTAGGATCAGTGTAAGCTCTTTAATTCTCTTTCTCCAAAATTTTGTTTTCAATATTTTCATCGATTGTTCTCTCTTTGGTTCGCTTTCTCAAACTTTTTAAAGTCTTTTCGATATCTAGATCTAGCGCTATGAGTCTTGAACTCCCATCACTTTGGTCATAAACTCATGAATTGCAAAAAGATAAGAAATCATAAACCAAGAGAAGTGTCAATAGGAGACGGCAAAAATAAAAGTAAAAATGACCTATATTTACAAAAAAAAAAGTCAAAACGCCTTAACTTCTTCACAACAACGCAATAAACTTGATGTAATGCATGTTCTTCTAGACAACTTTTTGTTTGAGTTTAGAATTAGAGTTTAAGTTTTAATTTGGAATTAAATTTTAAGTTGTTTTTTGATACTTTCATAGTTCGAGTTTAGATCTAAATCTTAAGTTTAGTTTAGTTTTTTTCATAAAAATTAGTGTTTGAGTTAAGATTTTTGTAAGAAAATTACCAAAATATACATTTTACATATAAATTATATTTATTAATCATTTTTATTAATCTCACTTAAAAAATTAGTGATTATTATTATTATGATTATTATTATTATTATTTATAAGATACATTTAAAATAATTTAATATATTTAAAAAATATAAATTAATCATATATAATATTAATTATATAATTTAATAAAAATTATCAATTTTGATATTTTTAAGGGTATTTTAGTACTTTATATATTTTGGACTCGAAATCCGAGTGAGGATGCTGAAATTTCAACATCCAAAATATTGCAACTCAAAGTCCGAGTCGAGACTTTGAGTTTGGATTTCAAAATAAAGTTTGATCAAACGAACATAAAATCGAACTTTGAGCCTTGACTGCGATTTAAAGTTCTACAAAAGAACATGCCCGTAGTCTAGGTGTAATTAGTTTACGTATTAAGTTTTAATATAATTTTATCTAGACTAGACTACCATAAAGAAATGGATATCAAGTTTCATTTGATATCTCTATTAGAAGTCATCCATATAACAATTAATTCAAGTTGTCATTCAAGAATTAAAGACAATTAAATCATCCCCATGAATCCTTCAAAGTTGGAAGAATGTGAGGAAACTAGCATTCATGGGGTTTAGGTGAACATTGTGGAAAAAGTAATCTCATGACTGCAGACTTGGATACTGCACCAAGTCAACTCTGGTTTAAAAGGTAATCTCATGACAGAAGATGGTACAGAATTGCGTTTCAAAAGGTCGAAGGTTCATGGTGAAATTGTGGTGTATTTGCACCAAAGCAACTCTTTCAAATCATGAGTTAAAGTGGGGCAATATTGGGATTTGATAAAGTTGAAGGACTCTTTTGCAAAATTTCAGAGAAGTTGAAGTAGATTAAAATTCTCTTGTAACATAGCAGTTTGTGTTTCTGGTGAATTCATCGTTTTCGATTCATCAAAATTGCTCAAGATGGATAGTTTTTTTCGATTCATCAAAATTGCTCAAGATGGATAGTCTTTTTATTGATAATCGCTACAGTATGTATATTTATATATGTATATCTATATACATGCATGCATATTCATTTGTATATGAGTATATATATGTATGCATGTGATATATGTGTATCTACATGAGTATATTGTATATATATATTGATAACACTGAAAGTGTATCAATATTAGGATAGGTTTTAGAGTCATTTTCGCTTATATCCTACAATGGTAACCCGATCGGGCAAGTCCTCTTCACCCGATCGGGCATTTCTCTCTGACACCGAACCTACAACCGTCTGTCAAGCCCT
>CM071862.1:16151798-16194788 GCA_036759665.1 Gynandropsis gynandra | reverse complement strand
AGTGGCGTACAAGTATGAAAGCATTAAGATCCACCATTCATTAAGCATAAGACTTCGTTACATATTGGCAATACTCTCTAACCCATGGTTGTAGATCTACTCGGACATGAACTTAGAAAACGAAACACAAAAGATAACTATATTCAACATTGATAAAGAAAGAGATTCCTCTCTATTCATATACCGACGTCTTCAATAGCTCCTCCATGCTCCGGATTCCTCGTTTCGTCCTTCTCCCTCTTTTTCTATGTCTCCAAGTGTGTCCTCTAATGTCTCCTCACGCCCCCCTTTTAGTCTAGTACGAATCCTAGCTTTAAAAGGTCTCTTTTCTCCTGAATTGGCCGTTCTAAAATCAAGGAGGTTGTTGAGAAATTGGTCATTCTAAAATCAAGGAGTTTGTTGAGAAAAAGGTGGACCCGACAAGTCTGGTTCGAATCCTAACTCTAAAAGGTCTCTTTTCTCCTGAATTGGACGTTCTAAAATCAAGGAATTTGTTAAGAAAAAGGTGGACCCGAGCGGGCACTAGAGCAGCCCGATCGGGTGCACAAACACAGTCCGAGCGGGCACACTTCATGCCCGAGCATGTACACTATCAAATGCTATTTCCGCTTCTTTCGCTCGATGCTTGAGTGTTTGATTTGCTTCCATGGCCTTGCACAAGTTGTACCTTGTCATTTAATCACGTTTTTGGGGTTGAATTGCCGTAATTTCTCGTGTTTCGCTTCATGTCTTCGTTTCCTATACAAAACACGAAATGTAGATGAAGTCCTCGAATAAACTCGATAAATCGATGAAATCTAAGAAATCTAATCAAAACTAAACTTAAGAATGATGTAAATACTACGACGGATTATGTGTTATCAAATCTAGTAATCTAAACTAAACTATAGGCAGATTTTTTATGGGACTAGGGTGCTAGTTATGAATCGTAAGTTCAATGATAAGGTTTGGAAGACATCGCACGCAATCCTGCATTTCCTCGGAAATCAGCTGGGCGATCAACTTTTTTACAGATTTCATTCTTTTAGACCCTTTGATTTCGACATGAAATTAATTGACTGGGATGAGAAAAGTGGGACACGTGATTGATGTATTGAAAAACAATGAGAAACATGAATTAACAAACTGCTGAAGGTTCTGAATGTTTTTCTTTCCGCTAGTTCAACAATCAATTATGGCATGGTTTTCAGTTTCTTCACAATACTCTAATACCCCTTGAGCCTAATAAAAAATTTAGCTTCTCAACAAAACTCTATTAAAGTTTAAAATTCAAGAGTTGTTATGGTTTTCTTGTATTTGTTAATTCAGTTAGTATAATTAGTTAGGATAGTTTATTTTAGGCTATAAATACATGTAATAGGTGAACTTTGTATCATTCAATTTTTCATTCAATAAAATCAATATTTTTCTCATATGCTAAAATGGTATCAGAGCTATACTTTACCAAAATGCCAAATCCCCTAAATCCCTAAATTCCCAATTTCATTCTTTCCCTTACCCGATACTTGATTTCACCGGCACCTTCTTCTTCTTCTTCACCGGAAATTCTTCCTTTTCTCCGGTGGTCTCTCCTTCTCCTTCACCGGATTCTTCTGTTGTTTTTGCTTCTGGATATTTTGTTTCGCCGGCTTCTTATTTCGACGGCTCCTTCTTCTTCATCGGCGAGAATCACCGATGAACCCTTCGACGATTCCTTCTCTGTTGTTCGGCGAAGATCTTTCTTTTCCTTCCTTATTTCTTTTGCTGGTTACTTCTCCAGTGTTCCCTTCTTCTTCTTTGTCAATCGTCGATTTCTTTTTTCTCTTCTCCCTGATTCCAGTTTCTTTCGCTCATCACTTCTTTCAGTTTCTTTTTCTTCGATTCTGCACTTGTTTTTCTTTGCTGATTTTCGGTTTCAATCGACGATTGCACAACTCTCAGTATATTGTATAAGCAGGGGATGGCTACTCAAAATTCTAATCAAACAGACCCTTACCAAAACCCATTATTTCTTCATATGAATGACACTAATTGTGTTGTTCTAGTTTCAGATAAGCTACATGGAGAACTCAATTACAATACATGGAGAAGATCAATGTCAATGGCGCTTAACGGCCGTAATAAATTGGGGATTTGTCACTGGTAAGATCCCTCAACCCCCTGCGGATGATCTAGAATATGAAACATGGAACCGTTGCAATGATATTGTGTGTTCTTGGGTGATAAACTCCGTATCGAAAGATATCGGAGATAGCATTGTTCATATGAACACTACTGCCGAAATTTGGAAAAACCTTGCTGAAAGATTTTGTCAAAGTAACTAACCTAGGATATATGGTATAGAAAACGAACTACAAAACCTACGTCAAGGATCTTTAGACCTTAACACCTATTATACACGACTCATAACCCTTTGGCAAGAACTGAAATCCTTAGATGAAACATCATCTTGTAGCTGCAGTATTTGTACTTGCCAATTGAATGGTCGTTTAACAGCTCGTGAGGAACGTCGATATTTACTGAAGTTCCTCATGGGCCTAAATGATTCATTCACTTTGGTTAGGCGTCAAATTCTCCTAATGGATCCATTACCCTCAGTTTCCAAAGCGTTCAATCTTGTTGTTCAGGACAAACAACAACGTGGTATCTTACCCCCACCCGATGCTTTAGTCTTTCAATCCTCTTCTACAAATCTCAACCCTCGTCCCAATAACCCTCAACATAATATTGCCTATAGACCAAGAAACTCTTACACAACCAATTCCCAACCAAGACCCAAACCCATCTGTAGCCACTATGGTCTCACTGGTCATTTAGTGACTAAGTGTTATAGATTATATGGTTACCCTACTGGTTACAAAACCATCACCCCTAGTCTACCTCGACCTAGATATCCATTTTTACCCCTCGAGTCAACAACCTCAACCAACCTACTAATGTCAATCCTACTACACCTTCTATTCATCCTATTCTTCGAAGCAATCCGACTGTTACAACCAGTGAATCCTTATTAACTAACGATCAATTACAACAATTCGTTTCTCACCTTCAACACATTTTTGCACTGCCAAAAGTACGGCGCCTATTCACAATTCAACTTCACACCATTCTCCTCATGTCACCCCAAGTATAGGTATTTTTGTAAACTTAACTTTGAGATTTCTAATAACCTCTACATCTTGAATTTGCCACTGCCTCCTCTCCTCACGGCTTCCATCTCATCTACAATCTGGCACAGCAGATTCGGACACCCTGCTTTCTCTAAAATCCAATTCCTCTCTTCCAAAAACATCATTTCTTCCTTTTCTATTGATACATCGTTTCCTTGTACAATTTTTCCGAAAGCCAAACAAAAGAAATTACCGTTCATTTCTAATAATAATAAATCTGCAAACATTTTTTATTTGATACATTTAGATATATGGGGCCCATTCCAAGTTGAATCTGTAGATGGATATAGATTTTTTCTGATCATTGTTGATGATTGTTCTAGAAGTACATGGGTTTATTTTCTACATAACAAATCTGATGTTAAATTTGTTTTTCCATCTTTTATTGCATATGTTGAAAATCAATTCAAAACAAGAATTAAAGCTATACGTTCTGATAATGCTAAAGAACTATCTTTTTCAGAAATCTTAAACACCAAAGGCATCATTCATTATCATTCTTGTACATACACCCCTGGACAAAATTCTGTGGTAGAACGAAAACATCAACATTTATTAAACGTAGCTAGAGCCTTATTATTTCAATCAAACATTCCACTAGAGTATTGGCCGAATTGCATATCAACTGCTGTTTATTTGATAATAGGACTCCTGCTTTAAACTTAAAATTCAAGTCTCTTTATGAAATATTACATGGAAAAATACCCTCATATAACCATCTCAAAGTTTTTGGATGTCTTTGCTTTGTTAGCACTCATGTTCATGATAGACATAAATTCAGTCCTAGAGCACATTCGGCTTGTTTCTTAGGTTATCCTGAAGGTTACAAAGGATATAAGGTTCTTGATTTAACAACAAACAAAATTCTAATTTCCCGAAATATTGTTTTTCATGAACATGTTTTTCCTTTCCATAATAATAAATATTCTTTTGATCTTGAAACCTTGTTTCCAAATTCTGTCTTGCCTTTAAGTATTAATGATCCTTCTGAAAATAACACAAATTTTCCACACAATTCTGCAAATTCTGAAAACATACCTTCTGTGCCAGCCATCACCGAACCCCCACTCTCCTATAACAGACCTCAAAGAACACGTCGAACACCTCATTACCTATCAAATTACCACTTTTATCAATTAAATTCAGAACACCTTGATAATAAATCCAAAACTCCATATCCAATTTCTAATTTCGTTTCTTATTCAAAACTGTCTCCAAATTACAGAAACTTTATATTGAACTTGAGCATTACTACTGAACCTAAAAGTTTTAAAGAAGCTATTTTGATCCCTGAATGGAAACTTGTTATAGATAATGAACTTAATGCTTTGTTGAATAACAATACTTGGTCTATTTGTTCTTTGCCAAATCATAAAAAATCTGTTGGTTGCAAATGGCTGTTTAGAATTAAATATAAATCAGATGGGACTATAGATAAATACAAAGCTAGGCTAGTTGCTAAAGGTTTCACACAAAAAGAAGGAATAGATTATGTTGAAACATTTAGTCCCGTGGCAAAAATGGTCACTGTTAGAATTTTATTATCTCTTGTTTCTTCTAATAATTGGATTATAAATCAATTGGATGTATCAAATGCTTTCTTAAATGGAGATTTAGATGAAGAGATTTTTATGGACTTACCTCCTGGTTACTTATGCAATCAGGGGGAGTAACTCCCTATTAGACCTGTATGCAAACTTCATAAGTCTATATATGGGTTGAAACAATCTTCTAGACAATGGCACATCAAGTTTTCTGCTGTTTTGTTTTCTTATGGTTTTAAACAATCTATGTGTGACAATTCACTTTTCTTTAAAATTGATACAAACTGTTTTGTTGCTCTACTTGTTTATGTCGATGATATTCTAATTTTTGGAAATTCTAACAATGTTGTTGAATCTGACAAACAGTTTATAGCTTCATTTTAAGATAAAGGACTTGGGTTCATGTAAGTATTTCCTCGGTCTTGAAATTGCACGATCAAATTCTGGAATTTCTATAAATCAACGTAAATATACTCTTGAATTGTTAGAAGAATTTGGACTATTAGGATCTTAACCAGTATTAATACCTATGGATGTCACAACGAAATTTTCTAGTACTGATAGTGATTTGTTATCGGACCCAACTTATTATCGACGTTTGATTGGAAAATTAATATTTCTAACCATTACTCGTCTAGATATTTGTTTTGTTGTTAATAAATTGTCACAGTATATGTCAGCACCTACAGAGATGCACCTCATAGCTGCTAAACGTGTACTCAGGTATTTAAAAAACAATCCAGGTCAGGGATTGTTTTATCCATCTGTTTCTAGTCGAAAATTATCAACATTTGCCGATGCTGATTGGGCAGCTTGCATAGATTCTCGTAGGTCTGTTACTGGTTAATTACTGCGTGTTTCTTGGTGATTCTTTAGTGTCATGGAAATCTAAAAAGCAGGTAACGATATCCAGAAGCAGAATATAGAGCTATGGCGAACGCTACATGTGAATTGGTTTGGATCTCTAACCTTCTTTCTGAATTGGGTTTTCCGGTAACGTCTCCCGTTTTGTTATTTTGTGACAATACAGCAGCTCTCCACATTGCTAGCAATCCTGTATACCATGAACGCACGAAGCACATAGAAATTGACTGCCATGTTGTACGAGAAAAGATACAATCTTCATTCCTCAAGACGATGCATGTTCAATCATCCAATCAGATAGCAGATTTATTTACTAAACCACTATCTTCGATGCAGTTCAACTCTTTACTTCTCAAGATGGGAGTGCATGATATACACTCTCCATCTTGAGGGGGAGTATTAAAGTTTAAAATTCAAGAATTGTTATGGTTTTCTTGTATTTGTTAATTCAGTTAGTATAATTAATTAGGATAGTTTATTTTAGGCTATAAATACATGTAATAGGTGAACTTTGTATCATTCAATTTTTTATAAATACATGTAATAGGTGAACTTTGTATCATTCAATTTTTCATTCAATAAAATCAATATTTTTCTCATATGCTAAAAAACTCATCTACATTTTTATCTCAAAACAAAACCAAAAACAAAGTTTAGGCAGTTCATGATCAATTATGCACTAAAAGGTTTAACTTAAGATATCAATGAACAACAAAAAGTAACCCAAACAGAAAAAAGTAACAAAGCATGTAAGTTGTACCTGATGCCGAGAATAAGAGCTGCTTCCCTTCTTGTCATTGTAGGTTGGAATCCACCGTCATAGAATTTCCTTATTTTGGGCCTTGGTGGACGGGCCTTAAACGCTTGCCAAGCTTCTATTCCATATTTACCAGCAAGAGCAGTAGCAGCAAACTGCAAGACCTGCGAAAAATGGTGTGGCCTGATGCAGAAATTTATACTTAATTCAACACCAATGCATACGAACACTAACGTGTCCAGAGGGTTTCATAAATTCTTTCGTGTTAGAACGGCTGCTATACAACTATATGATTCGTATGAACGTTCACATCCGCCGATCCTTTATAAATATGGGGGAAGAAAGCAAGCAAGAACGGAGAGAGGAATGGTAAAGAGTATTTGAGAAATTTCTTGCGGAAAACCCATTTGTAATACTCATCTTGGTATTGTTACGCACGAGTATTGCAAGGAATTAATAGAGGTTAGGCTATCAGAATTCGTATGAATATAAGGGCAAATCTGGTTTTTAGAGGCGAATTGCATTATTAAGGAAATTAGTATTGCTTGTATGTATGTCATTAAATGAATAGGGAAAACGATAGAAGAATTTGAGAGTTTTCTTGTGTGCAAGATGAAAGACAAAACCTCTTTAAAAATATCAATTCTATATAATTCTTTCTTTGTTCTTTTGAATACAGTTTCGATGCTTGTGTTTTTGGTTTTCTTGTGAGTAAAACCTATTCTACTCATAACAAAAATTCGAGCAATGTTGGATTGATCGTTTTCTACAACAATTCGACATTTGCATGGATTTCTCGGACTTACGCGATATTAATGTCGATTTGTTGAGAACTATGGCACGATTGCGAGGCCCTTTGCTTCGTCACGAAAGGACAATTTTTTATAGATCGAGGAAGTCATAGTTGCGTTTACTTCGATGAAGATCGCAATGACGACTATTTTCATTTTGGCTTTCCTTTATTTTTCGTGGTCGTTCACAGTGGAATTGTTAGGCATCAGGTTGCGATTCAGGCACTGGGTTGATGCAAACTCAGTTACCTATCTATCATATACTTTAATCAAGCTATCAAAGAAGAATTCTCAGGTCAATCTAACGATGTCAAAGTGGGATTGGGTTTAATGGGTTAACTCATCCCAACCAATCTAAAATGAAAATGGGTTTTGGCTAAATGGGCTAAAAGTTAAATGGGTTTAATGGGTTTTAGACCCATTTATACTCATTTTAGTGGGTTAAACCCATTTAACCCATGAGCCCATTTATATTATTATCAGATTCAACTTTAAACTCATTTAATTCGATTTCACTCAATTTCCCCCGATTTCACCTAATTACTCGATTTCACCTACTTTTAATCATATTTCACCCAATTTTAACTCGATTTCACCCAATTTTAACCCGATTTCACCTAATTTTAACTCAATTCGCGAGGATCTACAAGTCCAAGTTGGTGTGTCTCCAAAGGAAAAGGAACAAACTTGACGGCTTTAAATGTAAGTTTTGTCTTTATTTTGAATTTGGTTTTTGTTCTAATTATATAATATGATTAAAATGTTTTAATATAGGCTTTCAAAGCGTACGAGAAAAGTAAAGCTATGCAAGAGGGGCGAAATGCTTTGCAAATATATTTGGAGGACAAAAGGTTAGAAATGAACGAATTTGATGATATCGATGTTTTACAGTTTTGGGAAAGCCATAAAAATCGCTATGGAGACTTAGCTCGGATGGCTTGCGATATACTTAGCATTCCAATCACAACTGTGACGTCAGAATCATCATTTAGCATTGGTTCTCGTTTATTAAACAAGTATAGAAGCCGCATTCGTTCTTCTAATGTCGAGGCGTTGATTTGTACGCGAAATTGGTTGATTGGATATGAACTTTCCGAAAACGGTAAGACCTATATTAGTATTTTTATTTAATTAAAATATATCTATTTTTAATATGTTTATAAATTATAGGTGACGATAGTTGTGCCGATGAAGTTGATGTTGTCGATGATGGTAATGTTGAAGTCAAGGACGACGAGGAAAATGATGAAGATTTGATGATTGTATCAGATATCTTTTGATTAGAATTTGTTAAAAATTTTATTTTCAGGAATTATCGTTTTAGCTATTTATATATTCAGATGAAAAATTGACGATTATATCATATGTTTTTAATATATATCAAGAATTTTATTTTATAAATTTTATTTTCATTAATTATCAATTAATTTATTTTTATAAATAATTATTTTGAATATTGAAACATCAATAATAATATTTAATGTATATAAATATATATATTTATAATGTTAAATGATAAAAATATATTTACAAAATATTATTTATATAAATAAACTCGTTTAACCCGTATAACCCGTTTAACCCGACCCATATAACCCGTTATTAAATGGGTCGGGTTAAACCCAACCCATTTACACCACAAAACCCATTTAAATTTAATGGGTTGGGCACAACCCAACCCATTGACATCCCTAGGTCAATCTACCAGCAAGAGGTCATGGCGATAGTTTTAGCTATCAAAAAATGGTGGCATCACTTGTTGGAACACCATTTCATCATTTGGACATATCAAAAGATCTTGAAATTCCTCTAAGAGCAACATGAGGTATGGAATTCCAACAAAGGTTCACAAAGATTTTGGGTTTTGACTTCGAGATACAATATTGACCGGGATTGAAGAATAGGATAGCTAATGCTTTAACCCGAGTTAATGCAAAGTCTTTTCTATTTGCTATGGCAGTGTCAACTATAATCAGCCTAGGGACATTGAGAAGGTTGTTGTGTTGACGAGTATCATACAGAACTTACGAACATATCAAAATTTTACATTGGGGCTATAATTTGGTCCGTGGTTGCCAATTGTACAAGGAAGGTTTAGTCATTCCTAAAGATTCAATTATGGTGAGATCAGTGGTATAAAAGTCGCTAGGTGTTACACTGGCAGTTGATGAGCGCCTAGCACTGTTAGGCAAATTAGTTAGTGACTAGTTGACGCTTTTATTTTTTTTCCTTAATTGTTAGCATCAACTTTTTTTTCCACAACCTCTTTTGCAATGTTTGGGGTACGAAAATAGCAAATCTATTTGTCTAATCGATTTTCTCAACATGTTAAAATGACATTGTTTTAGACAAAAAAACTTGAAAAGTTCAGATTGACTAATCAACCGCTGTGCAATCGTCGACCGTCGAGCGCCTAGACAGAGCCTAAGCTAAACTAGACGGGAACTTTTAGAACATTGGGTGGGATTGATTCTCAAAGAGCTTTGATGGGAAAATGGGGTCATGCTGGTGTACTACACACACAAAGAAACATTAGTTGTCTACTCTTTTGGAAGGCACGATGATAGACATACGGATTTTGTAATGTCAAAGGTTTAAATACTCAACTTTATCTCTTAACAAACTACTACAACTATTGGATATTCCTATGGATTTTATTGAGAGGTTGCCATTATTAAGAGGTATCGATACATTTTATTGTGGAGGTCCATTGTTTGTCTAAGTACACACACTTTGTGGGGTCGCGTCATCCCTTTTCGCATGCTTATGCTACTAATGTGTTCATCCACACACAATTGTATCGAATCGTGACAAATTTTCCTTCGTGAGTATGGAAGGAAATGTTTCATCTTTATGAGACCCAACTACGATTCATTACAGCCTATTACCATCAGACAGATTGACACACCCAAAGTTGTAAACCACGGGTTGGAGACATATTTACGATGTTTTCGATGATCAACCAAAACAATGGGCTATCTTTTTGCACTGGGCTGAATTCTGATACAATTCTACCTTTCATACAAACATCATGATGACCCCTTTCAGAGTTGTTCACAGCCGTGAAGTTTACATTTACACAAAGCATAGCAGATCCTGAAAATACAAGCAGGGATGTTCATTTTCAAGTTGGAGAATGGGTTTACTTCAAAATCAGACCTTTTAGGCAAAAGACACTGGTGAGACGCAATTATGACAAACTCTCAGCAAGGTTTTATGGTCTGTTTGAGATTGAAACACGTGTGGGACGAGTAGCGTATCGACTCAAACTACCTCCTCATTCAAAGATCCATCATGCCATTCAAGTGTCTCAACTAAAGCCAATAGTGGGGATCACATATTGGTGGCATTGATTCCAGAGCAATCATCGGAGGAGCAAGTGTTCTCTGCTGTTACAGAGGAAATTGTGGCTCGCTGCAATAATTTGCAGATTCACAACCTGAAGTTCTCATTAAGTGGCAAGGTCTTTCGGATTTTGATTGTTCTTGGGAACTATAGGATATCATTAATCCCCAATATCCCTTTTCAACCTTGAGGACAAAGGTTGCTCTTGACAAACGGGGTATTGATACGTATGAATATGCACATCCGTTGATCCTTTACCAATATGGAGAAGAAAGCAAGGAAGGAGAAGTTTCAACCGAATGACATGACAAGAAATGTTAAGAATAATAAGATTTAATTATGGAGTCATTCAATCTTTAGTAGACTTTACTACAGTTAATCTCTAACAACCCAATGGAATGGAATGTTTGTTGGGTTTTCATAGACGGTTAGAGAGGCAAGGAATATATATATATCTTCTAATTGGCAAGGGGGAGAATTCAGGCTGGTTTTTTAGCATTACACATCTAAGAAAAGATTGGATCTCAATAAACAACTACAATACTTTGAATTTATTAAGTTTGAATACATCTTCAAATCGTTTTCCCTTGAAAATGTGTTCGTGTTGCTAGGGTTGTAAAATGAGCTTGGCTCAGCTCGGCTTCCCGTCAACTCCACCTAGAAAATGAGTTGGTTCATCCCAGCTCGTTTTAAAAACGAGCTACAAAATCCCAACTCAACTCACCTTTATAAGGACACTAATATTCGGTAATGATCAAACCAAATAAAATATAAAATATTAATTTAAATACAAATTTATTGAAAATCTAAATACTAAATCGAATATAAAGTTATTTAATATCAAATAAAATGTTAATTTGAATACAAATGTAAATTTGATCGTTTGCAACTCTATTCGTAACATTCTTTCCATCTCTTTTTTAAAAATGGTTTAATCTCCTTTGAAATTTATAAAAGACAAGTATATATTAATAAAATAATAACCTATTATTTCTTTCACATGTGTGATTCTATTCTCTAGCTCACGAGCTAGCTCATCTAAATTTTAACTCGTTCTCGGCTCAACTCGCTAGCTCATTTTTCAAAGAAGCTGATAAATACTCAGCTCAGTTCGTTCAAAACGATTCAAGTTAGAGCTGCATCACAAGACGACAACTCATTTTACATCCCTACATGTTGTTGATTTCACATTAAAATATGCTACTCCAAAGAATGGTGAGAGATTTGTACTACAACTATCCATTTAGTGGCATAAACCAAGCTAATTGATCAAAGCAACAAGTTCAACAGAAAAAAAAATTTGTAGTTTTCAAGAGAAAGAGGTAAATGGTTTCTCAATAAGTACAACAGTTTTAAAGAAACGATGGTTGCCAAGAAAACAAACATAAAAGAGGCCCGACGTTGTGAAAGGCATGGCCAGAGAGAACATGAATGCATAGCAATCAGGATGAAAACACTTATCATCGCAATCAAAACTCAGTATTTAGAAGTGAAACCAAGGGTTAATCACGAGGAAGGGGCACCGTGGCACATGAATCCAGAAAAAACAAGAAACGATACCTATTTGCAATTACTTTCAACTCAAAATCAAAATCAGTACCTTCTACATATGTTGAACTCAAAATCAACAGCATACATAATATTTTATGAACCTTGATTTCCTAATTTTTGAAGAAACTATTACGGCTAATTTCAAATGACACCTAGGGCAATGAACCGAAACATCTGATTAATTAGAAATATACACAACATAGACTATATTTTGGTTGATTGCAATAGGTGACAAAATAATCGTCCTCGATGCAACTATTGCAGAAATTAGGCATACATCTTGGGATTTTATTCTGTAGGATCTTTGCATTTATTCTGCATATATTTTTGCATTCATTCTGCATATATTCTTTCATATATTTTCTTTCCATATATGTTTGATATGTTTTCTGTATAAAAACCTATGTAATAAGTTCATGGAATGCAGAGAAATTTACCCCAAAATCATTATACTTGTGTTATGGTATCAGAGCCTTAAGGAGAAATTACCATCTCCTCGGCTCCATCTTCACCCCTTGTGTCTTCCCGTCGATTACCGTCTCTTTCTGGTTCTGTAGAACCCGAAACCTTCTTCTCCTTCAAACCTTCTTATCCTTCGAACCCAGAAAACCCAAAATCCTTCGAATCCAGAAACCTTCGAACCCCTCTCCTTCTTCCCATCTCTCTGCGAAAACCTAGATTCTCTCTGTCATCTTCGAATCCACCAACCTACCCTGAAACTCCCGAAACCCACATCTTTGAACCCAGATTCCTTCGAATCTGAAACTTTCTTATCCTTCAAACCTTCTTATCCTTCGAACCCAGAAAACCCAGAATCCTTCGACCTCAGAAACCCAGAAAACAGCCTCCCAAAACCCAGAATCCCGAAATCATCCCCTTCTTCCTATCCCCTTCGAAACTTAGAAACCCAGAATCCCGAACTCAAGGCGTAATATTCTAAACTCAAAGCGGATTAAGCATCGATGCCTATTATGGAAAATTGAGTCGAATTTGGCGTGATAACCTTCGAAACCCATCTTTTGAACCCGAGTCTCTAATCCTCGTTTCGACCCTTATAACCATATTCCCAATTCCGTTTTTTTAAATCCAATTCCGACAAAATCCAAACCCCTTACCGACAAAAATCCAAACCCCTTATCTCCGTTTTTTTTAAACTTTTCGAACCCAAACAAAATGTCTTCCTCCACGACTGCCGCAAACACTGAAGGAGTTATCGTGCAATGTCGCACGATCTCTCCTTATGACCTAACATCGAGCGATAATCCTGGTTTGGTTCTCTCTCAACCCCTACTTCGCGGGGATAATTATGATGAGTGGGAGATCAACATCAGACATGCCTTGAAGTTCAGAAAGAAATTCGGATTTGCAGATAGCAAAATCCCTCGCCCTGCTCTCGACTCACCAGATTTCGAAGACTGGGAAACTAACAATTATTTGGTTGTTTCTTGGATTAAGAACGCCATTGAACCGAGGCTGCGATTTGACATTGCCCATCGCAAGGATGCTAGCGACCTCTGGAACCACCTACGTGCTCGGTTTGCAGTAAAGAATGGGCCACGTATTCAAAGGCTTCGATCTGAACTCGCTCACGGCACTCAAAGCGGATTAAGCATCGATGCCTATTATGGAAAATTGAGTCGAATTTGGCGTGATATTCTAAACTCAAGGCCTTTACGAGTTTGTACATGGGGCAAATGTACTTGTGATTTGAAGGCACAACAAGAGAAAGATCGCAATGAGGATCGCGTGCATGATTTTCTTATGGGACTCGACGACTCAATGTTTGGTGTCGTCCGGTTTAATCTCTTGTCCAGAGACCCGTTGCCTGATTTGGATACTGTGTATAATGTTGTTTTGCAGGATGAGACAACACACACTGCACCCAAATCTCAAGAATTTCGAGCTACTGCAGCAGCCTTTGCTGTGAAACAAGGGTTTTCGTCACGACAATCTGTAGAATACAAGGCGAAAATCATATGTTCTCACTGCGGTAGATCAGGTCATGCATCTGAATCTTGCTTTCAGATTCTAGGCTATCCCGAATGGTGGGGCGATCGCCCCAGAACCAAAACTGGTCGAGGTCGTGGAGCACCATTTCCAACTTCTATTTTGGGACGAGGACGCGGATCTCTACCAACTGCAAGGGTCAATGTTGCTCAAACAGCCCCGATTCTCTCGACACCTATTCTGCAACAAGGAATTTCAGATTCCGATAAAGAGAAAGTTAGCGAGATTAACGAAAACCAATGGCAAACATTGATGGCCTTGCTTAATGCTTCCAGGATAGGAGCTACGGAAACCACATCTAGTAAGCCTTCTAACTTAATATGGATCATCGACTCTGGTTGCTCACACCATATGACAGGAAATCTTGCTTGTCTCCGTGATGTATCTGCAATGAATCCAGTTTCTATTATTCTGCCAGATGGGTATGAGAGTTTAGCAGTACAACGTGGCAATGTTCAGCTTGGTCCTACTATTTTGTTGCGTGATGTGTTCTTAGTTAAAGGGCTAAGTCACAATCTGATCTCGGTTTCTCAGCTACTTGGACAACGGGATTGTTCAGTTCAGTTTGCTAACAAATTCTACGTCATTCAAGACCGAATTACCAAGACGCTGATTGGAGCAGGTGAGCAGCGGGACGGACTCTATTATTTCCGGAATGTGGCGAATGTTGCAGCTATTCGGTCTCGTGCTAGTTGCTCAGCAGAATCTTGGCATCGGCGGCTTGGACATCCGTCTTAGCAGATACTAGAGTCCATTTCTGATTTAAGTTTTACTAAGCATAAGGAATCGTTGAATAACACATGCGATGTTTGTATTCGTGCGAAGCAGAAACGAGAGTGTTTTTCTTCTAGTTTGAATAAAACTTCATCCATCTTTGAGTTGATTCATTGTGATGTTTGGGGACCCTATCGTACACCATCATTTTCAGGGGCAAAGTATTTCTTAACGATCGTTGATGATTTTTCACGAGGTGTTTGGCTTTATTTGATGAGGAATAAAAGTGAAGTTTCAGTTCATCTGCGACAATACCTTGCCATGGTAACACGACAATTTTGCAAGTCAGTGAAACGCATCAGAACTGATAATGGAAGTGAATTTTTGTGCATGAGTAATTTCTTCTTGGATGAAGGGATTGTTCATGAGACCTCGTGTGTTGGAACCCCGCAATAAAATCGTAAAGTTGAACGAAAACAACAACACATTCTAAATGTGGCTCGGTTGCTTCTTTTTCAAGTGAACTTACCCATCGTGTTTTGGGGTGTCTGTGTCTTGACAGCGGCTCACTTAATCAACCGAACGCCCTCACCTGTCCTCGAAGGACGCACACCGTTTCATCTTTTATATGGAGCTGCTCCCGACTATGAGCATCTACGAGTTTTCGGCTCGCTATGTTATGCTCATAATCAACATACCACCGGTGATAAATTTGCTCCTCGCAGCCATCGGTGTATTTTCATTGGGTACCCAAATGGAAAAAAGGGTTGGAGACTTTATGACCTCGATCGAGGAAGAAGATTGATCAATATATGGTTTTTTTAAGCTTATAAAAATAAGACGCAAAAGAATAACGTGATTAAATAATGCCGAGACATGTAATGGACGTTTCTATAAATCATGAAATAAGATTGTCTCGATCAATAGGGAACTCAAGTTTAAATCTACTACCTAGTAAATCAACATACTCATCTCTCGATGCAACATATTAAACATCTAGATGCATGGAGAAGAATAAGGAATTCAACCTAAATTATCTGAAGTGACTCTCTCGATGCCTAAATCCACTATCTAAAAAATCAACGTACTCATCTCTCGATGCAGTAAATCAATAACCTAGATGCATGAAGAAATGGGAAACTCAACTTCCATTATCGGAAACAATGGGAACTCAACCTCAATTATCAGAAGTGACTCTCTCGATGCCTAAATCCACAATCTAAGAAATCAACATACTCATCTCTCGATGTAGTAAATCAACAACCTAGATACATGAAGACTAATGGGGAGCTCAACCTCAATTATCACGGTTCCTAAATAGATTAACCAACCGGTTAGATTCTCATTAATCTAATTCATTCTACGATTAATTCCGAGACTCAAATACGACTTCTCAGCCAAGACAAATCTTTAAACTCATTCAAACAATTGATCGGCAAGTATGAAAGCATTAAGAACAACACATCAAACCAATTGAGAGAACAAATATGAAATCAAGCATTAAGATCCAAACAAATCCATTATAAGAGCAACCCTAACCCATGGTAAGGGGAGATTACTCCCAAATCATAAATAAAAATATAAAACCAAACAGAAACGTGGGAACTTCCCTTTCCTTTTCTGCTTCAGAATCGATTGTTGTCCTCCAATGGACTTGCTGCCTTAGCTCTCTCCCTTCCTCCTCCTTGTATAGTCGTGTCTCCTCTCTTTCTCCCAGGTTTTAAGGCGGCGTGTCTCTCTTTTCTCCTCTACTCTAGCTCATGTTCCCCTTCTTCTGCAAACTAGCCTCCCTAGTTTTAAGATGGTTGGTTTTAAGACGATTGTCTTTCCTTTCTATCCCTCGCTTCCTTATTTCATTTTCCCTTTAAACGACACCACCTGAGCTGTCGTTTTCCTTTTCTTTTCTTCATACGCCCGACCGAGCACAACAAGTAGCTCAATCTGGCACTTCTCTTCAAAAGGGATTGTCTGGGCTATGGAGTTGCCTAGACCGTGCATTCTCTTCGGGGGTTCTTGTTTTAATCAAGCCCGCTTGGGTTGTCTATGGTGCTCGATCGTTTTCTTCTTCAAAAATGGGTGATCGCCCAGACAATGGATGTGCTTGGTCGAGCGCTAGACTTGAGTTACACTCAATCGTACTGTTGGATATGCTCGGTCGAGTGCTGGACTTGAGTTGCAATCGATCGTGTTGCTGGATGTGCTCGGTTGGGCATAGTACACCATCCGGTTAGGCGGTTCCGAGCGTATGGAAGTTTGCGACATTTGTTCGTGTTTATATCCTGATATCTTCGTTTCGTGTAAAACACGAGAAGACGATAGACGAAGCCTCAGTTCTGTTTAATATGTCAGTAAAGTTCCAAAATCATAGTGAACCTAATCCTAGAAAGAGATGAGATACTAACACGAATTACGCGTTATCAATGGGCCCCATGAATTGATTGTCAAATGGTTTAATTCAAATGCAAACATGGAATTAAGTTAGATAGTATGCTTTAGGTAGATCCATTTAAGATAATTAAATTCTCTGATAGGAACAAAAACAATATCTTTGAACTCTTTAACGATTTCATATACGTGAGAACAATTATCAAGCTTAGAAACACCTTCTCACTTGTACATAATCGTAATTGTAACTTATTTTACTTGTTTTTACATGCAAATACAACTTTTCATATTTTTATGACTATAGATTTTGCGTGAACTCGTTACTTTTAATTATACTTAGTTCTTGTGTTAGAATTGGCACTACAAAATTCGCATCCTTGCAAAATATCTAGTCTAAGTATAAAATATTAAAATATGATATGATTAGATCATACCTAAATAATGCCTCATAAGTATTTCATGAACAACCCTTATCGTGTAGGCAGACAAATGACTACGGTAATAGATCAAAGGCACCACAACATTGAAGTTTAAATCCACACGCGATGCAAAGTTCATTGTACAAGGTTATTGCGACTCTGATTTTGCATTGAATCAAGACGAGATTGGTTAGATATGTCTTTACTATTGGAGGTAGTACCGTTAGTTGGAAATCCAAATTATATGTTATAGAAATGGAATATATTGCTCTCACCGAAACTATAAAGGAAGCCATTTGGTTTAAAGGTTTGGTAAAGAGCTTGGATTCAAGCAAAAAACTGTAGAAATCTAGCGTGGTTCTCAAAGCTCTATGTTTAGCCAAGAGCAATATCTTTCACAAAAGGACTAAACATATTGACGTAATAACACATTTTACCTGTGAAGTTATATCTCAAGGGTTGGTGAAGGTTTTAAAATTTTCCCCTGAACAAAACCCAACATATGTGCTCATAAAGCCATCTGCAATTAATAAGTTTAATTAAACACTTCGTGTGTTAGGGATTTCAGACTAGATGACATTAGGACATGCAATCGTGGAGAGAGATGGCTCAAAGGGATCTCTAAGAGCCAAGTTGGAGAATTGTTAAGGTGGCTCATATGAAGAACGTTGAAGAAATGAAGTATTGAGGGTATTAGTGGCATTATAAGGTGCTTTGTGATTATAGAAACAGATCACCATTGCACTTAGTATGTTTTTAATTTGTTTTTTTTAAGTCTTCATTCTCGAATAGTTTACTTGTACTCATCTCCAAGAACAATGTAGTGGATCCCAGGTTGTAATCCAGGACGAGAATAAGACTTTTAATAGAGTGTCGGAACTCATAAAGATTTTTGTGTTGTTCGTGTGTTTTTCTCGAATTGAAGTTATAATCTAATCATGGATGAATGATAATCATCCCATGGAGATAAAGGTTTAAGACAAACTGAAATTGGCAAGATTAGTTAGCAAGAACGACGGCAAGAGGAGACTACATCTTTTTTCTCTTGTTTGATAAAATAACTAGAGGAGAGATGATTTTAACAAATCGTATCGATCTAATTTATCTTTTTTTGTTGACTAGAAATTTTGGTTATTTTTATCATCCATTTAAAATTTTACGTTGTGGAATTATATCACATACATTAATGAGTTAATTTAGAAATGATCATTATAATTTGTATATTAAATAACATAATAATCCAGTTAATAAATGAAAAAATAGCTCATATAAAAATAAATATTTGGAGACAAATTGATATATTGTTATGAGATTTTTTTTTCCAAAATCTCATTAAAACATGATAGTGACTTTTGTAAATGAGGTCTATCCATTTCCTGTTTTGTTGGCGCTTCATTCTTGCCACCAAATCCACAATGGTACAATAGTAATAAATATGGAAAAATTAATTTATCTTTTTTTCCCATAAAGATTGCAATATATATATATATATCACCTTTCTGGTGCGAAATATATTTTGGTTTTCGATTATTAAAATGTAAAAGAATGTTTAAAATAAATTTGAAGTTAAAATATAACCCAAATACATATATTGCGTAGACTTTTCAAATTATAAGAAAATAATTTTATTAAAACTTTAAAAAGTGTTATTTTATTAAGTACCAGAAAATCCGAAGTTTGAAATTATAAAATACCCCATTAATTTAATATTTCACTAGATTCTACCTAGGCAAGTCCAATATAGACAGACAAAATTTTGACAAAAATTAATTTGTATATGATAAAAAAATTATTTGTATTTATTCTTTGCTATACTATCATGTATATTATAAAGTATAAGAAATTTTCAAATATGGAAACATATTTATATTAAAAATCCACGGGTGCATGATATTTCCTTAATTATCTAAAAGTTTGGATAATATTTCAATTTTTAGAACAATATTTTAGCAAATATTATTTGATTGGTCCAAAAAATTAATTTCCATGTTAATGCGTCCCATGAAAACACAGCAAAACCAACAAAAAAGTCAAACTTTCACAAACATATCAGACAAAAGGCCATAGTCGTGGAAATAGCTTTTCATTGAAAAACAAAATCTAAAAATTTTAAATCCACTGACTAAGTAGAAGATGGTCACTTTTAGAGCCAATCCTTCTTGTCTCTCTTGCTTCTCTCTGGAGGGTAAGAGAATCTAGGGTTTGAAATAGTGAATCTTTTGCTTCCACCACAAAGTCTGGTTCTTGGTAAGACATAATTTTTTTAATTCTCTCTTTCTCTTCAACTCAAGAGTAAAAAACCCATTTCTAGGGTTTTTCTTTTTCGAGGAGTAAAATGAGTTGTTGTCGTCCTTACTCTCTCTTTATCTATTTTTTTGCTTTCTCTTTCGTGGGTGTGTAGTCTTTGACGTTTCTGTATCGTTTAACTGATTGCTGACACATTATTTTAATGCTGAAAAGGGATCTGGGTCCTCTTTTTATAATGTGAGGAGCATTTACATGGTCATATGTAAATGTGCGTATACGTTTAGATATGTCATGTCTTTAAGTTGGTGCTGTGGAATTGTTCTCTGTTCTTTTGGTTTCCAATTCGGTTTTTTTTTTGTGAGATTTCGAAGTCGTTTTGGTCATCTTTGGAAATTTAAAGTGGGGGGAGAATTTTGAGGTAAGGAAGAGATTTTAATCAGAAATCTATTTCATTGCCCTATTCTGTGATCTGGGTGGTCGCGAAATTGCTGATTAATTGGTGTGTTTCTCAGGATTTTATGGTCGGATATGATCGCTTAAGGAGTGATTTGTTAAAATTTCTCATGCTTGACATATATCAGCATTTAAATCCGTTGTTGTGTACAACACGTTTGCATGATCATGTGTACCAGTATATTTACTTGTGAGTTATTTTATTCATGGATTGAGGTTCATGATCAAGAACTCTGTTTCTTCCAAAAATCAAAGACAATGCATACTAATGCTAATTGTTCCTATCTAAACTCATGGTTTTAACGGGATAAATCTGATTCGGAATCCTTCGTTGTCTAACTAGGCCTGGTATTAATCTTTTGGTTGTTGAAAGGTTATGGATCATTTTCATGTGTAAACCAATCAATATAATTGATTTCTATTTTGGGTCTTTTCCTGCTTTAGTTCAATTAGCTGCCATGAGATTTTTCATTTTTCCGTTACAGTTCTCTTGGGATGTTCTTATAATCTAAGCTCTATGGAGAATCACGGGAGGCCGTCTGTCTTAGTTTTGGAATGTTTGATGATGACTTGCTTGAACAGTTTGTCTCCATTTCGTGCTGATACTATGTGAAATTTGGTCCCTTGATTTAGAATCGAACGTAATTTCCCGGTGCCATGGCGACCGAGAGTCCAATCAGGATGCCTGGAAGCAGTGGTAAATGGCCAAAATCTGACAGAGGTGCTGTCCCTAACCGAAGTGGAAGCGCACCCCCGAGCATGGAGGGCTCCTTTCTGGCAGTGGACAATCTCTTATCAAAACATGGCTCAGATTATAGCATGAAGCTACCGAGTTTTGATGGTTCTTTTCAAAACCGTGGATTTGAGGAACCAATTACCTCGGATCCTTCTTATTTAGCTTATTACTCATCGAAACTTCACCTCAACCCGAGACTTTCTTCATGGCTTCACTCAACGGAGAATCACTCACTTGGGAAGAATTTAGGTAGATATAGAAGTAACTGGGGATTAACTAATGCTGATAGTCCCATTTATACATGTCAAGGTGCACTTTCTACCCACAAAGAAGTGGCTGAGGAAGAAAGTTATCCGCAGCAGCCTGTTCATAGTGTTTCAGATAGGACAAACAGGTTTATCTCTGGAACAGACATGCATCCTTGTCCAGGTGGCAGCCATGTTTTGGCTGATTCCAGGCAGGTTCGATTTCACTTTCTGTTGCTTCTCATATCTAGTAAAAAATCTAATTCTATATAAAGAGTACATCGTGTTTTAATTTTGAGCTGTGAAATGTTACTCTTTACTTAGGTTCCGCGAAATTACTGCATGTTTCACTGCTTCAAGGTTCTGATACTTCAAATTAATATTATGACTGAATATATCTTGAAATTCACAGGATAATACTTCTGGTGGTCCAACCCCTCAACATAGTCGGTCTAACTCTTCAACTTGTGAAATGAGCACAGGGGGTGAGAATGAGGCATCCAATGATGTCAAGTCCACATTTCTCAAGCAGAATGTTGCTGCATCATCTGAGATGGATTGCTCTACATCACATGATGGTACACGAAATCTTCCAAAGATGAGAGCTTCCATTGGTAGTGATAAAAATCCAGATGTTTCTATTCTTGTGTCCAAAATGAAGAATGCAAATATATCAAACACAGCTGATGCAGAGAATAAACATTTTCAAGAACAAAAGCAGCTGCGTCAACAGCCTGACAATGTATCCTTGATTCAAGGTGTTAAAACGGGCTTCCATGGTGTAAATGATATGATATCTGGGAGTGGTCAGTTTCTTTACAGCCCCCCTTCTAAGTTCTCAGGTGATGGTCAGCCTGTGCTGCAGTCCTCCGGTTTTACGCCTCCGCTTTATGCTACTCCATCACCGGCTTATATTACATCGAATCCTGCCTATAGCATGCACTCACCTGGAATATATGCTCCTCAGTATGGTTATGGCGCTTTGACTCCAAATATTATTCCACAGTTTATCCACGGGTATCCTCCTCATGGTGCTGTACCATTTGTTGTCAGTCCAAATTTTGTTCCTCAATTATCTGGTACACCTGGAATAGGAAACATTGTGCATGGACCCGAAATGCAGAAGCTGTATGGGGCTATGGAGTTGCCTAGACCGTGCATTCTCTTCGGGGGTTCTTTCAATCTGCTTTCTTGGATCCTTTTTACATGCAATACTATCAACACGCACTCGGACAGGCTTACACTATGTCTGGTCAGATGAACTTCCTGCCTCCTAGAGGTGTTGAACCAGGAAGCCAGAAGAACGTTCCTGAGCCTCAGAAGGATGAACCAAATGTTATACGGCAATTATGTGGGCCAAGTAATCAGACCTTCGGCAAAATGGGATTGGTGGGTCCTAATTATCCTAATTTTTACGGAATGCAGCCAAATACAGGCATTTTGGTGCATTATCCACCTGCTCAGCTTGGCGCTGCTGTTTCAACGAGTTCTACTCAGTTTGTAGAGACATATCCTGGATGGCAGCCTCAGAGGGGCTTGGAAGGTGCCAATGGGCCACGGTTATGTAATTTTCTCGAAGAACTGAAATCTGGGAAAGGCAGGAGGTTTGAGTTATCCGATATTGCTGGACACATTGTGGAGTTCAGGCAAGTTTTTTTCCTTTGCAAGTCACTTTGTTATGTTATAATATATCATATGATAACAAAATGACAAAATCTTGTTCCTTCCAGTACTGATCAACACGGAAGTCGGTTCATTCAGCAAAAGCTTGAAAATTGCAGTTCGGAGGAAAAAGCGGCTGTTTTCAAAGAAGTTCTGCCCCACACTTGCAAATTAATGACTGACGTTTTTGGAAATTATGTCATTCAGAAGGTTATTTCCTTATCCATGGTCTCCATAGGTCCCTCGAGCAGTTATCGGCACATCATATTATTTATTGAATAACACTTCGGTAATTTTGTATCAGTTTTTTGAACATGGGGATGCAACACAGAGAAAAGAACTTGCAGATGAACTGACGGGTCAGATATTACCGTTAAGTCTACAGATGTGTGGTTGTCGCGTGATACAAAAGGTACAATAAGTCACTAGCTTTTGTCCGAGGCAATTTATTCCGGATCCTTATTCAATTCTCTTTTGTTTCTTCATCTTAAATTAGTTAGCTTAGCTGATTGACTCATGAGTGAATAATATCTTGGTTTTAAGGCTCTTGACGTCATTGAGCCTGAGCAGAGAGCTCGATTGGTGCGCGAACTTGACGGGCAGGTCATGAGATGTGTGCGGGACCAAAACGGGAACCACGTTATCCAGAAATGCATCGAGAACATCCCAACAGACAAAATTGGTTTCATAATTTCTGCGTTTCGTGGTCATGTTGCTTCACTCTCTATGCATCCTTATGGATGCCGTGTAATACAGGTAATTTCTGCGTGAACTTGCTTTGCTTATTGATGGTCAAGAATGGCGTGTTTTGACATTTTCTTCTCTGTTTCCATTAGAGAGTTCTGGAGCGTTGCACAGATGAGCAACACTGTTGGTTCATTATCGAAGAGATACTGGAATCTGTCTGTGCCCTTTCGAAAGATCAGTATGGCAATTATGTTACGCAGGTCTGTGAGAAAGTAAAATCTTCTTGTATCTTCGCATAACCATAAGCAAAGAGTGAGATATATCACTAACCGGGGTTTTTAATAGAAGCAAAAAAGTGTGCAGTTGAAACAGAGTTATGAAAAGAAGAAAAAAACTGTGATTGCTGATGGAATACTTGACTTTTCTGCAGCATGTTTTGGAGAGGGGCACACCTCAAGAACGGCAGAGTATCGTCAGAAAACTGTTGGGGCATATTGTGCAGCTTAGCCAACATAAATTTGCATCAAACGTGATCGAGAAATGTTTGGAGTGTGGCGGTCAAATGGAGCGAGACCTCATTTTCAGAGAAATTGCAGGGCATGATGAGGGCTATAGTAATCTATTGGTGAGCATATGCAATTGACTATATGACATCTGATATGGATTTTGCGGGAAGTGACTGTTAAATTACGAAATCGTACAAAGTTTCAATCTTTTTCCTTCTTTCTATTTATGCAGATTATGATGAAGGATCAGTACGGAAACTATGTGGTGCAGAAGATATTCGAGACTTGTAGCGATGATCAGCGTACAACATTGCTCAACCGTGTCAGAATGCATGCACCGGCTCTGAAGAGATACACTTATGGAAAACATATTGTTACTCGATTGGAGCAGCTCTTTGATGAAGGTACTACTTTTGGCTCATAAATATATGAATAATCGCCCTTCAAGTTTTTAGAGGAAATTGACATTGAACCAAAGTCCTATCGAAACCACCTCAATTCCAGGATCTTAAGTGATTTTCGACTGTCACTTGTTTTACAGAAAACCAAGGATTGAGCTGATTGGTAGGGAAGAGCTTCATTACCTGCAGATTTCGATCGGGACAGTTTTCGGTTCAGAATAATTAAACTGATATTCTTATTTATGGTATATGCTTATTCGAATTTCCAAAGAAACCCATTAAAAATGTGACATGTTTGGTAAATATACATCTGGTCTGCTTACATGTTGTATCTTAATTTGGTCCTCTTTTTGGGTGTGTTTGGTCTGATTTCTTGATTTTTACACAAGCGAAGAACAAACGTTTTAAAGCAAACTGCTCTTCCAGTTCCACCTCTGATAAACTTCCCACATTTTGTCTGAGTTTTGGACATCCTCGGTAACAACGAATGTATATGTAACAATAACCTCAGTGACTTTTAATGATGAAATAAGTTCTAATTTTTAAATATGGTAACCTAAAAGATAAAAACAAATCGTATAATAATTAAGTCTAGTAAATATTAAATTTATGAAAGTATTATAAAATACTTGCAAATCTTTTATACGTCCATGTATGTTCAATGGTATTGAAGAATATTGAGATTGAAATTTACTTGAAAATGTCTTTGTCACACCGTGGTTAAAGGGAAAAAAATTAATTTTTCGGATCGCATACGAGGGAGATATGTATAGATCGATGATAAATAGGTATAATAGTTGATTAGTCCTTATGATATGCATGTAAAACAAGAAAAAATAATAAAAGAGAGTAGATCTGCAAATAAATTTGTGGTCGATAATAAAGAAACACATATCGATAGTACATATGAGTATGGACTGTCAGTCCACGAAAGAGAAGAGGAAAATTGTAGAATGATACAAAATAGTCAATCGAGTATATATTGATGACTAAAGATGCAAATTGAAGGTTGAAACGTATTTGCGACGATAAATGATTGACAACACAAAAGAGAAAATAATACAAATGAAAAAAAAATTTAACTTATAACAATCGGAACTAATTCCAATACCATTATAGATTTTAGAATAGAATAATATTATTGATCGCTATTCATATAAGAGATTAGAGTAACAAATTATAATAATATATTAAACTCTAATTTCCAAATATAAAAAATCTACTAGATAAAGAGAAATCATATCATAATAAAATTAAATATATGAGAATATTTTGCAAAACTCGTAAATATCCTATAAAAAGTGCTAAAGTGTAATAGAATTAACACCACCCAACGCCATACTTCTTCCATCTAACCGTAAAATATTTTTGAAATCATTTTGTTCAGATTTGATGCAATTGACATGCATATAAGTAATTTTAGACGTGTAGAGAAAGGAAAACCTATATTTTAAAAAATAAATACAATCAAAGAAGGTTCGAGATGTCGAAAAGAATCATATGATATGGGATCGTGTTACATACCCTTGTAGAGTTTACAATTGGTACTAATTTTGGTACCGAGCTTTTGGCCTTGTTGCGAGGGACTTTAGCGTGAAAATAATAGTTCAGAATCTAATGAGTTTAGGTCATAGTTCCAACTTAGTATATCAAGAGAGTCTAATGTGTGTTGTCCTAGTCAACATTACTTTTTTCTGGAGTCTTGGAGTCTCTCTCCTATATGTCTTCTTTTGGTTTCTTGTCTTTGATGTCTAGAGTGATCGGTGCATAATGAAGGTATACAAAGTGAAACACTTACTTAACAAGTGTTGCTCTAACGTGAGCCACACATTATTTTTCCTCCTATAAAATGATTTCTATTAATCCCTTCCTAAGACAATAACATCATATTTTACAGCTCATTCATGATTACTACTATTGCTTACAAGTTCATTATTAGTTTGTTACAAATTCTAACCGAATTACAACAAAGTACCAATCAAGGAAAATACCAACACTTTAGTTTAGCTCATATTCTGCTTGAAACTCGTCTCAACTCCATCTCCTCTTTTGCTTGAAATATAACTCTTCTAGCATTTCATCTGACAGTACTCGATTTTGTTTATCATTATCCGTTCCTGATGACGTACTTTCTTCTAATTAAGGATTGTTGTTTACACGATCTTAGTTTGATATCGCCATTTTCATACGTAAAATTCAGTATGACAACCTATTTGAGCTCATAAGAGATTCTGTCGAATCTCTATCAAGAGGGCATCCCTATCCTTCAATTATTGGCTTCATTCATAGTTAGTAATCAAACCTTCCACAAAATGTAACAGAAATGGGTGACCACACCTATAAACCACCTGAAATTGAGTAGTTTTTAAAGTCGAATGGAAGGATTTATTATAACTTTACCCGACCCAACACAATTTTAATAGTCTCCTCGTACATCTATTTGCATAGCAACGTTAATATATTTCCAAACAACAATCATATAACATTAATTTTTCCATCCATTTATGTATGAAAGCGTGTGGTGAAATTCAACTTTTTTCTTATCAGTTTGAATAATTCTTTCCAAAGAAACTCGTACATATTTTATCTCTATCTCATATTAATCAAATGAGGAAACCATGGAGTTTTCACTATTTTTTTAAGCAAAACATCTTGCTATATTCATAGCTAAAAATGGATGTTTCAACATAATTAAGGGGCTATTTACCAAGTCTATCAATGACGAAAAAATGACGTTATAACCTTCTCTTTTTGGTAGACCTTAGTAAAATCCACTGAGATGCGATCCCATATTTCGTGGGGAATTGGAATTGGTTCCAACAATGTCGTTGGAGTTTTAAGGTGAAGAAAGATGATCAAACCTTGGTCAAAATTGCAGATTCAAGAGATCTTCCTAAACTAAACCTTGATAATCTTGATGTGAGCAAACCATATCAGTTAGGTAAACAAGTTAGAATGAATTATTTTTTTAGAGAAAAGGTTGAAAGAAAACAAAAAAAAATTGAATATGTGCCTATAGATCATCAATCCAATGAAAACTTCATGTAAAACCCCTCGATTTGGATCATTATGTGTGTTTGAAAAAATCACTTGTAGTATATGAATCCTAAAAAATTATATTAATGAATCCTGATTGTTTCAACCGACTTCAGATAGAATCAAGACTACATATAAGAAAGAGAGCATAATTTTTTAAGCTAATGTTCTGTTCATTTGTACTTGGTTTATCAAGGTCACTTAAGCTTTATTGAAGTGCACATATTCTAGTAAAATTATTTTTCTGAGATTCAATGTTTGATGTAAAGAGAAAGGAAGAAGGTTTTAGTTCACTTACTCCTCTAACAACTTGATGGTTCACTATAGAAATATTTTTAAAAATAGGTTGTTATGAGTATATTGCTCGAGTCTAAATTGAGAGACATTCAAATTCAGTTTTATGACGTTCTAAGGCACAAAACTAAATTATGCTTAAATACTCTGATATAATTCAAATAGAACATAAGAGTGTACCTGCAAACACGCCTAGAAATGTGTTATATGAAAAAAATGTTGTCTAAACAATGTCCTAGAAGTAGAGAACAAGATAAAAAAATGTTGGTTCATAAGTGTACTAAAGACTGATAAGTGAATCCGATGACTAAACAAGTACATTTAAACATAAAGATAACTATGAATTTTAGTCTTATTTCTCTTATTTATTTTCCCTTGAATTTATTAAATTCGGTTTAAAAATAATGGACTGCTGAACATTTCTAAAAGGGACAAAAGAAAATGAGGGAATATATAGGTGCCTTTCAAATATTTCAAATATTTTTTAATTTTTGAAAGATTGGATATTTTTAGCAAATTTGTGGATGGAATTTTATATCCTTTCAATTCCTAAAATAAAAGACATTTCCTTTTTTCTCTAGCTTAAATTTTATGTAACAACAGTGAAATGACGTCAAGACATAATGCAAATATAACCGAAGATGTTTCATCGTTTGAAGAAAAGACATGGAAGAACACCAAGTTGTAGAACCTTGTGCAAGAAAAATTAATGATCGCTATTTATATTGATTGTGTGACTGATCTTTATTTTTTTGAATGTTTGATCACACAAACATAGGAAGAAAATGAGGTTCTAGCATTGGACATAGGGTGATCAAAGCATGAAAAAATGAATGAGCTATCTTCTTGAAAATTTTGTTAATGAGATTACACTACATGTTTGAGATTTGAGATAATTACTTGTGATGATTGTGTTTGACTATTGTTTTTATATTTCTATGCATGAGTTTGTCCTTGCGTGATCAGAAATTCAGAGGGAGAAATTGTTAATGTTTAAATTATCAATTAATTATAAAGGTTATTTTTGTGTTCGTTTTAGGTTATTGAGAGTTTTGGGGAATGAATTTGATAAAATATTGCTAAGTCTATTGGGATTTACTTGGTCATGAAACAAATTTGGTGGGTTAAAATCTCAGTCAGGTTGTACCTGAATTTTTGGCAAGTGAAATTGAAGACGACTGAAATCTCTGACAGATTATTCTTTGATTTTCAGTAAGTGCAATTGAAAACTACCACTATAAAAGAAGGGTCAATGAAGCTTGGAAGAGTAACCAAGTATTGACTAAATTGTGAGATATACTCTTAGGGACAAAAAATTCCTTAGATAGTTGCTTGAGTGTGAGGCGAGGATTGTTAGCACTGGTAGAGCGTGCGTTTTTTAATTTAGACTTTCTGTTTTTATTGTCTAACTTAGAGAGCGTTAAATGCAGTATTCTCGAGTACATTGTAAGAGGATACAAATGTACTTAAAGATTGATACATGAACAAGAAAACAATAGTTCAGTGAAACACAATTTCGTATTTCTATATATATGTTATATATTGTCTTTAACATTTTCAAAACCAAATGATATTACAAGAAATTCATAATTATCATCATACGTTATAAATGTTGTTTTAAATATATTTTTCTCTTTGATATCAATTTAGTGATAACTCGACCTCAAGTCAAATTTTATATAATATTTCTACATCACGATGTTCGTCTAATAATTGACTTATCATAGAAATGGAGAACGTATCTAAAACTTTAACCTTGTTTAATACATTATCGTTCAAGTAACATATCTGACTTCTTTGCACCTGAATTAAGAGGGGCTTTGGCTCGATCAGATGATCCATGCCTTCAACATACCATTTACCATTTTTCCAATCTCATGCTTGTGCACATGCCAGTATCAATAAGATCACCCTAATGGATCCCACATTTGGTTTTAGAATGGTATAATGTTCTTTTCCTCACAAGGAGGTAATTCTTGATGTTTCCAGATATATATATATATATATATGTACAAGTATATACATGCACTGCTAGAATACACATATTTCGGACGGCCACATCCATCCGGAAACACCGTTATGGAAAGTTTTGAGACGGAGGTCGTTCATCTGAAAACAAGTATTCGTAAACTTAATTCATCTGCATTATGTTCGGAATTTTGGAAAAAAACGTAGTTTGCAATCCGTCTGTAATTCTGGATGAATTATACTGTCCGCAAACTGTTGAAAAAAAATCGACTCATTTCCAGACGGCGGATTCGTCGGAAATTCTATAGAAACTTTTTTGTGGAAAAAATTAGGATGGCATCCTTCTGTTTTCGAAAATTTCGGGACGGGTCTTAACCGTTCGCAAAGATTTTCGATGGATCACGACCCAGCCTGAAATTTCCGGACATATGACATACGCCCGTACCAAATGTTTTCCCGTAACTTTTAAAAAAAATAATTAAATCTTTAAATTAATTACATATTAGTTTTTAAAATTTACAAACTATACACAATTTTGTATTAAATCTATACAAACTTGTTGAGATTGTGAATAATTGTCATCGGTTGCGTTATCGCATTTATCACAATCAATCGAAGGCATTTTTGCCTTAAGCATATGCATTAATTGTTGAACTTGGTATGTCAATTCTTGATGTTGTCGTACCGATTCTTGTTCATTGGCTGCCAATTATTATTGAGTATCTTATAGTGCTTGTTCGTATTGCATCACTTTATTACACCATTGCTCTTATGTTATTTTTCGTTTTACCCTTGGAAGGAAGTTGAATATTGTGATGTCATTCCTCCTAGACTAAAAATGTTACCTTTATACGACGTAATTTGCTATAAAATAAATTTGTAATTTTAATATTAGAGAATATAAACTTTGAAATTATATTTAAAAGTAATAAATTTACCTCGAGATACAACTCGTTGTATTCTTCTTTACTCAAAGACAACATAAATTGTGATTGATTGGTAGAGATATTAGTTGGTAATACGGAAACAACATAAATTATGTTTATCCACAGTTCTGAAATAAAGCTGAATTCCTAAAATACGAAAATCTCAACTCAGATACTAGAGTTTGTTGCGCAGGAGATGATCTATTTACTCTTCTCTATGTGCATGACATCAAGATTATGTCGAAGCTGTAGATTTTTTTCAATACGATAGATACCAAAATATACTTTTCTTGTACCAATGAGTAATTCAGTAGCCACCAATTCTCGGATTATTGTTTCCTCCGAAATCTATACTTCTAAGAACGCCAAAGAAAGAAATCGCTCATACAAAATCTTTCTACCGGTCAAAACTGGAGGAGTAGTGATATGATCATGGACAACGTCGAGGACGCAACCCGTGCCGTGGCAAATGAAAAGGATGGGACTCGTGCTTAGGAGGACGCGACTCGTGATGAGGAGGACGTGACCCGTGCTGAGGAGGACGCGACCCATGCTGAGGAGGACACGACCCATGCTGAGGAAGACGCGACCTGTGTTGCCAAGGATGCGACCGTGCAGCAAAGGACGTGTAAGTGTTTCGTACGTGCTCTTTTCCCACCGTTGGTTTTGTCCCACATGGTTTTCCAACGATGGGTTTTTAACGAGATCACGACTCACTTCCGTTTTCTAATTGTTGATCCGAGACTTTATATGTTAATCATATCGAATTAATTTATCTTACGTTTATATCTTGTTATGAATTTGAGATATTTTTCGTTCATTTAATTCAAGCCTTACATGGCTTGCATGCATTTAATGTACATTGAAGTCTTGCATGACTTCATTTGTCTACTTATGGCCGGCCATGCATGTATGAACAACAACGTTGATTTTGATTTTAAAATTTGAATTTCTCTTTGAGAATTCCTCCATTGTGGTGTGTCATATCCAGCAAGTGTTCGTGCGTAATATCCAACAAATTGTTCGTTCTTCGTAGGTGTGTCATATTCTCGAAGACGAACCGATAAATCGAGAGCCTTTCAGTAACTCTCGTGTGGCCATTCATCCCACACTCTTTGTGTAAGGAGTCTTCCGATTCGGCTGCAACATGTATTACCTATCTACCTTCGTTCTAAAGTGTCGTTCCAACTAGGATCGCGTCAAGTAGGATTCCGCACAACTACATTCCCTTTAAAATTTGTCTTATTTTGTCGTAATATATCATCCGCGGGAAGAAAACAATGATGACAATCAAACCAACTCATCTTTCATCCATGTTTCAATTGAAAAGAATATGTTTCCTCCATACAAAGACAATCGGTCATGTGTTTTCCATCAAGATAACATACCATAAGCTGAGAAATCACTTATTGTCCATATAAGAGCACCTCGTAATATAAAATTTTATCGCCTTGACACATCGTACGCCTGAATTCTCTCCCACAAATCTTTTAATTCTTCAATCAATGGTTGAAAAAATATATCGAAACTTCTTTTAGGATGATTAGACCCATGACTCAATATTGTTAAGAACAAAACTCCCTTTTCATGCACGTTTGGTGGTAAATTGTACGGTGTCACAATAACTGTCCATAACGAATAATACCTTCCAGACATTCCAAATGGATTAAAACTGTCACTACAAAGGCCAAAATAAATATTTCAACTCTCAGCTGCAAAGTCAGGATATACCTTGTTAAAGTGTTTTCACGCCTCACCATCTAAGGGATGACACATTTCTCCATCCAAAGTTGAATGTTCAGCATGCCATTTCATGTCGCTTGCGGTTTTCTGAAATGATACAACCTTTTTATTATCTCTGTAATTGTTAAATACCACATACAAAAATTAGTTAAGTCTGATATCTCTTTCCAAAAAATCATGGAATTATCTTGACAAACATCAATCTTTTGATATGACAATAAACCTAAAGATCTCATCATCTTCTTTGTCTCATAATATGACTCTACTGCATTGTTATCTTCAGTAAAATAATCTCTTATTAATTGCGATATATAATCTATGCAACTCTCAGAAAGATTATTTTTTGTCTTCAAATTCATCAAACGTGTATACAAAGACAACTATCAAAGACCCCCGTCTACACCTATCGTAAAATGGATGTCTAGCATTTCTAACATATCAAAAAATCTTTTTGCATCTTCATTTGAATCTTCTTCAATATTTTCCTCATTTCTTTCACTTAATACCTTTGAATCATTTCCCCATAAGGATTCATTTCTACATCTTGGCGCGTCTCAAACAACATGAAATAATTCAGAGTAAAACCTCTTAAATAAAGATGATTCCACACGGTTTGAATTTGACGCAAGGACAAACCAACTTACTGTTTTCTTTGTAAACTCGTTGATTTGTTGTCATCATAAAATTGTGTAACGCCTTTCATAAACTCCTTCGACACACCTTGAGTTTCTTGATCAATTTTATACATCTACTTTCTAGAAACGAAAATATTCTATCTCGACGATGATGTTATTGTAATAAGAAACGATAAGATGATATGGAGTAAAATATTTGATAATTCTATCTCGAAAAGGATTGTAGGTGTGAGAAGTTAATATAAGTAATTTCTACACCGATTAAAGACATATTAGGGACTAAAATCAAAATTTTCCGACGAGCCATTCGTAAATCGTCCTAAATTCTAGACGAGTTCCAATCGGTTAAAATAAGTTCGCACATTTCGCAAAATTTTCGGACGAAAGCAGCATCCATCCATAACCCCACATGGGCCGTCATCCCGTTTCGAATCCGTCCAGAAATTCCATTTGAAAATTGAAATTTTCTTACAGTGATATGTATATACGTATATACATATGCATTTATATATTTATACACATAACAAACATATGTACATAAATAGACATGTACATTTGTCCCCATTTATATAGATATATATATATATATATACACATGAATAAAAATAGACATCGCATGTATATATATTTTTTTACAAAGTATACATGTATATACATGCATATAGACCTACATATCTATGCATACATGTATGTTTTATCATATACGTTTTGTATAAATCTATATCTGTATACATATATATGTGAATAATGTATATACCTGTGTATATATTTACATGTATAATTGTGTATATACTTTGGACAATGCCGAAGTGAAAATATAGCCTTCTTTAATCTCCTTACCCTCTGAATACAAGCAATCTCAACGGTAGAGAAATCATAGCCTAGGAGACCATAAACCAGACCAACATTTACCCCACACATTTATAGTTCGACTTCAACACTCAAATATACAAATATGGATTATTAGTAATATTAGATCACATGTGTCTCAAATGTCTCATCTTGTCTCCTTTAATTCTCATGTGATTTCTTCGTCCGACTTTAAGTGAAAATGATAGGTCTGGTATCATTTACCTTTGAATATATATATATATGATAAATCACATGCAAACCTACATGTCATACGCAAACTGTATTGATTAGTTCCATATTAATCTATAAAAATACATATCAACTGACTTATAGACCTACATATCATACACCTATGTATTAATTTAAAAATAACTATAATAGTTTATATATTTTTTTTGGAATTTAAATGATAATTCATGTCTAGAAATGAAATTAAATAATTCATCCATAATTCTAATACTTTAAAACAAAGTATTTTAATTAGATTGATTTTTCCACAAAGAAAAATTCTATTTTTATTACTCAACCGAGGGTTTAAAGGCTTTGCTGCGGCTGCAATAAAGCTCCATGAGATCACAGATTTTTTAAAGCAGAATCATGTGCTTCCTTGGAAGGCGTCAACCTGGCCAACAATGCCTTGTTATGGCAATGCTCTGAGTCAACGTAGTAGTATTTTCCATCGGCCATGAAGCTCACGTAGGGTCTGTTGGTGTTGGCATGGCGGATGTCAGAAAACTTGAGTGTCCGGGAAGTGTATGTAGCCAGCCATGTCATCATCTCCACCTCGAAAAAATCTGAACCTGGCTGCCATCTCAGCTTGTGCACGTAAGGGCTAACAAACCAATTAAGAGCCGCTGTAGTCGACGCGCTGAAGAAAATGACAGTAGATGCGACCGCACCTTTTAGTATCACATTCGACTCGGTGGATGTCATGAAGGTTATGACAGGGCCTAGAGAGACAGAGAGACAGCAGGTCGAGAGCGAGAGCATCTTCACTTTCTTGATGGTGGATGAGATTGGACCACGGTATACAACACCAGTGTCTTTTTCGTCCTGTTTAACGGGATCAGTCCTACGTGGTCCTATGCTAATCTTGTTATCCTCATCCGCTTTTGTTGCTTGAGACGCCCACCTTCGCTGAGCGGCATGAAGCAGGGATAACGACGGAACTTCCAGTTTGATGTTTGGGGTTTCTGACCATGTCCCTGTTATAGAACGTTGATATCCTGAAATCCACTAGAGGAATCAGCAATCAAAGATGTGACAATTGAAGCATGATGTTGAAATTTTAATTCTGACGCCAACACTAGAAGGATCATATGAAGCGTGTATTCACAATAAGAAATCTAGACCAAGGGGATATCGAATCCATACAGGACAACAAGGTTATCGATCAATTAGACTTGGCCATGGGATACAGAACTATTTACTTTAACATGAGTAAACGAGAGAAGCATTTATGTAACAAGTTTAAAAAAAGTAGCCGTGGACACTAATGTACAAGAGAATACAAGAAATCTGTGCTGACTGAGAGCTCATAGTTTGGGTGATATTTCATCAGTCTACTATATCTCATCAGTCCTTAGAACAAGTTTGCAAGAGAGACCAACAGCAAATAAGACATGACAGAATCACCGTATTAGAGACAATAACAATGTGATTCAGACAAAAATAAACATACATGTGACAACGGTGCCTTTAAGAAAAAAAAAACAATAACAGAATTCAAGAAACCCGTTTTGACCTAAAGCAGATGGTGTAGGCAGGTAGATCTATCAGCTTAACATATCTATAATTACCAAGAACAAACTCAAGGATAAAGCCACAAAAATGAAACAGGAAGGCATTACATTGAAGAGAAGCAGCACATTCAAACAAACGCATAACAGCAACCACAAATTTTACTCATCTTTGCACATTTAGCCTCTAATGCTTTCACAACGTAAGTCAAACAGATCATACCACATTCAATGGTAGGGCATTCGCCATCTCATAGGAACTTCTGTACCAAAAATTATGAGAATCAAAGAAAGTATTGCTTAAGCTCAAGCGAGTAAACTAAAGAGATTGAAATTACATAATGTCCTGTCAAATCCTCAAATAACATTCAACGCAAACTGGGAATTCTTAAAATGCCTCAAGCTCAGAGGAAAAAAAGAAACCTTTGAGTATTCCACAATAAACCCACAAACCCATAACGAGTAATTCTTCCACATATCAATTAGTCGACCGAGAACACCTAACTCACACTCGCACCATTTGGCAAGCTATTGACTCGGCGAGGTCACTGACGATTGAAAACTACAATCATATCTATTTTGATCAACGAAACTATTGAAAATGACTCTCCGGCCTTTACCCTTTTCATATAAAACCCTAATGACAGTTTCTTCGTCCAGAAAACAAAACTCTTTGCAGATAACTTCTAGAAGGAATTTGATCCAACAAGATCATGAAAGCAAGGTCGATACCTGGCTGGAGTTTTGTAGAAGAAAGAAATCGGGATTTGAACCGAAGCAAGCGAGGGAAAGCTGATGTCGCCATTTCTGTTTCCGCTCCATCTTCGACGAGGCCGAAGCATTATGTAGGGTTTTGGTCGTGGTATATCGCTATTAATTAAAAATAAAAATCCCAATCTCACTCAAAGGGCATTTGGTCTAGTGGTATGATTCTCGCTTAGGGTGCGAGAGGTCCCGAGTTCAATTCTCGGAATGCCCCCTCGTTTAGACATTTTTGTTTTCTCTAAGCGTTTTTGGAAAGAAATATTTGTTGTTTTTACATACTAAACACGACAAAATCACTGGCTGCAAGGAAATACGAAAAACGACATATAGTTCACCTCCACCAACTCCCATGTAATGAATGTTAAAATAAGATATTACTTTCAAAATATATGAAATTTTTAAAATTATTTTTAAATTGATTAGCGATAACAAACATTATTAAATTGATCAATTTAAAAATAATTTCAAAAATTAATATATTATTTTGAAAATATCATTTTTTAACTAATGTATTATTCTAAAAGTATATGTTAGTTTATATATTATTGTGAAGTTATATAAAACTTCATGTATAAATATATAAAAAATATTTCATATATTTTTCTATCAGTTTGGACAAATTTGAAAATATTATGGAATTTTATCAGTAAATTATAACAAAAATCTTCACCATAATTATAAATATTGTTAAAAACATTACATTTTCAATAAAAACTTTTTGAGGGAATTGGAGAAATTATTTAGAATAATTGTTAAGGTTATATAAAATTGTTCAAATACCCTATTTTTTCCTCAATCATTAATTTTAGCTTTTGTAAACTGATTTAAGAGAGATGTAAAGTTTGAGAGAATATTTCGTGCTAGTGATTTCATCTCATGATTTTTATATCTTAGTCGAGATGTATGTTATTCATATCGACTATCTGAATTCGTAAAGCATTTGTAAACTTTTTATTTTCTGTTGGTTCCTTTGTTTTTGTTCGGCAAAAACAAAGATCATTCATTTTGTAGTTCAATGGACAACGGGTTTGGGTAATCCAAGTTACACCAAACAAAACATTATAATTGGTATCAAGAGCTCCGGTTTATAGTCAAGGGATCTCGACATACACAAAAGAAAATCGATTCATAGTCAATCCATTTTTTTCAAGATTGTCAAGAAAGATTTTACATCATCAATAAGATAATGACATGTAAATTAGAAATGAAAAATACGACAACAAAATGTGATTTCATCTAATGAAAGGGCAAGATAATTCTGAGCTTTCAGACTCTAAAGCTCCACGACATACTCATAGATGAGTATGATTTTTAAAAGCCAAGAAATGGGTGAGACGAGAGAAAGAAAAAAGGATGAAAAAGGAAACAAATACAATTTTGGATATGAGTTTCTCCACAAATCTCTTATGAATCAAAGATGTCTCTAAATCAAAGATTGTTCGACTAGTAAATCACCGCAACAAAATCTATTAAAGATAATGTATATTTCTTCAAGAAACTCATTAATTATTTGGTCAACCTATAGTTAAAAGTTTCTGAGAGGAAGATCAGGTTCTAATACGCATGAACCTATTCCAATCAATATGATCAATTAAAAGATGCCCTAAAGTAAAGTAGTGAGACTACCTTAGATAAAATAATGAGCGAAACTTACCCCAAAAATTTGAGCTTTGTTGGAAGAGGAGCAAAAAATACATCTGAAGGGTAACTAGTTCTAAAAGTTGGGCCTAGATGCTCGGTGGACGGTGGTTGTCCGATGACCAATTAGATCCAACAAATGAATAGGACAAAGAGATCAAATATACAAATGAAAACAAAGACTAAATCTTTAGATGTGATGAATCTTATGATTATGGTCCATGAACTTTTTATCTTAATTTAGCATATTAAAATTTTATATTATTTTTTTAAATTTTGAAGATTATTTTTATATTTTATGCTTTAAAAAAAAGACTAAAGCACCGAACGACTTCTATAACCCCTGTTACTAATAAAGGAAAAATAAGAGAAAAAATAGAATATCGAGTGGACAATGAAAGAAGAAATCAATTTAAAAGTCCAAAAGAAAAAGTGAGTTGTTGATTTTGTGGCAAAGAAGGCCACTACAAAAGTAATTGTAGAAGTATAATAACCATTAAAGAAAGCTAAATGAGCTGGTGAAGCTTCAAGTTCAATCAATGCTCTAGATAGAAATATTAAGTATCTCATATCAAGATCCTAAGCAACAATGATGATACAAACACATGTTTGAGAGAATATTGATTTATGCCTAGTCTCAATAACGAGCCTTAATAGAGTACATATACATGATTCCATGTGTTAGAAGAGGAAAACCTAAGAAATCAAGATCTATTTATACAAGGCAACAAAACTAATAAGGTACGATAAAATAAATGCATATGTGAAGTATATTCTCAATATCCCCTCAAGTTTGAGAATGGATGTTAAACACTCGTTATTTGGAGACGAAATCGTCAAACCGATATACTATGTGAATATGTATGCCAATTGCTCATGGGTGCATACATTCAAGTGACTACATTTCCAATTTATAATTGGTTAAATATGAAATGATAATCAATGTCAATATATTTCTTCTCATGAAACACTAGGTTAAAACTGATGTATAAGGTGGGAAGGTTACTATCACAATGTAATTGAACATGAAGATCATAAGAAACATCTATATCAGAAACAAGATCTTTCAATCATACAAACTCACGACATGTGGTTTTAACTTCTCTATACTCAAGTTCATCAGATGATCATGAGAGTGTGGCTTGCTTTTTGGTTCACTAAATACAAAGGAGAGACCAAATTGAACAAACCATTCATGTTCCGATACCATGATCCAAACACACATTTGAGAGAATGTTTAGGCATTCCATAGCAAGGTACATATACATGATTCCACATACTAGAAGTGACAAAGCAAGAAAATCAAGATCTACTTACACAAGAAAACAAAACTAATAAAGTTAGAAACAATATATGTAAATGTATACAACATATATGAGTATATTCCCAATAAATGGTATATTGATTCTAGTTGTACTTTTCAAGTAACATCTAAGTGAATGAGTTGAATACTTTGAATTTTAAGAGGGAAAAATTTTCATGGGAACACATTTCTTATAAATAAAAGGTGCTAGGAACGTCAGAATTAAAAATTACGATGGAACAATCGAGATCTTTAGCCATGTAAGGTTCATACATGTCCTTAAACATAATTTGATATCACTTAGATGCTTTAACAAACAAGGATACAATTTAAATTCACAAGGAAAAAATCTAAAAGGTTCTTTGGTAGTTCCACCAGGCAATGTGGAAAGAGTTTGTACGTGTATCAAGGCGAAACTCTTACAAGTGAAGTGCACCAAACCACACAAGACAAGAACGGGACATGGTTATGAAATCAACATTTAACACACATGAGTTCTAAGGAAATGGATATTTTGGTTAAGAGAATACTACTATAAAAGGGTGGAATCCACAAACTTGATCTCTGCTATGCATGACAAATCATACAGATTGAGTTTTGGTCCATTCAGATATATGTGGCTCTATCTCGGTAGCTCCTCACTTTTAAAAGCTTAATATATATTTTTTAATAATCGATGATTATTCTCGAAAAATATTAATATACTTTCTTAAAAAACAAAGATCAAGCCTTCTCTAGCATTGTTGAATAGAAGAAACTTGTTGAATAACAAGTAGGTAAGAAATTGAAATGCTTGAAATCTAACAATGGGGTTGAGTTTTGGAATTTTTAGTTTGATAAATTTTTCAAGGAAGTGGAGTTCAAAGGCACAAAATATGCACCTATACTCCTCTTCAAAATGGTGTTGCTAAAAAATGAATATGGCGGTTATGGAAAAGGTTAAATATCTTTGATCTGAAATTGGTTTACAACATCATTTTTGGAAAAAGACAATAACCCCTACAACATTGTATTTCAAGATTCCATAAGAGTTATTCACATAAGGATCCATCGTACCATTACATAAAAAGATTTGGTTGCGTCATGTGTGCTCATGTGAACCTTGGTAAACTTTAAATAAGGGCAAGGAAATAAATCTTTCTCGGATATCCAAAAGGAGTTAAAGATTTTTGTGTGTGGTTGTTGGAGGTATAAAGGTACGAAGGACAGTCTACAAGGATTTAAAATGAGAAGAGTTTGTAGAGACGAAAAAAAGTCTACAAATGAACTGTTCGAAAAACAATTTATGATCTTTCTTTCTAGTGAATACAAATATTATTACCCATGCATGTTGCAATGTAAGGAAGATTATCCAAAAAGAAAATATAATGAATTATTACTTATTAACTAAAAAGTATATTATTGTTGCAATATTTATTATGTATCGTTTATAAGATCTACTCACAAATTGATCAGGTTTTCTCGTGTTTTTGAGCGAAAAAGGAGAACAACAACTACAATTGAATGAAAATGTTATTACGTAGAAGAAAATAAACGATCACCACATATTTGTATTTGAACTCTTCACCAATATCAATATTAATTACAACAGTAACAAAAAAATCCAAGAACCACGACGTGAATGATCTTTGGATAGAGCTTTCAAAGTCTTCCTTTTGCAAAAATAATATAAGTAAACAATGCCTCATAGGAAATAAATAAAATTTATAACAACAAAAAAAGGAGGAAGAGTAAGAGAGTATGAAGACATGAAAGAGAAAAATAATATTTATGAAAAAAATATGAAAAAATTGATAATTATCCTAATCCGTAAGACGAATTAAACATGAGTTTCTAATCCATCCCTAAATTAGGGACATATCAAATATATATCCCCAATTTATTCTTAAATAAGGAGCAAATTGTAAATATTTCTAATTGGCTTTTAAATTTAAGGGATGAAAAAAATTTCTTTAAATTTAAAGATAAAAAAGTTTCATCCCTAATTTTGGCTTTTAAATTTAAAGGGATGAAAAAAATTTCTTTAAATTTAAAGACAAAAAAGTTTCATCCCTAATTTTAGTGACAAAAGTAATAAATGTCCTAAATTAAGGATAAAAAATGTGTGTTCCTAAATTTAAAGATGAAACAAATATCCTTAATCTGTAGAAATTTAACGACAAACTTGAAATTTGTCTAGAATTTAGGGATGAACTATCATTATGTAAATTTGCATACGATTTAGGAAAAATATTAATTTTTATCATATTTCTAATTGCATTTCATCTTAGGAATATTCTATCCTACTTGAGAAATATGCTACTTATATCAATATCTAATCTCATAAAATCATTATATTTTTTCTTTGTACGTAGTGCTTAATCATTTTTATACGACCTTTTGTGGTTAAACAGACGATGAGTTTAGGTATTCCAAAATTGCACTGAAAAAGCAATAAATGTTTGTATATAAAGAATTATAATTTTATCATAATGTAAGTATTATAGTTTCATTATCGTATTGATTGGTTATGACACATAATATTTTTTTAAAAATTATGATATGTAGTACTGTACAAAATTTCATCCATAATTAATCCTATTATACAAAATAGCTAAACTAACCAAATCTCTTGAAAAGTGAGACACATATTACATATTACGCAAAATTAATAACAGATTATCGATTAAACCCTAGGGAACCCTAGAAGGAACTTCAAAAGTAATGATCCAAAGCAAATGCATTACTTCCTTGAATACGATATATGAAACGAAATAATATAATATCACATTCCACCTGTCACATGTGTTAATATTTCTAGAATTGTTTTACTGCATTTGATAAAGAGAAATGTTAATAGTGATTTATACTGATTCCATAAAAGGTTGTCATGAGAGTACTTATTCGTTACTAGTATATATATATATATATATATATATACCGACCACATTGCGGACACTGTGAATAATGGCGCCTCAGTAATGAGCATAACAATCATGCATATATAGAATAATAATTGTGTCCCATTCATTATTTTTTGAACCGATTGATATTATCTAATAGAGAAAACATGTCTAACAATATTTCTGAAACAAAAGAAGCCCGAAATAAAAAATATATATATTTATCACCAATAAACCAATTTGGTTAGTAAATGGTTTGAATGAGATTTAATAGTTTTCATAGAAAAGACTAAATTTAAGAATATAAAAAGCATGAAATTAAAAAGATCAAATGTTGTTAAGATGATACAAATTTTATAATTTTTCAATTTTCAATTACTAGCATGAAGAATCCAATAATTTATATAGGTTCCAACTATTAAGGAAAGTTTATATTTTATATTAAGGAAAGTTTATATTTTATATTTAGGAAAGTTTATATTTTATACTAAGGAAAATTTACTTACTTAGGGTTTTCAATTGTCTATAAATAGTCTTGTAAACCCTTCGTTATGGAATAAGAAAATATATTAGCTATTATGGTATCAGAGCCCAAGTCATAAGACAAAATAACCTAATTTTTTTTCTTTTTCTGCCTACCCTGTTTTAGCCGCCACCCCCTAATTCGGTCGCTCTTCCCTGCGCTATCTCAGCCTTCATTGACGACGTTTCTTCTTCAACGTCAACTCCTATCTGTCATGGCTACG
>CM071862.1:16118605-16134973 GCA_036759665.1 Gynandropsis gynandra | reverse complement strand
TCTGGCGCTATTCTACGTCCTAAGGGTTAGAGTTATGCATATTCTTCATAGAAAAAAGAGAAGTAAAAGATCAGAAAAAATAAGCTTTAATGACGCATCTCTTCACTCCGCTAAGATTACGAGACCTTATGAGTGTGCCATAGGCAGCCTGGGTCTAAGTNNNNGTTTTGCTCGAGGACGAGCAAAAGGATAAGTCTGGGGAGTTTGATAACACGTAATCCGTAGTAGTTTTTATATCATTCTTAGGTCTAGTTTTAGGTAGATTTATTAGATTTCATTCATTTATCGAGTTTATTCGAGAATTTCTTCTACATTTCGTGTTTTGTGTTGGAAACTAAGACATGTCAAGAAACACGAGAGAAATTGGCAATTTAACCCCAAAATGACAAGGTTCAGCTTGTGCAAGACCGTGGATTGAAGAGAACGTGCAAACACCGAGCGAAAGGAGCGGAAACTACATTTTAGGTCATGCACGCTCAGGCATTAGAAGGTGCCCGCTCGGGTAATTGATGCCATGACAACCCCGTAGCTTTACACACCTCGGGTGCTCAAGGAACATGGTCGGGCATGCGTGCCCGATCGGGTGGAAATGGAGTGCCCGCTCGGGTTAATGGTCATCAATATGCGCCGAAGGTTTACACGACTCAGGCTGAAGAAGAACACGCTCGGGCATGAGTGCCCGCTCGGGTGAAAATGGATGTACACGGTCGGGTACAAGGCCTGCACGAGCGGGTAGATGCTGTGCCCGCTCGGGCCCTTGTATTTCTCAACAAATTCCCAAGATTTAGAACAGCCAAATCAGATCTATAAAAGGGGGATTTGAAGGAGATTTGAAAGGGGGGACTCAAGGACAATTCAGTGCCATTAGAGACACACTTAGAGATTTGATCATTAAAAGAGTGTTGTTAGAACGTGATTAATTTGACGTTGCTCAATAATTTATCTTTTATGATGTTATTGTTATTACGAATTTAATATCTATAAATACTTTTTATAAATATTAATTTTACGTGTCTTTTACAAAACTAAATAACAATAAATATTTTAAACTATAAATATTATATATATCCATTTAGATTCTGGGCGGAATATCAGAAATACCCTTATATGGCTAAACCAGTTCAAAAATACCCTTCCCTAAAATAATTATTAAATCCGAAAAAAAATTGAAGAAAAGACAAACTTGCCCTTAATGTTCGAACGTGAAAAACCCACGTTCGGCAATTTTTCGACGGGAAAAACTGTAAAAAACGAGAAAGCCGAACAGTTTTTCGACGTAAAAAACTGTCAAAAACGAGAAAGCCGAACAGTTTTTCGACGTGAAACCTATTTAAAATTTTATATCAAGAAAGAAATAAGTGATGTCGAACTTGAGAGGGATCGATTTGAAGTCGGCGAGAAGGAAAATGGCTAGAATCAGAAGCAACAGTGACGAAGAGAGCACGAGTAAATCTTCAATGACGTTAATAAGTGTAAGTAGATCAATTTCTAGGGTTTGCAAGCTTTCGAGTCACAAAATGGTTTATTGATTTGAAATGGGTGAGTGTCAGTGAGTCGGTTAGGTCGAAAGGGTTGCAGGAGTTGCATGAACATCTTCGACTCAGTGAGTCAGTTGAATAGCAAGGGTCGCAGTAGTTGCATGACCATCTTCAACTCAGTGAGTCAATTGTCTCAGTGAGTGGGATGGGTCGCAATGGTCGTTTGAGGGGCATGGGTCGGTTGAGTCTCAATGAGTCGGTTGAGTGTCGCAGAGTGTCTGAGGGTCGTTTGAGTCGCAGAGTGTCTGAGGGTCGTTTGACTCGCATGGGTCGCACGGGTCGGCTGAGTCGAATGGGTCGCACAAGTCGTTTGAGTCGCACGGGTCGGTTGAGTCGCATGGGTCGCTTAAGTTGGTAGAAGTATAATGTATTCGTAATTGGTCATTTTGCAGGTGGCGCCAAAGCCGAAATTTGTGTATGAATTCAAGCACATGGACAGAATGACAAAGATCACCACCAAGTGTTATCCTCACGAGACAATAAGGACCCTAAGAGGAATCTTACATGAACACGAGTTGCATTACTTCGAGAACGAGTCACAATTTAGGCATTTATTCCACTTACAATGTGACTCCACATTTACGAAGGTTCAAATGTCTGTCCTACTAAATCACTCCGTGATTATACGGGACAATACGGAGTTGTAGTTCGTCATAAATGGCATTCCCATCCGGTACTTTATAGTGTAGCACGCACTAATTTATGGCTCACAAGCCTTCAGCAGAAAACTATATCAGCCATGATCTCATTGACATGGTTGATGACTTGGAATTTTGTGAAGGCTTTCCATGGGGTCGTTACACATTCGAGAAGATTGTGGATACTTGCCGCAAGCACGTTAGCAGGGAATCACCGAAACCAAAATGGTATTGTGGCGGTTTCATGATCCCACTAATGGTAAGTTGTATATATTATTCGAATAAATTTAATGTTTTCATACTTTTTGCATTCTTATCATTTTGTTTTAATGTTTCAGTTACTTCCATTTCAAACCATCCTTAGTTTGGGAGGAAAGGGATTGTATGTTGAGGTTGTGGATGCGCATCGATCATGCCCAAGAATGTGCAAGAAGATGGTTAAATCCAGTTTTCACTCGAAGTATGTAGATGTGATAAGGCAGATCGGAGATTATGGTTAAATCCCATTTTAACCCGAAGTATATAGATGTGATAAGGCAGATTGGAGATTCTAAGGTAACATTTACACAAGGTTCACAAGGGAAACAAGGGTCACAGAGGGTAATAATGGTTATTTTTTTGTTTTTCAGGATATTCTAAGTATTCTTCGTGTTGAACACGAAAAGGAAGCTTTACTTTCTGATCTGGAGGATTACGAGGAATGTGACGATCCCGATGTTCAGATATTGATGAAACATCTTCGTAGAAATCCGAAGGGTATTTGTTGGGAGGATATCCGTAAGCAAGAACTGCTGACACAAAAAGCAGCTCTTGGTGATCAAAAAAAGGAGAAGGAAAAAGGGACTAAAAGGAAGGAGAGCGTGAGTGATGCTGATGCTGATGGTGCAGTCCCTCTGACACTGGAGCAGAAATTAATAGGGGAAATAAGGAAATCGGAGAAGAGAATCATCAACGCCATAAGAGACCTTCTAAGGGATACCGGGATTCATATGCCTAATCCAAAATCAAAGGCTGCCGAGAATGTTGGGATCACCGAAAATCAATCTTCCGACATTGTTGGTGATTTTACTTTTGAATTCCTTCGACGTCCAAATCCAGTGTCAAGAAAAGAGCCAAGCGGAGATGGCTCAGAAGAGGATTTGGCAAACATTGCTCCTGATGGAGTTCCACCAAGTAAGTAATATTCAGTGAAAAGGTCATTTGAGTGTCAATTTCCATCGAGACATATAATTCATAGGGTCGCATAAGTCGTAGGGTCGTTAGAGTCGTAGGGTCGCATAAGCCGCAGGGTCGTTAGAGTCGCATGGGTCGCACGGGTTTCATATGTCGCATGTGTCACTGGGTTGCTAAAGTCGAATAAGTCACATGTGTTACATAATCAATGTAACGAACCAAGTAAGTACGATCATTTGAGGTCGCATAGGTCGCATGGGTCGCATTGGTCGCATGGGGAGCATGGGTCGCATAGGTCGCATTGGTCACCATATGTTTAATGAGGTAAATTTTATGCAGGTGCTGGACCTTTATCGAAGGAGTCTGTGCCATATGTTGAACCTCCGCCGGCGAAAAGAGCAAGAACAGTGGTTCAAGAACCTGAAGCAGATGAGGAGTTTGTGTGGATTCCTGAAGCAGATGAGGAGTTTGTGTGGATTCCTAAGGGATTAATAAAGGGCTTGGTAACCCGATTTCATACGTTCATTGACGCTAGCGGTGACAAGTTGACTAAGCTATATCTGTTCCTGAAGACACCTCGACATGAGCGGTGGTGGAAATCTGAGCTAGATTTTCCCCGGGGGCCAAAGTTTTGGGAGATTATACTAAAGACCAACGTATGGCTTGAAGATGATGTAAGTTTTTTTAAACCCTTAGTCTCATAGAGTTTTGTGTCATATGTATTCCTGTGTGTTAATTTTTTGGCAGCAATTGGATGAGGCATTGATGGAGCTGTTTTCTCGCTCGACATTGGATCTCAGCGCGGATCAAAATTATTACGTTTGTCCTGTTGCTTTCATGCATACGCTCTCGCTGTGGATGTACGATGATATGGAAACTTTGCCGGAAATTCTTAGTGATTTTTGAATGCCAAGTATCCATTCAGAAGTATGAAGACACCAATTAGTGATTATGAAGGTTTTGTCTCGGTTCTAAACATTCCATCGGATAAAAATCGATGGGTAGGATGTCATTGGGTAGCCATCAAAGCGGGTTTCAAAACTCGATGCATCACGGTATACGACTGTAAGATGAGCCTTAAGGAAACACATATCGATCCGGTGATTGAGAAGATAAGAAAAGCTGTCCCCATGATGCTCATTCTCGGAGGGTTTCCTTCTTTGGCTTTTGTAGAAGATGAATGGAAGTATGTGTATTAGGAAGCTCTGTCACAGAACCAAAGCGGGAATGACTGTGGTGTTTTCTCCTACAAATTCGTAGAAGCCTCGTTAATGAGGAGGAATGTGTTTCGCTTAATTTGTGACGACAATGTTACTTCCATGCGTGAGAAGATGACGGCTGATATATATAGTAATGGAGAAAGTATCTATGAACCCTGAAGAAGACTAACTTGATATTTGGTACATTGTTTTTTTTGGACTGGTAGATGTAAACATTTGGTACATTGTTTTTTTTAAAATATTTTGTACATTGTCGCAGGGGTCAAACGGTCGCAGAGGTACAAGGGTCACAGAGCCTCATACGACCCTTGCGACCCATGTGGCCATTGCGACCCTTCCGGCCATTGCGACCATTGCGACCCTTGCGATTTGTCCATTTCGACCATTGTGACCCTTCCGACCATTGCGACCTATTTATCCATTTCGACACTTTCGAAGAGGTAAAAGGGTCATAGAGGGACGTCTTCCACCCTAGGACCTCTGCAACCCTTGTCCCTCTGCGACCCTTGGACCCCTGCGACCCTTGTCCCTCTACGACTCTTCTTACAATAATACTAAGTCCACAAAAACAGCGATACTAACAATATAGTCAAAATAATTTATTATTTACAAATTATTTACAAATAATATGAATAAAATTTTGAAAATAATAATTTATCAAGTTATTTACAAATAATTGACTCAAATATCAAAGCAGACATTCACGACCCTTGTCCCTCGCGACCCTTGGACCCGTGCGACCCTTGTTAAAATAATCGTAAATCCACAAAACATCGATTCTAACAATTGAATAATAGTAAATACACAAGATCAAATGAAGTTAGAGTTAAAAGGAGGTTCAAAGAAATCAAAATACACCTCAAATCAAAATATATTGCTGATAAATCGAAGCACAGGATCTCCTCCAATGGAGAACTTTTGTACTATGAGGGAACAACCCACGTTCAGTCCATTTTCTTGACAAAACTGTCTCCACCCCCTCTGATGCAAGCGCCACCACGACTCAAGGGCCTTAAATCTGCTATCCAAAAATCGAATGTTCCGGGATCGATTCTGCAATCGAGGTACGTCATTACATGACATCGTCTACAGCAAAGATCGTTCTCCCTTGCAAAACCTATCGGAAGTGTCTGCGACATCACCATGTTACATCAGTATAAATGAATGAATAAATAACCAAATTATATATGATGAATCGGTTTGAGGTCACTTACCAATGAATGTAGGGTCAGATTTGAACGTGTATTGGTACAATGAAAACCCTCTCATCAAGAGTGGCTCTGGTGATGTTAAAGACCATGTCAACTTCATGACGGAAAAGTACGACATCCCCAATACGAATGTTTCGGTCGTTGTAGAAATTTGTCCATTCATCAGTGAATTCGGATCCATCCAACTTGACTTCCCATGTTCTGTTAGACGCATTAGATTTAATCGTTGCCATGTTGTTGTCCCTCGTATTCCCGTAAATATACTCATCGAAGAAGATCTTCGGAATTTCCTGTAACAAAAAACAAAAAAACAAAGTCAAATCTGTACATTCTCTACATGTAACATACCGATAGAGTGTTTTAAACAAGATTACTAGGTAGTACATATGCTGCACAAGAATCTCTCGGAAGAAATGAGGGAAATTTTGCATTTTCGGAAAAAAATGGATGGAAGATGATGAAAGGAAAAAATGGATTGGAAAAAAGGAAACGGCTGGAATTCGAAAAGACATGACATAGAATCGACGTTAGATGGAATTCGAAAAGACATGACCACATGGTCACATGGGTCGCAGGGGTAAAAGGGTCGAACGGGTAACATGGTCGCAGGGTCAAGGGTCAAGGGTCGAACGGGTAAAAGGTTCGCAAGGGACAAATGATGCACATGGGTCGCATGGGTCGCATGGTCGCATATATTGATGAATAGATGCGAACTCGACGAATTTACGGGTTTAGGATGATAAAATGACAAAACCAATCAAAACAATACATTTACAACGTCAAACTAATTAATTCAAAATGAGGGTCGCATGGGTCGCATGGTCGGATATATTGATGAATAGATGCGAAATCGATGAATTTACGGGTTTATGATGATAATATGAAAAAACCAATAAAAAATACATTTACAACGTCAAACTAATTAATTCCAAATGAGGGTCGCATGGTTTGCATGGGTCTCATGGTCGCATATATTGATCAAATAGATGCGAACTCGACGAATTTACGGGTTTAGGATGATAAAATGACAAAACCAATCAAAACAATACATTTACAACGTCAATCAACGGTTAAAACAAATTATGACCCATGTGTACCTAGTTGAGTTGTGTATAACCAATACCTGTGTTTCAAAAATGATAGTAGTGTTTTAAGAACTCGGCGGATGATTAAACAATACATTTAACATTTTGTTCAAATATCGATATTATTTATATTATTATCTATATTGATTCTAAATTAGACATATATAACTCAAATATTGTAAACATGTGGTACCCTTGCGACCCATTTGTCCATTTTAACCCTTCCGACCATTGCGATCCTTCCGACCCTTGCGACCCTTATGACCCATTTGTCCATTTCGACCCTTTCGACTAGTCTTTTCAATGTCAGACTACTGCTTTTTCCAGGTGCTACCTATGCTTTTTATTTTACCATTTCCACATTCAAGACCTATATTAAAAGGTTCTTTAATGTGGTCAATACATGCACCTTGGTCATTCTTTGTATTTAGTGTCTTTCTGGAATTTTAGGAGTCCATTTATTTTTCGTTAAATATGAGTTTATAAATAGAGGAGGAAAACACGAAAAGCTACAACAATTTGTAGCACCAAATCATTTTGAGTCTTTCATTCTCTCAAAAGGGCGATTTCTAACATCTAACCCTAAATTCTCTGAAAAATCCTTGTTACCTTTGTGATCGTTAAGGTCACATGGTCGACCCAGGGCATCGTGCTGTCTATTTGTTACTCAAGGTCTTGGTAATCGTCGGACTCGGTTACACCGTGGATGGAGGACTTTGTGATGTATCTGCACTACATAAGGTCTTGGTAATCGGCAGTCAGACATCAAGCTGTATCCGTGTTACCTAAGTTCACGGTTGGAAGTCAACTTGGAGAAGGCGTTCAGTCACACACGACTCTTCTTGTGGGGAAGGACTCCGATGTGTCTCTAAACTCGGGAAAATTTGACCTTTTCTTCTTTCCTTTTTTTTCTTGAATTTCTTTTTACCTTTTTTTCTTCAACCTTTTTCTTGCCTTTTTTTCTTTGAACTTCTTTTTGCCTTTTTTTAACCGTTGTGACCTTTGAGGCCTTATGTAACCTTATGTAACTTTTGTGACCTTTGTAACCTTTGAGACCTTATGTAATCAATATTTAAACGTTGAAAATGTCTTATTTTGCATCTATTGTTCTTAAGATTATGAACCAATATGATCCGTTATGCGACGCTCAATCGGATTAAATTAGAATCAGGTTTAAACGGGAATCCATCCGACGCATGCGACCACATATGTCCCTTGTACGACTCATGCGATCACACATGATCCATGTATGAATCATGCGACCACACATGACCCTTGTACAACTCATGCGACCCAATATGACCACATATGACTCATGGACGACTCATGCGACCACATATGACCCATGGACGTCTAATGCGACCACATATGACCCATGGACGTCTAATGCGACCACATATTCCCCCCTAAATTTTACCACTTTAATCCTATTCCCCCCTAAACTTTCATGCTCATCCGATTCCCCCCTAAACTATCGTTACTCATCCTATTCCCCCCTGAACTTTAAAAATTCATCATATTCCCCCCTCTGTTAACTTTTTGTTTATTTTTTATGTTAGATATTTTTAAAACAGCCTATTTCCCCTAAACTATATGATTTCCAGCCTATTCCCCCCGGAACTCTATGAATTCCAGCCTATCCCCCCGAACTCTATGAGTTCCAGCCTATTCCCCCCGAACTCTATGAATTCCAGCCTATTCCTTGAGGAACTTAGCGTAAGACGGAATTTGCATGATAGCTTCGTGGAAGGGCATAGAGATCTCCAACTTCTTCATCCTCGCTGCAAACTTTTCAAATTGTGAATCATCAGCTCGTTTCCTTTGGCGTAAGGGAAATGGAAGTGGAGGGCGTCTTGGTGGCGGTGCCACATACGGTTCTTCTTCATCCTCAACTTGTACTTCCTTGTGATGCTCTTGGTCGCTAGGCTTATTCGTGGAACTCTTTGAACATTCTCCTCTCTCAAAATTCTGGGGTGTGATGTCCGCAAGTTCTGTCCCGCTTCTCAACATAACGGAGTTGCAATGCTCACGGGGATTCAACTCAGGCTTTCCCGATAAAACTCCTTGTCGGTTAGGAGCATTTTCTGTAATTTGTGCCACCTGGGTATCAAGGATTCTTAAATGCTTTTGCATTTCCGCAATTTTTCTCTTTGCTTCCTCTTGATCTCGTCTTACAATATTCAGCTCAACACTTATATCCTTTTGTCCATGTAGGTGTTGGAATATGGATTGTTGGCAACGTAGTTCACATCTGCAACATCCTTGAATCCGTGAGAATTGGGAGACGCTTGATGCATATTTACCATTTGTAACTTCAACTCAGCAAGCTCAGCTTGCAATGCAAGCACCTCACTGTCCGCTCCCTTGGTTAGATTGCGGCGATTGAATTCCCCCGACATGATATTTCTTCCCTCGGCCATCTTCTCAATCTTGGTCTCAATAGCAGTGAACGGGAGGTCATGTAGAGATCCTCAACAAGCAGCGTTCAACCAATCTCTAACTTCATCACGAAGACCCTCAATGAAAGTAGCGATGAGGTATCTTTTATCCATCCCGTGGTGTGGGCATTCGCGTTGATATCCTTTATATCGCAGCCACGCCTCTGGAAGACTCTCTTTATCCTCTTGTTCAACAGAATTAATCTTGTTCTTCCATAGCTGCGTTTTGTGGGGTGAGAAAAATCGCATCATGAAGCGTTCTTCGAGCTGGCTCCACGTATGAATAGAATCTGGGGGTAGCGTGTAGAGCCACTCGAGTGCATGCTCCCTAACTGAGAACGGGAAGGCAAGCAACATAATCGCTTCATCATTTATTCCGGGGTAAGCTTTCATGTTCGAACCCAACATCTTGAACTGAGTGAGATGCTGGTTCGGATCTTCCGTAGATCGTCCCCTAAATGGTGATTGACTCAACATCTAAATGAAGGCCGACTGTAACTTAAATCTGTTCCGATCTATCTCAGGCCTTCGAATGCAAGAGAGAAGCTACGTGTGTTTAGGAGCTGTGTACGCCCCGTAGTTTTCGGGTGCTTCCTCCTGTGCCATCTCTTCTTCACTAGACAAATCTGTTTCTCGCTCACTTGTCGTTTCTTCAATATTCTCGGGATCACTACGCCTCGCTTTTTGCTGTTTCTTTAACGCTCGCGTAGTCTTGTCAATATTGGGGTCGAAGAGGAGTTCTTTGCCTCTCGAACTCCTAGACATGTACCGAATAATCTACACGTGGGAAAACAACAAACAATAGATCTCAGAAGAGATGCAATGACTCAAAATAAAAGAAAAATGCAAAAAAAAAAATAAAAATAAAACAAAAACAAACAAAAGACTCGGAAAGGACTGTATCTCGACTTAACGAAACCCTAATTCTAAAAACCGTGACTAATCCCCGGCAAGCCAAAAAACTTGATGGTCGAAATCAGAGGTTTTAATTATTTCCAAGACCACTCTACTGCAAGTATACGGTTCGTGTAGTACAAGGGTTGAACTCTGGGGACTAGAGCAGCGTTAGAACTAAGATTCCATGAGAAGAAGATCGATCAATGGATAGATATCGAACTATGAAATAAATATAAATAAGGATGACGAAGCTAGACTAGGCAATGAGAAGCATCATGGGTGTCGGGAATACCGGAACATGCAATGGATGTTTCTATGGATCATGAAATTCGGTTTGTATCAATCAATGTGGAACTAATATCTAATACTCTATCAAGGAAATCAACATCGCTCACCTCCCGATGTAGCGGAACGTCTAGACGCGTTAAGAACAGTAGGGAACTCTACCCCTAATGCTAGAAATGACTCTCCCAAGCCTAAATCTCCTACCTAGGAAATCAACGTCACCCATATCCCTATGTAGTGCGGAACTTCTAGATGCATGACGAACGATGGGGAATTCAACCTCTAATGTCGGATGGGAACTCGACCTCTATAAACGGAAATGACTCTCCCAAGCCTAAATCCTCTATCTAGGAAATCAACGTCGCTCATATCCCTATGTAGCACGGAACTTCTAGATGCATTAAGAACAATGGGAATTCTACCTCGATTATTATTGTTCCTAAATAGATTAATGGACTGGTCTCATAAATCTAATTCATTCGAAGCTTCATTCATGAGACTCAAATCTGACTCTCCCAAGCCTAGACGAATCTCTAATCTCCATCAAACGTGCCTAATCTCAATAGAATAGATCTAGTCTTATCCAAACTTGAAATGAACAACGTATGAAAAGGCATTACGCACAAATCTATAACCTATCGAACCATTCAATTGAACAAAACCGAAAATCAAACATTAATAACTCAAACAATCCATTACAATGGCATCCCTAACCCATGACAACAGATCTACTCAGAATACATAGAGAAAAAAACAAAAACGAAGTAAGTGTTCGTCTTCCCCATCATTCTGAGCGTTGGCTTCGGATGAATCCTTCGGATGCCCAAAGTCTTCAATCCGTGTTCTCTCCTTTTTCTTGTGTGTCTCTAGGTGTCCTCTTTTGTTTGTGCTCTGTCCCCCTTACCCTAGATGGCTTGTTTATCCTTTAATTGCCCGTTCAAACCTTCAAAAGAGGTAGTTCCGGATTAGCGGCCCGCACGGGCACAACCTTCACCCACTCGTGCAGACTTGAGCCCGGACGTGCACCATACTCAGCCCGGTCGGGCACCCTTGCCCGTGCGTGTGAACTACCAGCCCGAGTCGGGCTAAGTTTCGGCGATTTTCTGGTTCAAATTGCAGCTCGATCGGGTCCAATACTCAGCCCGAGCGGGCTAGGTCGCCCGACCATGTTGTTCATCAGCCTGAGTCGGGCTTGCTCTCGGGGATTTTTGGCTCTATTTGCACAACCTGAGCCCGAGCGGGCTGGCTTCATGCCCGAGCGTGCAGCCTTCAATTGCTGTTTCCGCTCCTTTCGCTCGAGGCTTGAATGTTCGATTTGCTTCCGTGGCCGTGCACATGAGGTATCTTATCATTCAATCATGTTTTCGGGGTGGAATTGCCGTATTCCCTCGTGTTTTCCTTCATATCTTCATTTCATACACAAAACACGAAATGGTAGATGAAATCCTCGAATAAACTCAAATAATCGGTAAAGTCCAAGAAATCTAATAAAAACTAAACCTAAGAATCATGTAAATACTAAGACGGATTACATGTTATCAAACTCCCCCAGACTTAACCTTTGCTCGTCCTCGAGCAAATCTATAGTCGAGTACAAGAAGAGTAAAAAAACAATGGACACTAGCACGAAAACTTCGAAGGATTAGCCATCATGCAAAACAACGCGTCACATGAACGCAAGCCTAAGCGCACCTAGTGCAGAATTCTATCAACCGAAAGTCACGAGACATGCAATCCTATCAATGACCTAAGTCTATTTCATACCCCTAGACAATGTCCAAGCAATCTCCATACCAATTCCCCTAAGCTTGAGATATCATTAAACTCGTATTCTCGTTCTTATTCTCTTCTCTTTTTTTTTTCTCAATTTTTTAGATCCACACTTTGTTCCTAGGATGTTGAAGTAGAAGAGGGATGGCTTTCTACTTAGACCCAGGCTGCCTATGGCACACTCATAAAGTCTTGTAACCTTAGCAGAGTGAAGAGCGGCGTCATTGAAGAACATTTTTCTCTTTTTATTTTTACCAAAGAATACACATCACTCTAACCCTTAGGACGTAGAATAGCGCCTCAACCCAACTTAGACCCGAACCATCGATCTCGATGTACTCATGTCAATGAAAACCTGAAATGGTTAAAAACTTATTCAAGAAGAAAAAAATTGAAAGCGGAGTATAAGCGTGTGGAATCTAATGATATATGTTGTTCATCAGCCCGAGTTGGGGTTGCTCTCGGGGATTTTTGGCTCTATTTGCACAACCTGAGCCCGAGCGGGCTGGCTTCATGCCCAAAGCGTGTAGGCTTCAATTGTTGTTTCCGCTCCTTTCCCTCGAGGTTTGAGTGTTCGATTTGCTTCCGCGGCCGTGCACATGAGGTATCTTATCATTCAATCACATTTTCAGGGTGGAATTGCCGTATTCACTCGTGTTTTCCTTCATATCTTCATTTCCTACACAAAACACGAAATGGTAGATGAAATCCTCGAATAAACTCAAATAATCGGTAAAGTCCAAGAAATCTAATCAAACCTAAACCTAAGAATCATGTAAATACTACGATCGATTACATGTTATCACAACGCACGCGGCGTATTGACAAGAAATGACATTCGTATCCTAAGAAACTCGAAAAGGGCATCTCCCTGCTCTTAAAATCCAATGTATCAACATAAAACAGGGTCGGGCTTCCTTCAGCATCCCGTGGCAACGTTTATCTCGAAAAAATGAATAAAATGAAACAAATCATGTATTTCGGAGCTTCGTACGCAATGTTATGGTATTTCAAAGCCCGTCGTACAATTCATTGTTTTAGTCGTCTAATCACGTGAAAACAAAAACAAAAAGCGGTGAAGGGGTGCAACATGAGAAACAAACACAAATAGAAAATAGGAAGCAAAAGGAATATCCAAGAGACAAACTCAACGCACGCGGCGTATTGACAAGAAATGACATTCGTATCCTAAGAAACTCGAAAAGGGCATCTACCCGCTCTAAAAATCCAATGTGTTGACATAAATAAAGGAATTTGAGCTCGAAAATGGGGTCGGTCTGCCTTCAGCATCCCGCGGCATCGTTTATTTCAAAAAGAGAAATAAAATGTGTAAAAACATGTAATTCGGGAGACAAACGCAAATAAGAAATAGGAAGCAAAAGGAATATCCAGAGACAAACGCAACGCAAAAAGCGTAATGACAAGAAATGATATTCATATCTTAAAAAACTCAAAAGGGCATCTCCCGACTCTAAAAATCAAACGTATCGACCTAATAAAATATTTTGAGCTCGTAAACGTGGTTGGGCTGCCTTCAGCATCCTGCGGCATCGTTTATCTCGAAAATAGGAATAAAATGTGAAAAAATCATGTATTTCGGAGCTTTGTACGCAAAGTTATGGTATTTCAAAGTCTGTTGTACAATTCATTGTTGTAGTCGTCTAATTACGTGAAAACGAAAAAGGGGTGCAACATGAGAGACAAACGCAAATAGGAAATAGGAAGCAAAAGGAATATCCGAGATACAAATGTAACGCAAGCGGCGTATTGACAAGAAATGACATTCGTATCCTAATAAACTCGAAAAGGGCATCTCCGGACTCTAAAAATCCAACGTAACGACCTAAATAAAGGATTTTGAGCTCATAAACGGCGTCCTGCTGCCAACAGCAACATGTGGCATCATTTATCTCGAAAAGAGGAATAAAATGTGAAAAAAATCATGTAATTCAGAGCTTCGTAAGCAAAGTTATGGTATTTCAAAGCCCATCGTACAATTCATTGTTGTAGTCGTCTAGTCACGTGAAAACAAAAACAAAAAGCAAAAAAGGGGTGCAATACGAGAGACAACACAAATAGGAAATAGGAAGCAAAAGGAATATCCGAGAGACAAATGCAATCCAAGCGGAGTATTGACAGGAAATGACATTCGTATCCTAAGAAACTCGAAAAGGGTATCTCCAGACTCTAAAAATCCAACGTATCAACGTAAATAAAGGATTTTTAGCTTGTAAACGGCATCGGGCTGCCAACAGAAACCAGTGGCATCGTTTATCTCGAAAATAGAAATAAAATATGAAAACAAAACATGTATTTCGGGGCTTCGTACGCCAAGTTATGGTATTTCAAAGCCCATCGTACAATTGATTGTTGTAGTTGTCTAATCACGTGAAAACAAATACAAAAAGCGGAAAAGGAGAGCAACACGAGAGACAAACGCAAATAGGAAATAGGAAACAAAAGGAATATCTGAGAGCCAAACGCAACACAAGCGGCGTATTGATAAGAAATGACATTCGTATCCTAAAAAACTCGAAAAAGGGCATCTTCCGACTCCAAAAATCCAACGTATCGACCTAAATAAAGAATTTTGAGATTGAAAATGGGATCGGGCTGCCTTCAGCATCCTAGGGCATCGTTTATCTCGAAAAGAGTAATAAAATGTGGAAAAAAAATCATGTAATTCGGAGCTTCATACGCAAAGTTATGGTATTTCAAAGCCTGTCGTACAATTCATTATTGTAGTCGTCTAATCACGTGAAAACAAAAACAAAAAGCGGAAAAGGGGTGCAACACGATGACGGTATACTCATGCATCTCGTTCAAGAGTGCAGTGGAGTAGGCGGCGTTTTATTTGTGCCATGCCCTTAGGACGTAGAAAGATGATCGAAAACCCACCACTTAGACCTGAGCCATCGAAAGAGTATCAAGGTCGATGCACTCATATCGATTTTAGATCAATCTTTTTAGGCATTATTTCTATCGACAGCGGAGTGTTAGTGTGTGCTCTTAATTTGAAAATAAGCTCGATCTCATACGATATAGTAATCCTCATAGAAAAGTGAAGTAAAGCATCGTCTACACGCAGTACATGGCGTTTGCTGCATTACCCGTTGCTCTGCTCTGATTCGGCTCGTATAGGCAACGGGTGCTGTTAGGCATATCTCTCGGTGTTGACCACATGGTGTGGTTCATGGAAAGGTTATCGATCAGCTCATATGCCTCATCGACGCTCAGATCCATAAATGATCCTCTAACAGCATTATCCAATGTTGTTCGGTGCTCATCTGAAATTCCGTTGTAAAAGGTTTGGATAACGTACCACTGCTCGAGACCATGGTGTGGACACATCTGTAAAAGATCCTCAAAATCTGCCCTACACTTCAAATAACATTTCTCCATCTCTGCATCTAAACGTTGTGATTTCCCCCCTCGTCTGAATCGTCTTGCTTGGAGGAAAGAAGCGTGATAAGAATAATGTGCAGAGGTGGTCCCAAGTAGTGATAGATCCAGCGGGGAGCGATTGCAGCCAAGTTTTCGCTCTTCCCCCAATTGAGAAGGGGAAGAGACGCAATAAGATCACGTCCTCTAAGACTTCGTGTATCTTGAATGTACCAGAAAGCTCAAGGAATTCTCTGAGGTGCTGATGGGGATCCTCGTGATTTCCACCCATGAATTGCTTCTGATAAAGCATGTTGATCATTGCCGGCATAATCTCAAACTGTTCCCTAGCAAAAATAGGCATCCTTACGGCTGTTTGCACGTTGTTCATGTTCGACACCACGTAATCTCTGAGTCGACGTGGTGGAGGAGCCTGTGGTTCTCGCGGTTGAGGCACGAGTTGCTATTGCTGCATCTGTCCCTTGCCGTTCTGATTATCCATCTCTCGTTGATCTAAAGACTCTGTAAAGGACAAATAAAACACGATTTACGTAGAAATAACGAAAGAAAAGGAAACAAAAACAAAAACAAACAAGAAAGACTCTAGGCTCGAATCTAAGACGTGTTGAAAATAGTCCCTGACAACGGCGTCAAAAACTTAATGCGTTATCAAAGTTAAATAAATAACCTAAACTACCCGCAAGTGCACGGCACGTGTGCAGTACTTCAGGT
>CM071862.1:16107890-16118464 GCA_036759665.1 Gynandropsis gynandra | reverse complement strand
CAGACGATCCTAATATGATATCTACCGTTTCTCGAGGCATAGACACGTGGTCTAGTCAAGTTACCCCCTACTTTCGTGGCTGACACCTTGAACTAAACCCATAAGACCTGTGATTCATCCGTTTTACCCTCAACCGCTGCTACCCTACTTTCGTGGCCTAACCTCGGCTGTTCTAAACCTGATCTTCTAGGACTAGAATTCTCCTTTCGGTCCTTCTCCTAATCCCTAACACATGCATCTACGTGGCCATCACAAACACAAGTAAATTAAGCACTTTGATAAAGAATAGATAAACGAAAACGGAAAGATGCATTCAAAGATAATTCAAAAGTGGTTCCGGGATAGCCATGGGCTAATCCCTTCTTCTAGAACAAACAAACTACTCGCTCATGCGTCCGTAAACAAACATAAACGAAATAGAAGGTCTAAGGAACATGAAAACCAAACGAAACCAAAGTGTGAAGTTGATCTCCAATGCTCCTCGTAAGTCTCCTTCGCAAGAACCTTCTTCTTCTCTCTACGTGTGCTCTGTTTTTTTTCTCTTTATTTCTGTACGAATTGGGCTGCTGAAGCTCTCCCCTTTTTCCCTCTTTCTCCTCTTTCCTTTCCTCTAATCTTTCCTCTTTGGCCGTCCCCTTTCTTTCCTCTCTAGTGGCTAGAATTTTCTATTTCTTACAGCAACTGCAGTTTTCCTTTTCCGAGTTTTTCCATCTCTTGTTTTTCCATTCTTGTGTAATTGTCAACGTTTCCTCTTTATTTTCCAGCCATGTAGCTCCTCTTCCTCTTATTTAACCATATTTACATTTGGTTTAAGTAGCCAACACGTTCCTTTTCTTGTTTGCTAAATTTTCTTTTTCACTAGTTTCCATTTTTCGGTTTCTATTTTCTTTATCAGCTTGTATTTCCTTTTCCTCTTGCGCAGCAACGATTTCCTTGTCCTTTTTCCTTCTTTTCCTCTTTGCTTTGCTGCCTTCTTTCTTGTTCTTGCATTTCCATTAATTTTTCTATCAGCCATTTCCATTTTCTATCTTTGACGGTTGGTGTTTCCAATTCTAGTGTAGCCGGCAATCTTTCTATTTTTGTGTAAGCGGTTGGAAGTTTACATTTTGTTATAGCAACTTGCTCCTATTTTATATAAAACATGTTTCCTTTTCATGTTACAACCGTGATCTTCTTACTTTTGTTCTAGCAACCGAAAATTTCCATTTTTGTTCCAACCACCGAAAGTTTCCATTATTGTAAACGGTCATTGTTTCCCTTTCTCTTCTCCGGTTTATGATTCTTTGGATGCTGACCGTGCATAGCTGATAGGAGAGTGGTTTTGCTTAGTTTTGCTTCATTTACTCGTGTTTGTATCACGATATCTCCATTCACCGTGCGGGTAGTGGCTATTCCTTGCCAATTCTCGTCCCGTTTGCCTCGTGATGATCCTCGATATTGGTACTTTGTCTCGTGCACGTCCATTAGCTTCGAAGTGAACCGAATACGCATAAAAACCTGTAAGAACATGAAAACACGAAAACAAGTAAAACGGATACGGAATCATACGTAAAGCATCGCATATACATAATAAACATCTCTAAAATCGTACAAGAAATACGTATGAAAACGAGATGATCACACAAGAGACAGACACAAATAGAAAATAGGAAGCAAAAGGAATATCTTAGAGATAAACGCAACGCAAGCGGAGTATTGACAAGAAATGACATTCGTATCCTAAGAAACTCGAAAAGGCATATCCCGGCTCTAAAAATCCAACGTATCGACCTAAATAAAGAACTTTGAGCTCGAAAATGGGGTCGGGCTGCCTTTCGCAACCCGCGGCATTGATTATCTTGAAAAAAGGAATGAAATGTGAAAAAAATCATGTAATTCGGAGCTTCAGATGAAAGTTATTGTATTTCAAAGCCCGTCGTACAATTCTGCGGGTTGATGTAGTCGTCTAATCACGTGAATACAAAAACAAAAAGCGGAAAAAGGGTGCAGCACGAGAGACAAGCAGAAACAGGAAATAGGAATCAAAAGGAATATCCGAGAGACAGCAACGCAAGCGGCGTTTTGACAAGAAATGATATTCCTATCCTAAGAAACTCGAAAAGGGCATCTCTCGGCTCTAAAAATCCAATGTATCGACCCAAATAAAAGCTTTTGAGCTCGAAAACGGGGTTGGGCTGACTTCAGCATCCCATAGCATCGTGTATCCCGAAAAGAGAAATAAAATATGAAAAACATCATGTAATTCAGAGCTTTGTACGCAGAGTTATGGTATTTCAAAGCCCGTCGTACAATTCATTCTTGTGGTCGTCTAATCACGTGCAAAAACCAACAAAACAGAAAAGGGGTGCAACACGACATACAAACGTAAATAGGAAATAGAAAGCAAAAGGAATATCTGAGAGACAAATGCAACGCAAGCGGCGTATTGACAAGAAATGACATTCGTATCCTAAAAAACTCGAAAAGGGAATCTCCTGGCTCTAAAAATCCAACGTATCGACCTAAGTAAAGAATTTTGAGCTCGAAAAGGGGGTCGGGCTGCCTTCAGCATCCCGGGGCCTCGTTTATCTTGAAAAGAGGAATAAAATGTGAAAAAAAATCATCTAATCTGGAGCTTTGTACACAAAGTAATGGTATTTCAAAGCCCATCGTACAATTCATTGTTGTAGTCGTCTAATCACGTGAAAACAAAAACAAAAAGCAGAAAAGGAGTGCAACACGAGAGACAAACACAAATAAGAAATAGGAAGCAAATTGAATATTTGAGAGACAAACGCAACGCAAGCGGCGTATTGACAAGAAATGACATTTGTATCCTAAGAAACTCGAAAAAGGCATCTCCCGGCTCTAAAAATCCAACGTATCGACCCAAATAAAGGATTTTGAGCTCAAAAATGGGGTTGGGCTGCCTTCAGCATCCTGTGGCAATGTATATCTCGAAAAAAAGGAATAAAATGTGAAAAACATCATGTAATTCGGAGCTTCATGCGGAAAGTTATCGTATTTCAAAGCCCGTCGTACAATTCAATGTTGTAGTCGTCTAATCACGTGAAAACAAAAACAAAAAGCGGAAAAATGGTGAACCACGAGAGACAAACGCTAATAGGAAGTATGTAGCAAAAGGAATATCCGAGAGACAAACGCAACGCAAGCGGCGTATTGACAAGAAATGACACTCGTATCCTAAGAAAATCGAAAAGGGCATCTTCCGGCTCAAAAAAGCCAACGTATCAACCTAAATAAAGGATTTTGAGTTCCAAAACGGGGTCGGGCTGCCTTCAGCATTCCAGGGTATCGTTTATCTCAAAAAGAGGAACAAAACCTGAAAACAATCATGTAATTCAGAGCATCGCACACAAAATTATTATATTTTAAAGGCCGTCGTACAATTCATTGTTGTAGTCATCTAATCACGTGAAAACAAAAACAAATAGCGGAATGGGGTGCAACACGAGAGACAAACAAAAATTGGAAATAGGAAGCAAAAGGAATATCCGAGATACAAACGCAACGCAAGCAGCGTATTGACAAGAAATGACATTCGTATCCTAAAAAACTCGAAAGAAGCATCTCCCGGCTCTAAAAATCCAACGTATCGACCTAAATAAAGGATTTTAACCTCAAAATGGGGTCGGGCTGCCGACAGCAACCAGCGGCATCGTTTATCTCGAAAAAAGGAATAAAATGTGAAAACAAATCATGTAATTCGGAGTTTTGTACGCAAAGTTATTGTATTTCAAAGCCCTAATCGTCTAATCATGTGATAACAAAAAGAAAAAGTGGAAAAATAGTGAAACACGAGAGATAAATGAAAATAGGAAATAGGAAGCAAAAGGAATATCCTAGAGACAAACGCAATGCAAGCGGTGTATTGACAAGAAATGACATTCATATCCTAAGAAACTGGAAAAAGGGCATCTCCTGGCTCTAAAAATCCAATGTATCGACCTAAATAAAGGAGTTTGAGCTCGAAAATGGGGTTGGGCTGCCTTCAGTAGCCCGCGGAATCGTTTATCTCAAAAAGAGGAATAAAATGTGAAAAAAGCATGTAATTCGGAGCTTCGTACGCAAAGTTATGGTATTTCAAAGCCCATCGTACAATTCATTGGTGTAGTCGTCTAATCACATGAAAACAAAAACAAAAAGCGGAAAAGGGGTGCAATTCGAGAGACAAATGCAAATAGGAAATATGAAGCAAAAGGAATATCCGAGAGACAAACGCACTGCAAGCGGCGTATTGACAAGAAACTACATTCGAAAAGGGCATCTCCTGGTTCTAAAAATCCAGCGTATCAACCTAAATAAAGGATTTTGAGCTAAAAAATGGGGTCTGGCTGCCTTCACCAACCCGAGGCATCGTTTAGCTCGAAAAGAGGAATAAAATGTGAAAAAAATATTATGTAATTCGGAGCTTCGTACGCAAAATTATGGTATTTCAAAGCCCATCGTACAATTCATCGTTGTAGTTGTCTAACCACGTGAAAACAAAAAAAAAGGAAAAGGGGTGCAACACGAGAGACAAACGCAAATAGGAAATAGGAAGCAAAAGGAATATCCTAGAGACAAACGCAACGCAAGTGGCGTATTGACAAGAAATGACAATTATATCCTAAAAACTCGAAAGGGCATCTCCGAGCTCTAAAATTCCAATGTATCGACCTAAATAAAGGATTTTGAGCTTAAAAACAGGGTCGGGCTGCCTTCAGTAGCCCGCGGCATCGTTTATCTCGAAAAGGGGAATAAAATGTGAAAAACATCATGTAATTCGGAGCTTCATACGCAAAGTAATGGTATTTCAAAGCCCGTCGTACAATTAATTGTTGTAGTCCTCTAATCACGTGAAAACAAAAACAAAAAGCGGAAAAGGGGTGCAACACGAGAGACATACGCAAAAAGGAAATAGGAAGCAAAACAAATATTCGAGAGAAAAACAAGAGGAAATAGGACGCAAAAGGAATATCCGAGATACAAATGCAACACAAGCGGCGTATTGACAAGAAATGACATTCGTTTCCTAAGAAACTCGAAAAGGGCATCTACCGGATCTAAAAATCCAACGTATCGACCTAAATAAAGAATATTTAGATCGAAAACGGGGTCGGGCTGCCTTCAGCAACCTGTGGCATCGTTTATCTCAAAAATAGGAATAAGATGTGGATAAAGTCATGTAATTCGGAGCTTTCCTACGCAAAGTTATGGTATTTCAAAGCCCGTCCTACAATTCATTGTTGTATTCGTCTAATCACGTGAAAACAAAAATAGAAAGCGGAAAAGGGGTGCAACACGGCAGAAAAACGTAACTAGGAAATAGGAAGCAAAAGAAATATTCGAGAGACAAATGCAATGCAAGCGGCATATTGACAAGAAAAGGGCATCTCCCAGCTCTAAAAATGCAACGTATCGACCTAAATAAAGAATTTTGAGCTCGAAAGCAGGGTCAGACTTGCTTCATCAACCCACAGGATCGTTTATTTTGAAAAGAGGAATAAAATGTGTAAAGAATCATGTAATTCCAAGCTTCTCACGCAAAGTTATGGTATTTCCAAGCCCGTCGTATAATTCATTGTTGTAGTCGTCTAATCACATGATAACAAAAACAAAAAGCGGAAAACGGGTGCAACACAAGAGACAAATGCAAATAGGAAATAGGAAGCAAAAGGAATATCCGAGACACAAACGCAACGCAAGAGGCATATTGACAAGAAATGACATTCGTATCCTAAGAAACTCAAAAAGGGCATCTACTGGCTCTAAAAATCCCATGTATCGACCTAAATAAAGGATTTTGAGCTAAAAAACGGGGTTGGGCTGCCTTCACCAACCTGTGGCATCGTTTATCTCGAAAAGAGAAGAGAATGTGAAACAAATCATGTAATTCTGAGCTTCGTATGCAAAGTTAGTGTATTCAAAGCCCATCGTACAATTCATTGTTGTAGTCGTCTAATCACGTGAAAACAAAAACGAAAAGCGGAAAAGGGGTGCAACACGACAGACAAACGCAAATAGGAAATAGGAAGCAAAAGGAATATCCGAGAGAAAAATGCAACGCAAGCAGTGTATTGACAAGAAATTACATTCGTATCCTATGAAACTCAGAAACGGCTTCTCCCGGCTTTAAAAAACCAATGTATCGACCTTAATAAAGGATTTTGAGCTCAAAAACAGGGTTCGGCAGCCTTCAGCATCCCGCAGCATCATTTCTCTCAAAAAGAGGAATAAAATGTGAAAAAAATCTTGTAATTCGGAGCTTCATACGCAAAATTATGGTGTTTCAAAGCGTCGTATAATTCATTGTTGTAGTCATCTAATTACCTGAAAACAAAATAAAAGTGGGAAAGGGGTGCAACACGAGAGAGAAAAGCAAATAGGAAATAGGAAGCAAAAGGAATATCCGAGAGACAAACGCAACGCAAGCGGCGTATAGACAAGAAATTACATTCGTATCCTAAGAAACTCGAAAAGGGCATCTCCCGGCTGTAAAAATCCAAAGTATCGACCTAAATAATGGATTTTGAGCTCGAAAACGCGGTCCGGTTTCCTTCAGCATCCCGCAGATTTCTTTATCTCGAAAAGAGGAATAAAATGTGAAAAAATCATGTAATTTGGCTGCCTTCAGTATCCCACCTATTTCAAAGCTCGACGTACAATTTATTGTTGTAGCTGTCTCATCACGTGAAAACAAAAACAAAAAGCAGAAAAGGGGTGTAACAAGAGAGACAAACGCAAATAGGAAATAGGAAGCAAAAGAAAGATCCGAGAGACAAACGCAACACAAGCAGCGTATTGACAAGAAATGACATTCGTATCCTAAAAACTTTAAAAGGGCATCTCCCGGCTCTAAAAATCCAACTTATCGACCTAACTAAAGGATTTTCAGCTCAAAAATGCGGTCGGGCTGCCTTTAGTATCCCGGGGCATTGTTTATCTCGAAAAGAGGAATAAAATGTGAAACAAATCATGTAATTCGGAGCTTCCTACGCAAAGTTATGGTATTTCAAAGCCCATCGTACAATTCATTGTTGTAGTCGGCTAATCACGTGAAAACAAAAACAAAAAGCGGAAAAGGGGTGCAACACAAGATACAAACGCAAATAAGAAATAGGAAGCAAAAGGAATATCTGAGAGACAAACGCAACGCAAGCGGCGTATTGACAAGAAATGACATTCGTATCCTAAGAAACTCGAAAAGGACATCTTCCGGCTCTAAAAATGCAACATATCGACCTAAATAAAAATTTTTGAGCTCGAAAACGGGGTCAAACTGCCTTCAACAACCCACAGCATCGTTTATCTCGAAAAGAGGAGTAAAATGTGAAAACATTCATGTAATTCTAAGCTTCGTATGCAAAGTTATGGTATTTCAAAGCCCGTCGTACAATTCATTGTTGTAGTCGTCTAATCACGTGAAAAGAAAAACAAAAACCGGAAAAGGGGTGCAACAAGAGAGACAAACACAAATAGGAAATAGGAAGCAAAAGGAATATGCGAGAGAAAAACCCAACGGAAGTGGCGTATTGATAAGAAATGACATTCGTATCCTAAGAAACTCGAAAAGGGCATCTCCTAACTCTAAAAATCCAACGTATCGACCTAAATAAAAGATTTTGAGCTTGAAAACTGGGTCGGGCTGCCTTCAGCATCCCACGGCATCGTTTATCTAAAAACAAAGGAATAAAATGTGAAAAAATCATGTAATTCGGAGCTTTTGTATGCAAAGTTATGGTATTTCAAAGCCCGTCGTATAATTCATTGTTGTAGTCGTCTAATTACGTGAAAACAAAATAAAAAGCGGAAAAGGGGTGCAACACGAGAGACAAACGCAAATAGGAAATAGGAAGCAAAAGGAATATCTGAGAGACAAACGCAACGCAAGCGGCATATTGACAAGAAATGACATTCGTATCGTAAGAAACTGGAAAAGGGCATCTCCCGGCTTTAAAAATGCAATGTATCGACCTAAATAAAGAATTTTGAGCTTGAAAACGGGGTCTGACTGCCTTCAGCAACCCGCAGCATCTTTTATCTCGAAAAGAGGAATAAAATGTGAAAATAATCATGTAATTCTGAGCTTCGTACGCAAAGTTATGGTATTTCAAAGCCCGTCGTACAATTCATTGCTGTAGTCGTCTAATCACGTGAAAACAAAAACAAAAAACCGGAACAGGGGTGCAACAAGAGAGACAAACCCAAATAGGAAATAGGAAGCAAAAGGAATATGCGAGAGACAAACCCAACGGAAGCGGCGTATTGACAAGAAATGACATTCGTATCCTAAGAAACTCGAAAAGGGCATCTCCTGACTATAAAAATCAACAGTATCGACCTAAATAAAAGATTTGAGCTTGAAAACTGGGTCGAGCAGTCTTCAGCATCCCGCGGCATCGTTTATCTCAAAAAAATGAATAAAATATGAAAAAATCATGTAATTCGGAGTTTCGTATGCAAAGTTATGGTATTGATCATCTCGTTTTGATACGTATTTCTTGCACGATTTAAGAGATGTTTTTGATATATATGTGTTGCTTTACGTATGATTCCATATCTGTTTTACTTGTCTTCGTGTTTTCATGTTCTTACAGGTTTTTATGCGTATTCGGTTCATTCCGGAGCTAAAGGACATGCACGAGGCTAAGTACCAACTTCGAGGATCATCAAGGGACAAATGGGACGAGAATTAGCATGAAGAGCCACCACCCGATCGGGCACAACTCACACCTGATCGGGCAAAAGCTACGACAATTTTGGACAGAAATTTACGCACGACTCGGGCAAGGAAATGCACGAGCGGGTGCCTCATACCCGAGCGGGCACACATCAGCCCGATCGGGCACTCCATGCGGATCGTGACTCTGCGCGTCCGACTTCGCCGTACCCGAGCGGGTAAATTGCACCGCCCGCTCTGGTCGCGACCCTTTTCTGCAGCTTCAATTAAGTCAATTTGACTTAAAACAAATGGAAGTTTGTGGGGGATTGAGACAATAAGGAAAACGACTTTAGAGGGATAAAAGGAGGCCAGAGGACGACATTGGAGCATACTTTATTCAGTTCGTGATTAAGGAGAGAGGAGAGAAGAAGGAGGAGATTCTTGCAAGGAGGCACACGAGGAGCATTGGAGATCAACCCCCAAACTTCGGTTTTCGTTTGGTTTTCATGTTCCTTACATTCTCTATTTCGTTTATGTTTGTTTAAAGACGCATGAGCGAGTAGTTTGTTTGTTCTAGGAGAAGGGATTAGCCCTTGGCTATCCCGGAACCATCTTTTGATTTATCTTTGAATGCATCTTTCCGTTTTCGTTTATCTATTCTTTATTTGAGTGCTTGAATTTACTTGTGTTTGCGATGGCCACGTAGATGCATGTGTTAGGGGTTAGGAGAAGGACCGAAAGGAGAATTCTAGTCCTAGAAGATCAAGTTTAGAACAATCGAGGTTAGGCCACGAAAGTAGGATAGAAACGGTTGAGGGTAAAACGGATGAATCATAGTTCTTATGGGTTTAGTTCAATGTGTCAGCCACAAAAGTAGGGGGCAACTTGACTAGATCACGTGTCTATGCCTCAAGAGAGGGTATATATCATATTAGGATCGTCTGCCTTAGATAGCTTAACTCGGATTGCATGATAGATAGATTGATTGTTGGTTTCGGTAGTCTTGTGGTGAAACTGGATTCCTAGAACGTTTGTCTAATCGTTAAGAACTAATTTGTTTATTTACTTTTGGTATTTCATTCTTCACACCATATTTCGATCGTTAGCAAATTTGGTTCATAGTTAGAGTTTAAGTTGCGTCAGATAGTCTCTGTGGGATCGACACCTGAAGTACTACACACGTGCCGTGCACTTGCGGGTAGTTTAGGTTATTTTATTTAACTTTGAGAACACATCAAGTTTTTGGCGCCATGGCCGGGGACTATTGTCAACGCGTCTTAGATTCGAGCCTAGAGTCTTTCTTGCTTTGTTTTTATTTTTGCTTTTGTTTACTTTCGATTCTTTCTACCTAATTCCATTCGTTCGTTCTTTGTCGGTTTATGACCAGGTCTCAAAGCACTTCTAGTCTACTCCGAATCGACTCAGAGATCGAGCTAACTTGCAGACTACTGAGAAAGGGTAAGGAAGAAGATAACACAGAGCCGTCAGATCAACGAAATATGGATAATCAGAACGGCCGCGTACAGCTTCAATTACCTCTTGGTAATTTGGGGCAAATGCAGCAACAGCCACTCGCGCCTCAGCCGCGAGAACCACACACTCCTCCACCACGTCGTCTTAGGGATTACGTGGTGCCGAACATGAACAACGTGCAAACAGCCATAAGGATGCCTGCTGTTGCAAGAGAACAGTTTGAGATTAAGCCAGCGATGATCAACATGCTTTATCAGAAGCAATTCATGGGTGGAAACCATGAGGATCCCCATCAGCACCTCAGAGACTTCCTTGAGCTTTCAGGCACGTTCAAAATACAAAGAGTCTCAGAAGACACGATCTTATTGCGTCTTTTCCCCTTCTCAATTGGGGGAAGAGCGAAAACTTGGCTGCAATCACTCCCCGCTGGATCTATCACAACTTGGGATCAGCTCTG